>JARHVA010001230.1:2447500-3047500 GCA_037957365.1 Torreya grandis
ATTTTCATAAGCATAGTTTTGAATCTAAGCACATACTCATGGATCCCACTAAAATATTGTAAAACCAATCTAAAGCATAATCCTTAACAATTCTAGGAAAAACATTCATCATCAATAGATCTCATGTGCAAAACCTAGGCATGAAGTGAAAAGGATTGAATATGATGCAAAGAATCACCCTTATTATAGTATATTTAGCTTGAGGTAATATAAAACAAGTAGAAAAATGATATTTGAAGACCTCAAGAGCCAATGGTTTATGTAAGATATCTTGAGAAGTGGACACATTGCTAGGTCTTTGGGATCACTATGAAAGTTTATTAATTTCTTCTTGCTATCCTAGAGATTTTTTAAAATGAATTCATCATTAGATGTATTAGCATGCATATGAGTAAAATCATGGTTAGTATCGGTATGAATGGATGATTTAGTATCCTAAATAAAACTAAAAACATTAGATAAAGCATTAGGAACATGCTAAGATGGTAAATTAGCCATATAAGTACAAAATAAGTAGTAGGTTGTGTAGGAATAGACTTAGTAACCTAAGTAGGACCTATAGGTGGAGGCATATAATTATTAGTAGAAGCATTAAACTACCCCCCTTATGTATAAGGAGAGCCTTGAGCAGTCAAATTAGAATCATTCAAAGGGTCATTGGTAATATTCTCAGGTGTATATTCCTCGACCAATTTTATCTTATCATTTTATTCCCTATCAAGATAGTTCATATCATAAATTTATTTGGAACAATCAAAATATAATTATAGAAACTAGTTTAAGTCATATTATCAAATCATGGTAAATAGTTATCATTTAAAGAATTGACATTATCATCAAAATTATTTTCATCATTTACATCATTTATTACATCATCATTGACATAATAAGGAATTTGATTTACAATAATATGAGGAGCATAAGTACCACTAACAATTTTACTTTTTGAATTCAAATATGCGTGAGTAGAAAATAAATGAATATGAATCAAATTAATAGTATTACCACTCAATCTAGCACATTACCTAGTATGGATTGTAGGTATAACCCTTTAATTTGGCATAATATGTAAACATGAAATGAGATATGGCTACTAATAAATCAATTAGGAACACACTAAAATATTAAAATTAGATCCAACAAGTGGAAATCATTCCCTATAAAGAACTGGAAAGTAATAATCTAACCCTAAGAGGTTGATAGGTTTGAAAGTGGTTGGGTTCACCAAATTTTTTTGATTATTTTTGGCACAATGTGTAAATACCTTTAATAAAATTTAAAAACAATGTGCATAAGGAAAATTACATAAATATGGTGACTACAAGTTTGATTTTCCCTAGTGCATTAAAATATAGATTGGAATGATTGAAATGATTGATAATTGAAATCTAATACTAAAATAAACGGAGAAAGATAAATGCATGCCTTAAACTAACTTACTTGGGCTTTAGAGTTGACTAAAATATTGTAATGAAATTTAAAACTAGAATAAAAGATCCCTTGGGAATTAGATTATGTTTCTAAAAAAATGTGAGAAACAACAAACTTTTGATTATGACTTGGGACAAAATTGACCATTGATTTTGAACTTAAGTTGTCAATTCTAACTTGTTACTATGATTATGGCCTTTACTATGTTTTAGGACATGAAACTTTATAGGATGCTTCATTGGTAGATGAAGAGAAAAATAATGTTGTTGGTTGATGTGAAAAACTATCTAAAATTGGTATCCTTTGTTGTAACCTTAATTCACCACAATGTCATAATAAATATAAATGTGCAAGATTAATGTCTTGGGTTTACCTCTTGGGGATTGTATCTGCATATACCACGCGCTCCCCAACTCAATGTAGTTCTAGTTCTTGTGTGTATTCCCAAACCAAAATGAGAGAAATGAATTCACCTACTCACCAAATATAATCAAATGAAACTATATTATTCACTATGACCTTCTATTGGTACAAGTGTGATGGCATAATACTTGGATAGATTTTGATGCAATGTAGGCTCAATGTGTAGGCTCCTTAGCAATTGTGCAATGAATAGATATGATGTACAAATCAATAACTTGATAGATAGGAGGTTTGAAGGTAAACACTTGATATGAAATAGATTAGGGTATATTTATATGCATATGGTTCAAAAGTATAACTTCACACATATGCCAACTGTAGCTAATAGTGGTAAGCATCAATAAAGGCATAAAATTATAGACAGTAGGAAGAGGGTATAAATCTATAAACCATCGATTGTGACTCAATAATAAAAAGATTTAAAATAGAGATCAAGCTGAACAAATGATGTTTGAATAGGATCTTAATGCTAAAAAACATAGATCTGAGGTGTTTCTGAGGAAATATAGATTATTCAAGGCTGTGAAGGGTCTAATGTATATGTAAAGTGTCTAAAAACAACAAAATGTACACAAATGGGCCAAGTGGGATAAAACATGACAAAGACACAGTGGAAAAAGAGTCTTTACCAAAATTATATGTCTACATAAACATGTTGAGACATTGGAAGAGTTTGAGAAGAAATTGAAACTTGCTGATAATTTTGAAGAATTTGAGAAGCAATAGGGACAAGTTGAGAAATCATATAAGTTTGAGAAGTGGGAGAAACATGCTGAGAAATAGAAGCAACATTAAAAGTAATATAAACTTGAGCATTGGTAATTGTGACTACATGAGAAGGCATATATTGCAAATCTTGTATGACATTACTTAAAACATTTAGTTGATCATGATGCTTTAAAATAAAGTCTCTAAAACTCAAAGCATAATCATCCTTGTGGGCACTCATATATCCATTACATACCATGCATGGTATTTATTCAATTCTAATACTAAATTGGTTTTTTAAAGGAGCCTCTTGACCTATGGTTTGGCTTGTAACTTCTACCAACACATTTATTAATTCATCTATTTCATGAGGTTTGTTAATGACATATTTCCTAAAATGTGTAATATTATTAATTTTATATTTTTCCTCAAATCAATCTTGTTAATTATCTACTTCACATGTGTTATTAATTTGAGGTCAATTCACACCATCATCATTCAAAGCCACATCATGCCCATTAATTGCAAGCACTAATTTAGAAGCAAAACTAGCTATGTTTCATGTTTCACTTTATTTTTCAATCAATATTTAGAACTGACCAAATGAATTTAAATAAAATCAATAAGCTATTGATTAATCCTTGTTAGGGTGTGGAGCTAAAAGCCTCACCAAGGAGCATACTTTGACAGTTTCTGGTCTACACAGACACCAGCGTCAGTCAGGAGAGACCGACGTCAGTCAGGTGCAGTTGTAGAGGCACCGTCGTCGATAGAGGGTCGGCCGGCGGCAGTCACAGGCAAGCAGCAAGAACCGGCGTCGGTTACCTATGCGTCCAGAAAGCTATTTTCGAGGACAGAAGCGAGTGTTTGCATGATGAGTTTAAGTTGTAGTCTTAAGCTCGCGTCTCTATTATTAGCAATATTATTTTTAGAGCCCTTGTTCAAGTGGCTTAACTGTTTGTTGCAAGTGCATGCTCAAGTTTCCTAATTCTATATGTAGAATTAGATCTTCTTAGCTTTGTGTGAATTATTGTAGAATTGGTATGTTGAAGAACAGTACAGAATTGAATCAATCCAGGTTTGTTGGAGTTGATTGTTCTTGAGAGAGAGAGCTCTTGAGGAATAGAGATCTAGTGAGAGATCTATACATCTAGGAGAGGTGTGGAAGAAAGAAGTTTCTTCAATTGTATTCCTTTTGTAAAGAGTTTGTTAATACAAGTTTTCAGGGCGGTTTCTTGTATCTCTTTTCTTGTTGTTTATCATTCTAGTTACTTGTCTATCTGATTTATTTCCGCGTTTATTGCTTTCACAAGTATAATCTATTATTGGTTGATCTCCAACAAGTGGTATCAGAGCTCAGGTTCACTAACAGGTAGTTCAGATCTGCGTAGTGTGTATTGATTACAGGTTCTCACAGGGGTTTCTGCAGGGATTTCTGTTTGAGTGGGAGAAGCAATGGCAGATGAAAGTAAACTAAGAATGGAAAAGTTCAATGGCAAAAATTACCAACATTGGAGAATGCAGATAGAGGTTTATCTGTATCAGAAAGATCTCTACTTACCGTTAGGTGGGGTTGCAAAGAAGCCCAAAGACATGGAGGATGAAGAATGGGAAGTTCTTGACAGAAAGGCTCTAGGGTCTAAAAGACTGAGTGTAGCATCCACTGTGATATCTAATGTATCACAGGCAAAGTCTACGGTAGAGTTGATGACTACGTTAGCAAATTTGTATGAAAAACCCTCAGCTTCTAATAAGGTATATCTTATGAAGCAGTTATTTAATTTGCAAATGAATGAAGGTGGATCTATTTCTACTCATCTAAATGACTTCAATGGAATTGTGAATCAATTAAGTTCAGTCAACATAGTGTTTGATGATGAAATAAAAGCTCTTTTAATATTATGTTCTTTGCCTGAAAGCTGGCATGGCTTAGTAATGGCAGTAAGTAATACTGCATCTGCATCAAATATTTTGAAAGTAGAGGATGTTGTTAGTGTTATCTTGAATGAGAAAATTCGCAGGAAAAGCACAGAAGAGACATCTGGGAATGCTTTAAGTTTTGAGAGTAGGGGGAGGCAGAAAGAGAAGAGCAAGAAAGGCATATCTAAATCTAGAAATGGCAGAAGGCCACAATGCTGGAATTGTGGAAAGATGGGGCACATAAGTAGAGATTGTTGGTCAAAGCCTAAGGAGGACAATCAGCATGAAGGAAAGGAAGAAGCCAAGGTTGCAGGTATTGCACAAGATGCTTTAATTTTCTCTCTGCATAATAATATAGAATCTTGGGTGTTAGATTCTGGTGCATCTTTTCATGCTACCCCTAACAGGGAATATTTTAGTGACTATATCCATGGAGATTTTGGAATAGTGTATCTAGGGGATGATGAGCCCTGTAAAATAATTGGCAAAGGTAAAGTGCAGCTGAAGATGCAGAATAGCAACACATGGGTGTTGAGAGATGTGATGCATGTTCCTATCTTGAAGAGAAATTTGATCTCTGCAGGAAAGTTAGGGGATGAGGGTTGTACAGTAACTCTCACAGCAGAATCTTGGAAGGTGACCAAGGGTGCACTTGTTATGGCCAGAGGTAAGAGAGAAGGTACTCTCTATTTGTGTAATTGTGTTACTAACAAATCTCCTTCTGTATTATCTACTTCAGATGTGGATGCTAAATTGTGGCACTTAAGGCTTAGCCACATGAGTGAGAAGGGGATGTCAATTCTTAAGTCCAAAGGTATGCTTTCAGATTTAAAAGGCATAGATCTAGAGTTTTGTGAGCACTGTGTATTTGGAAAACAGAAAAGGGTTAGTTTTCTCAAGACTGGGTCTACTAAGAAGAGGCATAAGTTGCAGCTTGTTCACACAGATGTGTGGGGACCGGCTCAGGTTGCTTCCATTGGAGGATCACAGTACTATGTATCTTTCATAGATGATGCTACAAGGAAGGTATGGATCTATTGTATTAGAAGAAAATCTGATGTATTTGAGACTTTTAAGATTTGGAAAGCTATGGTTGAGAATGAAATAGGTAAAAGGTTGAAGTGCCTGAGATTTGAAAATGGCAGTGAGTTCTACAGTTATAAGTTCAGAGATTATTGTTATATGCATGGGATCCGCAGGCAAAGGATGGTTCCAAGGACACCTCAGCAAAATGGAATTTTTGAAAGGATGAACAAGATAATAATGGAGCGTGCAAGATGTATGAGATTGCATGTTGGTTTGCCCTTATAGTTTTGGGCACAAGCTGTTGACACTGCAGTATACTTGATTAACAGAGGACCCTCTACAGCTCTGGATGGTGGTATTCCAGAAGAGGCATGGACAGGTAAAAAGGTAGATCTCTCATATCTCAAAGTTTTTGGTTGTGAAGCCTTTGTGCACATAGATAAAGAAAATAGAAAGAAGCTTGATGCTAAGTCTATAAGGTGCACGTTTATTGGCTATGGCTCAGATGATTTTGGTTACAGATTGTGGAATCTAGAAACTAACAAGGTAATTAGGAGCCGTGATGTTGTTTTCAACGAAAGAGTGATGTATTGTGATCAGTTAAGGAAGCTGAATCAATTTGAGCAGAGCAATGGTGAATTAGATGAGGTGAAGGTCCAATATGAGCTCGTGGGAAAAAGAAATAATCACTTGCAGGAAAACACAGAGACTGAAGTCGGCAGATTAGGAACCGGTGTTGGCAGTACAAAAACTGGCATCGGCCGTATAGAGACTGACATCGACAGGACAGACACCAAGGTCGGTCAGACAGAACCGACGTCGGCCAGTAATAGGTCTGGAGGTGACCGAGGTCGGACACTGTCAGAGAATTTGGGTGGACAGCGTGTAGTGAACAAGTCTCAGACACCCATTAAGAGGTCAGAAAGGGTGAGTAAGCCTCCAATTAGATATTCTCCTTCTTTATTTTATCTATTTCTAACTGACGGTGGAAAACCAGAGAGTTTTGAAGAAGCAATATAGATCCAAGAGTCAATGGGAGCGTGGCATGGTTGAGGAGTTGGAGTCCTTAAGAGAGAACCAAACATGGGATTTGGTTGAATTTCTAGCTGGTAAGAGAACACTCAAAAACAGATGGACCTACAGGTTGAAAGAAGGTGAGAATGGACATATGAGATATAAGGCCAGATTGGTAGTGAAAGGATTTGCACAAAAACCATGTATTGATTTTGGTGAGATTTTTTCTCCTGTTGTTAAAATGACTTCTATACGGGTTGTATTGTCTTTGGTTGCTATTGAGGATTTGCATCTTGAGCAGCTAGATGTTAAGACAGTGTTTCTTCATGGAGACTTGGATGAGGAAATTTATATGGAACAGTCAGAAGGATTTGAGGTCAAAGGTAAGGAGAAGTTAGTGTGCAGATTGAAGAAAAGCTTGTATGGCCTCAAGCAAGCTCCTAGGTAATGGTATTTAAAATTTGACAGGTTTATGACTGAGCATGGCTATAGTAGATGTCAATCTGACCATTGTGTGTATTTCAAGAGATTTGATAATGGTAGATATATTATTCTATTGTTGTATGTAGATGATATGCTGGTTGCAGGATCTCACATGCAGGATATCTCTGAGCTTAAGGTGATATTAGCTCAAACGTTTGCCATGAAGGATTTGGGAGCAGCAAAGAAAATCCTTGGCATGAGCATTAAGAGAGACAGGAAAAATCACAGGTTGATATTGTCTCAAAAAGATTATGTGGACAAGGTGTTGAAACGGTTCAATATGCAGGTGCTAAACTGGTAAGCACACCTTTGGCTGGACATTTTAAGTTGAGTAAAGAACAATGTCCTAATTCATATGAAGAGGTAGAGTACATGAGTAAGGTTCCATATTCTTCTGCAGTAGGGAGTTTGATGTATGCAATGGTGTGTACTAGACCGGATATTGCCCAAGCAGTGGGAGTGGTAAGTAAGTATATGGCCAATCCAGGTAAGGAACATTGGAAAGCAGTTCAGTGGATCCTTAGATATCTGAGAGGAACCAGCAGTAGGCACTTGTGCTATGGAGGTTCAGATACTTTTCTACATGGTTATGTAGATTCAGATATGGCAGGTGATTTGGATGGTAGGAGGAGCACTATAGGTTATGTTTTCACTGTAGGTGGAATGGCGGTTAGTTGGATATCTAAGTTGCAGAAGGTTGTTGCCTTGTCAACTACAGAAGCAGAGTATATTGCAGCCACAGAGGCTAGCAAAGAGATGATATGGATGACACAGTTCATGGATGAGCTTGGTAGGGAGCATGAGAGTTGCATATTGTATAGTGACAGTCAGAGTGCAATCCATTTGGCTAAAAATTCAGCCTTTCATTCAAGAACAAAGCACATACAGCTAAGGTACCATTTCATACGACAGGTATTAGAAGATGGTGAGTTGAAGCTAGAGAAGATCCATACAGATAGAAATCCTGCTGATATGTTAACCAAGCTGGTTATAAAGGAGAAGTTGAATCTTCATTCAACTTCTGTTGGTCTTTATGATTGAGTTGAAGATGGAGGAGCTAGAAGATGTTGCTGTACAGGTACTGGTGTAGCTGTTTATCTCTAAGTGTGAGATTGTTAGGGTGTGGAGCTAAAAGCTTCACCAAGGAGCATACTTTGACAGTTTTGGGTCTACACAGACACCAGCGTCGATCAGGAGAGACCGACGTCGATCAGGTGCAGTTGCAGACCGGCGGCGGTCACAGGCAAGCAGCAGGAACCGGCGTCGGTTACCTGTGCGTCCAGAAAGCTATTTCCGAGGACAGAAGCGAGTGTTTGCATGATGAGTTTAAGTTGTAGTCTTAATCTCGCGTCTCTATTATTAGCAATATTATTTTTAGAGCCCTTGTTCAAGTGGCTTAACTGTTTGTTGCAAGTGCATGCTCAAGTTTCCTAATTCTATATGTAAATTAGATCTTCTTAGCTTTGTGTGAATTATTGTAGAATTGGTATGTTGAAGAACAGTATAGAATTGAATCAATCCAGATTTGTTGGAGTTGATTTTTCTTGAGAGAGAGAGCTCTTGAGGAATAAAGATCTAGTGAGAGATCTATACATCTAGGAGAGGTGTGGAAGAAAGAAGTTTCTTCAATTGTATTCCTTTTGTAAAGAGTTTGTTAATACAAGTTTTTAGGGTGGTTTCTTGTATCTCTTGTTCTTGCTGTTGATCATTCTAGTTACTTGTCTATCTGATTTATTTCCGCGTTTATTGCTTTCACAAGTGTAATCTATTGTTGGTTGATTCCCAACAATCCTAACACTCTTCTTAGTTACAATCATAGATCTAGACAATTCAGGTGGCAAAGAATGAAATCATGAAAAGTATACATTATACAAGCATGCAAGGGTTTAATAAAATTTTAGAATTAAATAACCTAAGGTTTGAGATCAAACTCAAGGAATCTAGGGCTATTGAATATAAGAGAATATGTTGAAATAAACCATAGAAAAATTAGACAAACTCAAACTTTACACTATGTGGTGCAAGATATAACCAAAGAGTTTGATCATAAAGAGCACGACTTCACCAAAAAATGTGAAATCTTAGGGTTGAATGCAATAAAATGTAGGTTCACCAACATGTGATATGGATAAAAGGATTTTAATTAAATTACAATAAAAATATAAAAAACATTTAACCAAGATAAATAACATGCATAAACATTAATTAACCTAGCTAATTGATTCCAAAGCTAAGGAAAGGAGATGATATGTAAGGTTTAGCAATGCATTTTGAATATCATGAGATCAGGTTATGGTTATCAAGATTTGATAGTGAAAATATGCATCCAAATGTGAGACAAAGTTGACCCAAAACATGTGTCAAACAAATTTATTTGTTTGAAGTATTTTGTACTCTCTTGATAATCTTGACCTTATAGACGCTCTAATAAATTTGTAAACAAATAAATTTTGTGATTAAACATGTTAGTACCCAAAAACCCCATTTATATTCTTATACCTTCATATCAATCACTTGTAAAATAAAAATTCTTCTTCTCACCCTAATTAGACAATAATAACATAAAACAATAAGGACAACAAAATATGTTTTTGGGTTTACATTTTAGTTAAACTAGATTGATAATTATTAGGCCCTTCAATGGTAATAATATAAAAAACAACATAGTTGAATAATTGTAATAATTCAAGCATGTAAAATAGTGTCATGTAATATATCTAATATAAACATGAGTGCATTAATGTATGCTCTAATAAAAAAATTCTCTTCTTTAGAATTCTTGTAATTTCTTTGAATATTCATGTGAATAATTAATTCTCTATATTTCATTTTTGATGCCCAAATGAACTAGAATTTGTGCATATTTATAGATGAATTGAATTCAAATTAGGACCTTATTGGTATTTAAACTAACCTCTAATAGTAAAAAGGTGAAAAATATGGGAATAAGGGAGGAATACACATGAGACAAAATGGGTCACTCAGAGTATCATGAGGGTTTAAATAGTCCAGAGAAAACCTAAGAGTGTTCAAACACACTTTAAAAGTTCCAATTAGGGAAAAATTTGGAGAGAAGGGAGATAATGGCTAAAAGGCACTGAGAGAAAGTTCAAAGACCATCAAAAGTTGACAAAACATACCAATAATGGATAAGTACACAAATACATGTTAAAATCATTTAACTTAATGACTAGTAAATGCCTATGGGTCATTTTTAGTTGTTTACAATTCTTAAGAAATATTTGGAATCCATAACAACAATGATAAGAAGAATAACAACATGGGTTTGCATATTAATTAAACAAGTAAATTTTGAATAATAATAGAGCTAAAAATTAACATCACATGATGTAAGAATGTTTTAGAATGTCTATATATCAAGCTTAAACAAGATCAACTAACCATTGATATTTGGAGATTTTTTATAAATATGGTTGAAAAATAAAGTCAAAATAATTTTTTTTTTTTTTTTTTTAATATTATTTTCAAATAAACATATTAAAATATAATTTATCAAACTTTTTGTGTTTTTTGGATTCCATTCTCAACTCTCATTATATATATCAAAATATAAAGTTGTTAAAATAATATCAATTTTGTTTATATCAAAATTTAGTGGAATTATAAGTTATAATACTTAATTCTCTTTAGAATGACCCATAACTAACTACCACCCCATAAAGTTGTAGGTGAAAATGTCAAATTAACAAAATTCTATTAAAAATAAGGCTATGATATGGAAAATTTTGTTGACATTGGTGATTATGATTCACATATATAAATTCAACAAAAATATATTCAACTTAAAATTGTAAAAGAGTTACAAAAGTTACAAATATAATGAAACTTAACTAGGAAAACTCAAAGATAATAAAACAGAAGAAAGCCTCCACTTCATGCATTATAATAAAGATGCATACACATTTTATGTTTCCTTCATCAGATACTAACTTAAGAGCAACTAAAATATTTGTATCTTTATATGTATTCAATTTAAAAAGTTGTGTATTTCATTTACTTATTGATATGATGTGTTCATGAATGGGAAATATTAGAATCTAAGATGCTTAAGGATAGTTCTTGGAAATGATAGTAAATAACAATGACATTGAAATTGTGTATAACATTGTCCTTGGGAATATTGGGCCTCCATTATAACATGACATATAATATAACCAAACTATCATGTTCTTCCCACAACTGATATCTCCCTTTATTATAAGAATGCACTATCATGTCCATGGAAACTAAGAGTGCTTCTTTTCTTAAAAAAAAATGTCAGGACCAATAAGACATTAAAATCCTTAAGAGAATTAGATATATACATTATTATAGATCTACCAACTACTCTTGAGTTGTGTTTGGGGCTTTTGTGAGAAGATCATCCATAACACATATCATCCCAAAGGTTGTTGCTAAACCTTGTGTCAATTTTACTACTATGACATCTTTAGTCCTCATAATGTCATGTATGTAAAATTATAACTAGGTTTTATTCATTTCCATTAATTTTATACACATGGGGATGAGACACATGAAAGACATGGGAAACAAGCTATTTATAACTATTTTTTCCATCTTACAATCTTAAGAACAAATATCTAAAAGATTATAATAGGCCTTCAAATTATGATAGAAATGATTCAATGGGGTAATTAGTAACTCAAGAAACATCAAATAAAGAAGTGTTAAATTTGATATCTTTTTTATAGATCTAAATGCAATCTTCCTTCAAAAAAAATTGTATTAGGATAACTTGTTTTTATTTAGTGAACTATTCAACCCAAAGACAATCTCAAACACCCTCAAAGGGATAGTTACTCATAAAATCATGGAAAACAAAATGATACTATTCTAGCCTAGTTAAGTTTGAAAATAAGTTGTACAATGTTGATTTCCTCTAAATAAGTCAAAGCAAGACAAACATGACTTTGTTTCTACAATCTTATTACATAATAAAATTTTGTTGACAGTAACATTGTTTATCACTATCCTCACTAGACTAAATATACCTTCAAGAGACTTCATTGTTAACTATATGTCAAACTTATGAAATCCAAATATCTCAATTCAATAATGGTAATCAAGCTCAAACATTGTTATACAACAATAAAAGGTAAAATTGTGAGCATGAAATCTTCACAAGTCAGAGTGGTCGAACTAATCTACTTTTTATCTTTATCCTTGAACTTTTTAGTAAGCCCATGTAGTTAGACACTAGATATATTTATCAATATTGAAATAAATATCAAATTATTTATATAAATAACTTGATTTAAATATATAAAATTTATCATCTCCCCTTATTTGATTTATAAAATAAGGGGTTAAATTGTACCTTCATAATTACGTTACACTTGCACATACAAGACAAATTAAGATGTGTTGATCAATAATACATAGACTTCTAACATCACTTGAGAATAAAATGTATTGTCTCTCTCCTTGAATTTTTTTCATTTGATAAGGTAAAATAATCAAGTTTTACAAGGATCCTGCAAACTAAGTTTAAATAAAATTAAAACATAATAAATAAAGCCTTAAGGGCTGAAAATCATAGTATAGTTGAGCAAAAACAACTAGTTGAAGTCTATAGTTGAAGTCTAGGGAGGGTAGTTTTTTTTATGAGTGCCTTGCTGATGTCCTTGTCCTCTACCTTATCCATCGACCTGTTTCTGATTATCTTTGTCTGAGTCCTATTACTTGAGCCTTCTATCACATCCTTTGCCATAATCATTCTTGGCTTCTTATAAGGTTTCTCCTTCTCTGAGATCTTCTTCAGGGGATTCACCTGAGGGGTTTGGAGGAAGGTTTTGGAGTGAGTTGAACCTCCACTTATCAACATCCTATCTTTGGGGAGGAACCTCTACTTTGTTGTGTTGTGCAAAAGCATGTCTCCTTGAACTTTTTAGTAATATTTTATTTTTAAATAATAGATACATTTATGAATATTGAAATAAATATCAAATTATTTATAGAACAACAAGAGTTAAATATCTAGCAATTATTATCTCCCAATATTTTCTTTGTAAAATAAAGGGTAAAACTATACCTTTACAGTTATGTTGCATCTACACATAAGAAAAATTAAAATGGATTAATCAATACCATGTATACTTGTAACATCACTAGAGAAGCAAATGCATTAAATATTTTTTCATGCCTTTTGTTTATAATTTTAACAACTAAAGTTACTATATACATCACTCAATAAGTTCTTTGGTTCTAAAACTACTAAAAACATTGTGTTTGGACCCAAAAAAATAGGGTCTTTTTATATGCACAATATTTTCATCATTAAAATATTGGTTTCTTCAAAAATCCATAATGAATAACAAATTTGTAACATGAAATGAACATACTCAATGAAACTGTCATAATCGATCTCCCTTCCTTGACATGTCTTATCATATTATGTAAGTAGAAGTTATAAAATAGGTGATGATGCTGAGTATCCAATATTGAGAAGTGCATCCTATAGTTCCATGGTGTCAATATTTCCACAATGATATCTATCAAATATCTCTAATATATATTGTAAAAATAGTACTAATTTCATCAATTCATTTTAAATTTGACAAAATATTAGACTATACCACTAATTTTTGTGTCATTCTTGAAAATAAAATACTTAAAAATAATGTGCATGCTCCTTTAGCAATAAGTTTTGGATTACAAGCTTTACACCCATTGAATTTAAGGATTAGAAGTAGCAAGGAAATAAACACATATATTGACTTTTAGGATTTGATAAATAGGTAACTAAAGCATTGTAAGTGCTTTCTCTTGGATATTACAACACATGCCAGTCTAAATGGCCAAAAATTATTCACCTTATTTTAAGAGATGAGTAAAACTATTGACTTTAATTAATCTCTCATTACATTAGAACTTTAATTTCCTTTGAGTGCAGAACCTTGAAAATTTTAAAAAATAAAGATATTCAACTATATAATTCTACTCTTTATTCATAAGAAAAAGTTTTTCAAAAAAAACATCTTTGAACATATTATAATGGTATTTTTGTAATTAACATTTGTATATATTTCTAAAATTTAAAAAAACCTATAAAACTTTAGTATGAATATATATCAAGACAAGGACTCAATTCCCCTTATATTTTGCTTAAATCACTTTAAATACTATCAACAATGTGAACGAGATAATGACAGTCATGCATGAAAGTTACAATGCAACATGTTACAAAGGATCTCTAAATAAATACAACATAAAAGTTGAGGATTTCAAATGTGTTATACATGTTCATATAAGATGTGAAGCAAATAATTTTTAATGGTCTAATACTTATATGATAGAGCATATTTCATGGCTTCGCATGTTGATAGTACATTACCCATTACTCTCACCCAATTTATTATTTATATTTAATCTACATTATGCTTGATGATATAACTAATCTTTTGACTTGTATAGGATTAGTTTTATAGTAAGAATAAGATAAACAGTTTTGTTGTAACAAAAGTATAGTTCCATGAAAATGATAACCATGAACACAAGCTTTGGGACTATTCAATTAAGTATAGAGAGCTATTTTTTATTACTTTCCAACTAAAATTTAAATAATGATAAATTAACATAAAAATGCAAAGTAGGAAATAACACATGGAAGACATCAACTCTTCTAGTTGGACCTAGTTAAAATATAGGGAAGGTATAAAGTGATAGGATCAAATCATATAATAATAGTATTAATGTCAAAGAAAGAACACAAACATTATTTTTTAATGCATGTTTAGCTCAATAATATGTCAAGCCTTCATGGAGGAAATCTTTCTTATAATTCACCTTTACTAATACAGACTTCACTCACTATAAATTATAAGAAATATAACGATTTTTCATACTTAACTAGATTGATAATAAATTATAATAAATATTTAAATATAATATTAAGCTAAAAGAACCAAACATATATGATCCTAACATAATTGGTTAAGCAATGCCATTAACTTAGGGCACTCTCTTCAAAAACACCATTTGAATTTGTAAAACCTTGCAAACCTCACTTATATTTATTTCAAGCATATTAAGATATTCTATATCACATGTATGGTCTTGGGCATCTTATTCAACTCTATCTAAAAGTAAACAAAAAAAAAAATGTGATAATTTTCACAATTATTATCCATTTTAGTATAAAGATACCAAAAGCATTTGTTATATGATAAATAGAAAGGCTTGACAATTTATTCCAAAAGCATTTGTTATATGATAAATAAAAAGGCTTGACAATCTATCCTCATTTGAAGTGGAACAAATTCTCTTCAGTTAAATTATGCTAAAGAAATGTTTATTACATGGTACTTATCAAAAATTCCCCACTTTATCATATATAATGGATGGGTAAATACATAACTAATGATACTTATTTAAATAAATCATGCAATCATATTAGAAAAATGCAAGAATTTTTTACTCTTATTCATGAGATATCTTCAAGTCACCTTTAAATCAATAAGCTAATTATTATTTAAATTATACAAAGAATGGTATGATGATAAAGATGAAAATGGGATTGGGATTTATACAAGAGAGAGGTCAGAGATGAACAAAAGGATTAAAAATATTCACTTTACCAAAATTAATGAAATAAAAGAAATAGATATGACTCACTCAACATTAATTATGCACCGTATTAGAAATTAATTCAATATGTATGTGCTTAATATGAATTTTATTAAGGGTCTCTAAGGAATCTAAATATATTGTTGTGTTTTAAAACATGTAAAAGGGCATTTGATTGAATTTTTGATTTTTCAAGTGTTATTAATTTTAATGAAAATTTTCACAAATTTTAAATCCCCACCAATGATATTTTTAAGCCTAGCATCACAACCAAAAGATTTATCTTTGATGTTTCCCATATCATATAACCTAGAGTTGTATACACATAATGGAAACCTTCTCATTCTCATCAACATGCTCCTAGGGAACATAAGCCTATTACCTGAATTCTAAAGACTAAACTACAATCATTGTTATTTTAATATTAATTAAAAATATAAAAACATGACATAACAAAATATTATAATAACAATTTGTAACTAGTTTATAATAACAATTTGTAGTTGAAGATGCATGAGATTTTGGAGATTGTGAAATGTGCATTTTCTTACATACCAACAAAATCGTGAAATAACATTCTTTCACTTTAGTATCGTGTAAGTAAACATACTATAAAATATCAAACTATTTTTTTAGCATCTAGATACAGAGAACAAGTCTCTAAATTCTAACTAACACCAGCCACCATTTAGTAAAATAAAATAAAATAGGTAACAATTTAAATTTTTAAATAATGTCTTGTTGTATTTCTATATAGAATCAAATTAATAATATAAAAATGGTTGATATTTTAACCTTAGTCACAATATACTTTAATATTCATGCATGCAAACATACAAAGATTCTTCTATGACTAATTCAAGAACACCCAAACAAAGAGAAACACATATCTAAAATTGTTTAGTCAAAAATGTTGATTTAATGGCTCTTTGGTAAAAAGGGCACTTGTCACTCTTTATGAAGAATTATCCTATGTAATTTGTAGCTTTGTTATACTATTGATATATTTTTTTATATTTATTAAAATAATATATTATATATTTCTCAAAGCCATAATGAATAATTTACCCCAAAAAAAATACTAAACTATGATTGATATGCTTGACCCCATAATGAAAAGACAAAGATAATGAATTATAAAATAATATAATTCCATGCTTGATATCTTAGCTCACATTTTTATGTATAAGAAGATCCAATGCCCTGCATAATCTAAAATTACTTCTCAAAATATCCAAACATATATGAAAAACTTCTAAAGTTGTGACTACACCCACCACCAAAAAAAGGTTTACATTTAACAAAAGGAAAGAAAATGGGCATTAATTTAATCCCATAATTAATATAAAAGAACATCTAATTGGATCGTAAGTATATTGGCCAAGAGGATTCTAGGGTGTATAGAGGAAAAAAATTGTACTAAAACATAACTCTAACATTACTAATACAAATTGAAATGAATAGTTGGCTAAAACAATAAGTATACAATTTTTGTTTATATGGGTTGTGGATACATGATTTCATACGAATTTATGAAGTATAAACCAAGTTTGATTAGAAATTATAATACCATATAAGATATCAATTTAACCAGTCTTATATTGTATATTATACATTGTGTATTTGGAGAATGGAATTAATTAGAGTATATTTTTATTATTTTTTAAAATTCATCTAGACCTCCTATAACATTATGTATTTTTCAAGTCCATTAAATATTATTAGATTATATATTTTATATATTTCATTGGTTTAATGGTACATGTATCAGAGAGTGGTCATAGTTGAAGCAACATTATATTAATAGAGAGAAGAAACATTTAGAATAGAAATATAAAATATGTACTTAATTTAATGACATGACTAGCCAAAATTTGAAGAAATTAATGCATTCTTATTTAAGATAATATTAATAAAAACTAAAGTGACCTATTTTTGAGTATGAATAAGTAACAATGTTCATCTTCTAATTTCTCAGTCTATGGCTCAGCTAGCCATTTAATTGTTATTTAATCCTCCTGAAATATCAACAAAATTATATAATTAAAAGAACCCATCATTTTCTTGAAAAATGATAATTATTTAATCTACAAGTAAAACTACTCACTTAATAAATTTCAATAAAGTTTTTATATATTTTTTGAAACCACCCTTTATCTTCATATTAGACAAAGATGAAAAAAATATTTATTCCTTGAAAGTACCTAATGTCTATATATTAAAGAAATATGACATAAAATTGTTATAATTTTTTTTTTTCTGGAAAGACCCTATGTATGCATATTATGTAAAGATAAAATAAAATGTAAAGACAAAATAAAAATTATAAGAATGCATTGAAAGTTGACATGCTCTATAAAGTACCCAAGCTAACTTCAAGCCTTCACGATTAGGGCCTAGTCACTTTGTATTAATTCACCTTCAATTTTATAAATAAACATTAATCGAATATAATAATTAAAAAAAGTTATATGATGCATACCTCTTGACTTACATACATATTTTTAGCTATAAGTATGTAATGCATTATTTTTCGATTCTTCATATTTGTGTTGTTATCTTCTTATTTATATGGAGTTAAAGGATGAAACATATTTTTTATTTTGACCAAATTTGTTGTGTGGAAAACTATTGATACATAGATTCACATTGGATGTCATTCAAAATATAGGTTGTTTTACAATGCTCCACATCATAATGCATCCCCTTAATAAGTCAATAACTCTTATATTATAACATAATAATATAGATATGGTCCCAATTATCAATTAGTCATGAGCAAACTACAAATTGTATCATAAATTAACTACATCAAGAGAGCATATATTTACTGAAATGTTTCTTTTTTGAAACATACTATGTAATCATTAATAAGTGGTGGGACTCAATCATACAATTTTTTTGATTCAATAATTAAAAAAAACTCTCTTACAGGAAAATGCATAACAAAATCAAAACTGAGATCTAATTTTGTGAAAAAAAAATGATTAATCTTAACTGTCAAAGCAATAAATTAGAGATTTGAATGGAAAAAAATTAATGCGCTTAAAAAGTGCATACCAAAAAGGAACACAAATCTAAGTTTGTGGAAAAAAAAACTATTCTTAAATATTAAGGCAATATATCAAAGGTTTATTTAGACACCTAATCATTATTCCTAGAAATTACAAGCCAATATTTTAGAGAAAATATTTAAGAATTTCAAAAATATATTGATTTCCAACACTTTTTTTCCTTAAATCAATTTTAAAATAGAGATTGGAACAAAAATGTAAATAAGCTTCCCAAATATTTGGGTAAGATTGAACAATTTCAAAATCAAGGTCTTTGATTTAGTTATTAATAAAGTAATATATCTCCACTAAGAACCTTGGATTGACCTATTTATTATAGTTGCCATATATTCCATCCAAAACTATCTCTAAAAGGTGGTTTACATCAATAGATTTGACATGGGTAGCTATCATCTCTATCCATTCATGCTTATCCATAAGACTTATGGAACATGTCCTCATCATAAAAATTGATGCATAGAAACTGAAATTCATCAACAATTAATTTTAAACCTACCATCTATTATATCTAGAGAAGATCTATAGGTATATTCTTGTGTTAACTTAAAAAAATAATGGCCAACCTAGACAATTCTCCCATAAGTATCATTTAGGAATAGGACTCTTTCATGAGCTCCCATGCAAAAATTTCATGATCATTCTTATATGATACTCCTATAATATTGTTCAATCTAATAAAACTGATATGGAAAAAATGCATGGCTAAGAGATTAAGTTGTTTTCACAGAGAAACAAACGGCATAGTGGGTATGTGCATACATAAGAAAAGCAAATACTCATTTTAGACACATAAATTTGATATTAGACACTTTAAAATATCAATTTTGACATGTCTTGACATATTTTTACTTGTGCATACACATTTGACTTATGTGCACACTTTCTCTTATTTGTATGCACATCTATTGTCTTAACTAATCTAATTTATCAATACACATATTCAGGATCACCCTAGTCTATACAATAATACTCTATAATCCTAAATTAACTATTGCCATATATGATATAACTATTTTCACTCTTTGGACAATGTTGAAAGAAATCATACGTTTGTGGGTTATTCTAGGTGTTCACCTCTACTAGTAGTGTCTAGGGACCCCTAATGGCTACTTTTCAAATTCTAACATCTCCCTTAGGTCAATCTATAAATTTTTAATATGTTGATTGTCAAGGGGAGGGGGGAGCAGGGGAGCAGGGGGAAGGCATTATCAAAGATTTATCTATAAATACAAATTAAGCACAAGGCCATACTTATCTAGCATTAATATTGGCAAGTCCTACCAATCTTTGGAAATCCATTGGCACTCTTTTGAGACATTACGTCATAAAATTATAAACATCTAAAATCCCCTTAAATGATTAGCCCTGGAGCCAAGTCTAGATATAAAAACAAGATCAAGCTTGCATGTTGTCAAGTGTCAAAATCCAAATAATGCATCACATTATAGCATGATCATGATGGTGCACACACACACCTAAGTGGATAAATACATGTGGTTTGATCCCTCTTCAAAATATTTTAATTTATATAACATTCATTTACTCAATGGGGAGTGGTTGGGTTGTCCAACCCATTTATAACCCCTTTTCCAAGTTAATCTAGTGTTGAAAGTGAAACTATGGTTTTGAGGCAAGGAGAAAAAAGTCAAGGATTTATGCATGTGAATAAGGGAAAGAAAACATATATAAATAATTTAAAGGTGCAATCACAACAAATTAAGACAAAAAAATTGACACAGACAACCTAGAGAGTACCGATAGAGCATTGCCAATACCCTTCATTGCAAGGGGTTGAGTTTCACTAACAATATTTGTGCAGGTTTTTAGCTCTTACTTCTTGATTCAAACAATTACAGAGATAATACAGAGTCATTTTAAGGACTATAATGTATTAAATGAGTATTATAAATCATTAAATCAACTAAGTGCAATCTTTTCCCTTTTGCTTTTGTCAATTTTATAAATATTAAGTGTAATATCAATCTATCTTTCACTTTCATATTTGTATGGTAAATGACATATTTTTAAAATGTTGAATTACAATAGTTATATCTTATTTGGATTAAATTAATCATAAAATAAGTAAAACATTCTAGTGAACCTGATCATTCTCTTAAGCATGGAAAATCCTAGGTCTTTTTCCCTCATGGTTTTATCTTTCATTATTTGGGTTTCAAATTTATTTTGCATTAGGGTTTGGATTTTGAATCTAATTTATAATTTTACTTTATAGGAAAAATTTCACATAATAATAATGGAAATGATTATATTAGTTTCATGATTGATTTGATGACACATATGAACATGAATATCTTAAAATGAATCCACACATGATTGATGCATTACTCCATGTAACTAGAGATGAAAATAAAAACCTTGCTAAGGAATCTACATTTGAGGAATAAAATGATAAAATTTTAAATGATTCTAATCCACATTTTAGATTCATATGTGCTGCAATAGGTGTTCAAACCATTTTTACTAATGCTATTATTCATATGTCTACAACTATGGCTAGACATGTGATGCCCACCCATGGTGTGGGGGGAACACAAGTTAATCTTTAAATGTTTATGGTTATCCCTACACAACATAATTGTGTGCCTCCCATACTTGATACTCATATATCATCTATTACTATTCAATCTTGTGTCTTCTACTCAATCTTATACAAATTCTTATCAATATTCAAGCTAATGTTTCCCAACTAGAACAAGGTTCTTATAGAGCATGTAATTCAACAAATTTTCAAGCATTATTTGTTCCCAAATATTTCCACTTATCCTTTACCTAAAATAGATTTTACACCAAATCTTACACCTTAAGATCGTAAAGGTGATCCATAATATCATCTTAGAGCCTATCATGCATCATGCTTAGATTACCCCTTTATTGATAAGTTTAAAACTAATATTTCTCCAAAGAGCCTTAAAAATTATGCCTTGTGATGGATTAATGATCTTCCTTTCCAATTGGTACATGATTCAATCCTTTTCCTGATCAATTCTTATCTCAATTTTCTATCGATATTGGTAAGAAGGTCTCCTACAATCAAATTTAAAAACTTAATCAATGACCTAATGAGCCCATTATTGAGTACATGCTTTGTTAGAAAACTATGCTCTCAGAAATGAAAATTCATATGGTTGATAACAAATTGAAATATTTATTCTATAAAATCTTACTTTCTCGAGTCTATTATGTTTAAATAATTTCAATCTTTCAATCTTTTGATGACATGAAGTTAATCTACTTGCTATGAAAAAACTAAAGTATGGGTCTAATCCTCCAACATAATCTAATGCCAAGTTTTCAAAGAAAATAAACTTTCAAATCTAAGGCAAATGTATACTAAGAATGAGGATAAATAAATGATTAATGTGCCTTCCAAACCTACTAATAGGATTTTCCTATCAACTCCTCAAAGAAGTAAGTTCACATGATTATCAAAACCTCCTCATAAGTTGTTACAAAAATTACTCGAGTAGAATCTCATATCTCTCCCTCCACCAATGGAGATTGATATGATGAAGGAACAACATAAGAGGTGTGATATCAATGAATATTTTGATTGGCATATATGTGTGGGATATTTTTATAATATATGATGTGGTTTGAGACATAAGATATAATATTTGATTGAAGACAATATTATTGAGGTTAATGATGTTAATACACCTATGAGTGATTTAGTTGCACAACCTAATGCAAATATTAATGTTTTTTGTCCTTTTCTAGATCATGTGAAAAAATACATCAAGACTAATCTTGAAGTGCATATGACTTACAATGTGCATCCTCCTTTGACTTTTATTCTTACATAAATAATAAGGGTCATGTTATAGCACAAAATTGCACCCCTGCGGGACAATTTTTCAGGCTCTCCCACTTCTGGCTATAAGCATGGGAATAACATCAAGATGTGGGTATTCTATGGTGAGTTTGAGCCTTTAGGATTTTAAAGAGGTTATTTCCTCTCTAGTGGATCACCTAAACTACTGCTGAAATAAAACTTTCATAGGAAAAGGGTTAGAAAGAGGGAAAAGGGCTCCTAAGAAAGCTAACAGGTGATGTACCAAATGAAGTGGACACTCATCTATGCTTGAACTCACACTAGATTAGCCATGAGGCGACTATAGCTTGCATGATTTCTAGATCAAGTAAACACACAGGAAGAGGTTCAAACAAAACACTAATCCTGACCTGCAAAGCTTGAAGACACTTCAAAGAGGCAGGCATAAGGTTGATGGTTTAGGAATAAACCATTCATGAATCTACCCAACATAAGCATGCTAAAACACTAATGGAAGATAGGAAACATGCAAAGAAATCGAGCCTCATCACATTTAAGAGACAGTTCTTAAAATATCTTGGTAGGGTCAAGCCTAACTAAGGGAGCACATTTTTTCAAATGCCTCAATGAGTATCCATCTCCCAGAAAGATGAGAAATGTCTAAAAATTGGGAACCTTTACAAATGGAAAGTCTCATGTGATATATAGAGAAGGGAAGAAAGAGAGAGGTCCATGTAGAGAGGGAGAAGAAGAAAGAAGTCATGAGTTGTTGATGACTATTGACTAATACCATCGTCCTTGTTCGAGTATGAGACATGTCACCTTAAAATCACCATAAAAAACTCTCCTCGAGCCACTCCCATGCATCCAAGTCTCCCTTTAGCGTATCTAAAATTCATGTTACAAGCAATTGAGATGTCACTTTTTGGCACAGCTGAATTGATCTTTGCCATCAAGATGACATGGCATCTTTCCCTTTTCATATGTCTTACTAAAAGAGATGTAGGTCTCCATGTGTTTTAACCTACCCGAGCCATGTTGAATTTAAACTGAATGGTTGTTTGTTGATGGCCATGTTGAAGGATGAAAAAATCATTAAATCTCCATCTACAAGTTGCTTGGACTCTCCCACTCTAATTGGTCACCTTTGTGCCACCTTCCCTATGCTAATTAGCTCATTTTGCTCCAGCTTATGCCACATGATAGCTTGTCATTTGTTGCTTCCATATCTCTCATGCTGCTAGACCAAGTTTAAGTCAAGCACCTAAAGAATCCTGATTTACTCTATATAGAGCAACTTGGGCTTTTTGATCTCTCCTACTTTGGACCTTGGCCACTCCTTTACTTGTGAAGCTTTCTTAAGTAGATCACTTGGAGAAACCTGATTTACTCTATACAAAGTAATTTGGGCTTTCCCAGCCTACTTACTTCAGAATTTTGCATCTTCTTTACTTATGAAGTCCCTCAAGTAGAGCACTTGGAGAACCCTGATTTACTCTACATAGAGTAATTCACATTTTCCAAGCTTCTCAACTTCAGACTTGTTCATCTTCTTCACTTCAGACCTTGGCCACTTGAAGTCTTCATATTTCTTACATTTGATGACTTTGAGCTTTTCCTATCCTCAGCCAAGTCTTTAGATTTTTCCTTCAGGCCTCCTTCTTCCTGCGGGCTTTCCCTTTTCCTTCAGAACATTTTCTCAAAGGAAATTTTTTCTCTATTTCCTTATGTCTCTCTATCAAAATCCCTGAAGGAATGAACAAGGAAGAGACATGTAAGAAAGAACTTGGAAGAAAGAATGAAGGAATGATCCCAACCGAATAAAAGAACCTTCCACATACTTAGTCCTTCAGCCTGCTACTGCATTTGAACACTACTCAGATCCTTCTCAACTTGCTTAAATTCCTCTCTTTACCCCTTCAATCCAACCTTGCCAAAGTTTTTACATGTGGGCCAAAAATTGGCCAACAAGTCATTCTATAAATGGTATTATTTGTATACTTGTAAGCACATATGTACAAATACCTACAAACATATTTTGTGACCATGAGATTATTGATAATGATTCTACTAATACAACTTTATTTTTACATGCTTTAATTGACTTATGTGCTATATATAGTGTTATGGTGGATAACAAGTCAAGTGAAAACATGTTCACTATGACATTGCTTATTAGTATTGGGTACACACATAAAGATTTGATTGATACAATTATTAAATTGAAAATACTTGATGGAAAGAGACAAAATCCTCTTGGGGTAATTTTGTTACCACTTATGGTAGGTCCTAAAAAAATTTGTTACTCAGTTCTTAGTTCTGTCCAAGAATGGGGAATTCAACATGTTATTAGCATGTCCATGGATATATAAGATATGTGCAATAACATATTTGGTACATCTATACTTGAAGTATATCTATAAAAATTGAGTGGTTAAGGTTCCAAATATTCCATATGAGTATCCCATTTAGCCACAATTATTTATTTCATCACCTCCACCATAACTTATTATATAACCTATACATGTTCATCATAAGAAAGAAAATTAAAGACATGTAACTGATCTTCCTCGAATACCATTTCTATAACGTCCATTAAATCAATGATATATTCAAGTTAAGCATATGTTACCTAGTATGTCACATCCTAAGATAATTATATAGGTTGCTTCACATGTTTCATAGTGAACATTGACACATTCTCCTAGCATACAAAAAAGTTTAAAAATTTGTATGGCTTATAGATATATGTAGCATATACATGATCATGATGAATATGATGATGATGTTGAATATTTCATGGTGCATGATCATTTCTTTTATTCAAATACTAATATGCATTTTACTCCTTAACTTCAACATGTGACATTAACATCGATTGATCCAGGTCAAATATTTCCATCCCCTTGATGGGATCATTGGTTTGTATGAACTTAATTCATTTCAAAAAATAAAAATTATATATATATATATATATATATATATATATATTAAAAAAATTCAAAACCAAGACCTATGCATGATATGTTTATCTAGTATACATTATTGATTGATGTTATTTATTATATACATGGTGAATTATATATCTATATTCTATGCACATGCTTTTCATGGTATACATGAGTGAGATGGACATATACATTACATATGATACATGGATGTATAGATGTAGTATATTCCTTACACCAAGGTGATATCTTTCTACATTAGGTGCATGTCTACACTAGGGGCATCTTTACACACTTATTAGGTTATATGTTTCTATACTTATCCATTAGTCATAGTAGATTATACACATGATTTTCTCTTGCATATACTTTTAGGGTGTTATTTCTTATAGATATTGTAATTGTTTATACTAGATGATGACTTTGATTGATTATGTGGACTAAAATTGCTTGTTCTATGTGTGTTGATGTTGAAGATTATTACATTGCATGATCATTGATGTGTGTTATATTACATGTTCTATGCATGCTTAAATTGTGTTTTTCACATTGTTGTCAATTATGTCAGATGATCCTCTATTTCATGTCATGGCCATGTTGTTAGTGTTGGGTCAGAGTCAAGTTGATTCATGTTTTGAGTGTCTTTTGTGCTTCATGATCATGATATATATACATATTTTGTGTGTGTGGATATATACACAGCTATTGTTGAGATTTGTGCCATGATTTCTATCACGTATTCTTATGTTTGTGTGATATCATTTTTTATATTATACATCTACTAAGATGCTTATTTATGCGTGCCTAATTGTTGTATCTTATTGACATGACACTTATATTCCTATTACCTTGGATTAAATGCTTTAGACTTACTTGAATGATAAAATATTTATATGATAACATATCTTATCATGTTAGTATAAATGATTTTATTTTTCTATATAACACATGGTACGCATGTATATTTCTTTTGAGATGAGTGATTTGTAGGCTTCATCCCTCATTCAAAAAAGGGTCATACAATGGGATTGTATTAGATATTTAGGCTATAATAGACATATAGTTCATATTTTTTATCATATTATGTGATTCACGTGAGATAATTTGAGTAGATTGAAGCATATAAAAGACATATATGGGGCATTCTATAGGATTGTGAGGAATAATTAATAGATTCTATGACATTATGAGACTAATTATATGGGTTAGATTAAGCAGATTTTATCAAATTGATAGACATATTATGGCATTTTGTATCACTTTGAGGTATAAATGGATCAAATTTTGGGCATGAAATTTGTCTATGCAAACACTTTTCTATTTCTATATTGAGGATCAATGGTACTATATAAGCACTTTAGATATAAAATCCATGTGCATTGATTGATTCAGAGTTTCGATTTACATACGAACTCAATCCAAAGATCCACCTTTGCATATTAACTTATTTCAGGGTTCCATAAGGAGTTTTGATGATATTTAGAGGGGTGTGGTTGATGATTTTGCACCACTCAACTTCTAGAACTTCTTTGTCTCCAAGGGTGGTTCAGGCATTACCACTCATCAACACATTATTTCAACAATTGCACCTCTTTAGGGCATAATAATCATATGGCATTTTACAAATGAGTTAAGCTAATGATATGTTGGTTTACACACCCTCAAGTGTATTCATTCTTTGACTTTTCAATTTCAAATAATTTAAATATCTAGATTATTTTAATTTGTATATCATGACTGGACATTGGTTTCTACATGTTTACTTGTGGGTTTTGCATGGAAAAATTAGTATATTTGGGGCATACTTGTTAACATGAAGTGAAATTAATCACAAGTACCAAATTTATTTATTTTATCATTTTCAATACTAGACTAAAAAGAGAGCATTTTCAGACACCTAAATTTGGTATTAGAGACTTTGTAACATCAATTTTAACATATCTTGACATGCTTTGACTTAAGAGTGCACATTTGATTTTGTGCACACTTTCTCCTATCCATTTTCACATCTATTTTCTTTGTCAACCAAATTTATCAATATACATATTCAAGATCACCCTAGTCTGTGCAAGAACACTATAATTCTAAGAAAATTATTGACATAACTTAGATCATTGTTTGTCCCTCTCTAGACAATGTCAACAATAGTCAAATGTTTGTTGTTTGTTGCAGGTGTCCACCTTTGCTAGTAGTGTTGAGAGACCCACAATGGATACTCTTTAAATTTGAATGTCTCCCTTAGGTCGACCTAAACACATTGTATATGTCATTTGTTGGGGGTTAGTATCAAAGAATCATGTATAAATACAACCAATACTAAGACCATACCTATCTAGCCTCATATTGGTAAGTCCTATCAAGTTTGAGAAATCCATTAGTACTCTCTCGAGACATTACCACAAAATCATACACAATTAAAAATTACTCAAAGTAACATCCCTAGATCCAAGTTTGAATACAAACACAATATCAAAGTTGGATGTTATCAAGTGTCAAAATCTAAGCATTACATCACATTACAACATGATCATAATGATGTGCACACATACCTAAATGGGAGAAATATGTGTGGGTTTATCCCTCTTCAAAGTATTATAACATAGGAAACACTTAGTCACTTAACAAGGGTGGTTGGGTCTATCCAACCCATATTTTGAACCCCTTTTTACAAGTGAATATGGTGTCAAAAGTGAAAGTAGGGTTTCAAGGCAAGGAGAGGCAAATTAAGGATATGCACACATGACTGAGGGAAATAAAACACACAAAAATCATTTAAATTTACAAACACATCAATCTGATGTAGAACAGACTAACGCAATCAACCTATACAATATTGGTCACCACAAGGGTCTAAACTTTGCCAATAGTATTTGTGTAGGTTTTGAGGTCTTGTTTCTTGATTTGAGTAGTTGCAAAGCTAATACATATTCATTTTGAGGACAATGACACATGTAATGAGTAGTATAAATTAGAAAATCAGCTAAGTGCAATCTCTTCCCTCTTAATTTTTCATTTCTTTAAATAATAAGCACAATATCAATCTCTCTTTCACATTCAGATTTGTATGGTAAATTCCATATTTTGTATAATATAAATTTTAGTGGTTTTATCTTATTTATATTGCATTAATCATTAAATAACTAAAACACCCACTATATACATGATGTATACACACTCAGGTAACTAGTAGAAACCCATATATATAGAGACACAAAAACACCCAATACAGTGGATATGTGCATACCGAGGCAACATAGATAACAACTATAAGTTTTTAGAACTACAAACACAAATACAATAACATGAAAATATAGGGACAGAAAGAAGTGTTTTTTTACTAACCAAAAAATGTAGTTTTCGCCCACTTAGAGGTTGAACATAGATGAATGGCACACTACCAACTCTCTCACCTATGTCCAAGTCATTTGTTTTAGTTCTTTACACAACAAAAACAATATGGAACTTTGCTTCTCATAAACACAAATTGCTCAGATAAACACACAATTTGTGTACATGATGTAGACAATGAATATATCCATGTTATCATCCTCCTATTGTATAACTAGAGAAGAGATGACTTATGTTGTAAACAAAGTCTCGTCTATTTTTTCTAACTACAAATGCAAATAAAATAATAATATACGGATAGAAATAAATGTTTTTTACTAACAAAAAATTACAAAGTGCACCCGCTTAGAGGTTGAACATCCCTAAAATAGAGGAGTGGCACATTGGCATCACTCTTGCCTATGTCCAAATAATCTATTTTTTCCCCTATACAACAAATACACACTGAATATATCAAGGCCACACCATCCATTCAAGATAAAAGTACTTAATCAAAATAATGAAAAATACAAACTACAAAAAATGCAAAACACCCATTATGAGTATTTTATCAACATGAATTCATGTCTATTTTGATTAAGATACATGGATTTGCCCACAAACAACACATACATGCAATGAACATATACCTTTTATGTCACATTTTAATGAAAAAATATAGAGAGACAAAAGGAGGTTCATTATCAACAAAAACTTGTACATTGCACCCATTCAAAAGGTGAAGGTAACTATAATGGAAGAATGTAACACAATGCTAATGATATCATCTATGTCTAATTTCTTTAAATTTTTTTATGTACATTCAAACAATTGACATGATGTCCACTTACATTTAATGCAAACAAGGACATGTGTTATTAAAGGCATACACATGCAAATAGAGATGACAAAAGACATTAGAGAACATCAATTTATTTATTTTTAATAATTAAATCATGCTACGATAAAGTACTACAAAATTTACTTGGTCAACAAATTAAAAACAACTTTTTTACCCAAAGTTGAAGTTTTAAAATATTTTTATTCAATTTCAATAATTTTTAGCCCTAAAAAAACTTTAAAAACTATTTATTTACCATCCAATTTTGCTCTCCTAATAGAAAGTTATTTGAATTTGTGAAACAAAAATTACTTAAATGATATATGTGCAAGCAATTAAATTATCAAATACTTACCAATTAATTAAATTGACAGTGACATAAATAAATTCACATTGACATTAAAAAACTAGGATTATTAATGAGGAGATGACAGCTATGACCTCTAGTCATATTGTGCCAATTAGACAAGAAGTTTACATGGCCCACTTGGTGATTATATCAAGTTCAACCATTATTTATTTAATGAACTATAAACATATAAATAAAATATATCACCACAAGCTTATGTATGAAAAACAAGCACACACAAGATTCTTTCTAGCAACCTCGTAGCCCAACTCAATTTCTATTTTATTAGACCATTGGTTGTGAATTGTAATAACATTTAGGGTCAAATACTTCCTGTCTAAAGTGTCTTATGTTTCAATTACTAAATGAATTATGTTAATATTTAATTTGATAATAATCTTCTGTGTTAATGAAATAATTGTTGATGCAATGGATTGCACCCTAGGTAGGAGGCTGAGCTCCTACCTTCCACATGTCAAAATGGAAACTCCCCTCTCGCCTGTGGGACCGGCGAAGCTGAGGGGAGAGTTTCTAGATAAGGGCTAGCTCCCTCTAATGTATATTTTAGGTCCTGGACTCCTACTGCTAACAAATTAAATGAAAAAGGGGGGGATGAAAAGGGAGAAAGATGCTAAAATAGAACCTAAACCTAAACTAAAGAGGTGATACACCAAAAAAGATGACCCACTCAGCCCGAACATACACTTTTCACCAAGAAAAAGCTGTCATACGCTTCATCTGATGTGGGAGACCCTTCTATATCAGTGAGTTAGGGGTACGTAGAGATACAGGGAGGAAGAATTGTCAAAGGTATTCTGAGACACACTTTGGCAGCCTGTTCACATGCGCCTATATTTCTGTTGTAGACATTTCTGGCAAACCTGCAGAAGAAGAAAAATCACAATGCAATAGACATGCTAGAATCAATCTGTGAAAAGCATAAAAAAATGACTTAACACAAAAATAAAACATAGACATATGCGTGAGTGCAAGTCTAGATGGAGGTAAAAATGCTAAGTCTTGATTCAAGGTAAAATTCGGCAGAGTTCTGGCTTACAAGCCTGAGAGATTTTGGGTAGAGCTTTGCCTTACGAGCTAAGAGATGGATCCCTTCTCAAATGAGAAGTTTACAATATATAGAAAGAGAAGAGAACTTGGTGCTTCTTTTGAAAAGACTTTGGCACTCTTGACAAGCTAGCCCATGTGTGTTGAGAGCATCAAGAAGAGGAAGTCACTATTGCTGATGTCATTCTTCTAGAAGAGGCCTGCTATGTAATCGTCAATCTTGACTTTGGCATTCAAAAATTAATGTGAACACATGGGCTGCACCTCTTTTTCTGTAGATAAGACTGCTCCTTCCAAATTTTTATGCAGTTTGTCTGCTTATAAATGCAAAAATGGAGAAAGCAGGTTGCACTGCTTACTGTTTACATCATTTTATGACTACCTGGCAATAACTCACCTCCCCTCACCACTTGGACTATTGTCTTTTCCTTGCATTGTCTCTTCTTGGCTTTGTCTCTTTCTGGCTATGTCGCTTTCTGGCTCCTTTAGCCCTTAGGCTATCTTCTTGGCAGGTCACTAAGTTCCTTGGGCTCTTCCATTTTGCTTTTCAAAATCAACGGCTATTTCATGAGCCTCAAAATTGATGTTTGTGCACCCATCACTAATTTTGAACTTCCAATGGGTAGTTCACCGTGCTTGACTTTGACGTCTTCGGGCCCGTCACCCCTTAGAATTCTTTCAGCCTTTCTCTTGATTCGGTCTTTTATGTCGCTCCCTTTCCTTTAGACTTCTTGTTTCAAACCTTCCCAAAGGGAAGGTGACCCTTCGGCTTATGGAGAAGTGCCCTTCATTTTGGCTGAAAGTCCCCTGCAAGGGCACTTGCCCTTCGGGGTCCTTCGGCTCCCTTGGTCTTTAAATCCTTTAGAGCTTTTTGGCAAACTTTTCCCCGCAAACTTTTTCCCTGCAGACAAAAAGTCTGCAAGAATTGTCTCTGCCACTTTGAAATTCCTTTCGGTTTTCTTCTCGACTACTTTTCCCACGGCTATTTTCCCGCGGACAAAAAGTCTGCAAGAATATCTTGCTCGTTCCTTTCCTTCAGAGACTTTTCGTCAAGATTTTCTCGTGGCCAATTTTCAAGTGAACATTTTTCCCACGGACTTTTCTCATGAAAAATTTCTTGTGGACAAAAAGTCCACAAGAATTGCCTTTTTTGCTTCTTCAAATTTTCTCCCTAGGATTTTTGGCTCGCGACTTTCTCAAATTTCTTCAGACATTTTGTCTGAAGGAATTCCTTTGGACAAAAAGTCTGAAGAAATTATTCTCGCCTTTGCCTTAAGTCTTTTTTGCACCTTTCGAATTCCTTCAAAAATTTTGTCCAAAGGATTTCTCCCTTTGCTTCTTTGACTGCCTTTGAAAAGTGCCCTTCGAAAAAACTAGAAATGACCCTTCTGAAGGGTACTTCCTTTGCCTTAAACAAACTTCTGAAGGAAACTTACCTTTGCGGCTTTTCTTTGTGGCTTCTTTTGAAAGTGTTCCCTGCCCTCTGCAAGGGCTCTTAAATCCCGAACTACCCTCCACAAGGGCACTTGAAATGATCCATTTTGCACCTAAGTGGGAACTTGCCTCTTCTTGCAAAGTCTGTCATTTTCTGCCTGCCGAGTCCATAGAAATCCATGCTTGCAGAGTCCATAAAAAACCTGCAGAGTCTGTAGAAATGGTCGCTACAGAGTTCGTAGAAAACCTGTAAAGTCCAGACTTGTGCAAAATAAAAAAATGAACTGGCTCAGAATAGCAGGGCAAGAAGGGGATTGATTTTTGGCCTGTTGGGCTAGAAATGGTCAACAAATTGGTGACTCCCAGGGGAAGCCTGCCTGCTATGCTTAGAGACCAGTTGCATTAAAGTCCATTGGGCACGGAGTCAGAATGCAACTTTGAAGAAAGGTTAACAATAGCCTTGAGAGATCCCAAAATCAATCATGAGCTTTTACCCTAGACATAAGGGAAAACACACACAAGGATAAAAACACTATTTGTGCAAACTGCACTTAGGGAAAATAGGAAAAAAAATTGAAAGCAAACTACTATATACAGCTAACCAGGTATATTTGCCTCCCTCCTAGATCAAAGGGAAAATCTCTTAAGTCCCCTTCTTAGCAAGGAAACTTATGGTGCTAGACAAGTGGCTGAATGGAATGGAGACTTGGTGACCTGCTCGTCTTGCCTGCCACCTTGATTGGCTTGCATCTGAGTGGATCAGAATCAAACATGATTCCAACATATACGTACTCTTCTTGTTCTTGGAAGTTTATTTAATGCTGGTCCTTCATGTTGGTGTATTTCACCAAGAAATCAATGGTTGTTGGCTCATCACCATAAGCCCTTTGTTGTGCATGGTCCCTTTGCAATGCATCATGGTTTAACTCATTCCCTTCTACTTCATTGAAAATCCTATCAAACTCATCCTCTGCTCCCTCATGGCCTTCTTGAAGAAGAGTGACTATTGTGATGTCTGAAATGGAATCACAAACTGATTTCTCATCCCACAGAACATCACCTTCTTGTTTAAAGTTTTCTTTTTCAAGGCTTTCCTCAAGGGAGGCCAGCCTCTCCTTTTCCTACTCAAGGATCAGAGTCTCTAGTTGTTCAAAGACATCTATCTGATCCTCCTCCAATTCAAGCTCCATGGCATGGTCATCTTCCTCATCGAAGCAACAAGGAATTTCATCGAACAAGGGGGGAGAGAGCTCACCATGCTTATGTTCCTCCTCATATAACTGGAACATCCGCATGTATGCGTGACCTGAGTCTTCTCCATTGCTGATGATGTCTTCAAAAGGAGCATCGATGATGATTTATTCTTCTTTGACATCCATGATATCCTCTTGGAAAGCTGTAGATTGGATCTTTTGCTCCTCACTTGCCTCCTGCAAAACCGGTTCCTCCTTGAGAAGGGGTGAAATGGAAAAGCCATGTGGAAGAGGAGGCAGTCCTTGAGCTAGAATCGAATGATTCTCCTCTTTCCATTTGGCCAGGACTTCATCTATATCAGGTGTGGAATGATAGCTCTCTTAGAGGTGTGTAGATGGGGTGTATTCAGACATGGAATGTGCCATTGGGTCTGAACTGTCCATCACACATTGGCTGAGGAATCTCTCTCTAGATTCCAACTCTGCAATTCTCTTGGATATATCTTCTTGAAAGAGCCTTTCTTGGAGGTCACAATCATCATCATGAGCAGGATTAGCCTCATCTTCTTCAAGGTTTTGAGCAAAACCTTTCTCCTTCTCTTCTTTCCTGCCCCATGATTCTATTGTTTGCTTCTAGCTCATGATCTTGGGATTGGAACTTTCCCCTTGTGAACAGGGAGTAACTTTATCCTCTCTAAGGTCCTGGACTGATTCATGACTTTCCTTCTTCCAACTTGGAATTTGGAGATCATGTTGAAAGACTTGAGGAGGTTGGGGAAGATTTGGGAGGGTCTGCTCATGTACATGAAGAGTTGTCTGAAAAGAGGCGTGTTGGAAAGCTAGGTGCATGGAATTAAGAGCAGGATTGATTGATGCATCAGATGAGCCAGAATGAGCAAGTGTTATTTGATAGAAAGTATTTGGTGCACAAGAGGGGGCTTTCTTTAGAATAGGAGGGGGTGCACAAGGCTGACTGCCTTGCATGAATGGATTCCTCCATTTTTCTACCTCTTCTTCCATGGATTGCAAACCTTGAGCTTGCCTAAACAAGCATTCCTCTTTATACATCAGCTCCTACTGATATCCATACTGCTCATCCAGTCTGTCGATCTCCATTACCTGCTTCTCAAACTCCAGCACCACCTCCCTTATCGTTGAAGAGCAACTAAGAGAGTTGTTTGAGGGGATTGCATGAATGTTTTGAGCTTGATCATGGTAATATGAAGCAACACAAAGTCCATGATTCCTACCAATGGGATTATACATACAAAAAATAAGATTTCTTGATGGCACCTGGACTGCTTAACTAGCTGATTCAACTCAGAGTCGCCATTGGTTTTGGTAAAAAAGCCTCCAAACGCTGGTTGGTTGAAGAACAAACCAAAAATTCTTCAACTCTTTAGACACAACTTGTCCTAGTTGGTCCCACCGAGTGTGCCGAAAACTGTTGACACAGTGGATTGCACCCTGGGTAGGAGGCTGAGCTCCTGCCTTCCACACGTCAAAATGGAAATTCCCCTCTCGCCTATGGGATTGGCGAAGCTGAGGGGAGAGTCTCTAGATAAGGGCTAGCTCCCTTTGATGTATCTTTTAGGTCCTGGACTCCTACTGCTAACAAATTAAATGAAAAAGGGGAGGATGAAAAGGGAGAAAGATGCTGAAACAGAATCTAAACCTAAACTAAAGAGGTGATACACCAAAAAAGATGACCCACTTAGCTTGAACATACACTTTTCACCAAGAAGAAGCTGGCATACACTTCATCTGATGTGGGAGACCCTTTTGTATCAATGAGTCAAGGGTCCGTAGAGATACAGGGAGGAAGAAATGTCAAAGGTGTTTTGAGACACACTTTGGCAGCCTGTTCACATGCGCCTATATTTCTGCTGTAGACACTTCCGGTAGACCTACAGAAGAAGAAAAATCACAATGCACTAGACATGCTGGAATCGATATGTGAAAAGCATAAAAGAAAATGACTTAACACAAAAATAAAACATAGACATATGTGTGAGTGCAAGTCTAGATGGAGGTAAAAATGCTAAGTCTTGATTCAAGGTAAAATTCGACAGATTTCTACCTTACAAGCCCAAGAGATTTTGGGCAGAGCTTTGCCTTATGGGCTAAGAGATGGATCCCTTCTCAAATGAGAAGTTTACAATATATAGAAAGAGAAGAGAACTTGGCGCTTCTTTTGAAAAGACTTTGGCACTCTTGACAAGCTGGCCCATGTGCATTGAGAGCATCGGGAAGAGGAAGTCACTGTTGCTGATGTCATTCTTCTAAAAGAGGCCTGATGTGTAATCGTTGATCTTGACTTTGGCATTCAAACATTAATGTGAACACATGGGCTGCACCTCTTTTTTTGCAGATAAGACTACTCCTTCCAAATTTTTACACAGTTTGTCTGCTTATAAATGCAAAAATGGAGAAAGCAGGTCACGTCACTTACTATTTGCATTGTTTGATGACCACTTAGCAATAACTCACCTCCCCTCACCACTTGGACTATTTTGTCTTTTCCTTGCCTTATCTCTTCCTAGCTTTGTCTCTTTTTAGCTTTATCTCTTTCTGGCTCCTTCGGCCCTCGGGCTATCTTCTTGGCGGGTTGTTGAGTTCCTTAGGCTCTTCTATTTTGCTTTTCAAAATCAACGACTATTTCACGAGCCTTGAAATTGATGTTCGCGCACCCATCACTGCATTTGAACTTCCAACGGTTAGTTCGTCGTGCTTGACTTTGACGTCTTCGAGCCCAAAACCCCTTGGAATTCTTTCAGCCTTTCTCTTGATTCAGCGTTTTCTGTCACTCCCTTTCCTTTAGAATTCTTGTTTTAAACCTTCTCGAAGGGAAGGTGACCCTTCAGCTTATGGAGAAGTGCCCTTCATATTGGCTGAGAGTACCCCGCAAGGGCACTTGCCCTTCAGGGTCCTTCGACTCCCTTGGTCTTGAAATCCTTCGAAGCTTTCCCGCAGACTTTTCGCCGCGAACTTTTTCCCCGCAGACAAAAAGTCTGCAAGAATTGTTTCTGCCACTTCAAAATTCCTTTGGGTTTTCTTCTCGGCTACTTTTCCCGTGGCTATATACCTGTGGACAAAAAGTTCGCAAGAATTATCTTGCTCGTTCCTTTCCTTTGGAGACTTTTCCTCAGGGTTTTTTCGTGGCCAATTTTCCTGCGGACAAAAAGTCCACAAGAATTGCCTTTTCTGCTTCTTCAGATTTTCTCCCCGGGCTTTTTGGCTCGCAGCTTTCTCAAATTTCTTTGGACATTTTGTTCGAAGGAATTCCTTCGAACAAAAAGTCCGAAGAAATTATTCTCGCCTTTGCCTTAAGTCTTTTCCGCGCCTTTTGAATTCGTTCGGACTTTTTGTCTGAAGGATTTCTCCCTTTGCTTATTCGACTGCCTTTGAAAAGTGCCCTTCGGAAAAATTGGAAACGACCCTTCTGAAGGGTACTTCCTTTGCCTTAAAAAAACTTCCAAAGGAAACTTACCTTTGCAGCTTTTCTCTATGGCTTCTTTTAAAAGTGTTCCCTGCCCTCCGCAAGGGCACTTGAAATGATCCATTTTGCGCCTAAGTGGGAACTTGCCTCTTCCTGCAGAGTCCGTAGTTTTCCGCCTGCTAAGTCCGTAGAAATCCATCCCTGCAGAGTCCGTAGAAAACCTGCAAAGTCCGTAGAAATGGTCCTGCAAAGTCCGTAGAAAACCTGCAAAGTCCAGACTTGTGCAAAATCAAAAAATGAACTAGCTCAGAATAACAAGGAAAGAAGGGGACCGATTTTTGGCATGTTGGGCCAGAAATGGTCAACAATAATTTTAATTAACAAATTTCATATTATTTAAGTATTTTCACATAAATATTTTTTGAAAATATGATATGGAATCCCTGTTACGTGAGGTGTATTATTTTATTTTATTCTTTATTTATTTGAATTTTTATTTTTTTAAATTGATTTAAAAAACATGGTATGTTTATACCCAAAAAAAATGTCATTTAATAATTTGTAATTAACTAACCATGAAAACAAAGATCTTGCTCATGATTAGGAATTGTTTAAAGAGGAAAAATTAAATAGAAGAGCAAGTTTTCTAATCAAAATCCATGGTAAAAAAGTTAGTATCAATAAAAGGTTTGAAATTTTGCATGATTAATAGGACAACCCTTGTGTCACGAGATAGTGTTAACACAAAACAACTTTGTTAGAGCCTTTAGTCTAATAGACTACTCGGTCTCATGGTCATTATTAAAATATTTAATCCATTCATTCATTACATTGAAGGCGTGTTATTGAGGGGCAAAGCCCCAAGATTCATCTCACTATATTAGCGATGTCATTTAGATGATGTTGACAGGAGAAAACAACGGGTGAAGTGGTAAGTGGTTTGTGTGAAATCCATGGGTAATGAGTGATATAAAGTAGTACGTGTTGTCCAATAAAAATATGCAGCGTAGGAACATGTCGTTGATGATACACAACAAAGGGCGGCCATCTTGTTTGCAGATCTGGTAGATGAGGTTCTTGAAATGGGGCTGCAAATTGATACCAAAGAATTTTTATTGATATCAAAGCATGATCGAGGGGCGAAAATCATTAGGAAGATAAAATCAGTTATTGGTAATGGCTCAAGACTTATATTAGAACACAGATCAATCATTTGGAAAACTAACACGAGTACCATTTCCTTTAATACTTTACTTTATCAGATCATATAAGAATTGAATGATGTAGGCAGATTGAAAACATGGTACTCAGAATTTACATTATTTCCAAGGACTTCTAAGGTCTGCTACGAAATTCCTTGGCCTCTGAATTTTTTTCTATATTAGCCATCATAACAATTACAATTTTGGCCATTTTACCCAATTACTCAATCAATAGAGAATCTGAAAGTAATCCTAATTCCTATATCACTTCATGCACCTATTTTAATATTATACATTGATCAAATAAAACTAAATGAGTAGGTTTCCATATTAGAGTAAGGGAAGCATGCTCTTTTATTTTCAAGTCAATCCTTCCATTTATATGTATTGTCAAACATTTTTCCAAATATATTAGAGCCAAGAGAGAAATACACATTCTATAATTTCTTTCTCATACATAAGTATTATGGTTTAGATTATAAAACTCATAATGTGTTGTTGTCAAGTTTACGACAGAGAGGGGGATATTGTTTTTGACTTTCTCTCTAACTATGATATAAGTTAAGATAAAATTTATATAGTTTATTCCTAGCTTGAATCTTAACAACAAACCCACCCATCCATCCCCCCTCCAACCTCCGCCCGCCCCCGCCCCCCCCCCGCCACAAAAAAATAAAATAAAAATAAAAAATCTTTTATTCCCAACATGAATCGTAACAAACCTAAAAAAATCTTAAAATCACAAAATACAAATCAAAAGATACAACCATTTCTTAAATAGACTTTAGTGAAGAAAACAACATATTGAAGAGATTCTTATACATCATTCATAACTCAAAATTCATAGAGGTAAAAGCGTTTTTTTTCCATAGCATTAAACAATACTACACTATAATTTCATCCTTCACAGCCAAAAGGATTTCCTTATAGCATAAAAGGAAACTTAAAAATATGTAAGACGAGATTAGAATGCACAAAATATCATTTGTTTCTTTTTCTAGTCTTAAGCCATTGCACAAAAATTCTAATCACGAGTTCTTTTTTTCCAAAGCTTCTATTCAGCACAGGCAGGAGGCATGCTAGGAGGCGTTGATCAGGTTGGAAGTCTTTGTTTATTAGATTGGAGGAATGACATCCCTATATGAGAGATATAAAATGATCTAAATCATATTGAATGAGTCATCTCTTGGTATTGACAAAAATTATTTGGAGAGGGCATTTAGATGCAGTCACAAATACCACCAATGCTAAGATTTTGACCACATGGCATGGTTTAAGATAGCTGACATGCAATAAGCAAAGATAAGTGGCCTTTGCTAAGGGAAGGCATCTTCATTGAGTTGTCTTATAAGTCATAGAATGGTGTGCTTGATTAAGCATTTAAAAGTCTTTTATTTATTTATTGAAGAACATATCTATAATAATAAAAATAAGTATTAAAGTACAACGCTAATCATACAAAAAAATGGGTGGAAAAGTCACACCTCACGAGTAAATTCAAACCGAGGATAAACAATCTTTAAGAAAAAAAAGTCCTAGTGGAGGGTCAATTAAGACCACTAAAAAAAAATATCATATCAACAGTGCATAACAACTAAGAGAGAAAATGAAAGAGCACATAGCAATAAAGGGAATAATTAAACTACCGCAATAAACATGGTGGCTGGAGGAGGCGATGGAGAAGGTAAATCCTGCAGCTTATCTCCCCATCGTCCATGAGTAGGAGGACCAACGTCCACAAGGGTAGACTCCCAACCATTATTTTTTGTTGCTCAACATTAGTTTCATCCTTATTTCTATCTGGGGAAATGGTGATCTACAAGGGGAAAGACTCCTATGTCAATTCTAGGAAGATTGTCGGTGTGGACCATGTCATCATCCACATGGAGCTAATGCCAATCGTGGTAGCATTGGAGGCTCTCAGCTAATAGCACATTGGGCATTTCCCTAGTGGTCACGTAGACATTGAAGATGGTTGAGTTCCACGTGAACTTTGTTAGTTTGACTTTGAATCTGGAGAGTAACATTAGATATAACAATAATTTTGTTAGTAACAGAAAAACTACATTTTATTTCTTCATGATTAAAGCAAGCATAGTTCCTAGCTTTACATATTTAAAATAAAATTTTAGCACGAAAAATCTATGAAAATCTGTTGTATTTTGTAGCGAGTAGAGCAAAGTCTCCCAAGAGAGCCATCTTCTATGTAAAAAATTCAGTTCTAAATCGCTGAAAGAGGGAATAAATCTAGCACTATGTAGATTGAGCATGGACGCAAAACCAAAAAAGTTGTTTGATAGTCTCAAATTGATGACATGCTAGACAAATAAAATTTGAAAGTCTTAGTTAATAGTGCGCATAATTTATCCCATTTTATTCTTTAATTTTAACGTTATTAACCCAAAAAAATGTTTGAAAGATCAAAACATGTTAGTCAAATTTAATTATGCCATATTTTAATTTTACCCAAGCTATGTGGATGGTGGAACTCAAAACAAATAAGAATGTTAAAAGTTTATGAACAAAGGCACTGATGTTATTTCCACCATGTGCCTATGATGACAAGCCACCCTTTTTTTTATTGAATTTCTTCTATAATGAAGACTTTGCTTTTATTTGAATATTTATTTTTCTAATGTTTGTAATGTGTGGAAATTAGTTCACATATGCCATCATTTCATTTCCCATAATATTATATTCTAATAATATTGAAGGTATAAATTTAATCTAGTATAATCAATTATAATGCGATAATTCCGGACCGTAAAAGTGATTTCAAGATGCTAAATTAAAATGGCTAAAGGTTTTAAAAGTGTATATCAAGAAGGAAACTCTTAAGAAGCCATAAGGACACAAAGAGAGGCCTAACCTTTACCAAGACTCATTATGTTTGTAGAACCACACTCTTTATGACATTTTCCCTAGTGTAATAAGAATTATATAATGCCATTAAGCTGGGCTTCTATTAAAACTCTAATATATCCTTCTTGGGCATTGGCCATTTATAAAAATAATGAAAGTATGACAAAGTTTAAGAAAGACGGTCATTTTTTTTTGGGTAAAAATTATAATCAAACTAAGTTTTTTCTTTAGTTTTTCAAGAAGTTAAAATGCACTTATTTGCATTTTTGCCTTTTGGTCTCAATCTCTGTGTTAATAGATTCATATTGAATTCAATTAACTTGGTTCATTTGAAAGATAGTATATTTAAAATATAATATAACAAAAAGTTAATATAAAGTGCATTTATTTGTATTTTTCCTTTTTAGCCTCAATATGTATGTTGATATGGCTCATATTAAATTCAATTAACTTAGTTCATTTGGAAGCTAGTATATTTAAAATATAATATATAACAAGAAGCTAATATAAAGTGCATCTATTTGTATTTTTTCTTTTCTTGGCTTCAACATGTGCGCTGATAAGGTCCATATTGAATTCAATTAACTTGGTTTATTAGGAAGCTAGTATATTTAAAATATGATATATAAGAAGAAACTAATATAAAGTGCACTTATTTGCTTTTTCGCCTTTCTTGGCCTCAACGTGTATGTTAATAGGGTCCATATTGAATTCAATTAACTTGGTTCATTTGGAACCTAGTATATTTATAATATATAACAAGAAGCTAATATAAAGTGCACCTATTTGCATTTTTGTTTTTCTTGGCCTCAACATGTATGCTAATAGGGCCCACATTAAATTCAATTAACTTGGTTCATTTGATATTTTGAGAACGTAAAAACTACGGGGCATTAGATATCTCTAATGTCAACAATTTACAGAAGCTAAAAATATGAAATAACAAAGACTGAGCTTGTATTAATGTTGAGCTTTGCCTTAGCCTACCCACTCATGCTTCTACTCCAACGAGAAAATAGGAAGATATTTAAACACATATCTAGAAGACTTTATTTAAAACATTTTTCCATATTGAGAAAAAAAACAAGGAGATGATATTTTGGGGTGAATAAGATGAATGAGTAACCACATTCTACTTAATAAAAAATAGAACGAGTTAAAGAATAATGTTTTTAAAAAAAGAAAGAAGAATAATGTTGTAATGTGTCTGGATTATATTTATATTTAACATATTCCAAAATGATTGCTATTATTTGTGGGTCCTATTTTAGCGGTAAGTGTTGGGTTACATTCTACCAACTGCGAATCCTCCAATTTTAGGGGAGGATGTCAATTCCAATAATTTAGTAACTGAAAATCATTGTTCTTAATTAACACTTGAGTAATAATTATATTGAAGAATTTAGGAGATCCATCTGATTTAATGTTAATAATTAATGTTATTGTACATATGTTATCATTAAGAATTTGTTTAAAAAAATATAATTGATGATTTATGCACATAACAAAAAAATGACTTGTTTAATGTTGGTAATTATTGTATTGTACACATGTCATCATTGAAATTTTTGTTTTAAAAATTAGAACAATTCTATATAAAGAGGACATTTAAGAGCTTTTTTAGAATCTAAAAATTACAGAAATTAAATAAATACTTTAGAAAGTTAAATATTATATGAAAATTCTTACATTTCATTAGATTATTGACTACGATTTATTGTTTCCAATGATCTTTATAATTCCCTCTTATAACACAAATTAAAAATATATTGCAATACAATATGATATAATATATTAAAATATATTAACTAATATATATTATATTTAAATATATGATGTAATACAATGTATTAAAAGATATATGCACATATTAAAATATAATGTTAAAATTAAAATCATATAATTATAATATAATAACATCTATCATAATTTAATATAATTTAAATTATAAGTATAATAAAATAGAATTATCATATATTAATATACAATATATTAAAATATCATAGTAACACACACACACACATATATATCTCCCATCCTTTGCACTTTTAAGGTAATGGCTAGTTCTACCACAATTTAATCAACAATGTGTCCAATTTAAATTAGAGATAAATAGAGAAAATTCAAAGACATTTAATCACAAACAATTTCAAAGTTAAAGTTTCAGTGCTATATGAGATTGTATCAACCAAAATAGGGGCATTTTCATTGGAAGTAAGAGCGATAATTGAAACTTTAAATTACTTTAAAAAGATAAAAAATAAGGAAAACCATCGATGACCCAAAATAGTAATCAAAGAAGAATTAAATAGAAGAAAGATCATGTGGATGAAACAAAATAACAAATTGATGAGTAAATAGGACATCAACATGCAAGAATGCCCAAACACCAAGGGCAAGATAAATAAATATGTAATAAAAAATTTAGAGCAGCCATGTGGACAAAACAGTTCGAATGAAAGAAATCATATTACGTCAAAAAGTTTAATCCCACATAAAAACAAGAGGCAAAAACATACATAGAAATATAAATCAAATAGAAAGCAAAAATATTGATTGCTCAATTGAAAACTAGCTCACATCATCTTAAATGTGAAAATATGGAGATGAACATTACCCACGAAAAAATGAGAAATGAGAATTTATATATTTTGTAACAAAAAAGTAGTGGAGACATAAAGATACTTGATTATGAAATGTACATCCAATAATAACATCCATATCAAGTACAAAAACAACTTAAAAATCAACAATTTTGATAATTTATTTATTCAAATAAAAATAATTAATATAATAAATTTTCTAATAAAAAACTAACGAAAAAAATTAACATAAAAAAGAGATTTACAATTAAAAAGATAATATTTACAACCAAAAAAAATTGCATTAATAAAATGCAACACCATTAAAACACTAAAACTCCATAAACTGCTCAATCTCATATACATTATTAAAATCTTTCTTTCATTCCAACCTGATATCAAAACTTGAATGCGGTCAAAACCTCGGCTAGATTTTCTCAATAAAAGTCGGAGACATCGAATCACGTATAATCTTACAACCTCTGCCACCTGCCACCTGCCACCTGCCACCGACTTTGCAATGATTTTCGTTAGTGAAAGACAGGCTCTACACTTGGCTTTCATTCCTTTCAACTCGCACACTTCAAATTAGTTTTCATGCACACGTGGATCTGCCACAAAACAATCCCATGCACCTTATACCAATTATGATTTCTTCCTTCGGCACACTGCTATCTTCAAATGGCCCTGTCCCTGCTGCTCGTTTTCGTATTTTAATTGCAAGCACAAGGCTCGTCAACGAAACAAGTTTCCACGTATATCTGCAACATATCCAGCAAGTTGGCTCAACATTATCTTATTTTGAAATTGGGTCTGCAGGTAATCAAGATTTCTCATTAGTTCTGAAATTGGGTCAGCAAGTAATCAAGATGTTTTGTTTGTTTTGAAATTGGGTGGGAAACTAATCAAAATTTCTTTTTAGTTTTGAAATTGGATCTGCGAGTAATCTAGACTTTTTGTTATTTTTGAAATTGGGTCAGCAAGGAATAGTCTTTTCATAATTTTTGTATGTAGGGTCTGTAAGTAGTCATATTTTTCATTGGTTTTAAAATTGAGTTGGAAAATAATTTAAAAAAATTATTTCGTTTTGAAATTGGGTCTGCGAGTAATCTAGACTTTTTTGTTATTTTTAAAATTGGGTCAGCAAGGAATGCAGTCTTTCCATAATTTTTGTAAATAGGGTCTGTCAGTAGTCATTTTTCGTTGGTTTTGAAATTGGGTCTGCAGATAATATAGATTTATCATTATTAGTGCCGAAATTAGGTATTCAAGTAATCCAGGTTTTTCTTTAGCTATTAAATTGGGTCTGCTAGTAATCCGTATTTTTCATTAGTTTTCAAATTGAGTCTACAAGTAATCCAGATTTCACATCAGTTTAAAATTTGGGCTTGCAAATGATCCAGACTTTTTTCTACTTTTATTATTATTTTTTTAACTTCATAGAAAAAATAATCACGTCACTCTAACCACAGGGTTGCAAGGAATGTCTTTCTCTAAATAGGCCGGAAAATCGAACGTGTGCTAATCTCTGAACTGTTTGTATTGCCCTCAAGAGGCCATAGCTCAACATCTTTGCCAAAATATTTTATTTTACTTTAACAAGCAAACCCAACTCTTGCTTGAAAAGTTTCAACTGCTCTAAGCTGAGAGGTAAGGGGTGTAAATGGAAAGTAGCCTTACATCTCGACCACGAATCCAATAACAGTCAACTCAACTCTCTGCCATAAAACTTGTAGCCTTTTCTGATGATTGTTAAGTGTCCACATGAGACGGGGCATTTAATAAATCATTAAATTCAGACCAAGCCCAAACTTGTTTTGGCAGAAGAACATCTCTTAAAAACTTGAAAGTTTCCTGGCTCGTATAAAGAATCTGTTACACTAACTTTGTGAACCTTGCCTTGACAGCCAAACCTTGTTGGAGCATAATCATCTCAAATTGTGAACAATGCCTTGACAGCCAAATATTGTTGGAGCATAAATCATCTCAAAATTTTGTGCTTAATAGAAGATTGAGATTTCCAAATGGATTGATATCTCCTTTGCCTCTGGATCCTGGGATCCCTTACCCCTCTTTCCATGGTTCAAAATAGTATCTCAATACATATTAGAGATCTTATTCCACGACTGAAGAAAACCTTCCCATAGCTCCATTAACATTTTTTCCAATGTCCGTTGAGGACCTGTCCCTGGGAACTGCATTATAAAAAGTCAGCTTTCAGGGATCTTTCTACAAATCTCCTGGTATATTGATTTATCAACTCTGTTTAATTTTTTGGTCTCTATCTAAATCATTCCAGGAGGTTACTCGTCCCCTCACACTCCGCGCCCCCCAGCCCACCACCCCCCCACCCCCGCAAAAAAAAAAAAAAAAAAAAATAGACAAGAGACCAATCTTTTATTTTGGGGAGTGGAATGTCCAAATAGGCCTTGAAGCTAGATCAAAAGCATCCAAAGGCTCTTCGGATTGTCAATGAAAAAAATCAGAAGCACATTCAGTTTTATTAGTTTTAAATTTGAGTATGCAAGCAATCAATACCTGTGATTAATTTAGAATATGGGTGTGTATCATTCAGCAGGAGACCTCAATATAGGGATTAGGACCACGTTCGTGTATACACATCTTCTGGTGATTGTATTTATATATATAGCACAGCCACATCCTTATTCATTTACTCCTGTACCCTGATTTGCATCCCCATAACTGTACCCCATGTGTCTCCAAGTAACTATAGCATGTTTGTAAGTTTTTAAAATTAATTGAGAATGGTTCCATAACTATTTTAGATTTGTTTTTAATCTGCAAATAGTTGTCCTGATTGGACTATTTTCAAGTTTTTAAAGTAAGTATTCAAATGTGTATGATTATTATGTAGCTCTGAGCCTAGGTTCATAAGCATTTTGGATTTCTTGTCACTTTTCAGCTCTTTTAATAAGAGAAAGTAAAAAAATTGAGATGAAATGAAATGATTTTAATTATGTCCATGAGATAGAATGGTCTATGGGACCACCGATTACACCGATTGTCATTACATCAACTACTTAACGATTCTTGAGGTCCAAGCTATCTTTTAGAACACTGCTCCGCCTTTTGCTGAACTGGTTTAGCATCTCCCCCCAACATTTTTTGATATTTTTTCCTCAAATATATCTACCATGCAGCCAACTCTTAATTTTTTCACATATTTGGGTCATATGTCCGTGTACTAAGGACATTCAAGGATGAAGTGCTCCTCTATTTCGACCGCCCTTGTGGTGCAAAAAACACAAACCCTCTTGCACCATTGTTCCTTACGATTTGTCCATTTGCCTGTTGTTGACCATTTTTTGCCCAATAGGCCAAAAATCGGTCCCCTTCTTTCCCTGTTGTTCTGAGCCAGTACATTTTGATTTTGCACGAGTCTTGCAAGTTTCTATGGACTCTGTAGGTTTTCTACATACTCTGCAGGTCCATTTCTATGGACTCCACAGGGACTTCTACAAACTCTGCAAGTGTAATTTTTCGGCGCATGAAGAACTAGTTCAGAGAGTGCAAGGCTTTACAAAGCTTCTTTGGACTCTTATCTGAAGAAATTCATAAGGAAATAGAGCTAAAATGGTTCAAAGATACTTTTCCTTAAGGTTGGAAGAGTGGTTCAACGACATGATCTTTCCAAGAGTTAGCATCTTTGAACCGTTGAACCATTGAACCGGTTCAACGCTTTGGTTCAATGCTTCAGTTCAAATTAGATGGTTCAATCACTCGGTTCACTCAGTCGGTTCAACGGCTTGGTTCAACTGCAAAGTTCAATCGGCAAAGTTCAATCGGCGAAGTTCATCGCTTTGGTTCAATCAAATGGTTCGTCGCTTGGTTCAAAGTTTGGTTCATCGCGTTGGTTCAATCAAATGGTTCGTCGGCTTGGTTCAAAGGGCTTGGTTCAATTCACTCGATTCAACGCTCAGTCAGTTCAACGAGCTTGGTTCAACGCTCGGTTCAAAGCCTTGGTTCAACAATCGTTTGAACCGTTGAACCGGTTCAATCAATTGGTTCAACAGCTGGTTCAAAGGAGTAGTTTGCAAAAAGTTCGAGCCTCCCGAAGGACAAGTGCCCTTGCGGAGGGCAATTCTGGGTTCAAGAGCCCTTGCGGAGGGCAGAGAGCACTTCAAATAGGCCACAAGGAAAGAAAGCCGCAAAGGTAAGATCTTTTCGGAATTTTGTTAAGGCAAAGAAACGAATTCTTTCGAACTTTTTGTCCGAAGGAATTCGGGGAAACCGCAAGCCAAAAGCCCGAAAGGAAATTTCCGAAGGCAAAGTGACAAGACAATTCTCGCGGACTTTTTGTCCGCGGGAAAATGTCCGCACAAAAGCCCGATGGAAGAAAGCCTGCAGAAAAGGCCAGAAAGAATTTGCCAAGGACGGTGACATCTCGAAAGCCGTCAAATTTAAGGAGACATACTAGCCGTTAGGTATTCAAACACTATGACGGGCCCGCGAGCGTTAAATTTTACACTAGGAAATCCAGAGCACAGAAGGCGCCAAGTGGCAACCGCGAAAGGCTTTGACATGCTTTTCTAGGAGCAGCAGAACGTGCCACGTGTTCCCTGCAAGGCTTTCCGCCGACAAGTGTCAGCACCCATAGTCTCTCTTTTGTCTCGCGAGAACTGTGGTGGGCCCTGGACGAATTGCTAACGAGAGCGGAAGCCGACACATCTCCTCTTTCGCAAGACCTTCAAAGGGTGCCTAAAGCTTCCATGAGTCAAGCGGATGCTGCCACGTGTACTGCCCGTTTCACAGCGGAACGTGCCATGTGTCACTTATTTGAAAATCAGCGGAAAGTGGCCAAGGCAAGCAGGTAGAGCCCAAGGAATGCAGCGACTTGCCAGAAGAAGCCAGAAAGAGAGAAACCAGGAAGAAGACAAAGCGCAAGAACAGACAAAGCAGTCCAAGTGGCGAGGAGAGGCGAGTTATTGCTAGATGGTCATCAAACGGCGCAAACAGTGAGCAGCGTAGTCTGCTTTCTCCATTTGGCATTTATGAGGGGACAAACCGCAGTCTGTTTGCAGGAAAAGAGCAGTCTCTTTGTAGAAAAGAGGCGCGGCCATGTTTTCTTATTAATGTTGGGACACCAAAGTCAAAGCAGGAACTGACAATCAAACGGCTTCCTCTTCCCAAGGCTCAAAGCGCACATGGGCTAGCTTGCAAAAAAGGTGCCAAGTTCTCTTCCCCTTTCTCTATATATTGTAAAACTTATCAGCCTTAAGGCAAAACTCTGCCCAAAAATCTCTCGAGCTTGTAAGGCAGAGCTCTGCTAGATTTTACCTTGAATCAGGACTTAGCATTTTTACCTCTATCTGGACTTGCACTTTAAAGTATATGTCTGTGTTCTTCTTTTTGTGTTAAGTCATTGTCTTTCATGCTTTTCACAGATCGATTACATGTCCAGTGCATCGTGAAGTCTCTTTTCTGCAGGTCTGCCAGAAGTGTCTACAGCAAGAATATAGGCGCATGTGAAAAGACTGTCAAAGTGTGTCTCAGAACACCTTTGATAGTTCCTTCCTCCCTGTATCTCTACGGATCCTTGACTCACTGACACAAAAGAGTTTCCCACATCAGATGAAGTGTATGGGCGCTTCTTGGTGAAAAGTGTATATTCGGGCTGAGTGGGTCATCATTTTTTGGTGTATCACCTTTCCTTTTTTTAGGTTTAGGTTCTGCTTCAGCATCTCTCTCTCCGTTTTCATCCCCCCCCTTTTTTTACATTTATTTGTTAGCAGTAGGAGAAACCAGGGGTTAAAGGATACATCAAAGGAAACTAGCCCTTATCTAGATACTCTCCCCTCCAGCTTCACCGGTCCCACAAGCGAGAGGAGAGTTTCCATTGTTGTGTGTGGAAGGGCGGGAGCTAGGCGTCCTGCCCCCGGGTGCAATCCACTGCATCAACAGTTTTTGGCACGCCCGGTGGGACCAACTAGGACAAGTTGTGTCCAAAGAGTTGAAGAATTTTTGGTGTGTTCTTCAACCAACCAACTTTTGGAGGCTTTTTTATCAACACCAATGGCGACTCCGAGTTGAATCAGCTGGTTAAGTAGCCTGGTGCCATCAGAAATATTATTTTTTGTATGTATAATTCCTTTGCACAAAATCATGGACCTTGTATTCCTTCATATGACTTCGATCAAGCTCAGGATCTTTATGCAATCCCCTCAAGCAGCTCTCCTAGTTGCCCTTCAACGATAAGGGAGGTGGTGCTGGAGTTTGAGAAGCAGGTAATGGAGATCGACAGACTGGATGAACAGTATGGATATCAGGAGGAGCTGATGTATAAAGAGGAATGTTTGTTCAGGCAAGCTCAGGCCTTGCAATCCATGGAGGAGGAGGTAGCAAAATAGAAGAATCCATTCATGCAAAGCAGCCAGCCTTGCGCGTCTCCTCCTATTCTAAAGAAAGCCCCCTCTTATGCACCAAATCCTTTCTATCAGATGGCACTTGCTCATTCCAGCTCATCTGATGCATCAATCAACCCTGCGCTTGACCCCATGCACCTAGCCTTCAAGCATCAAAGGGAACTAGAATAACCTCCCATGGAGATGAACCTTTTAAATTCCTTAGATCGTGAATCTTCTTTTGGGGGGAACTTTATGAACCAACACATCTCTCTCGAAACTGCTCCTACTCATCATGATGATGCTGGTGACCTCCAAGAAAGACTCTTTCAGGATAATCTAGCCAAGCAAATTGAGGATTTAGAGGCTAGGATGAGACTGCTTCGTGAAAGAGAAATGGAACTTTCAGACCTTGTGGAGGAGCCCTAAGACCTTGGAGAAAACAAAGTTGCTGCCTGTTCACAGGAGCAAAATTTCAATTCCGAGATCCTGAACTGAAAGAAAACAGTAGAATCATGGGGCAAGAAGGAGGAGAAGAAAGGTTTTGCTCAAAACCTTGAAGAAGATGAGGCTGCTCCTACCCATGATTCCTATGATCTCCAAGAAAGGCTCTTCCAAGAAGACAGCCAGGAGAATTGCAGAGTTGGAATCCAGAGAGAGATTCCTTAGCCAGTGTGTGATGGACGGTTCAGACCCAACGGCACATTCCATGTCTGAACACACCCCATCTACACACCTCCAAGAGAGTTATCAGGCCACACCTGATATTGATGAAGTGCTAGCCAGATGGAAGGAGGAGAATCATTCGATTCTAGCTCAAGGACTGCCTCCTCTTCCACATGGTTTTTCCATTTCACCCCTTCTCAAGGAGGAACCTGTTTTGCAGGAGGCGAGTGAGGAAGAAAAGATCCAATTTGCAGCTCTCTAAGAGGCTATCATGAGCGACGACGAAGAAGAAATCATCATCAATGATCCTTGTGAAGACCTCGTCAGCAATGGAGAAGACACAGGGCATGCATACATGTGGATGTTCCAGCAATATGAGGAGGAACATAAGCATGGTGAGCTCCCTCTTCTTTTGTTTGATGAACTTCCCTGTTGCTTCGATGAGGAGGACGACTACGCTGAGGAGCCTGAGTTGGAGGAGGATCAGGAGGATATCTTTGAACATCTAGAGATCTTGATCTTTGAGGAGGAAAAGGAGAGGCTGGTCTCTCTTGAGGAAAGCCTTGAAGAAGAGTTTTTTTAACAAAGAGGTGTTCGGTGGGATGAGCAATCATTTTGTGATTCCATTTCAGACATCACAATCGTCACCTTTCTTCAAGAAGGCCAAGAGGGAGCAGAGGATGAGTTTGACAGGATCTCCAACGAAGTAGAAGGAAACGGGTCAAACCATGATGCATTGCAAAGGGACTGTGCAAATCAAAGGGCTTATGGTGATGAGCCAGCAGCCATAAATTTCTTGGTGAAATGCGCCAGCATGAAGGACCAGCATTCAACAGGCTTCCAAGAACAAAAAGAGTACGTATATGTTGGAAGCATGTTTGAATCTGATCCACTCGGATGCAAGCCCATCCAGGTGATAGGCAAGAGGAGCAGGTCACCAAATCTCTTTTTTATTCAGCCCCTTGTCTGGCACCATAAGTCTTCTTGCCAGGAAGGGGACTTAAGAAGTTTTCCCTTTGATCCAGGAGGGAAGCAGATGTACTTGGTTAGTTGTATATAGTAGTTTGCTTTTAGTTTCTTTTCTTGCTTTCCCTAAGTGCAGTTTGCACAATTAGTGTTTTTAGTCTTGTGTGTGCTTTCCCTTGTGTCTGGGGTAAAAAGGCGTCATGTTTGATTCTGGGATCCCTCAAGGCAGTGGCTAACTCTTTCAGATATGCATTTGATTCCGTGCCCAATGGACTAAAAGGCAACTGGTCTCTAAGCATAGCAGGCATGCTTCCCTTGGGAGTCGCCAATTTGTTGACCATTTTTGCCCCAACAGGCCAAAAATCGGTCCCTTTCTTTCCCTGCTGTTCTGAGCTAGTACATTTTGATTTTGCACGAGTCTTGCAAGTTTCTACGGACTCTGCAGGTTTTCTACGGACTCTGCAGGTCCATTTCTACAGACTCCACAGGGACTTCTACGAACTCTACAAGTGTAATTTTTTGGCGCATGGAGAACCAGTTCAGAGAGTGCAAGGTTTTACAAAGCTTCTTCGGACTCTTATCTAAATAAATTCATAAGGAAAGAGAGCTAAAATGGTTCAAAGACACTTTTCCTTAAGGTTGGAAGAGTGGTTCAACGACATGATCTTTCCAAGAGTTAGCATCTTTGAACCGTTGAACCATTGAACCGGTTGAACGCTTTGGTTCAATGCTTCAGTTCAAATCAGATAGTTGAATCACTCGGTTCACTCAGTCGGTTCAACGGCTTGGTTCAACTGCAAAGTTCAATCGGCAAAGTTCAATCGGCGAAGTTCATCGCTTTGGTTCAATCAAATGGTTCGTCGCTTGGTTCAAATTTTGGTTCATCGCGTTGGTTCAATCAAATGGTTCGTCGGCTTGGTTCAATTCACTCGGTTCAACGCTCAGTCGGTTCAACGAGCTTGGTTCAACGCTCGGTTCAAAGCCTTGGTTCAACAATCGTTTAAACCATTGAACCGGTTCAATAATTGGTTCAACGGTTGGTTTAAAGGAGCGGTTCAATGCAAAAAGTTCAAGCCTCCCGAAGGACAAGTGCCCTTGCGGAGGGCAGTTATGGGTTCAAGAGCCCTTGCGGAGGGCAGAGAGCACTTCAAAGAGGCCACGAGGAAAGAAAGCCACAAAGGTAAGATCTTTTTGTAATTTTGTTAAGGCAAAGAAACGAATTCTTTCGGACTTTTTGTCCGAAGGAATTCGGGGAAACCGCAGGCCAAAAGCCCAAAAGGAAATTTTCGAAGGCAAAGTGACAAGACAATTCTCGCAGACTTTTTGTTCGTGGGAAAATGTCCGCCCAAAAGCCCGATGGAATAAAGCCTGCAGAAAAGGCCCGAAAGAATTTGCCAAGGACGGTGACGTCCCGGAAGCTGTCAAATTCAAGTAGACAGACTAGCCGTTAGGTATTCAAACGCTGTGACGGGCCTGCGAGCGTTAAATTTTACACCAGGAAATCCAGAGCGCGGAAGGCGCCAAGTGGCAACTATGGAAGGCTTTGACATGCTTTTTTAGGAGCAGCGGAATGTGCCACGTGTCCCCTGCAAGGCTCGGAGGAAGCCGACAAGTGTCAGCACCCACAGTCTCTCTCTTTTGTCCCGTGAGAACTGTGGTGGGCCCCGAATGAATTGCTAAAGAGAGCGGAAGCTGACACATCTCTTTTGCAGGACCTTCAAATGGTGCCTAAAGCTTCCATGAGTCAAGCGGATGCTGCCACGTGTCCTGCCCATTTCACAACAGAACACGCCACGTGTCACTTATTTGAAAATCAGCGAAAAGTGGCCAAGGCAAGCAGGTAGAGCCCAAGGAACGCAACGACCTGCCAAAAGAAGCCAAAAAGAGAGAAACCAAGAAGAAGACAAAGCGCAAGAACAAAAAAAGCAATCCAAGTGGCGAGGAGAGGCAAGTTATTGTTAGATGGTCATCAAACGGTGCAAACAGTGAGCGGCGCAGTCTGCTTTCTCCATTTGGCATTTATGAGGGGACAAATCGCAGTCTGTTTGCAGGAAAAGAGCAGTCTACTTGCAGAAAAGAGGCGCGGCCATGTTTTCTTATTAATGTTGGGACGCCAAAGTCAAAGCAGGAACCAACAATCAAACGGCTTCCTCTTTCCAAGGCTCAGAGCGCACATGGGCCAGCTTGCAAAAAAGGTGCCAAGTTCTCTTCCCCTTTATATATTGTAAAACTTCTCATTTGAGAAAGATCCATTCTCTCAGCCTTAAGGCAAAACTCTGCCCAAAAATCTCTCGGGCTTGTAAGGCAGAGCTCTGCCAGATTTAACCTTGAATCAGGACTTAGCATTTTTACCTCTATCTGGACTTGCACTTTAAAGTATATGTCTGTGTTCTTTTTGTGTTAATTCATTGTCTTTCATGCTTTTCACATATCGATTACAGCATGTCCAGTGCATTGTGAAGTCTCTTTTCTGCAGGTCTGCCAGAAGTGTCTACAGCAAGAATATAGGCGCATGTGAATACGCTGTCAAAGTGTGTTTCAGAACACCTTTGATAGTTCCTTCCTCCCTGTATCTCTACGGACCCCTGACTCACTGACACAGAAGAGTTTCCCACATCAGATGAAGTGTATGGGCGCTTCTTCTTGGTGAAAAGTGTATATTCGGGCTGGGTGGGTCATCATTTTTTGGTGTATCACCTTTCCTTTTTTTAGGTTTAGGTTTTGTTTCAGCATCTCTCTCTCCCTTTTCATCTCCCCCCTTTTTTACATTTATTTGTTAGCAGTAGGAGAAACCAGGGGCTAAAAGATACATCAGAGGGAGCTAGCCCTTATCTAGAGACTCTCCCCTCCAGCTTTGCCGGTCCCACAGGCGAGAGGGGAGTTTCCATTGTTGCGTGTGGAAGGGCGGGAGCTAGGCATCCTGCCCCCCGGTGCAATCCACTGCGTCAACACCTGTCTTGCGTTGGAGCCTATGAGAGTTGGTTCTTAATTGAGTAATGAGGATCTTTTCCCTCCAATTGATTTCAACCCATATGTAAGCTTTTTCATCATGTTCATAAGGCGGGTTGAACATTGAAATATAGTGTTGTCTTTTCTTGCTTATCCCCTTCCTCCGCATTACTGTTTTGAACTTTTCATTCACTTAATTTTTTATATATTTGTTACAATTTGGACATTTGGTTAGGCTGATATCCCATCTATTCATCCACTTATGGTTTTGCTTCATCCAAGTGTTCCTCCCCTTGCACAGCTAGTCTTCTATTGCTGCCCTTGGCCATCTATCGGTCTTCATGCTTTATATTTTTTTCAAATAACATAATAGCCTAATCATAGCAATTGCCTCTAAAGGAAAGTACTTGTTTTGGTAAGAATAATTTCATATGGGACTGAGTCATTTATTCTGAAATTGTTTGTGATTAGACGTTTTTGAATTTTTTCTATTTGCCTCCATTTCAAACTTGTTGTCCCACTAGCCCACACCTTGCAACCATATAATACCACCAGTGTGACAAGTAACCAAAGGAAGACCCTAGTGGTCTTCCAGTCCCATAACTTAGAGTTCCCATATCATCAACCAATTGGATTTATTTAATATGGACTGTTGTGCTAAAATCCAGTAGCAGCAGAGGTAGTATTCTGACCTTGTACACTAACAGTGAACATTATAACAACAAAAAAGAGTATGTGGCCCTAATTGATTTTTTTTTTTCCATTAATTTTGAATATTTCTTTTTGTAGCTGTGAATTTAGCTGTGAATATTTGAATTTAGAGTTCTGATTTAAATGTTTATCTAATTATCCCATGTTTATGGATTTATAAATAATGGGTACATATATACTTAGTAATCTGAACTAGGGCATTGAACTTTTTCATTGATAGAAGAATTCCCGCAGGGAAAAGTGATATATCTTTAATCCAATCTTAAAGTACCCTGTAGGAACATATTTGGTTTTACCATAATAGCAATGCTGAGAATAATGCTTTAGTAATGTTGAGAATAACACTTGTTGACTGGGATGAGTAAAAGTGGTAAATCATTGGGGCTGAGCCCCGGGTTCAAACCCCCCTTCAACTATTTCTGACTATGGATGAGGCTGGGTGCAATTGTCAGATGACTTTGACGGAAGAGATGGTGAGAATAACACTTTGCTTTCCAATATCAAAAGGGGAAACCTCTTCAGGACATTTCTGATTTTTTACCTAAAGGAACTTGCATGTTGTTACCCTGAGACAAATAAAAAAATTGCAATGAGAGAATTATGCAATTAGGTTATGCTCTTATCTAGCAACATTCCTAATAAGTGATAGTAAAAGGGAACGCAAATTTTGATGGAGCTTCAGAAGGAAACATGAAGAAAGCTCGAGTGGTTGATAATTTAGGGAACGAAATGGGTTGCATTTGTACAGCAAAAATTTAGCAATTAGGATAGACAATTAGTTTGAGGCTGTGTGTTTGATCTTAGGGCTAGAGGATATCATTTACCAAAATTTCAGGATGTTAGTAGTAGAAGATAATTTGCAATATGTTATAATTTTTATTTAATGTGAGGAGAGAACAGGAAAATCTTAATTGGAATTTGGAAGGTAAATCAAGGGTGATAGATTCCTTTTCCAATCAGTTGATTCATTAAAAACAAGCAATGAATAAAGTAGTATTTGGTTGGGAAACAAGGTTTTAGATTTTATTGAAGTATCCAGTTGTAATAGAGTCATGATCAACAAAGGTGGTACTTGACTTCAATAATGACTGGATGCTTTTCTGCAGTTTAATAAATAAAGACAGGTTGAAGGCTGATAGCGAGACCTCACATGCAGAATGGTTTCGTATATGATTGAACTTATTTGTGGCAGGTGGGATATAGTAGCAATTGGTAGATGATACGATCAACTTTGGAACAGGAAACTAGCCACATCAATGAGGGCAGTTATAATTAGCCAAAGAAAAATGATGAGCATAATAATGACTGAGTGGATGTGCTATGAAGTGAAGGATTTCCACTGTGTGTTTCTTTTTATAGGATTTAAAGTCATTTGGTTGAATTGGAATAATCAAGCTCTGGATCCATGTAGGCAGAAAAATGGATTGGTTACATCTAATAGGTACTTTTGACAGCTAGGAGATGGAGCAGCATGTGGCCAGGAAGTACTGTTGTTGAGACTATCTTAATTGTGATTTTTTTCTTCCATAATTTCCAACTAAAATCGAATATTCTGTCTGTTCTAACTTCTGTTCTTTATACATATTTACCTTCTGTTTAAGAAAACCTCTTTCAAGGGTTCTATTCATATTGAATCTTGCACTTAAAAAGGTGTACCCGCCTAAAATTACTGGTTAATTTTGACTTCGATCCAACGATGAAGATTTTGAGAAGCTTAAAGCCTCTTCTATAGATTTAGATCTATCCATATTCTTGCATGCTATGGAGTTTTCCTTATTCAAGGAAAAAGCAAACCTCTTCATCAACCAACTAGAGAGCAATTGGCAAGCAGTCAGAAGCAGGACTCAAAATGAGTGTTTTTTGTATGGTGATGAAATTGCTGGTATATGCAAGGGGGAGGTTATGTAACCACTGGTCCCTTCAGCATTAGTTGCATACCTACTGGTCCTTACAGCAGCAGTTGTGTACATATCAGTCCTTTCAGCAGTGGCTTTGTAACTGCTGGTTGTCAAGCGGTGGTTTTTCCCTATGCTGAGATGAGATTTTAGTCGTACATGTAATGGCAGCATGTCGGTGTCACTTCAGTTCTAAGATGGCTGGGAGTCGTTTAGTGCATGAAAGGACACTCCCAAAGCTTGATAAGGAGGAGGCACACATCCAATTGCATGGGGGTGTGCCTACCTAAAATTATTTGTTGCTTTTGACTTTGATCCCAAAGATGAAAATTTTGGGAAACTAGGAGCCTGTTTTATAGATTTAGATCTATCCATATTCTTTCATGCTATGGATCTAGAATTGCTATTGATCCCAGAGATGGGCATACCGATGCAAAATGTTGAAAGTCATACCTAGAATTGCATCCCACAAATTGTACCAAGGAGGACCCTAAGAAGGCCATGACATCTTTGAGAGAGAAATCAAAGGTGGAGGTAGAGGACAATACCGATGTTGATGAGAAGTTGGGTTGCATCGCTACCAATGTGACTAGCAAGGAACAAAAGGGAAAATGAGCAAGCTTTTCCAAATAAAAAGGACAAGTAAATACACTTGTTGATACAATCTCACAATCTAATTTGATTTCGAATGAAGTTGTAAATAGACCTCGTTCGAAACCTTTTGATCATCCTCATACATATCCTTTAGGTTGGGTGAAAAGGGGTGTAGAGATCCAAGTGACTAAGAAACATAGAATCAAATTTGGTATTAACCCAAAATATGTTGAACTAAAGGTAAATGTAATTTCCCTAGATGCTTTTGATGTAGTGTTTGAAAGTCCTTGTATCATAGGGAATCTATATTCATGAGGAGGGCTAATAGATACAGATGGGTTAAGGATGGAATTGGCTATATCACTAAGGCACATTAAAGCAAGCCCAGGTAAGTGCCAACCAAGCAAAAAGACTCATTCAAGCAAACAAACAATTTTGTTTACTTCTTTTGAAATATGAGAAAGAGGATGGGCTAGAAATATTTGTAATTGAGTGTGCTAACAACGGATTGAAAGATACGGAGTTGCCGAATTCTTTTCAAGAAGTGTTCCAAACTCCTTAAGGTTTGTCACAAGATTGGATCTCAAATCTAAGGACCATCAAGTTTGTATGAAGTATAGAAAACCTTCAAGACCAAACATGGTTTGTATGAATGGTTGGTTCTTCCATTTGGTTTATGTAATGCACCTGCTACATTTATGAGATTGATGAATAATGGATTGAGGCCTTTTGTATATACATGTGCCATAGTGTATCTAGATGATAATTTTGTTTTTAGTGCTACATGGAAATAACATCTAACTCATTTTAAGCAAGTCTTGTAAGTGTGAAATTTGTGCAATATGAAGAAATGTGAGTTTGTAAAAACGCACTAATCTACTTAGGGTATTGTTGGCTATTCTTGGCCCGCATACTAAAGCTCTTGCATTGTTTGATGAAGCAGTGGATCAAAGGCTTGGAGGAGGATCCAAGCAGATTTTCAAGGATCCAACAACAGTGTTCAAGGATAAGCTTGCAAGCCAAAAAGCTAAGTCCAAAATCTTTTATTCGGCTAAGTCTTTACTTGATCATTCTTTCGGGGCATTTTTTGGCTAAGTGTTGAATTCTTTCAAAATTTTTGTCTCAAACAACATTTTTGAAGGGCACTTCCTTTTTTGAGTGGTCCAAGTTAGAAAATTTCGAAGGAATTAGTCTTTTTCAAAAAAGCCGAAAGATCACTTTCTCTTCAGAAATGGACCTTTTCAATTTTTTCGAAAGGTCATTTTTAAAGTTCGGAGGACCATTTCAAATTTCCGAAGGGGCGCTTGCATTTTTCTGAAGGGCACTTCCAAAGGGAAAATGGTTATTTTCAAAGTTTCAAAAGATATCTTTTCTTAGGGAAAAGGGGACCTTTTCAACTTTTTTGAAAGGTACTTTTCCTTCGCAAAGGGCCAAAACTTTTTTTCCAAAAGATCATTTTCACAAATTTGGAGGGCTCTTTTCAAATTTCCAAAGGGGTCTTCTTTCCTAAAGGTCTAAACAGATAAGCCGAAGGTTGCTTTTCAATTCTTCCGAAGGGTGCTTTTCAATTCTTTCGAAGGGCTTTTTCAAAATTCCGAAGGATAAAAAAGGGGGTCACTTTCAAGAAAGCCGAAGGGTACCTCCCTTTCGGAAAGTGGCATTTTCGTAAAGTTTGAAGACATGAATTCCTTCAGACAAATTGTCCGTGGGAAGGGTCTAAGCAAATTGTCCGAAGAAAATGGCCGAAACAAGTTGTCTAACGGAATTGATGACGGGCTCACAAATGTCAAAATCTGAACCCCTGCAAGTAGTCGTTGTTATTTAAAAAGATCAAAAGAAGGTATGCAATCTATAGACTTGTATCGACATAAATGGATACAGGAAAACCAATGTCCTTAGATTGGTTTTTCATCTATATAAAAGATTTGGCCCAGGTTTCAAAGCAGAGCTGGTGTATACAATTAATGGAGAGGCTCTCGTCCTTTGACATGGCCATCATCTCTGACAGATAGCCGCTCAATTCAGAGGCAACATAACTCAATCCAAATTCAAAGTCATTGGGCTTTTGTCCTTATACGTGTAAGACAAGTGAAGGATGGCATGGAAGTGGAAGATGAAGATCAGGGGATTAGAAAAAGTAGCTCGAGCATTAAAGATGTTCTTGGACTCTTCCTTTTTAGTGGATCATGACATCATCATCCTTAGCAAGTTCTTGTCTTCTAGTGTGTTTCTTAACCAATGAGAGGGCTTGAATACTATTAGAGCTAATGGTGGTTAATTTGTTGAAGAAGGATTAGTTCTAATTAACCCAAATGTGGGTGACAATTCACAGAGGGTGGTTGGATCTCATTTATTGAATTATGGTTGCATGTCTATTCTCTTTTTCTTCTTCCCTTTTTTCATATATCTCCGTTGGCTCCCTCATAAAAAAGATATCTTCATTTGACAAGGAGAAATCTTGTCAAATTTTGTAAGAAAGACCTTTTGAAGCAATAAATATCAATTTTTACCTATCTCTTGCCTGAAAATTGTGTTTAGCAAGCTTGTGCATGATGGCCTTGTGAAGAAGTGTTCTTCCATGTCTATTGTCCTTCTTGCCTATTTTTAGGTGTTTTCAAGTTAGTTGTAGGTTTGAACTTGAGCTCTTTCTGCCATTAATGGATGTTTGGTGTGGATTTTGAAATTTCTCTTTGCTTCATGTATGGTTTAGTGAGCCTAGTTTATGAAACACTTATGCAAATTAATTAGTTTTGAGGTTGTGTGAGCAAGAATTATCCTATGTTGAACTAGTGTTTATTTCATGCTTATGTGGATCACTCTCTATTTGGTGCATCACCTCCCTTAGCTCAGATTTCCTTTTTATGTTATCCTCCTATCCCTTTTCCTTAGTCAACAGTAGATTTTAGCGTGGAAAATAAGCACTGAAGTGAAGCATCTAAGGAACTAGCCTCATAAAAAGCCTAGAGGTTCAACCTCACTATAAGATACCCACAGCATGAGGTTGTCCCAATGCTTGTATTAGGAGAGAGAAAACTTGAGTAACTCTCCCACAAGGGTGCAATTCTACGCTACAACAGGTATGTGGTTGGAGGAGGAGAATTGAGATCATATATAACAAATGTTGAGGCTATCACTGATTGGCCCATACCTAGGAGTTCCACAAATACTAGTTGTTTTGGAGTTGTACAATACATGAAGAATTATATTCCAACTTTCTCCACCATTGCAACACCTCTACATACTATTGCTACAAGTGGTAAGAATTTTCATTGGGGTAAGTACCATGATAGTGCTTTTGAATATTTGAAATACAAAATCAGCGATGCATTAGTGCTTGCTTTTTATAATTTTCAGCAACCATTAAATATTGAGACTGTGTAATAACCCTCTAAATTGAAATCTTGACAAATAAATATTGAAACCTTAGATTTATGATTTTATTTATTTGTTCTAAAAGATTGACAATTTGATTGAGCATAAAACTTCACATGCAACAATAAATATGGATGCCCACTGCTGACTATAATAAATTGGTTCAAACTTACTGAAAGAATTTTTCATAAACGTTGATTACAACTAACTTGGGTCAAAGCCTGCTGAAAGAAAACCAAATATAATTATTTTTAAAATTATTACTAATTGTACTTGTTGGCAGCGTTGGAGTGTTGGGAAATGTACGATGGATCATTGGTCAAACCCTAACCTAGAATCAGCTTGAAACATATAAAAATCCTTGAAACCTTAGGTGAAATAGTTCAGCATAGTACGATAGCTCTAAACACTTTGATGCTGCCAAGCTTGACTAAAAATGGCCGTCGTACAGATCTGTACTTTTTTTTTTTTGCCTCCTAAAATGTGAAGCCCTAGCTGAATGGACCTCTAAAATTGATATTTTTTTAATTTGGTAGCACTGTTGTAATTTCTGGATGAAATTACCAAATGGGTATGAAGGGTTTCATCCTCTTGCCTGTAAATTTGAAGGTTTTCATTCTTTGTGGAAAAGTATGGTAGCTTTCAGCTCTCCAATAAATTCTAAAAATTAAATAATAATAATAGATGTACCTTTCTTTTTTTATCCTTATAATTAAATTTCCACACAAAACCCTAAAAAAAAATTAAAATTACTTTTTAATCTAATTTTCTCTTTGCTCCATAAAGTAATTAATAATTACTTTTATTTTTCTATTTTTCACTTGACTTTTAATTAATGTAACCTTTTTGGCCCATTCAAGTATTAAAACCCTTTAGATGTCCCCCTTTTAAGCTGACTTAAAAGTACCCCTGGGAACATTTAAAGAATTATTACTAATTTTTGTTTTTTAATATTTCAAAAAAAGGAATGACATTCTACTCTTCCCAACGATTGCTTTCTCTCAAGTAATACTTGAATTGTCTTGCAAATACCAGGATCCCAAATCAATCTTAAAAAAACTACACCATGTTTCCGTTGCACCATTTTGATATTATCACAAGCTGAAGAACTTGAACTAGGGGATAACTCTGTATCCATCTCAAATTTCAGTATCAAATGTTTCAAAATATCACCCGGATCTCATATCTGTTTACATAGGCAACCTTGATTATGTAATGTCCCCTTTTTGGGCCAAAGGACTAAATAAGGGTTTCCCCTGAAATCCACAAAATTCTGAATTCTGAAATTAGTAAAATCAACAAACCCTAGTTCAAAGAGATGCCTCAAAACATGCAATTTGCTTCCAAACCTTAGGCCCAATGTGCAATAAATAGATAGGTAATTTCCAACAATTACCTTGAGCAAATATCACCTCAAAATGATCCAAATAAAGCCACGAATTGAAAATAAAAAATTGTACTTTTTTTGGTGATAGATATAGGGCTTTAATTGGCCCCCAGATAGATAAAGTTGATACAAAAAACCAACATGCCGAAGCATAGCTGATACCAGGAACCGACAAGGCCATACTGAGAGGCGAGCCAAAAAAAAACTAGAAAACACAGAAAAAATAAAGACCAAAAAAAAGGGTTCAAAAAACCCCTGCGAGGCCCACAAGCCAACCAATAGAAAACAAAATACAAAAAACCAATAAGAGAAAATTGAAAACACCGTCCGCATACTCAAGGAGAAACCATGTCATCTAGGTCATCAACGAAGATAATTTCCTTGCCTTTGGAAGTCATGGCAGAGGCCTCACCTTTCACAGAGCACTTGGAAACCTAGAATTTACCATGCACCCACCCATGGATACCGCTGTTTTGTTACTATCCCATCTGCCCTACCTCGCCTTTGATGTGACCCTTCTTGGCATTTAGGGGAGCCGGAATGGAGCTGCAATCTCACCCCGAGTCACCATCTTTGCCAACAATTTAACTGCCTCCACCCTTTCTTTGTTATGTCTGCTCCTTCCATTGAGTGATTTTCCAAAATTGGGCTTTTGATGTGTGTCATAGGAGGTAGAGACAAAAAGTGCCCCTCCAAAGAATCAGAAATACGAACCTTGTGATGAAGTTCTTCAACAAAGCTTACCAAGAGCATGAAGGCGTCTCCAGCATGCGGAAAGCTAAAACAGGGATCAAACTAGTTCCATCCATGTTGGTGAAAGGCAGTTTGGGTAAAGGACCCAAATCACAGTTTGCAATGTTCTCCAGAAAGCCACAACGGTGCTCCAGTTTGATGAAAAACAAGACTAGATTTGAAACCACTTCAACATTAGACAACAAAGCCATAAGGTTTGAAGCAAGCATGGCTGCTACTTTTGAGTTGACACGACTGTGGGTGCCTTGTTCTAGGTATTCATTTCCCAAAACCAAAGAAATTGCCTGGAATAGTTCCTTAATAGGCACCCAAGAGATATTTTTAAGTCTTGCTTGAGATATCCTCCCCTCAAAATCCATCTTCCGGATAGAGCTGCCACCATAGACTACAGGAGTAGCCAAAACGAGTTCAACCCCACGGTCCATGGTGAAATTCTAAACACACTATGAAGGAGCAACATGTCGCCCAAGTAGAAATACAGAAGAAAATACATCCACCATTCAACATAAGAGGATCATGCCAAATTGAAGCCAATTAATGCAAACAGGTGCCATCATGAACACGTTGCAATACACATGCCCCGAGATCACTGTCAAGCAAGCCAATGAGTTATCTATCTTGGAAATTATGGTGGGAGCTACGCCATGGAGATAATCATTAAAAATGATTAATGCAAGAGTTTAGCACAAACGTAAGCCCAACCACGAAATTCACCAGCCAAAATTAGAAACTAACTAGGTAGAATGTAGGAATATCTAATAGCCCAAACAAAACAAATTAAAGGGAAATATAGATTAAATGCCCAGGTCGATGAAGGCTAAGGATGGAAAATCTTCCCAAGTTTTACGCAGATTGTCCATTCTATTGGTTTCAAGCTGGTCAATGTCATAGTTGGCAAGGAAATCAGCAACAACATTAGCTTATCGGTAGTAATGCTTAGACTCAAGGGAGGCAAAATTATTCAGCCTATCTTAAGCATTAAATAGGATATTTTCAAGTTTCCAAGATTTGGCGGCTTTTTTCTGAGCAGAAATAATGATCTGATAATCCCCTTCAATGATTAGCTTGTCGATATTGCACTGAAGTGCAAGCTTGATCCTAGAAACTAGAGCCTATGCTTCTGCTTCATTGTTAGTGCCATCTACAAGTTTCTTGGACATTGCCCTGATCAAAGATCCGCCACAATCACGAATGATACAATTAGCCCTTGACACACCCGGATTTCCTCTGAAGGCACCTTTGAAATTCAACTTGAACCACCCTGATGGTGAAGTTCAAGAGCCCTTATCTTGTCTTACTTTCTTACTAGAGATTACCGTTGACCCATTAACAGGTGGAAGGGAAATAAGCCATCGTTTCGCGCTCATTCTCATATCCCAGCTTGAAAGAAAACCATTTCTCCTTTTGACTTGATATGAGATTACTTCCAAAATTGACACAAGTTATTTTAGAATCGCAACAAGGGATTTTTCTTTACCTTCAAAAATACATTGGTTTCTTTCCTTCCAAAGAGTCCATCCAAGGATGGCAGGGCTGACACGCCAAAGGCCAAAAAGAGAGTTTTTGCAGTCACCAATTGGCTAAGATGAAAACACAGCAATCATAGAAGGTGGCCAGGGCTAAGACCATTCTAGTTTGCAGCATAACCACACCCAACACCAACTAGCAAAAGGGCAGTCATATAAAAGATGATTTGCAGTTTCTACATGTTTTTTTTCAAAAACAACACCATGACGGACCAACAAAACTAATTTTGTTTACCCTATCTTGAGTTAAAATGCTATTTTGAACAACAAGACATTCAAAGGCACCAACTTTCTGAAGCCCGATCTTGTCCCAGTAGAGAAATCTTGCCCAAGACATATCATTTGTAGCATCCACCATCTGGTAACCAAGGTTGACTATATAAACCCTAGATTTGGCACCAATCTAATGAAGAGTGTCTTTATCATTTAGAAATATTTTCCTATTCTTTAGGCATTCAGCCAATCTTGAGCGTTGCTCCAGGGGGATGTCCAAATTGTCCATGCTTTACCACCCTCAAAAGGACAAATCATTAGTCTATTGCAGTGCCACATAGTTGGCCACCATGGTGCCCCAAGTTGTTGATAAAATATGTCTAGCTTTAGCGATATGAGGCAACTCCACAATTGGCTTGTGGCCATTCCAGGAGTCCTCCCGAAACTTGGCGGTTCTTCCATTGTTGATTGTCCATGAGACATGCTCCGCAATTATAGACTTGCAATTCAACAAAAAATTCCAAAAGTGTGACCCTTTGGGGGGTTAGTAACAGAAATCATACTCCAGGGATTGTCTAAAATTAGATATTTACTTCTCAACAACTTAGACCAAAGGGAGTTGGGTTTGGAGATCATTCCCCAAACCAACTTGGCCCCAAGAGCTTTATTTTGAAGTCTCAAATTCTTAACTCTAGCTCCTCCCATTTTCTTGATTTTGCAAACCCTTTCTCATTTGAAAAGTGGGATTTTCTTTTGATTTTGAGCTCCTTGCCACAAAAAATCTTTCATAATCTTATTGAGTTGTTTGACAATATGGCAAGGGGGTTGAAGCACCGCAAGACAATAAATAGGAAGGGAGCTCAACCCTAATTTGATGAATGATTCGGCCAGCCAAAGTCAACCAACGACCTTGCCAAGATGTCAGTCGGGCTTTAAAGGAGTTAACCAATCCATCCAAATGAATTGTTTTTGTCATCCTAGTAAAAAGAGGAACCCTAGATATTTAGAAGGCAACTTGCCAATGTTAAAGCCCAAAACTAGAGAAATAACTTGTTCTTGTATAGAATAGTTTATGAAGAAAATTTCAGACTTCCTAGTGTTCACCATTTTTTTGGATGCGGCCTCATAGCTATTCAAAATAGCTTTGAAGATTTGCGCTTCACCCATCGAAGCTTGGCCAAAAAGGAAAGTATCATCTGCAAATTGTTGGTGGGTAAGATTTTCAATCCCTTTAGTGGTTTGGATGCCATGGAGTAATGAAGTTTCTTTGGCAAATTTCACCGCCCTTCCCAAAGCTTTTGCTAGCAAAAAAAAAAAAGAACGGGTGAAAGGGGATCTCCTTGTCGAATGCCCCTGGAAGTTTCAAAAAAACCTGCCGGACATCCATTCACTAGGATGGAGTATTTGGGGCTAGAGATGTAGCTGAAAACACAATTACACCATCTTTTGTCGAACCCAATTTTTTCCAGAATTTTTATCAAGAAGCACCAGTTGCCCTTGTTATATGCTTTACTAATGTCAAGTTTGAGCATCATACCCTTTCAACGAGTGATGGATAGGGAATGGATGGTTACATGGGCAATGGTAATTCCTTCTTGAATATTTCTTTTGGGGACAAACCCAGCCTGCTCCTCCGAAATCAGAGAGTCAAGTATTGGCCTAAGCCTTGCTACCATTGCTTTGGAGATGATTTTATAGATCGTATTGCACAAAGAGATAGGTCTAAAATCGCTAAAGCTTTCTTGCATGTCCCTTTTTGGAATGAGTGAGATAAAAGTGGCATTGAGGTCAGGAAAAAAAGTGTCCGCCTTTTGGATTCTTCCATCATTTGAAGCACATCATCTCCCACCAAATCCTAGAAAGTCTGAAAGAAGTCTGTTGGAAAACCATCTGGCCCAGGTGCCTTGTACTTTTCCATATCAAAGACCACAATTCGAATTTCCTCCAAAGTGAAGGGAGCCATTAATCTCACTTTTTGCTCAAGAGATACTAGTTGAGGGATGAAACTTAGGTTGTGATTCTGAGCTTCAAGATCCGAAATTTTATCACTATGAAGAAGATCATTGAATAAATTGACAGCCTCATTTCTAATTTCCGGTTGGGTGACCAAAATGTGACCTGTAGAGGACTGAATTTGAGAAATGGTAAAGAAATTGCGCCTGACCGAATTGTGAAAGAAAACCAAGTTTCTATCACCCTCTTTTAGCCAGTCTGTTCTATATTTTTGTTTCTAGAAAATTTCCTCTCTGAAGCAATTCCTCATATTTTGCAAGTAAAGATTTTCTTTACCATATGAGATTTGATCCATTCCAACTTGATAAACAGTTCGATTGAGATTTTCCAATTCAGCTTCGACTCTAATTTTTTCTTGAAAGATATTTTTGAAACAATTAATGTTCCACTACCGAAGATAACCCTTGATATATTGTAACTTTTTCACCATTCTGAACATGGGAGAATGAGACTAAATGCGACAGTTCTTCCACCTTACCTCCATGAGTCCTGGGAGATATTGATCTCTGTGACACATTTTCTCAAACTTGAAAGGGCAAAAGAAGGGTGTATGATCAATATTGACACTCAGAGCAATAGGTAAATGATTAGAGCCAACAAAGGAGAGGATGAAACTTTCAGAAGTCCAACTTTGAGACATCTAGCTATTTGAGACTAGAAAACCTATCCAGTTGCTCCAAGATATTATGCTCGCCACATTGTTTGTTACTCCAGGTGAACGTTCCCTACTTGGGAGGAATATCTAAGAATTCAATGTTTGAAATGAATTGTGTGAAATCAAAATTACCTGAAGTTCTTTTACTTTTGCCACCTTGTTTCTCCGAAGGAGATAAAATGGCATTGAAATCCCTGCCCATTATTATTTTAGAATTCTCAAAGCATGAAAAAATATTAGTTAGCTCAATCCAAAGAAGAGGTTTACTATTTGCATCATTAGGCCCACACACATTACAGAGAGAAGCTCAAATCAGTCCTAGAACAAGAGATTTTGCAGAATTGCCAGTGGTTGCCCGTTTCAATAATATCCACCTGGATTTTGTATGGAACCCAAACAATTGCCAAACCTCCTCAAGCCCCGTCAGCTTCCATAAAAGAACTGCTCCAACTTTTTCAATCGAGTCACATCAAATTTGAGGCATCCTCTAAATTTATCTTCGTTTCTTGGATCAGCGATACATCAGGTCATTCGATCGAGCGCAGACATTTAACCAAACATCTTTTGTTAGGGGCATTGAAAACCCTAACATTCCAAGATATGATCTTCATGACACTTGAGGGAGGACTTTCGTGTTTCGCTTCTCAGGTACAAAGAATTTAGAGAGTGCCTTGCTTACCAATAGAGACTTTCCTTGCAACAAGCTCCTAGATAGTTTTTCTCCCTCTTCTTTTAGGTTTTCCACAATTCGATTTCTGAATTTCACTTTGAATTTGAGAAATAGACAAACATTCTTTGGAATTGAGCTCTTCTTCCAAATCATATTCCTCAACTTCTGAGTCACTATTCGGGGCTTCAATCATAGGATTGTCTTCTCTTAGAATTTGGTCATCTTTTGTTTTGACATTGTTTTCCCCTAAGCTGTGCTTAGAGTCTTGGATAATATTTTTGATAGTTTGAGACTATTATGAGATAAAATCACACCCTTTAATCATCGTATTAGGGGAAATTTCATCAAGCTTACCTAACTTGTCAAGTAAGGCTCTTGTTTTTGCAATTTTAACCTCAGGATTTGTGGGACGATTTCAATTTATCTGAGAGTTATCCTGAAGATTTGGAATAACATTACCCTGTGGCCTCAAAGATGGATTAAACACTTTGTCAAGTTGTTCCAATATTTGTTTTTCCCTTTTGTCTTCCATCCTAATCCTAGCATGTGTGGCCCAGAAATTCCCAACATTATGAATACGGAAAGCCACAGAAGATGTACTAATTGGTTTCCAAAGCTTGCGAGTCTTTTCTTTGAAAACCCTAGCAATTGCTCCATTCTTCCTACAAATTTTTTGGGTATGCCTAGTACCCCTGTATTTGAAACAATGAAATGAAAGATTTTCAAAATCAAGTTGATTCCAAAATCACCCTTGGGATTTAATAAGAATAATTTTCGGGATAACATCCTTCAAATCAATCAAAACTTTAATCCTTGCATAAGAGGCCAAACAACCTTCCTCAGTATTTGGATCTAACTCCAAAAAGAACCAAGCAAATTTCCCAGGGTCGATAGCCATTCAAGACTCCAATATTCCATAGGGAGACCATAAAATCTAACCCAGATAGTGTAGCTGCTTGGTTGCAAGCGCATCAAAATTGGGCTTCTAATGTTGGAGCCAAAGACTAGCTCCACGCAAGGCCCAAAGGGATTTGTTAAAAACTTGATCTTTAAGTTCTCTATTAGCGAAAATGGTGATGAAAAATCCTTCGGTAGGAATTTGATTTCAATCTCCTTACCCCAATTATTTTGTACCCAGGTTTCAACTTTGCCAATGGCTGGTCATTTCTCAGTGAATTTGCCTATAAGCGCCCATTCCTCCATGCGAGAGACATCTTGCGCGTGATCTGTGGATTCCTAATGAGCTCCTTATCTTTACCAATCTTCAAACTTGCTCGGGCTTGTGATTCCAAATCGGTAGAATCTTTTGAGACCAAAGGCACAATTTCCTCTTTAGGTTCTTCAACTCTAAAACTTGGAGATTTTGGGTTGGACCCACCACACAGGTTTTTATTTTGTTGAGAATCCAAACCCTTTTCCAAACCTTCTAGAGCCTCCCAAGTCTCTCTTTGCGCTTGTGTTTGCATTTCCACCTCCTTTGCTCCATGATCCATTGCAAAACCAATCCATTTTCTGTTGTACGAATAGCTTCCTCCAAAATCCTTGACCAGCTTTCGAGTGGCGACGGCCAAGCCCTACTGCAAAGGTTAGGGCTTCTAGCTTTTTCTTTTTCTTCCAATCCTGCACCATCTTCCTTCCACCTAAAATTTTTGGGTGCTGAAATTTTGTACCTTTTTACCCCTTGGATGTGGATAAAAATTAGATTTAACCTTGCTGAAAAATATTTGATTTTATGCATAAAATAGCTGAATATTTACCAATTCTCACTCAAACCCTTGTCAAAAATCATGAATAAATTACCAAAAATAGCTGTTATAGCTTGGAATTGCACACTTGTGAGAGAGTTCTTTAGGCTCCCTCACTTCCAGCCTGTGTTGCAGGGGTACGCCTCCGGCCCGACGCCTCCTGTTCGGAGGCGCCTCCATCCCGAGGACGCCTGGAGGCGTCCCGGAGGCGCACACCGGCGTGCCGAAAACGTCTGGCACGCCGGCGGGCACCTCCGGGACGACTTCGGGCGTACCCGGGACGTTTCTGGGGCATCCCCAAAAATTTTCAGCAGAAAATTCGAAAAAAGCACAAAAAAAAAACCCCGAAACAATCATCATTCGCCCTAATGGTGTTCATTCTCCCGCCATTGCTATTTCTTCACCCTGTCGTCGTTTCTGCGAACCCTGCAAGCACTAACTACGTTCTCTATCCAAGCTACATTTGAGTGTCCAAGCCGCTTTAGCGAATGTCAAAGAAGTTAACCCAGACTCACCAACAACCGTTGACGGAGGCCAAGGCACAAACGAAGGTATGTAGTTTTTTTTTAATTTGGTTTTAATAATAGTTTAAGTGTTATTTTTAGTTTTTTAATAACTTTTATAACTATTATATTTTGGGTGAGACCTAAAATCTTACCGGATACTTTTTTTTTAAATAGTTTTTTTTAAAAGTTGGTTTTAAATTTTTAATAATAGTTTTTTTAACTATTATTTGTAACTATTTTAATTTTTTTAAACATTCTTTCAACAAATGCCAAATGCTTTAAATTTTAATAGCAATATTATTATTTTTCAACCAAAGGTTATAAGGATTTGTCGGAATGTCTTTTGAAAAGCCCGAATGTCTATGAATCTATGATTTATTCTAGATGAATTATGAATCTATTATTTATTCTACATTTGCATTTTGAAAAGCCCGAATGTCTTTGCAATGTATACTTTGAACATTTTGAAATTTGAAGCAATGAATGAACAAACACTATGTATCTACTATTTTCAAGTGTTTTACAAAAAAATCGAGTAATATGCATATATATATATATATATATATATTTAAATATATATATAGAGACGTACCCACAATGTATCCAAATCAAGGTTTTTGAAAAATGACGTACCCGCATACCCGAATCGTACCCATACCTAAACAACGTAGCTTCCAGCTATAAGCATAGGGACAACCTCAGGATGTGGGTATCTTATGGTGAGGTTGAACCTCTAGGATTTTTTATGAGTCTAGTTCCTCAGGTGCTTCACTTCAGCTCTTGATCTTACACTAAAATTTATTGTTTGCTAAGGAAAAGGGGTAGGAGGATGACTGAAAAGAAAATCTAAGCTAAGGGAAGTGATGCACCAAAAGAAGTGATCCACTTGGTTTGGGAAAAGAGCCAACTACTGATGAATCCAAATAGGACACAGGCTATTCTGGTTCTGTCTCAAGGCCATAGGCATGGAGCTTTTGCGTGGAGGTTGGAGAGAAGCCTTACACTTTGAAGGATAACAAAATAGGTCTTAGGGAGACACTATGATCTAGTAACACTTCAAAGGAGCTCGACACATAGACACTTCACGCAATCTTGCACAAAATCGAGAGGACTAAAAGCAAGGTGCTGGAAGAAATCACAGGTGATGAATAACAATCATGCATTCTGCAAAATGAAACCAAATGTGCACACTTGTTTTAACTAGAAATAGAAAAGTCTTCCTTGTATTGCTTCAAAAGAGTCTTTTACAAAGCGATTTTTGTAGAGTGATTCTATCGCCAATCGGGGGATCATTTGCTTGGCTCCAAGGCCTCTATATATATAGAAAAGGGGGAAGAGAGAAAGGGAAGAGAGAAGAAGTCGTCGATGGCGGGAACCCTGACATTGAACTTTCTTCTTCTCCCTAAATGCGCCGCTCAAGATCACTCGACAATCCTCTTGAGCCCTTCCCATCTTTAAGACTTTCTTTGGCACGTCTGAAAAGTCATGTTGTGAGCAGCTGGGATTCTTCTTCTTGGCATGATACATTTAAGCGTCAAACGGCGATTGCGGGCAGTGAACCGTGGCGGATGAGAGCCTTCATAACTTCTAGCTACCAGTCGCTCAGACTCCCCTATGTTTATTAAACATCCTTGTGCCACTTGTCCTTTATTTATTGGCCTTTTTGCTCTAGTTACGCCACGTGGAAGCTTTTCATTCGTTGCATCATGATTATCGCGTTGCTGGACCAAACTTAAGTCGAACCCTTGGAGAATCCCGATTTACTCTATGCATAGTAATTCGGGTTCTTTGAACCTCCCAACTTCGGACTTTCCCAGATCCTTCACTTATAAAGCCTTTTAAGTAGAGTACTTGGAGAAACCTGATTTACTCTATGCAGATTAATTCGGGTTCTCTAAGCCTACTTACTTCAGGCTTTTCAAACCCTATTACTTCTAAAGATTAGTCGCTTATCTTGATTTTGACGTCCATTTGCCCGTCATTTTGTTTCGACACTTGGTCTCGGGTTTCCTTCTCGGCTTATTTCTTTCAGGCAAATCTCCCAAAAGAATTTCTTTGGACAATTTGTCCGAAAAAAGTCCTTCGGACTTTTGTCCATGTTTGTCTTCGAAACTACCCTTCGGGTTTTTCACAATGGACTTTCTCAGAGGGTAAGAGACCCTTCGGGCTTTTTGCATGTCCCTTAGGACTCCCTGAATGATCCTCCTGAAGCGAAAGATACCCTTCGAGAATTTTGAAATGGTCCCTCCGAAGGGTAACATACCCTTCGAGAAAATTGCAACTATCCACTTGGAGAAGAAAAAGCCCTTCGAAAAAGTTGAAGTGTACCTTCGAAAAAGTTGACTAGTCCCTTTTGCCCTAAAAAGCCCCTTCGGATTTTTTGAAAAAGACTCGTCCCTTGAAGAACTCGAAAAGCATCATTTTTCAAGACCAAATCGGGTTTGTCAAGCCCCTTTACTTATTTTGGGCTTTTGACTACTCACAACTTATGATGTAATCAAGTAGGGCTCCTTAGAGCACCTGAAATACAATGTCTGAGTAATTCGGGTTTGTAAACCCGAATTACTTCTACTTGTAAAACATTTAGAAGCTAAGCATTGCTGGAAACCCGATTTGCACTGTGCCTTCAGAAACCCGAAGTTGTCACTGCTGGAAAACCCGAAGTCGTCCCAAAGACTTATTATTTTTTTTTTCTTGAAAGCTCTCTTTTTCATACTTAGGCAAACTTTGATATGTGGGCCAAAAAATGGCCAACATTTTTGGCGATTCGCAGGGAAGCATCCCTGTTATACTTGAGAACCCATCTCATTTGCTTTGTTCGATCCATTGGGCATGGAGTCACTGCTTTTGTACAATGTTGGCTTTATCTGGAAATCTCCCTTGAAGCAACAAGAACAACCGAAATGAAACAAACTGTGCCCAAGGCACTTAGGGAAGGGAAAACACTCAACTCAAACGGATGTGCACAAGGCACTTAGAAAAAAACATGAAAAGCTATGCAAAATATACAATAAACTACAATGGCTGCAAACTCTTTTAATAATATGGCTTTAGATTAATCCCATTGGTTGGGAAGGGTAATACCTCCCCATTTAGTTGGGCGAGCTGAAAAGCGTTATGCTGTTTGCATCCATGGATCAAATAAGGGCCACTCCACAAGCTGTGAAACTTGGTATGTGTTGACCATTTTTGGTCCAACAGGCCAAAAAATCAGTCCCCCTTTTTCCCCTGCTGTTCTGAGCCAGTACATTTTGATTTTACACAAGTCTTGGAAATTTCTATAGACTTTGCAGGCGTTTCTACGAACTCTACAAGAATTTCTACGAACTCTGCAGGTCCGTTTCTACAAACTCTCTAGGTCCATTTCTACGGACTCTGCAGGCATGGATTTCTACGGACTCGGCAGGCAGAAAACTACGGACTCTGCAGGAAGAGGCAAGTTCACACTTAGGCGCAAAATGGACCATTTCAAGTGCCCTTGCGGAGGGCAGGGAACACTTTGCAAAGAGGCCACAGAGAAAAGCCGAAAAGGTAAGTTTCCTTCGAAAATTTGTTTAAGGCAAAGGAAGTACCCTTCGGAAGGGTCGTTTCCAATTTTCGCGAAGGGCACTTTTCAAAGGCAGTCGAAAAAGCAAAGGAAGAAATCCTTCGGACTTTTTGTCCAAAGGAATTCCTTCGGATAAAAAGTCTGAAGGAATTCGGAAGCGCTGTAAGCAAGAAAGCCGAAGAAAGGCGCAGAAAAAGACTAAGGCAAGAAGTGATTTCTTTCAGACTTTTTGTCCGAAGGATTTCCTTCGGACAAAATGTCCGAAGAAATTTGGGAAAGCCGCGGGAGAAAAACCCGAAAGAAAATTCCGAAGGCCAAATGCAAAGTGGTCGAAGACAATTCTTGCGAACTTTTTGTCAGCGGGAAAAGTGGCTGCAGAAAAAAGCCCGAGGAAAAGTCTCCGAAGGTAAGGAAAGAGCAAGATAATTCTTGCGGACTTTTGTCCGCGGGAAAATAGCCAAAGGGGAAAAGGCCGCCGAAGGACCTCGAAGGGCAGGTGCCCTTGTGGGGGACTCTCGGCCAAAATGAAGGACACTTCTCCAAAAGCCGAAGGGTCACCTTCCCTTCGGGAGGGTTCAAAACAAGAAGTCCGAAGGAAAGGAAAAGGCCGAAGAAAGTCCAAGGGGTGACGGGCCCGAAGACGTCAAAATCAAGCACGACAAACTAGCCGTTGGTTTTCAAATAGTGACGGGCCCACGAACGTCAATTTTAAAACGGTGAAACAGCCGTTGATTTTGAAAAGCTTAAAGAAAAGCCCAAGGAACTCAGCAACCCGCCAAGGAGATAGCCCGAGGGCCGAAGGAGCCAGAAAGAGACAAAACCAGGAAGAGACAAAGTGCAAAAGCGGACAAACAGCCCAGGTGGCAAAGAAGAGGTGTCAACTTAGGGATTTATTCCTGCAGTTGGAACAGTGCTTGCCAAGTGGTCATCAAACGATGCAAACAATAAGCGGCGCGGCCTGTTTTTTCCATTTTGCATTTATAAGTAGACAAACCGTGTGAATATCTAAAAGGAGTAGTCTTGTTTGCAGAAAAGAGGCACGGCCCGTGCTTTCACATTAATGTTTGAACGCCAAAGTCAAGACCGGCGATTACACAGCATGGTTCCAGCAGGCCTCTTCTAGAAGAATGATATCAGCAACAGTGACTTCCTCTTCCCGATGCTCTCAGCGCACATGGACCAGCTTGTCAAAAAGTGCCAAAGTCTTTTTCAAAGCGGCGCCTTTACTTCTTCTCCTCTTTCTATATATTGTAAACTTCTCATTCGAAGGAAAAAAAATCTCTCAGCCTATAAGGCAAAGCTTTGCCCAAAAATCTCTCGGCCTTGTAAGGCAGAACTCTGCTGAATTTTACCTTGAATCAAGACTTAGCATTTTTACCTCCATCTGGACTTGCACTCACGCATATGTCTATGTTTTTATTTTGTGTTAAGTCATTTTATTTTATGCTTTTAACAGAACGATTCCAACATGTCTGGTGCATTGTGAAGTTTCTTCTTCTGCAGGTTAGCCAGAAGTGTCTACAGCAGGAATATACGCGCATGTGAATACGCTGCCAAAGTGTGTCTCAGAACACCTTTGATAGTTCTTCCTCCCTATATCTCTACGGACCCCTGACTCACTGATATAAAAGAGTCTCCCACATCAAATGAAGTTTATGACTTCTTCTTGGTGAAAAGTGTATGTTCGGGCTGAGCGGATCAACTTTTTTGTGTATCACTTTTTAGTTTAGGTTTAGGTTCTGTTTTCAACATCCTCCCTTTTCATCCCCCCCCTTTTTTCATTTATTTGTTAGCAGTAGGGAATCCAGGACTTAAAAGATACATCAGAGGGAGCTAGCCCTTATTGTTGACGTAGTGGATTGCACTCGGGGGCAGGACGCCTAGCTCCCGCCCTTCCACATGCAACAATGGAAACTCCCCTCTCGCCTGTGGGACCGGCGAAGCTGGAGGGGAGAGTTTCTAGATAAGGGCCAGCTCCCTCTAATGTATCTTTTAGGCCCTAGTTTCTCCTACTGTTAACAAATAAATGGAAAAAAGGGGGGGGGATGAAAAGGGAGAGAGAGATGCTGAAAATAGAACCTAAGCCTAAAAATGAAAAGGTGATACACCCAAAAATGTTAACCCACTCAGCCCAAACATACACTTTTCACCAAGAAGAAACTCCCATACACTTCATCTAAAGGGGGAAGCTTTTCTGCAACAGTGAGTCAGGGGTCTGTAGAGATACAGGAAGGAACTAGCAAAGGTGTTTTGAGACACACTTTGATAGCCTATTCACATGTGCCTATATTTTTGCTATAGACACTTCTGGCAGACTTGCAGAAAGGAGACTTCACAATGCACTGGACATGTTGTAATCGATCTGTGAAAAGCATGAAAGACAATGACTTAACACAAAAGAACATAGACATATGCTTTAAAGTGCAAGTCCAGATAGAGATAAAAATGCTAAGTCCTGATTCAAGGTAAAATCTAGCAGTGCTTTGCCTTACAAGCCCGAGAGATTTTTGGGCAGAGTTTTGCCTTAAGGCTAAGAGAGTCGATCCTCCTCAAAATGAAAATTTTTACAATATATAGAGGAAGAAAAGAGGCCTTTTGGCGCCCTTTTTACAAATGACCCATGTGCCTTCCAATCATTGGGAAGAGCAAGCCGCTTAAACATCATATGAGAAATTATGGGCTGCGCTGTTTGTCTGCTTACAAGACCGCTCCTTTAAGGCGATTACACGGCTTGTCTGCTCATTAATGCAAAATGAAAAAAATGGGTCCAGTCGTTAGCCATTTATGCCTCCCAATGATCAATTTGCATACATTGTATCACTTGCTGGAGTAACTCCTTGAGTTGACACCTTTCGCCGCTTGGATGCTTTGTCTGCTTCTTGCCTTGTCTCATCTTGGCTTTGTCTCTTTATGGCTTCTTTTGGTGGATCGCTACGTTCCTCAGGCTCTCGCTGCTTGCCTTGGCCATTTTCTGCCGATTCTAGTGAGTGACATGTGGCGCGTTCCGCTGTGAAACGGGTAGGACGCGTGGCTGCATCTGCTTGACTCATGGCCGCATCCGCTTGACTCATGGAAGCTTTAGGCATCCTTTGAAGGTCCTGTGGAAGAGGACATGTGTCGGCTTCCGCTCTCTTTAACAATTCGTTCAAGGCCCACCACAGGTTTTGCAGGACAAAAGAGAGATTGCGGGTGTTGACACTTGTTGGCTTTCGCCGAGCCTTGCAGGGAACACGTGGCACATTCCGCTGCTCCTAGAAAAGCATGTCAAAGCCTTTCGTGGTTGCCACTTGGCGCCTTCCGCGCTCTGGATTTCCTGGTGTAAAATTTGACGTTTGCGGGCCCGTCACTACGTTTGAGATTCCAACGGCTAGTTCGCCGTGCTTGACTTTGATGTCTTTGGGCCCGTCGCCCTTAGACTTTCCTTCGGCTTTCTTGCTTCGGCCTTTCTTCTTCGCGGGCTTTTCCTTCGGACAATTTTCCCGCGGACAATAGTCCGCGAGAATTGTCTCGGTTGCTTTGATTTCTTCGGAATTTTCCCCGGGTCCTCTTCTTTGGAATTTTCTCGGCTTTTTTCTCTCCCGCGGCCTCCCCGAATTTCTTCAGACTTTTTGTCCGAAGGAATTCCTTTAGACAAAAAGTTCGAAAGAATTCATTTCAATGCTTAAGTCCTTTCTGCGGGATTTTGTCAGGCAGCGCTTCCGAATTCCTTCAGGCTTTTTCTCCGAAGGAATTCCTTCAGACAAAAAGTCCGAAGGAATTATGCCGTTGTCTTAACGAAATTCCAAAAAATCTTACCTTTGCGGCTCTTTTTCTTTGAAGTGCTCCCTGCCCTCCGCAAGGGCTCTTGAACCTGGAATTGCTCTTCGCAAGGGCACTTGTCCTTCGGGAGGCTTGAACTTTTATTTGAACCGCTCCTTTGAACCAACCGTTGAACCAATTGATTGAACCGGTTCAACGGTTCAAACAATTGTTGAACCAAGGCTTTGAACCGAGCGATGAACCAAGCTCGTTGAACCGTCCGATGAACCGACTGAGTGAACCGAAACATTGAACCAAAACGTTGAACCAACACGTTGAACCAAGCCGATGAACCGTTTGATTGAACCAAAGCGACGAACTTGCCGATTGAACCAAGGCTTTGAACCGAAGTGATGAACTTTGTCGATTGAACCAAGGCTTTGAACCGGTTCAATGGTTCAACGGTTCAAAGATGCTAACCTTCCTTGTGAATTTTTTAGACAAGAGCCCGAAGAAGCTTTGCAAAACCTTGCACTCTTTGAACTGGTTGTTCATGTGCCGAAAGGCTCACCTGCAGAGTCCATAGAAATGGACCTGCAAAGTCCGTAGAAATTGCAAGACTCGTGCAAAATCAAAAGTACGGGCTCAGAACAACATAAAAAAGAAGGGGGACCAATTTTTTTGGCCTGTTGGGCAAAAAATGGTCAACAAATTGGCGACTCCCAGGGGAAGCATGCCTGCTATGCTTAGAGACCAGTTGCCTTTAAGTCCATTGGGCACAGAGTCAGATGCAACTTGAACAAAGTTAGCAACAGCCCCAAAAGATCCATGAATCAAACATGAAGCCTTTTACCCCACACACAAAGGAAAACACACACAAGGCTAAAAACACTACTTGTGCAAACTGCACTTAGGGAAAGTAGGAAAAGAAACTGAAAGCAACTACTATGTACAACTAACCAGGTATATTTGCTTCTCTCTTGGATCAAAGGAAAAATTTCTTAAGTCCCCTCCCCGGCTAGGAAACTTATGGTGCCAGACAAGTGGCTGAATGAAATGGAGGCTTGGTGACCTGCTCCTCTTGCTTGCCACCTGGATTGGCTCGTATATGAGTGGATCATATTCAAACATGCTTCCAACATATACGTACTCTGTTTGTTCTTCGTACTGGTGTATCTCATTAAAAAATCAATCGCTGCTGGCTCATTACCATAAGCCCCTTGATATGCATCATTGGTTGGCTTGTTCTCTTCTGCCTCATGCTCGGGATCCACAGTATGATCATCCTCCTTGATGGCTTCAAAGAAAATATCTTCAGATTCACTAACTTCTTGAAAGGACAAATTTGAAACCCTGCAACCCCTTTGCATACTTATTTGAGTCCCAATGCTGCCTTCTCCACTCTTAGCCACCTCATAGCCTCCTTGAAGAATAGTGTAACCTGCCCCAATGACTTCAAACAAATCGTTCAAAGCATGGTCAAGAAAGTGTCCATGCCCCTCCACAATGTCTTGCAAAATGAGAAAAGGGGCAGAAAACACTTCATCATCAGAGATAGAGGCAAAAGCTTGTGACTTGTCTTCTTGTTCATCAAAGGGGGTACCTATGGTGATCTCCACCTCATCCGCACTCATGAAGTCTCCCTGATCAGTCATGAACTGAGCACACTCCTCTTCACTTGCTTCCTTCAAGACAGGTTCCTCCTCGAGAAGGGGGGAAATGGAAAGCTGACGGACAAACTCATGTGGAAGAGGAGGCAGTCCTTGAGCTAGAATCGAATGATTCTCCTCTTTCCATTTGGTCAGCACTTCATCTATATCAGGTGTGGCCTGATAGCTCTCTTGGAGGTGTGTAGATGGAGTGTGTTCAGACATGGGATCTGCTATTTGGTCTAAAACATCCACCACACGTTGGCTGAAGAAACTCGCTTTGGACTCCAACTCTGCAATCCGCCTGTCTATATCTTCCTGGAAGAGCCTTTCCTGGAGGTCACAATCATCATCGAGAGCAGGAGCAGCCTCATCTTCTTCAAGGTTTTGAGCAAAACCTTTCTCCTCTTCCTTTCTGCCCCAAGATTCCATTGTTTGCTTCGAACTCATGACCTTGGGATTGGAATTTTCCCCTTGTGAACAAGGAGTAACTTTATCCTCTTCAAGGTCCTGGGCTGGTTCATGATGTTCCTTCTTCCAGCTTGGAATTTGGAGATCATGTTGAAAGACTTGAGGAGGTTGGGGAAGATTTGGGAGGGTCTGCTCATGTATAGGAAGAGCTGTCTGAAAAGAGGCGTGCTGGAAAGCTAGGCATACAGGATTGAGGGTAGGATCGATTGATGCATCGAATGAGCCAGAATGAGCAAGTGCCATTTGATAGAAAGGATTTGGCACACAAGAGGGAGCTTTCTCTAGAATAGGAGGGGGCACACAAGGCTCGTTAAAATCAGGTTGGGAAAAGGAAACAAGGGATCCTTTTAAAACCTCATGAGAAAATGGGGGCAGACCTTGGGCCAAAATCACTTGATTTTCGTCCCTCCACTTTACCAACACTTCATCAATATTGAAATTAGCTTGTGGATTGGTGGAAGGTGTATCTTTTGGCTTCGGCCTCTCTACAAGGTCTGAAAGCTCCATCTCTCTTTCTCTAAGCAGTCTCATCTGAGCTTCTAATTCCTCAATCCACGTAGCCAGATTATCCTCATCTTGTACCTCTTGGAGCTCGTAGGAAACATCATAGAGATGGGGAGTGCATGAAGGTTGCCATAAAATGCAAGAAGCTTCCTAAGGAAGGGTGGGAGGGACTTGAAAAGGACTAACCTCATTTTGTACCTCACACTCTTGGACAATGTCTTTCTCCTCCTTGCTGTTCCATGACTCAACCACTTTATTCCAACTCAAGATATTAGGACTGGGCATCTCCTTTCGGGGTGATGGGGCCACAATGTGAGAGGGTAGTGAGGGTTTGGATTCTATTTCCCTTGCTGCCAAAATAGACTGCTGCATTTGAAGATTTGCCAATTCGATCTGTCTATCAAGATTAGCCTTAAACACAAGATTTATTGTTTCGGAACTCTCCTCAACATGATTGGGGAAAGGACAGGCTTGACTTGGCTCATAAGCAGGGGCTGTGTATGACTGATATGATACTTGGGGCAGCCGGTATGCAGGTTGATAGACTTGATAAGGCTGCCTCTCATGAATACTCGGCTTCTCTTCCAAAGATGCAGTCAAACCACTCACATCCAGCATCTCACTTGTAAGCCTTTGCCAATTTGTTCTTTCAATAGGAGCCCATTCACTCTTACCCTGATCTAGTACATTCCTCATTTGATGGACGACATGATCGGGGATTTCTTAGCCACATCCCTTTCTGGTGCCAAGCTCTACTACATACTTTTCGTATCCCAACAGTGCTCGTTTGAAAGTGGAAACAGGTTGATTGGCAAAGAGACTGGGTTGAGTAGGAGAAATGACACATTGAGAAGACTGGGCATATTGAACCTGATAAGGATCAACATAAGGTTGGTAAGGGTCATAGCCAGACTGGCCAAGGAAAATAGGGTCCATGGCTCTGAACGATGGAATTATACATACCAAAAAACTGTTTCTTGATGGCACCAGAACTGCTAACCAGTTGATTTAACTCGGAGTCGCCATTGGTTCATTTTGCAAAGGCCGAAGGAATTGCTAAAGGATGATGACGGACCAGAAAACGTCAACTTCAACATGGTGAACTAGCCATTGAAGATTCAAACGTCTTGTGACGTGCCCATGAACGTCAAATTCAAGACAACAAAAGAGCCGATAGTTTTCAAATGGTGACGGGCCCGTGAACGTCAATTTTATGGTGATAAGATAGCCGTTGATTTTCAAATGTTTAAGGACGGGCCCATGCATGTCAAATTTATGGAAATGGGTTAACAGTTGAAGAAAAGCTAAAGAACATTTCTTTCAGACAAGATGTCCGAAAGAATTCCAGAACGCCTAAGCATCGATAAAAGCGGGTGGTAAAGCTTGAAGAGAAGACAGAATTCCTTCGGACAAGTGTTTGAAGAATTTCCTTCGGATGTTTTGTTTGAGGGAATTCAAAGGCTCGGAGACCCGAAGATAGACTCAATGACCCGCCAAGAAAGGAGCTCGAGAGGAGACAAAGAATAGCCCCGAGAGCCCGAATTGCCTGGAAAAGACAAGTAGCAAGGAAAGAGAGAGAGAATAGTGAACCCAGAGCGCGGCCACGCACACATAAGACAACGCTTGGAACGTTCCGAAAGACACATCCAACCAAGCACAGGAATGAACCAGAGCAGTCCAGGTGGCACAGGAGGCGTCGACAGGGGAAGTAATTGCTTGTAGATGGAATAGTCTCCACCAAACAACCATCAAGGGACTGTGCGAGCATTCAATAGAGCAGTCCATTTTTTTTGTTTAGCATTAATAAGCAGATAGTTGCATAAGTTTCATAGAGAGGCGGCCTTGTCGTTGAAAAAACAAAGCAACCCATGCTTTAGTAGGAACGTTTAATGCAGTTTGAGTAGCAAAGTCAATATCTGTGACATCTACAACATGGTTCTTTCAGGCCCATTTATGGAAGGATGACAGTAGCATGAGCGGATTCCTCTTACCTAGGTGTTTAATACAGTATGGGCCGCCTGTTCTTTGAAGGGACCAATAGTCTTTCTCTAAATTCTATATATTGTAACTGTTGACACTGTGGATTGCACCCTTGAGAGAAGGCTGGGCTTCTCTCTTCCATGCGGCACAATGGAGACTCCTCTCTTGCCTGTGGGTCTGGCAAAACTGAGGGGAGAATCTCTAGATAAGGGCTAGCTCCCTTTGATGCATCTCTGATTTATTTCAGTACATTTGCTGATATATATTTATATGGGGTGGGGGAGGTTGAAAAGAAGGGTTACTGAAACAGAACCTAAGCTAAGACAGTGATGCACCAAAAAAGTTTGATCTACTCATTTGCTCACACTTAAAACCATAAGAGCACATACATACACTTTATCTGATAAAAGGACCACACTGCAGAGAACTTAACAGAAAGGCTTAGTGAAGACACACAGAAGGTGAACTTACCACAAGTGCTGTAGGGAGACACACTGTCTGATAACCCTCTCCTATTTCTGCGCTCCAGATAAAGCTCTTTTTGTTACCTGCAGGAATGGCACTTTGTCTATACCAGGTGTGCTAGTATCAAGCCTGTGAAAGCATCATGGAACAATGACTGGACACAAGGTTAATACTCAGGGACACTCAGAGATATATCCAACCAGATAGAGGTAAAACACTTTTTATTGATTCAAGGTAAAAACTGGGCAGGGCTGCGCCATACAAAAATGAGAGATCCCCCTTTTCTCAAATGAGAGATTACAATATATAGCCTTTTGAAAAAGATTTTGGCGCTTTTTGGAAAATAAATGACCCATGCTGCGTTGAATGCCTTGGGAAGAGGTAGTCGTTGTTGTTGATATCATCCTTCTAGAAGCGGCCTGCTAGAACCATGTTGTGTTGTCGCCAGTCTTGACTTTAGTGCTTAAAATTTATTAAGCGCTACTGCAAAAGCATGAGTCGCCCGATTGTTTTAATGACAAGGCCACCCCTTTTGTCTACAAACAAGATCTCTTCTTAAAGAGATTCACGCGGTTGTTTGCTCATTAATGCAAAATGAGGAAAAAATAGGCTGCGCCGTTTACTGTTTGTGCTCCTTGATGACCACTTGGCAGAGATTGTTTCAACTGCTAGAACTCCTTATGCCGACACCTTCTCTTGACACCTGGACTGTTTTGTCTACTTCTGCACTTGGCTCTTTGGGCTCCTTTTTTGGCGGGTCGCTGAGTTCACTCTTGACTTTTGTCTTTTTCCAGCTTTGTCTTTTGTCATCCCTTGGCTCCTTTCTGGCAATCTGAGCCCTCGGGGTTATCTTCTATCAATCTTTGGCTCTTTGGGCTCCTTCCTCAACGAGCTCTTCCTTTTGGCCTTAAGCCCCTTCGATTTCCTTCGGGTTCGCGCTCAAGCATTTGAAGATCAACAGCTATTTGTTGAGGCAGAAGTTGACATTTGTGCAACCGTCATCAATTTCTTCGGAGCATTTCCTTCGAACCCTGTATGTGGGATTTTGTTTGGGACACCTTCCAATAGAATTGACCTTTCGGGCCTTTCATTTGATCCACCTCGTTGTTGAAATATCCTTTGAAGGAGATGTAGAGGACACTTCCCCAAGAAACGTACCCTTCGGGGAAATTGTTTAGGGCACTTTCTCCATAAGAATTTGGCCTTTAGAACTTTTTGCATTTGAACAATTCCTTCCAGACTTGTGTGGAGCACTTGGCCAAGGAAAAAAAAAAGCCCTTCAAAAACTTGCAAGTGGACCGTTTCTCTGAGAGACATCCCCTTCGGGTCCTGAAAAGGTCCCTTTTACGGGCGGCGAGAGCCCCTCGCAAGGGCACTTGCCCTTCGGGGTACTTCGGGTGGCCTTGGTCTTCAAATCCTTCGATCAAAATGTTCGAAGGAATTCCTTTGGACATTTTGTCCGAAGGAAATGTCTCCTTCATTTTGCCGCTTGCTTCTTTCGGCGGGTTTTATCTTCGAGCAAAATTCCTTCGGACTTTTTGTCCGAAGGATTTGCCTGTGTGAATTTTGCCGCGGAAATTTTTTCGAAAGAATCCTTTTGTTCTTTGACTTGGCAATTTCTTCGGACAAAATGTCCGAAGGATTCCTTCGGGCATTTTGCCCGAAGAAATTCAACCTTTGTTTTTGCCTTTTGCCTTAGCATTTATGAAAGAAAACTCACCCTTTTGATTCCTCCGCAAGGGTACTTTTGGGTCTAGAACTGCCCTCTGTAGCCTACTGGAATGGTTTAGTTTGTGCTTGACTTCCCTCCGCAAGGGCACTTGTCCTTCGGGCTTTAGAAGACCCCCTTTGAACCAACCAATTGAACCAACAATGGTTCAAAGTTCAAGTTCAAAGTTCTTGGAAAGATCATGCCATTGAACCCTGATGTCGAACCATTGAACTGGTTCATCCTTTTGCCGAAAGACTTGTGCAAACCAAATTTGAACTGGCTTAGAACAGTAGGGGAAGAAGGAGACCGATTTTGGCCTGTAGGACCAAAATGGTCAACAGTAACCTCTCAACTTTGTAAAAGACATCTCTCACTTGTGTATGGTGAAGCCCTGGACAATTTTTACCTTTTAATTAAAAGAAGCATGTTTTACCTCCATCTGATTTGTTATACTTATGAATATGTCTGTGTATCAAAATTGTGTTTAGTCATTTTATCTTAATGCTTTCATAGGTCGACACTAGCATATCTAGTATATCCAAGACCATTTCTGTAGGTTAACAGGAAGTGCCCAAATTGGAGCATAGAGGCAGAAGAGCAATTATCTAACAGTGTGCTTCTGGAGCACCTATGGTAGGTTCTTTTTCTTTGCATCTCCATTGAGCCCTTTGTTAAAATGCCCATGCAGTCGGGCCTTTTGTTCAAAGAAGTGTCTGTTCACTCCTTTGATTTAAAGTGTTGATGAAGCTGAGTAGATCGAATCATTTGGTGCATCACCATTTTTAGTTAAGTTCTGCTTTTGTGATGTCCTTCTCTCTTTTCACCCCCCTTCCATTATTAACAACAGTAGTTAAGGACCTCAAAGGTGCATCAAGGGGAGCTAGCCCTTATCTAGAGATTCATCCCTCAATTTTGCCAAGCCCATAGCAAGAGGAATGTCTCCATTGTGTCGCGTGGAAGAAAGATGCTGAGCCTTCTTTTAAAGGGTGCAATCGACAACGTCAATAGTCTCCTCAAGTTCTATGAGTTCTGCTAATCTCACATTCATGGGTTCATCTTTCAGCAGCTCCAGCTGATGGGCTAGCTCTAATGCAGTCAGCTCAAGGGAAATGGGTAACTTGGACTCCCTTCCATATACCAGAACATATGAAGAATTGCCAACAACAGCTTTAGGAGTTACCCAGTCAGTGCACAAGGCTGTCTTCAACTTGGTGTGCCACGTCATCTGATTCTCCTCCATGGTCCTCTTGTAATCCTCAACAAATTTGGGACTCAGCCAGTCCGTTTCCTTGAGGATAATAATTTGAGGAAGTACTGAGGTAGATGCCCATTTTGAGAGCCCATTCACTTGTTTTCAAACCAAGGAAAGCCAATGCATTATCAGCTATGATAGTGGACGGAACACCAAACCTGGTCACAATGTTGTCATAGAAATATAATACTGCACTTTCATTGGCTTCTTTTAATGCAATGGCTTTCACCCACCTGATGAAGTAATCAGTTGCAGTAAGCACCCACTTATGCTCTGCACTTGATGGGGGGTTTATCATAACAATGAAATTCAAACCCCACTGCATGAATGATTGCTCCACTTGAATCGGGTTGAGAGGGAAAGCTGCTAACCTTTGCTTACTTGCGAAAAGAGCACATTCCTGACACCTCACCCATGTATAAGCATCCTTGAAGAGGCTGGGCCAGTAGTTACCAGCCCTCATGATCTTTGTTGTAGTAGTTTTTGGAGCAAAATGACCTCCTGCAGGCCTATCATGGAAATGCCCCAAAATCTTGGCTACTTGATCATCATCTATGCACTTTAAAAGCAATCCATTGAGGTCTCTTCTGAACAAAATCCCATCAACTAGAGCATAAGGTATGGACTGAAGTCTTAAATACCTTCTTTTTGCTTTGTCCATACCTTGAGGGCACTCACCTATTAGCAGAAGGTGCGTCATATCATGGAGCCAAATAATGTGAGGTGGAGGTGCATCTGCTTGTAGGTTATCTCGTGTTTTCAAGACAACCTCTTTGTCTTCATGAAGTTCATCGACCATATGCTCACATAAGCCTTTACCTCTTACTAGCTTAGTGACCTTGATCTTCACGTCATACTCCATGACTTTAGTAATCCAACCAGCTCTTTTTTTCTCAAGTCCTTGTTAAGAAGGAAGTCTCTTACCCTAGGATGAGACACCATAAGATGGATTTTGCTATTGGATAGCATTGACCTGAACTTCTTGAGGCTCCTTACTGCTACAAGGACTTGCTTTTCTACAAAGGTATATCTCACCTCATACTCTTCAAGCCCCTGACTAAAAAATGCTAATGGCTTCTCAAGTCCTTCACCATTTCTTTGCATCAACATAGCTGATATATTATCAATGTTAGCAAAAGCATACAATATGAAATCTCTTGAGAAATCAAGATTCATAAGTGTGGGTGCTTGAGCGATGGCTTGCTTGATAGCCTCATATGCTGACTTGCTTTTATTTGACTAGGTGAACACTTGGTTTTTTTTCAACATAGCAGTGATGGGTTTGACCAAACTTGCAAAACCGGGGATAAATCTTCTCACGAAGTTTATCTTTCCAAGGAAACTTTGGAGTCCCTCCTTATGTTTGGGAAGGGATAAAGCCAAGATGACACTTATTCTCTCAAGATCAATGGACAGCCCCCCTCCTTTGAGACAATGTGGCCCAGTAGCTTGCCTTCATGCACGGCAAACATGCACTTCTTGGGTTTCAATGAAATCCCATACTCTCTGCACCTTTCAAAAATCAGTCTCAAGTGGTTCATATGCTCGCTGGCATTCTTGGAGAAAATGATGATGTCATCCAAGTAAATCAACACCATTTGGTTCAGTAGCCTCTGGAAAGCCATGTCCATGGCTCTTTGGAAAGTTGTGCCAGTATTTGATAGACCAAAGGGCATCTTTTGGTATGCATACGTGCCCCATTTGGTGGTGAAGGCGGTCTTGTACTGGTCTTCATCTTTCACCCAAAATTGGTTGTAGCCAGAAAATCCATCCAACAGAGAGAAGCGTTTTGACCCTGCAACTACTTGGAGAAGTTACTCCATGGACGGCAGAGGGTAGTGATCCTTCAAGGAGACTTTGTTCAAATCTCTAAAGTCTACACAAAGCCTAATCTCCCCACTCTTTTTTCTTATAGGCACCAAGTTGGCTACCCATGATGAATGCTTGATGAGAAAGATGATCCTGAACTTGATTAATTTGGTTATCTCCTTCCTCATCAGCGCTTCAATCTTGGGATTAACAGGTGTTTGCTTTTGCCTCACATGCTTGGCATTGGCCTCCAACTCTATGGTATGCTGAGCTAACTTAAGATCAAAATATTTCAGGTCGCTGTACTCCCAAGCGAAAATGTCTGCATACTCTTGGCAAAGGGCTATGAAAGCATGCCTCTCAACCTTGTTGCTTACCTTCCCAAGCTTGAGAAGCTTGTCCTTGAAGATGAGGACTTTCTCATAGTTTTCTTCATCAATTGATATTACTGCCTTGTCTTTTCTCATATGGTCTCCTTCATGAAAAAGGCCCTCAAGTGTAACCAATCCCTTAGGAAGTTTATTCGACTTCAACTGAACAATCTGATTCTCATATTGATGCTGCAATTTAGCTTGGTTGGAGGAGAAGTCAGCTTCCTGTTGTAAGAAACAAGCAATTTGCTTGTCACTCTCAAAAACTTGTCAGTGGGCTTCATTATCCGACACTGATGGCCTCACCACCACCTTGACATGTGGCTGAACCTTAGCTTCTTTCAGCTCATTTGGATTGTCAAACTGAGCTCCCATGGCTGCCAGCTTGTCAGCATGTTGGCTTTGATTTCTTGGGACAACTTGAATGTCAAAGGCCTCAAAATCTTCAATTAGGTCCCACACTCGATTTTTGTAGGACCTCATCAAGGAATTCTTTGTAACGTCAGGCCTCTGACTTGGTTTACTATGAGTTTGTTGTCCCCATAAACTTGCAGCAGTTTGATTCCTCTTTTATTGGCCCATTGAAGGCCACGGATCAAGCCTTCATATTTTGCTGCATTTGAAGAGCAACTAAAATAGAACCTGTAGGAAGAGAAGAGCTTATTATCTGAAAGAGAAACCAACATTGTCCCAACACCTACACCATTTTTGCTCCTTGAGCCATCAAAAAACAACTTCCATAAACCATTGGGGTCTTCTTTAGGTCCATTGAGGGAAGGCATGGGCTGATTCTCTTCATGTAGCAGATAGACACCCATGTCTCTTTCCTCAACACCTTCCAAAGGGTTGAAAAATTGGTTGTCTCCCCATAGTTCATCCAAGAACAAGCTAGAACCTCTTCAGGATGAGTGTTTAGCTCTTGGCCAATTGTAAACTCATCCTCATCAAGGATAGTACAATTGAGGTTTATGTTATTTCGCTGATGGGGTTCAATGTGGAATTGTGCCATGGGTTCAGCCTTGATCGAGATCTTAGTCCCATACCTTGTTTTGAATGCCATGTAAGACCAATCTACTACAAGGTAACCCCCAATTTTGTCTGTGAACTCTCTGAAAAGACAATGCAAAGTGAGGAGTGACATTCAGGATCAACACGTCTTGCACCACGGACATGCTAGGACAAGCATGCAAGGTTAGGCTCAAATTCTTGATGATACTTGATGGCTTTGTGGAAGAACCATCAAGTTATAAACTCCCTTGGTGTGCGGCTCATACTTGATGTTCAGCTGGTCAGCAATAGACTTTGGCATGACTGAGGTGCTGGCCCCACTATCCACCAAGTAGTTGTGCACCAAGGAGTCGTCGATGATTAATGAGATGTAGAATGGGGGGACTTGGTCACACTACTTGACTTTTCTCCCAAATGACTCTTCGCTGCATTGGTGAAAACTTCAGCTTCCTTACTTGGTTGCTTACTTGCAGTTGTAGAAACATTCATCCTGGACAAACCTTCCTGAAGAATGTCTACTTGGCCAGGCATGAAAAGCATGTCCCACATTGGTACGCTCACGATGGATTTCTCCATTTGCTCCACAATGTTGATTGACATACCCCCAACATTTGCTTGGGTTTTGGGAGTAATTCTTGCTGGCTTTGTCAGTGAAGGAGCGGTGATAAGAGGTTCTTTGAAAGCTTCCTGGTTGTCACCCATATTCTTTCTCTTGAACCTTGTGTTCGCTGAGACTGGCGTGTGGGCCAAACTAGGAGTAGCCTGTTGATTGGATGCATAGCACTCCTCTTGTTCACTAATGACCATTGACGCTTTTGGATGGTTTGACCTCTGATCCGAGCTTTGTTCTTGTGGAGGCTGCGCTTGCTTTGTCAGTGTGGGCACCTCTGTGCTTAGGGCCATAAGAGCCTAGTTATATCTATAAGAAACAACCTGCTGCCATTAATCATTGAATGCTTGGTTGGAGCCATTAGTTGGGACAATGGATTGTCCAAAAGAATGATTCCAAGGCATTGTCCCTTCAACCTCTTGAGCCACGTTGTTCTGAACTATGACCAAGGAGTTGGAAAGGCTTGCATCGTTCGGATTATAATTATGCTGCCTAACATAGTTAGGCTACCCCTGTCCTTGAAAACCTCCTTTGTAGGGTGGCCTATTAGCTTGGTAAGACTGTTGCTGAAGCTGATACGGAGCTTGATAAGGCTTGTTGTAAACTTGTTGTCTTTTGACATTGACCACATCATTCCCCAAGGATTGGAGCATGCCTTTCAATTCCAAGTAATTCTTCTGCTCTCGGGAGTCGTTGGATCCACTAGTAGAGGCCTTCTCTTGCTTAGGTGAAGGCACAACAACAATTGTTGGCATTGGAAGTATAACATCAAGTGGATGAATGACTGAAGGAGGTGGTCTGAATTCTGGAAAAAAGAGGCATTGGAGGTCTGGGAGTAAGCTTGTCAACTTGAACTAGGCAATTTTCTGTCTTGATGGCCACTTCATATGCATTTGGTAGTATGTCTCCTCCCATAGACTGAATCATTACAGCTATGTCGTTGTTGAGAGCCTTCAAGTAATACAAGAAAGCAAAGTTTGGAGATGGTCTAACAGCTGTTAGAATTCTATCCCATGTCTTCTGAAATCTCGTATTGAAGTCTTGCATGACTTCATGAGGAGCTCTCTTCATTGTGGTTAGCTACTCTGCAAGTGACAGATGATCACTCTTATCTGCAAACCTTTTACACATGGTTGTTCCCAGCTCGTCTCATGAACGGATAGAATTAGAAGCTAGGCCCCTCCAATGCCTTTCTTTTGAAAGATATAGCCAATATCCTAATAGCCACATTCTCCACTGTGATATTGTGAATGTTGCAGAAATTGGCTATGTCCGTTATGTGCTTAGTAAGAGTTACAGCTTGGTCTCCTATGTAATAAGGAACACTTTTGAGGGCTGTTACTGGCAGAGGATCACACTGTGGTAAGTTCAAAGGGCTTTGGCTATTGAAGCCCACAAAAGCTCTTTGGAGAATCATAACAGCAAGAGGGGCTAATAAAGATCTTCTTGCGCAAGTATATTTTATGACTGGTTTAGGAGGATAGCTTCTTACGTAAGGGTGAATATGGGCGAACCTTAACCTTCTTGCTGAATTTAAAGGTAATTCAACAAACTCAAAAGGAATACCTACACAAGTCGATCTTGTAGTCACCTTTGGCATGAAAGATAGCTACTGCTTTGCCACCAGATAGTTGGGTGTTCTTTAGAGTTGTCAAATGTTGAAGGATGAATGCTACCACTACTGCAAAATGATCAAAACAGCATTAAATTTGACCAATCTTTCATAAAAATAAAAATAAAATGGTAGTGGTCCCATCAGGCATGCCAAAACTGTTATAGCTTGGAATTGCACCCTTGTGAGAGAGTTCTTCAGGCTCCCTCACTTCCAGCTATAAGCATGGAGACAACCTCAGGATGTGGGTATCATATGGTGAGGTTGAACCCCAATGCTTTTTTATGAGGCTAGTTCCTCAGGTCCTTCACTTCAACTCTTGATCTCACACTAAAATCTACTGTCTGCTAAGGAAAAGGGGTAGGAGGATGACTAAAAAGAAAATCTAAGATAAGGGAGGTGATGCATCAAAAGAAGTGATCCACTTGGTCTAGGAAAAGAGCCAACTACTGATGATTCCAAACAGGAGGCTATTCTGGTTTTGTCTCAAGGCCATAGGCATGGAGCTTTTGCGTGAAGGTTGGAGAGAAGCCTTACACTTTGAAAGATAACAAAATAGGTCTAAGGGAGACACTATGAACTGGTAACACTTCAAAGAGCTCAACACACAGACACTTCACGCAATCCTGTACAAAATCGAGATGACTAAAAGCAAGGTGCTGGAAGAAATCGCGGTGATGAATAACAATCATACATTCTGAAAAATGAAACCAAATGTGCACACTTGTTTTAACTAGAAACAAAAAATTCTTCCTTGTATTGCTTCAAAAGAGTCTTTTACAAAGCGATTTTTGCAAAGTGAAGGGAAGAGAGAAAGGGAAGGGAGAAGTAATCGATGGCGAGAACTCTGACGTTGCACTTTCTTGTTCTCCCTAAATGCGTCGCTCAAGATCACTCGACAATCCTCTCGAGCCCCTTTCGTCTTTAAGGCTTTCTTTGGTGCATCTGAAAAGTCATGTTGTGAGCAGCTGGGATGCTTCTTCTTGGCATGATGCATTTAAGCATCGAACGGTGATTGCGGGCAGTGAACCATGGCGGATGAGAGCCTTCATAACTTCCAGCTACCAGCCGCTCGGACTCTCCCTTGTTTATTAACATCCTTGTGCCACTTGTCCTTTACTAATTGGCCTTTTCTGCTCTAGTTACGCAATGTGGAAGCCTTCCATTCGTTGCATCATGATTCTTGCAATGCTGGACCAAACTTAAGTTGAGCCCTTAGATAATCTCAATTTACTCTACGTAGAGTAATTCGGGTTCTTTGAACTCCCCAACTTTGGACTTTCCCAGATCCTTCACTTATAAAGCCTTTTAAGTAGAGTACTTGGAGAAACCCGATTTACTCTATGCAGAGTAATTCGGGTTTTCTAAGCCTATTTACTTCGGGCTTGTCCATCTTGAAGCCTTCTCACTTTGTTGTTTCCCAAGCCTTAAGACTTCGGGCTTTTCAAACCTGATACTTCCAACGGCTAGTCGTTTATCTTGATTTTGACATCCATTGGCCCATCATTTCCTTTGGACACTTGGTCTCGGATTTCCTTCTCGGCTTATTTCTTTTGGGCAAATCTCCCGAAGGAATTTCTTCAGATAATTTGTCTGAAGGAATTCCTTCGGACTTTTTGTCTGCGTCTATCTTCGAAACTACCTTTCGGGTTTTTCACAATGGACTTTCCCGAAGGGTAAGAGACCCGTCGGGCTTTCTGTATGTCCCTTTGGACCCCTGTGAATGATCCTCCTGAAGGGAAAGATACTCTTCAAAAATTTTGAAATGGTCCTTCCGAAGGGTAACATACCCTTCACGAAAATTGCAACCGTCCACTTGGAGAAGAAAAAGTCATTCGAAAAAGTTGAAGTGTACCTTCGAAAAAGTTGATTGGTCCTTTTTGCCCTAAAAAGCCCCTGCAAATTTTGAAAATGCCCTTAGGATTTTTTGAAAAAGACTCATCCCTTGAAGAACTCGAGAAGCATCATTTTTCAAGACCAAATTGGGTTTGTCAAGCCCCTTTACTTATTTCGAGCTTCTAACTGCTCACAATTTATGATGTAATCAAGTAGTGCTCCTTGGAGAACCCAAAATACACTGTCTATGAGTAATTCAGGTTTGTAAACCCGAATTACTTCTACTTATAAAACATTTAGAAGCTAAGCGTTGCTGAAAACCCGATTTACACTGTGCCTTCAGAAACCTGAAGTTGTCATTGCTAGAAAACCCGAAGTCCTCCCAAAGACTTACCATTTTTTTTGGCCTGAAAGCTCCCTTTTTCATACTTAGGCAAACTTTGATATGTGGGTCAAAAAATGGCCAATAATAGCCATACAAATTCAATGCTTTTTTTGGGCTTTCAAAGTGATCAAATACCTCTCCAAACTTAGTCGTCCTAAGTCAAAATTGCATATAAAAATCAGAATTAATATTTACCCTTCAACTAGGGTTTTAGACCCCTTTAAACATCAAACCCACAATCCCAATCAAGTCGCCACATTTGGAAAAATTCACACAATAAATATTAGCCACAAATCCACAATTTTTGAAGTCAAACCCTCATAAAATATGTCAAAAAATATAAATAAATAAATTAGAATTTATTATTTATTTATCCCACTCGAAAAGACCTTGAAAATCTTGCCAAATCACATAGAAAGTCAACGCCACACTTCAGCAATATTCATCAATAAATTTCAGCAATGAAACTAAGTCAATTGGACCTCAAATTGTCCATGAAATCTTCACAAACAAGTCACCAAGCAATTCGCCCCACTCTAGGGCAATTATCAAATCCACCTTTGTCAAGGTGGCATCAAAAGACACCGTTTTGTCGAATAATCAACTCCAAAACTTGAAAATAATTATTGAGCATGCATCCCAATATTTTTTTCAAGCATGAAGAACCAATATCAATTTTCAGTATATCCCTCAAAGGAGAACTCCACCATGTACTTGTACCCTTCAAAGGGAGGCGAACCACCATAGAAAGGCCAAATACTTTTTTAACTCTCCTTGTTGACTTTTAGCATATCTTTTATTTGCCTTTAATTACTTACAAATCGACATTCTTTTTTTACCAAAAATAATATTAAATAATTGCCTAAATAATAAATAGTAATTAAAATTATTTTTAGGCAATAATTCAATAATTATTTCAATTAAATATTTTAGTGGTGAAAACCACTTTTATAAAATATTCTATTGATCAATTAATAATTGTCTTATATTAGCGAATGATTAAAATCATTATTCGGGCAATTATAATTAATTAATAAAATAAACCCCGAAAGGAATCCTTTAATCTTTGGGGAAAGTAAACTGAAGGTCTTTAATACCTGTTCATAAGTGATTTGAATATGAAGACATTACAATCCTTTCCCAAATTTGTTTGCCCTCAAGCAAATGCAAGCTCAAATGCCCAATTACCATATCGAAGTGGTAAAACCTACTGTAGTACTCAAAAAGCCTTGCTCCTGTACCTGTTAAGTGGAATAACATTTGCCAAAAAGCGTAATGTGCCATACCCCAAATGAATAAAAAATGCCATACCCTCTTGCCAATATGTCCCACAATGCAAACAAAATCTGTCGTCACTTCCCAAGAAGTGGTAGCCCTCAACGTAGCCATGACCTTGTTGTACCTATTGACCATTTTGTGAATCCTGCATGACAAAATGGGCACCCCCCCTTCTTTTGCTTTGAAGCCTTGTTCTTCATGCCCTTTTGCCTTGAAACCAGGTCTTAAACCTTAAAAAATCAAGGAAAAAGTTGCTTTTGTGCAGGTGTAGGTGTTGTCGCATCAAGCATTGGTCTTTTCCAGCACTCATAGAGCAAATCGGGTTCTCAGAACAACGTTACTTGTAAGCTTTACAAGTAATAAGCAGGAGCACTTGACAAACCCGAAGGGGTCTATGGCTAGTTCCAGTGCAAGTTGGGTTTTGCAAGGCCTTTACTTGCCAATTTTCATGAGTTGGAGTCATTCACAAACCCGAAAGGGTAAGGAAGAAGCAATCAAGGTTTGAGACGTCTTTACTTCAAAGCTTTTTGAGTAAGTCCTTTAGAAGAGCTCGAATTGGTCTTAGACGCTTCATAAGGCAAGTGTTTTTCCGTGGAAGGCACCTGAGCGTTCTGTAGAGTCATTTGCAATTTCCTCAAAGGGTATGTGCCCTTGTGGGAGGCACTTCAAAGATAAAACAGAGCTTTACTAAACTTTCGAAGGGTATGTTGGAAGGCAGAATGGATCTTGTAGAGGGCTTTTCATCGGTGTGAGGACCAATACAAAAGTTTTGAAGGGCACTTTTGGCTCGAAATGCCCTTGCGGAGGGTAGCCGATTGAAGCAAAGGGGCAAAAGACAAGAAGCCCGAAGGGAACTTGCCCTTCAGAAAAAAGTGACAAGTAGAAAGAATTCCTTCAGACATTTTGTCCGAATGAAATCTGAAGAAGAAAAGCCAAGGTCGAATTCCTTTGGACAAAATGTCCGAAGGAATTTGGTCACTCTGAACGACCCTTTGGAAAAGTGAAAAGAGTCCTCTTTCTTGACCAAGTGCCCCCGTAAAGACACCTACCCTTCGGACTTTCTGTGACCGTCGAATTCTTTCATATTCAACATTTGAAAATGACCTTTCTTTAGAAAAATACCTTCGAAAACTCTGCAATGGTCCACTTTGAAAAGACAGTGACCCTTCGGTCACTCTGAACGACCCTTTGGAAAAGTGAAAAGAGTCCTCTTTCTTGACCAAGTGCCCCTCGCAAAGACACCTACCCTTCGGAAAAGTTCCTTTGCAAAATGCCGAAGGATTATTTCAGAATTTTCGAAGGGCTCTTTCCCTTCGGGAAAGTTTATTGTCAAAATTTTGAAGAGACACTTTAAAAACCCAAAGGGTACCTTCCCTTCGAAAAAGGACCATTTCCTTCAGAAAAAAGTGTCTGTGGGGAAATTGTTCAGGACAGGTGTCAAGCAAAGACTCGAAGCAATAAAGGACCCAAAGGAATGGTCCTAGTGAGTGATGACTGTATGGACGTCAATTACATGATGGAGGACTAGCCGTTGGGATTCAAATGTCTAATGATGGGGCCATGAACGTCAACTTCGGGGTGATAAACTAGCCGTTGGGAAGACATCAAGCCAGAAAGGCCCGAAGGCTCAAGAAATAACAAGCGCCCGAGAGCTCGAATGGTTAAAGACAAAAGAGAAAAGGCCAAGGCAAAGGGAAATAACAAAGCAAAAGAAAACAAGGTGGGTAACCCAGAACGCGGCCATGTAGCGCAATAAAGTAAAAGCTCAAAACGTTCCAAGTGGCGTGACAAGTCAAAGCGCAGACCAAGGTAGGTGGCACAGGTGTCGTCAACTGGAAGAGTAAATGTACTTAGGTGAAATTGTCTCTACCGAAAACCAATAAAAAGATTGGTTTTTGAACTATAGAGGGGAGCAGTCCATGTTTTCACGCTTCGCCATTAATGCATAGCCAGTTGCGCTCAGCATTGAAGAGAGCATGGCTCAATCAACACAACTTGGGGATGGCCTTGTTAGTTGCTAGAAGGGGTATCCCATGTTTTCGCAGGCCCAGGGCAGCAAGGGCAACGACTTGGACATCTACAACATGGCTCTCCCATACGCAATTGGAAGGATACGACAACAGCATGGGCTTGTGGTCTCTGCAGAAGTGTGAACTCAGCATGGGTTTCGATCCCTTGACTTGTCAATTATCTATTTCCAAGCTCTCTATATATTTTTAACTTCTCATTTGAGATAGGATCTCTCAGCATTGTATGGCGAAGCCCTGAAAAAATTTACCTTGAATCAAAAGAAATATTTTTACTTCCATTTGAGCTTGCACTTTTGCATATGTCTATGGTTTTATCTTGTGTTAAGTCATTTTATTTTCATGCTTTCATAAGTTTATGCCAACATATCTAGTGTATGGTGAGTTCTTTTTTAGGTCAACAAGTTGTGTCCAGCTCAGAGGCGCATGTGAACAGGCTGTCCATAGTGTGTCTTAGAACACCTCTGGTAGTTTTTTCTCCCTGTATCTCCATAGGATCCCCTGTTGAAACACTGATGTAGGAAAGGTTCACATTTGAATGAAGTGTATGTTTGCTTCTCTCTGGTGTAAAGTGTATGTCAAAGCTGAGTATACCAACCAATTTGGTGCATCACCGCATTAGTTAGATTCTATTTTTAGTATTTCTCTCTCTTTTCATCCCCCCCATTGTTAGCAGTAGGAAATCCAGGGCCTCAAGGTGCATCAAGGGGAACTAGCCCCTAACCTAGAGATTCATCTCTCAAGTTTGCAACCCACAGCAAAATGAATGTCTCCATTGTGCCACGTGGAGGAAGAGAGCTTAACCTTCTTTCAGAGGGTGCAATCCACAGCGTTAACAGCACCTATACTTTGGGTCCTGCCCCCAATCATCAATAGGATCCTCATGGCCTTTCCAAGGCTCAAAAGACCCCATCTTCCACACCTCTCAATACTGAGTGGAAGGTAAGCAAACTCCTTATACCTCCTAAATGGGTGAGATATGATTCAAAGTGGTTATGCAAACACAAGTGAATGAAACCACCTTGTTGCTCTATATGCAAGATTTCCTCATATGTTGGTCCATGTCCCACAAAATATGCAAAGAGAAATCAAAATTGTACCTTACATGTGTGGAGGCCCCCAAGATGTATCTCTCACCATATAAGGACATCCAAGTGTGAAGCACACTCTCAACAAGAGGCTGCCCCTTATTACTCACCTTAGTCATGCATAAAATCCTCTCCACACTCATCAATAGCTCCCAAAAATATCCACAAAGAGGCTGCACCCTACCGGTGTGAAAGCTCCTTATGTCACCTTCCCAAAGTGCCAACAAAAACATGTTTCCTGAATCTTGCATAAGCTGGACTGTATTACTCAAATCAACATTTCCTTCATGATGACTTCGCTGTTTATACAAATAGATCACTGATTTTTCATGTAGACAAATATGGAAATAGATGTCCTCATACCTTTCTTGTTCCCAGGGCTGATATATGTCATAAAATTATGAATTTCCCTTTTTCATACATGGTTGTGTTTGTTCCTTGAAGTCTGATTTTTTTGAACAATAAATTTCAGAACTTATATGCACCTTCGTCCTACCTATCAAGTGTTGGAAAATGCTCAAAAAACTCGTGTTGCCTTCCAAAAAGCTGCTGTGTTTGCATACAAAAATCTGATTTTTGAGACAAATTAGAATCGGCATGTGCATGCTCACCTTTCTCCCTTATCCTTGGCTGCCATGTGCATGATAAATTGCCCCTAGTGTAGATTAGAGACCATGAATATAACAAAATGATTTCAAAATGTTCCAGAAAGAAAAGATACCACTTTTTCTTAAAAAGATACCTTGGAAATAGCTGCTCATAACTTGGGCCTTTTTCAAAGTCAAGAGAGGTGTCAAACCTTTACCCATACTTCCAAAGTTATTTATAAACCTTGGCATAGGGGGCTACCCATAGCAAATTAGGTGCTTCCCTTGCAATTCGAGTGTTCTATCCCCCTCTTCTATCCATGTAACATAAAAACCAGTTTCATGCATACTTACCAATTTCATGATAGGATATTTTCCTTTTGGACGTATTGGCTGCCTATGCTTAGAAATTATAGCCCCTTCATCACTCCATCAAACTTTCTTCTTTGGTTCAAGCTCCTTGTTTTCACCCTTTGTGACTTCACTGTCATGCACACAATTATTAGAAAATAAATAGACATCTTCAACCAACAAAAGATCCTTACCTTGTGTTTCTTTTAGTTCATACTTATTGATTTCCTCCTTTTTTATCATCCACATGCAACCCTATGGGCTGCCCATCAAATTTTGATTTTTTCATTTCATTGACCCCTTCATAGGGGTCCTCATAAAGGGCTGTCCATTCTTTCCCTTAACTCTCCATGTAGTTTGGTCCTTTCTTCCTCTACATGCTCCACTATCAAATAAGGCCTCAATTTTCTCTCACAATTAATTGCAACATTTCCAAATATCATATGTGCAATTGGAAAAAAATTCTTTTCTAGCCTCAAACCTATCAACGAGATAGATAATAATGGCTCAAAAAGATCATCACTCTCATTGAGTGTCCAAAGTCAAGATTCTCTGCATATAAGCTACAACTTTTTTTGTAGGATTCTTACAAGCAATTGCAAGGAAATGTTGAAACATTTCAACAACAATCTCATCACATTCCAAAACTAACATTAAAACACATGCCCTGCCATAGTCTCTATCAATATGACCCTTCTAGCAAAGGAGTCTCCCTTGTTATCCACAAGCCCTTGGATACTCTCTAGAATCAACTAAAATATCTTTCTCATAATTATGTCATTGTAAGGAACCTTGGGAGCAGTTAGTCTCAAAATTTCATTGACACAACTAGCAACCAAAAATCTTACCTCTTCACTTGTGTCTCTCAAGAGTTGATATTGAACCAAATAAGTCATCGAGGGCTGTACCGCCCATTTCATGGACTCAGTGTGATTGACTCACTTTGGATAACCTCCTTTCTACTTCTTTCAAGGTGCTGATTACACTTTTCACCGATTGGCATAGGTTCCCTAGCTTTCTTCTTGCATTGTAGAGCCTTTCTTTTTTCATTTCTTTCATGGCTTCTTCTCTGATAACACAATCATTTTACTTGCTTGCATCTAAGTCTGCAACACCAAACCTCACAAGTAGACAAGATCGGTGCTCTCATACCATTGTAATGTCCCCTTTTTGGGTCAAAGGATCAAATAAGGGTTTCCCCTAAAATTCACAAAATTTTGAATTCTAAAATTAGCAAAATCAGCAAACCCTAGCTCAAAGAGATGTTTCAAAAACATGCAATTTTCTTCCAAACCCTAAGCACCAATGTGCAATAAATAGATGGGTAATTTTCAACAATTACTTTGAACAAATATCACCTCAAAATGATCCAAAATAAGCCACGAAGTGAAAATAAAAAATTTGTACCTTTTTACCCCTTGGATGTGGATGAAAATCATATTTAACCTTGTCGAAAAATCTCATATTTTATGTATAAAATAGTAGTTGAATATTTATTCATTCTCACTCAAACCCTTGCCAAAAATCATGAGTAAATTACCAAAAATAGTCACACAAATTCAATGCGTTTTCTGGGCCTTCAAAGTGATCAAATACCACTCCAAATCTAGTCGCGCCAGGTCAAAACTGCATACAAAAATTAGAATTAATATTTACCCTTCAACTACAGTTTTAGACCCCTTTAAACATTAAACCCTCAATCCCAATCAAGTCGCCACACTTGAAAAAATTCACACAATAAATATTAGCCACAAATACATAATTTATGAAATCAAATACTCATAAAATCTGCACAAAAATATAAATAAATAAATCAAAATTTATTATTTATTTATCCACTCGAAAATACCTTGAAAATCTTGACAAATCACATAGAAAGTCAATGCCACACTTCAGCAATATTCATCAATAAATTTTCGCAATGAAACTAGGTCTCAATTGGACCTCAAATTGTCTATGAAATCCACACAAACAAGTCACCAAGCAAGTCGCCCCACTCTAGGGCAATTATCAAATCCACCTTTTTAAAGGTGGAGTCAAAAGACACTATTTTGTCGAATAATCAGCTCAAAAATCTGCAAGCAATTATTGGGCATGCATCCCAATATTGTTTTCAAGCATGAAGAATCAATATAAATTTTCAGCATATCTCCCAAAAGAGAATTCCACCATGTACTTGTACCTTTCAAAAGAGTACGAACTACCTTGGAAAGGCCAAATACTCTTTCTTAACTCTCATTGCCGACTTTTAGCATCTCTCCTCTTTGCTGACTTTTAGCATCTCTCCTCTTTGCCTTTGATCACTTACAAGTCAACATTCATTTTTTACCAAAAATAATATTAAATAATTGTCTAAATAATAAATAGTAATTAAAATTACTTTTGGATAATAATTCAATAATTATTTCAATTAAATACCTTAGTGGTAAAAATCATTTTTATAAAATATTCTATTAATCAACTAATAATTGTCTTATATGAGCAAATGATTAAAATCGTTATTCAGACAATTATAATTAATTAATAAAATAATATCTCAAAAAGAATCTCTTAGTTTATGGAGAGAATAGACTAAAGGTCTTTAGTACTGTTCATAAGTGATTCGAAAATGGAGAAATTAGAGATTGATAGAATTTATGTACTCTTTGTTAAGAGTGGTGACTTTTACCATTTCTCCACACTTCCCATGATGACAAAATTCATGCCAAAATATCAATTTTCTACCACTATTAATGTTGTCATACTTTGAGCAATCACCCTGGATATTATCAAACTATTTATTATTAGTTGTTCATCTGAAAAATATAGCAAGTTGAAAACTAACACTAGTATTTGTTGAGGCCTTTTCTCATGTGCCTGCCTCTTAACAACGTCTTCCTGAAACTCCGCTTCATAAACTTCTTGATTTGAAACATTCCTTTCATATTCTGAGTTGTCATAAGAAAAATCCAAAAGTTTATCTTCTTTCAATGTCTTAGAGAAATTTACATCAACTTTACCATATGAAATACTTGGAAATTTGACATTAATCAAAAAATTCTCTCCAAATTCTTGCAAATTTAATTTTTCTTCATGCTCCACCATTACAATTGAAGAATTCTTTTTCTTAATTTTCTGTAAGTGTTGTTTTGCTTGAGTGGCTATCAACTTAGCTTTCTTAGCTCTTTTTAGCCATTCATCACACCTTTTTGGGTCCTCATTACATCCTCTGCGCTTGATTGCAATGTGGATAGTTTCTTTTCAACTACATTCTTTGGGTCCTTTTCAGATAAGATCTCCTTACCTTTGGCTTGCATGTGGAATTCGTTTTGCTACTCTATAGATTTTTTCTTCTTACCTTTGGCTTGCAACATCTCTAACATGGATTCTTGTACTGCCCTCATGATTCACAGGCTAACAAGATCACAGCTCTGATACCACTGTATTAACCCTCTAAATTGAATCTTGACAGATAAATATTGAAACCTTGAATTTCTGATTTTATTTATTTGTTCTAAAAGTTTGACAATTTGATTGAGCATAAAGCATCACATGCAACAATAAATACGAATGCCCATTATTGAATATAATCAACTGGTTCAAACCCTGCTGAAAGAATTTTTCGTAAACGTTGATTACAATTAAATTGGGTCAATCCCTACTAAAAGAAAACCAAAAACAATTATTTCTAAAAATAAATACCATTGATTGTATTTGCTGGCAGTGTTGGAGTGCTGAGAAAGGTACAACTGATCACTAGTCAAACCCTAAGCTGGAATCAACTTGAAACACCCAAAAATCCTTGAAATCCTAGGTGAAATAGTTCAACATAGTATGGCAACTCTAAACTACTCTGATGCTACCCAACTTGACTGAAAATGGTCGTACGGATCCGTAAGGATCTACACTTTTTTTTGTTGTTTTGCCTCCTGAAATGTGAAGCCCTAGTTGAATGGACCTCTAAAACTAATATTTTCTGAATCTAGTAGCACCATTGTAATTTGTGGATGGAATTACCAAATGGGTATGAAGGGTTTTGTCCTCGTACTTATAAATTTGAGGGTTTTCGTCTTCTATAGAAAAGTATGGTAACTTCAAACTCTCTAATAAATTTTGAAAATTGAATGATAATAATAGATGTACCTTTCTTTTTTCATTCTTCTCATAATTATTTTTCCACACAAAATCCTAAAAACAATTTAAAATTACTTTTTATTCTAATTTTCTTTTTGCTCCATAAAGTGATTAATAATTACTTTTATTTTTTTATTTTTCACTTGACTTTTAATCAATGTTACCAATTCGTTTTTGGTTCTAGTGCGGGTTCGAAGACCCTGGTTTGTCGGTATGGCGATTTTTTTCCTTGGGTTCATCCGTACAAAAAATATATAAGAAAATAAAAAATATAGAAATTCTACATTGATACATAGGAAATTAGTGCCATTGTCATTAACCACTAAACAATTAAATAATAAGTTGATAATGATAAATGATAAGTATAGCGATTAAACAAAAATGATAAAACAATAAATCATATATATTAAAATATCAAGATTCAAATATCAATAACTATCCAGTGGCTGTAATTAATTACAAGATACATCAAAGTTCAAACCATAAAAGGCAATTTTCATATTCATATTTCTCTTCATCGAGAGCATCAACATCATCATGATGTTGTGGTTCATTAGAAGTAAAACCACATGGACTATCAGCACTGGCACTCCCGCTAGCTATGTTTTGTGTCGTCGAAGTCGAAGGACTGCCAATCTCATCTAATGAGAAGCGAGATATGCAAGCATCCAAGTCAACAACCTCTGGATCTATATCCCAATGCTTTGACGCCCCCTCCTTATACTATGGGTTCTTGTGCAATAGAAGACACAAATTAGAGTGTATGTAAACCAACTCCTCGGCCTTTTTAGCTGCGAGCTTGTTGTGCTTTTGTGAGTGAATGAAGCTATATTTGCTTCAAATCTGCTCACAAGAAGATGAACTTGCAACCTATATTCAAATTTTAAAATAAATTTAAAAATTTTAAAAGAAAAAGAAAAACTTAAAAATTTAAATAATAAATTTAAAAACTTAAAAAATACAAAACTTATTTGTGACAAGATCTTGATTGCAAGAGGTTGTAGGTTCGGTGATCCTTGTCCATGAAGGTACTACCACATAGGACCATCCTTTTTGGATTTGTCCCAAAGAGCACCAAGACTATGACCTCAGGTGGTAATGAAAGCCCAAACTCACTTGTAACCATGTCTTCTATTTCGGGATTAGAGATTATCCTAGACATTGCCAATTTGTACCCTTCAACCACTTCGACATCCCTATATGGTGGCACCCTCGGCAAAGAAAGGATCTCCATGCTATAGAAACGAGGAGTCAATGCAAAGGCAAGGAAATGTAGCAGGGTGGTCATTTTGTTCCACTGCTCAATAAGGATAGAATGCACTCGTTTGAAAAATTTCTCCTCAAGGTCTTGCTCTTTTTCATTAGTGATGAATTTTATTTTCTCAATCACTGAGTCTATGTCATCATATATTTCTCCCAAACATGGCTGATCAATGTTAGCAAAATGGATCACACTCATGATGGGTTCAGTGAAAATAAATAATCTACACGAGCTCACCAATCATCATCTAGGATCAAGTTTTTCATTCTTTGGGCCTACTTTTTGCTCGCTTCCCTCCATACACCCCATAAGTTGTTGATGACCATATTGGTAAGTACTTGTCACACTCTCACAAGTCTTCTCAAGACGATTGTATGAGAAGTAAATCTAGTTGGAGCAACCTATTACAATATTAAAAATATAGTTATACAAGTACTAGATTAAAAAATGAAAAAGTTATAATTCTAAAACAAAAACAAAAATACTAAAATAAAAATACCTTCGACAAGTCCAATGTCGAGAAGGATTTGAAAATGGCTTGAGAGTGTTGATGGTTGGAGACCAATATTTGAATTTGCTCAGCTTCATCATACACTTGTTTGATCCAGCCAATTTGCTTCCCCATCTTTTGCAACATGAGGTTGATTGAGTGGACAACACAAGGTGTCCAAAAAATGTGCCCATATCTCGCTTCAACCAACATCCCCACGGCCTTGCAATTTTTGGCATTATCCGTTACAACTTGGATAACATTTTCAGGTCCAATCGCCTCAATGGATTCGATGAGGATGTTGGCAATGAACTCTGCATCCTTCACACACCCCTCACAATCAATGGCCTTCAAAAACATTTTCCCTTTAGGGCACATTGCAACCACATTGATCAAAGGCCTATTTCTTGCATCTTTCCATCCATCAGAAACGATGGAGATCCTTGTTTCAGCCCATGAATCTCTAATTGGCTTCAAAGAATCTTCAGTAGTTTTTCTCTCCTTTGCCAATAAAGTGGTGCGAATTTTTTCAAACCCTGGGCCTTTGTAATCTTTTGGGGCCTCATTGATTGCTCTCACCATTTCTTGCCCATATGGTGATTGAACCACATTGAAAGACAATCCATTTGCATATATGCATCGTGCAATTTTTCGATCTGCAGTCTCCCTGCTCTCATTTTGAAAAGATCTATCCAATGGTCCTCTTGTTCTTTTGTTTGGAAGAGAAGCCTCTTCTTGCATAGAGGGTGCTCCCAAAAATGGATGTCTTCCAATGGGCACAACTGGAGAATCGCCAGTAGGACTTGGGGAAACAGTTGGCTTCCTTGTTCCCTTGCCTTTCTTTGCTAGAGGGTGATTGAGTCTCATGGCATGTGCAACATCTGCATCTCTTCTTGTTCCTTGACGAATTCAAGGAATGTTTGAGTGTGACAATGGAGAATTAGTCTTCCCTATGCAAAATTTGATTCCGCATTCAGGGATGTGACATAAATGTGTTTTCACCCTAAAGTATGAGCTTGTGATATGAGAATCACAAATATTGCATTTCCAAAGATTGGCCCCATCACATAAAACTTGGTCTATCAGTGTTGTATATTTCCACAATGGTGAGTGTGTCAAGTCCATTTTGTGTTGCCTTTGGCCGGCGGAGGAAGAGCTACGAGACATTTTAGTAATAGTATATATAACTACAAGTTAAAAAACAAACACAAAATTAAAAAAAATCAAAACAAACCCTAGGGCAGCAGCTAGAAACTAGTAAAGATTTAAAAAATGACCAAAAAAATAAAAAATAAAACAATATAAAACTTACCTTGACAACAAATGGCTCCTCAATCACTGTAGGCAAATGACTAGAATGATGCTTGATGAAGATTCAAACCTACAACAACAATGGAGTTGAAGTATGCAATGAGAAAATTAGAAAAATAAGAGCCTAGTGTTTTTCCTTTTGTCACTTTGTTCTTCTCATTTGTGTTGAAGTATGCTTAGTATGTTTTTGCTTTTGGCTTTTAGGGTTGAGGAAGGTGTTTTTAATTGTTTAATTGCATTAGGTTTGGCGAAAAAGGAAAAAAAAATAAAAAAAAAGTTTTTTTGCAGTTTTCGGCCACCGGCGATTGCGGGTTCTCTGCTACGCACTCAGATGCCCAGGGGCGAACCCTAGGCATTGGAGCAGCGAACCGAACCTCGGACCCAAACGGGGGTTGCACCGGGGTGCCCAATGTAGGGCAAATATGGCAAATCGGTAACGTTGTTTTTAATTAATGTACCCTTTTTGGCCCCATTCAATTAATAACACCTTTTAGATGTCCCCCTTTTAAGTTGTGACTTAAAAGTACCCTTGGGAACACTTAAAGAATTATTACTATTTTTTTTTAATATTTTGAAAAAAGGACATGACAGACTGATGCAAGGGAGTTAGCTATGGGAGTAGTTTTGTGGCAAGAAGGTAATCCAATTTGTAATTATTTAGAGTTATTCTCTTCAATAGTAAGAGGGTATCCTAGATATGACAAATAAATGTAGGTACTGATTTAAGTGATTAGGAAATATAAGCATTCTTTGTTAGGCAAAGAAACTATTGTGCATATTGACCACAAACTTCTTCAATATTTACAAACATAAAATAAATTGCAACAAGAAAGACATGACAAATGGATAAGTTTTCTTCAATCCTAGCACTTTATATTGTAATTGAATGTATTCTCAAGTCCCACTGTATTACTTTTGGTCATTCATGAACATTAATATAATTTATTTCTTTCAACAGTTTCATTTGGTGATCAAGTACAAGAAAGAAAGCACAAATGTTGTGGTAGATATGCTATCTATGCCACCAATCACAAAGAAAGTCTCAACCTTGGCAACAGTTTTATAAGTTGAGCCATCCACAAAATAAGCTTATGAGAAAGCATATGCACAAGATGTAGATTCTAGGGAGACTTTCTGGTATTTGAAGGCCAAGAAAATTGATGATGAAGGCTATGGGGAATGATACCTCAAGGATGGGATACTCTAGAAGTTGTTGAAAGTAAAAATATTTTTATTGAAGAGGGAATTATATATTTACAAAGTTGCTATTGTAAAAACCATGGCTTATTTACAAAAGTTTATAGATTCGTTGGAGGATGTAAATTGTGTTGTATAAGAAAACCTAAGGTTAGGAAAGAAGAAATGTACATGCTTCTACTTGTACCTACTAGACCATGGGAAAACATTTGCATGTATTTTACGGGAGGCTTGCCAATGTCTAAGCATGATCATGTCTATTTATATGTTATTCTAGATAGGTTCAACAAAATGTGTGTTTTGATTCTATGTAAGAAGACAATATAATGGCATAAAACAACTGAGTTGTTCTTTTTAAATGTTTGGGTGCATTTTAGATTGCCTAAAACCATAGTTCGCATACTCGAACTCGGCAAACCGATTTTTTTTGACTCGGCAAATAATCGACAATACTTGGCAACTTAAAAAAATACTTATAAATTTTATACAAATTACAATTAGAAAATGTATTAAAGGAGTCTGTAAAATAGTAAAACACTGGGGAAGCGTTTTCTATTAGATTTGAATACAAATATCATACAAAATCGCATCATCATTTCAACATTTCCTTTATGCTTTCATGTTGATATGTATCTTCCCCAAAGCACCATCCCACATTACACTATTATGAAATGTGACGAGCTTCAGGTGGGGCATATGCACACATCGATATTTTTCAGCATTATCATTTATTGACGCTCTCTCTTGGAGGGGCTCGTTGGTGCATCAAATCTCCCTAAGTGCATGCCTTAAAGGGTGCATCAGGAATGGGGTGGGATTGGCTTATGGCACTTTACGAGAAATGTTCTCATACTATTCTATCATACCTACATCTCTTAATGCAGCCTTCATTCCTCTTATATGTCTCCTTAAAATTTTAAAACTTTGAAATATGGCTAAGTTTGAAATCCTAAAACCCTGAAATTTGACTAAGTTTGAAATATGGTAGGATCCTCAAAAACCTAGAATTTGCATTATAGCTCCTAGAGGTCCAAAACCACTCTCAAACATCTTGAAAGTATATATATAAAATAGTCTTATACTTAAACGGTTTTTTATAGATATGTTGTCACCTCAAATGTTGTGTGATGAAAGTGTGGGGACATGTGCTTAAAAAGGAGAAAAATCTATGTTTTTTCGCATTTTGACCGCGTTGGCAAGTATGTGCTCAGTACTCGCTGAGTACTCATGGAAAGTATTGTGTTCAATACTTTTCGAAACTTTGATTTTGATGCTCGTGAAAAAATCTCGCGGGCGAATTTTTTTTGCAAGTACGCAACTACTCACCGAGTATGTAAACTATGCCTAAAACCATTGTATCAAACAAAGATTCTGGAAATTTGGGGAAGTTTTGGACCACCTTGTGGAGCAAGATGGATACCAAACTCCAAAGAAGTATAGTTTTCCATCCTCAAATGGATGGGAAAACAAAAACTGTAAATAGTGTTTCAGCACAATTAATAAGGGGCTACACCAAAAGTATCCAAGGACTTGGGATGAGTTTTTGGCATATATCGAACACTCATACAATAGGGCAATATCCTTACATCCACTAACAAGTCAACTTTTGAAGCATGTTTGGGTTATTTGTCTACTAACTCGCTTTATGTTGCAATGGGACAACAAAGCTAGATTTAGAGGTGACAATAGCAACAAGATTCTTCGAGAGCATTAGTCAAATCCATCTCAAAGTGAGAATAGTTGGAGTTTCAAGCCAAGTATAAGGCTAGACATGATCAACACCAAAAGGAGCACATACTCAAAGTAGGAGATGAGGTAGTATTTGAGAAAAGAGAGGCTTCAAGTGAAAGTTAGGAATCTCAAACCTATAAGGTATGGGCCATTCACTATCTTGGAGTATGTAGTGGTTGCCCTGATGTTTTTTTGTGTATTGTTTTTAGAATAAGACGAGTAAATGCAGAAGGGTTTTAAGTTTCGCAACCATCCATCACATTGAGCACATACATTGATATACTCATAAAATGCAAGGAAAATAAGGTAGAATTACATTAAAACATATGTTAATACAACTCAATTTAAAAATCAAAAAGTTTCAATCTTAGACCAGCCCTGAAAATACTCCATTTACAACAGAATTTCACCATAGAATGCTTAGATCAGAACTTCATGATTGTTGTCCGAATTCCTTGAAAGTGGCACTAATCCCAAGGTGGGTGATTTGCTCCAATAAATCACATATCCTCTATTAAATTCCAACAGGTGGCTTAGAGGGGACGCCCAGCCAAGCAAAAGCCAATGAAAGAATGCCCAGAAGGAATTTTCACCAAATTATGAAACCCACACACCGAATCAAGCTCCATACCCGACTCATAAAATTATGAAAATCTTCATTTATCCATTGCCAAAAAAACTCAACCAGCAAGATAAATACTATAAAACTTCCAAACTAAACATCAACCAGCTAGGGTGGTCACAATCCATCGAAACCAACAACATGAAATGAGGGTTTTCATCTTCAACCAACGGTAAGTGTATTCTGCGGAAAAAGTTCTGCAGAGTCTCCTTAGCTGCTAAAGTTCACATATGCCAATGAGAGCTCAAAGAGTGATTAAATAGAAGATGAGGGAGGGATTAAGGCAACTTATATTTTGAAAATGCTTTTTTCCTTCAAAACCCCAAGCCCAACCTTGTTTTATTTTAATATTTATCTTAACATTTATATATATCATCAAATATTTCCCAAAGGGGATGTTTAACATAAAGTACATTGTCCCCTCTTTTAAAACAACGTTGCTCAGCTAGGTCAAGGGGGTCTTTTATAACCCATGCTTATTCTCACTTATTTCAATTAACAAATATATTAACTTGAATTACGAATAAACAAATAATAACTCTGACCATCGAGAGAACTCACCCTTACTAAAAATGGGAACTCTGCACTGTTGCTGAATAGAAGTCAAGACCAATTACTAAATATAGCACTTACCAAAAATAGTAAGTGAGCCAAAACTCCAAACTGGCCCAAATAAAGCTCAATTGGAACTTACTAAAAATAGTAAGTTTATTGAAGATAGTAAATTACTAAAAATAATAACTTACTAAAAATAGCCATCACCATTGGAAAATACCCAAAAAAAACCTAAAAAAACCTAGAAAACTCATCTCAGGTCGCCAGAGTTCCCTAACCAACATTCACTTAGCCTACAGGAATCAGAATAGGCTAATGGTAATTTAGAGTGACTATGAACGAGAAGGGGACATTACAATCTTCCCTCCCCAAGATTGCTTGTCTTCAAGCAATCACATCTCAGGATGTAAAATCTGCTCACTCTCCCATGTGGCATCCTCTACTGGCAAATCCTTTCATTTCACCAAATACTCTGTGATAACCCTCCTTTCGACGGTGCACTCTCTGAAATCAATCACTGCCTTTGGAATAAGTATCAATTTCCCCTCCTCATCTAATGGGGGCAATTCTGTTGAAGGAGTTACATTATGCCCGAGCACCTTCTTGAAGCGTGACATGTGGAAAACATTATGCACCTTACTACCCTCAGGTAGCTCAAGCTCATAAGCCACCTCCCCAACTCTTCTGATGACTCTAAACAGACCAAAGAAACGAGTCTTCAGCTTTTCTGACCCATTATTTTTGAGAGTGGATTGTCTATAGGGCTGCAATCTCACATAAACCATGTCTCCTATCTCAAATTCCCGCTCAATGTGGTGCTGATCAATGTACAACTTTTGTTCATTATGCTCATGTTGTATGTTATCCCTCAATGATCTCATGATATCCTGACTTTCCTGCAAGAAATCCTTGACTCTAGGCACTCTACAATCTCCAAATAGCAAATCAATAAAAATGGGAGCTTCATAGCCATACAAAGCCATGAAAGGAGACAACCTGATAGACATGTGAAATGTGGAGTTGTAGCAAAACTCCCCCAAGTGCAACCATTTAACGCACGCCTTTTGCTGCCCTATAACATAATTACGTAGGTATCCTTCTACCCATTTGTTAACTATCTCAATTTGTCTATCAGTTTGAGGGTGATAACTAGTGCTGGGAGTCAACTCGGTACCACATAGTTTGAACTTTGATCAACTCCTACCAAAACAAGCTCATGAACTTGCTGTCCCTATCATTGATGATGTTCTTAGGTGCCCCGTGAAGTCTAAACACTTCCCTTAAAAATAAATTTGCCACCTGTAACACTGTATACCTTGTTGAAATAACAAAAAAATGAGCAAATTTGGTCAAATAGTCCACCACAACATAGATACAATCCTTCCCTTGCACCTTGGGAAGCCCTGTGATGAAATCCATTGAAATGCTTTTTCAATTCTGAGTAGGAATGGGTAAAGGCTGCAGTAGACCAGCAATGTAAGTATGTTCATTTTTATTCTGTTGGCACACTTGGCACTCCCGAACATACTTAGTAATGCCCTCCTTCATCCCTTTCCCTGAGAACCTTTCATAGATCTTCCTGTATGTTTTGTAAAAACTAGGATGACCAGTCATTGGAGTGTCATGGAAAGTCTTAAAAATCTGCTCTCTCATATTGGATTTAGGAACCAACATTATCCTACCCTTTTAGAAAACCAAACCATCCCTCACCTTGTACTTGTCATCCTGCAAAGTACCATCTAAGATGTTATTTGCAAGGGCATTCTTAGCATAATCAGATTGTATTCTTTCCTTCCAATCGGTTGTTATCTCAAAAAGTGAATACAAATGAGGTCTTTTAAACAACACATCAGCCACTATATTCTTTTTCCCTTTGACATACTCGATGTCAAAGTCATAGGCTTGGATTTTACTAACCCATTTTGTTGCCTTTTATTGGCAATTTGAGTGTCATGGTGTACAAGGAGATTGTTGTCTGTAATATTGTCATTGATGTCAAATGATGAATATTCTATCAAGCATTAATGACAAAGGTGTTGAGCTGAACAGATCAGTTGTAGAGTCCTCATGGAGATTGTATGTGCACCTTGAATTCCCAGAATAGTCATGTGAACGCCTCTACTAGTTTGTTGAATAGGGCTTAGTACACAGTTTAGTGGTGACGACATTTGCATTTTTGGCAACATCTGGAGGAAACAATCACACTAGGCTACTCAAGTTTGTGCCTATTCCTTGTGGTCCAAATTCTGAGTCATGCGGATGGAAGGAACAAAAGTTATACAGGTGCAAAGTAGGGCTCCCAAACAATTAAACGGTGTTTGAACACTTAGTTGATTTTACAAGCTTATGAATTTTTTCGGAAAAGTGTCTTGGAGAATTCTTTCGAAAATATTGGAAAAGACAATTCTCTTGGACAAAAAGCCCGCAACAAATAAGCGATTTTTTTGGGGAAAATTGGCTAAGTCTTTGTCGGACAAATTGGTCGCAACAAAGTTTCCGAAGGAAAAGAGTGCCACTTGAAATTCTTTCAGAAAGATTGTCTCGAACAAAAACTCCGAAGGTCACTTTGCAAAAAGTCCAAAGGGTATGCAAACCTTTACAAAAATACTGAAGGGTATTTTGCAAAATTTTGAAGGGTAAGTGGACCTTTACAAAACGCCGAAGGGTAAGTGGACCTTTACAAAAATCTGAAGGGTATGTGTCCTAAACAAACGAGCAAAGAATTGTAGGGCAATTCAAATGTCCCGAAAGGCACTTAGACAAAAAGCTTGAAGAAATTGTCCTAAAGGCCACTTGGACAAAAAGCCTGCATAAATTGTCTCGAAGGGGACTTGGACCAAAAACCCGCAGAAATTGTTTCGAAGGGGACTTTGACAAAAACCCGTGGAAATTGTCCCGAAGGGGACTCGGACAAAAAACCTGGGGAAATTGTCCCGAAGAAGCACCTTAACAAAAACCTGCAACAATTTGTCTGAAAGGTAGTCCAAATGAAGGACACTTGCAAAGTTTCGAAGGACACTTGCAAAGTTCCGAGGGACAATTGCAAAGTTCCGAAGGAGACTTGCAAAGTGCTAAAGGACAATTGCGGAGGACACAAGGCTTCCATGACAAACTCCCGAAGGGCATATAGACAAAGATAAAATTCGAGCATATCTAAGACAATCAAAAAGAGTGAAAGCGAACCAATCATATAGGAAATATTGAGATGCGAGAAAGAGCTCGATGGTTAGCAAGAGAAATCGACGGTTTTGTTTCAAAAGTGGATATATCTGACGGTTCAAGATAGACAGTGAATGGTGCCAATGATAAGATGAATAATCCTCGTTTAAAGACAACCAAACAAATGGTGAGCTCGAAAAGTCTACACGGACCCTGAGATTGATCGATCCAACCAATCAATTATCTATTAAGGAAACGATGCAATAATGCCTTGAATCCAGCAGTGGCCAAATATAGTAAAGAGACTTGACCATTGCAGTGTGTTGCATGAACCGAGACACAGGGAAGCGTATAAGTCAAAGTTGCATTAAATGAGAATCTAAAACTAGAACCGGTTAAGTGCAATTGAAGTGTGAATGCAATTGGAGACATGAAACCCTAATATTCAATGTATATACACATCTAAAACATTGTGAGTCAATGCTGCTGCTGCCATTGCAAATTTGAGAGTAACTCAAAGGTTGTCCATTGAAGACGTATGCAGATAGAGTAAAAGGTAGAGAAAAACAAAAGGGAATGAAGAATGTATGAATAGAGTATATCTAGACGTGTGTAGACACAGAGTGAGAGTCAAAGGGACAAAGATTGAGCAGATAGGAAGAGAGGGCACACAAAGAATCTGTAGAGATTAAGCAGAGAGGAAGAAAGAGCACACTGAGAATGAGCAGAGAGTGAGCAGTTACAGACTAGATTTGTAATAAAAAAACTGAATTGGATTCATTTGTGAATCTATCTTGTATACTGGAGTTGTAGCTTCATAAGTTCTAATTGGTTGGTGCCATTAGAAAAATTGAGTTGGTGTTCAATTAGGGGATTAGTGTCTCCTTAGGATGGGTGTCCTTAAATGTTACCTGTGAGGTTTTGCCAGTGAGGTGTTTTACTGTGAGGCTGGATTAGAATGGTAGATTCTAGCATCTATTCTCATATAAATCTGGTGTAATGTGTTTCTGTGTGTGTGATCTTTGCATCTGTTCTTTGATTTGCATATGAATTTGTATCTCCTCTAAAAGTTTAAATCAACTAGTTTTAGCTCATCTACTGATTCACCCTCCCTCTCAGTAGATAATTGTGTTCAACAATTGGTATCAAAGCCTGGGGTTCCTTAGGAAGAAGCTCAATCGGCTCAAGTAGATCTTGGTTAGTGAACACAATGCCCAGTCAAGAAGGATCCTCCTCAAACAAAGCACCTCTCTTTGATGGATCTAACTATGCTTTTTGGAGTATAAGGATGGAAACATATTTGTCCTCATTAAGATTTGATGTATGGAGGTCTGTAATAAATAGATATACAGCTCCTGCTGTAGCTCCTATTGATCAGGGTACCAAGAAGGCATATGAAAACAACGCCAAGGTAAAGAATGTTATTCTTTGTGGATTGTTAAACTCAAAGTTTGTCAACGTTATGCATTGTTAGAGTGCAAAAGACATCTGGAACAAGTTAAAAAGAATCTATGAAAGAGATGACAAGAAGGTGAAGCAGGCCAAGCTACAAACATGCAAAGGGCAGTTTGAGATTCTTAAGATGAATGAAGAAGAAAAAATTGCCGACTACCTCCTCAGATCAGAGGACTTGGAGAAACAATAGAAGAGTCAACTATTGTCAAGAAGGTTTTGAGATTCCTACCATCAAGATATGACTCCAAAATCTCTGCAATTGAAGAAGCAAGAGATTTGGACAAGCTCACAGTGGACGAGCTACATGGAACATTCATAGCCTATGAGATGAGAATGGGAGAGACTGATATGTTTAAAAGAGAAGTTGCATTCAAAGTAGCAAATCAGGCAAAGGAAGAAATATCCACATCTAAATCTGAGGAGACTGATGAAGAAGAAGCTTTGTCAAAAAATTAAAGAGAGGATCAGGAAAATACAAAGGCAAGCTACCGTTCAAATGCTTTAACTATGGAAAGGTAGGACACTTTGCTGCCAAATGTCCTTATAATAAAAAAGACAATTATGAGCAAGTAGAGAGCAGCAAAAAGGTGAAACCTCAACATGCAAAAAGGAAGAACTTCTTCAAGAGCAAGAAAGGTTTATATACAAAAGAAGACAATGACTCGGTGAAGGGTAGTGATAGTGATAGTTCGGATGATGATCATGACTGTGCTTTTGTAGCAAAGGGAAAAAAATCCACTCCCATAAATCAAGAACAAGATAAAGATGAAGATTGGGATGAAGAAGAGGAAGGTGAAGTTGATCTAGAAGGTGAGCTAGTTTGTGCTCTAGAAGAGATTGAGAAACTAAGAAAAGAGAACTCAAAACATAAGAAGTTTGGGCAAAAGGAACTTGACAAATCTAATCAAATGATAGTGACTCTAAAAACTCAACTTGAAGAGGCTAAAAGAATAGAAGTAGTTAAGGTGGAACTACAAACAAAATCCAAAGAATGCATGAAGCTTGAGACATAAATAGTAGCTTTAAGGAAAGAACTTGAGAAGGCAAAAAGTCAAATAGACAAAAGTCCAAAGTTGACAAAAGGATTAGACATTCTTAATGAATTAATCAGTGGTTAGAAGCCTTCAAAAGAAAAATCTGGCCTTGGATATGAGAAAGGAAATGGCATATCAACTAATACGTCGACCAACCTCTATGATAATTTCAAAATAGGAGCAGAAGCAAAGAAAGAGAAAGACAACAATGACACTGTAAATGATCCAAACAAGGATAAAGTGAGGAGAATAAATTCTGGGAAAGGTCTAAAATCAAGATGCAGAAGGATATACTCAATTGATAGACTTGAAGAAACAAAGGAGTATGAAAGTTAATTATATAGCACCAAAAAACTTTATGACCAAGTATTATTCATCCTTTAACAGTTATTGTTACAACTGTAATCAGTTTGGTCATAGGGCCATTGAATGTAGAGTTGTTCCTACTAGAAGAATTAATTTTGTAAGTAGAAACTCATTTGCTCCTCTAATAGATTCAAGTTTAATGTGCTACAATTGCAATAATTTCGGTCACGTAGCTAAGCATTGTAGGACCCACTTTGCAACGTCAAAAGGATACAATGTAAATAAAGACAAGTCTCTTAATAAGAACAAAGGTTCACAAGTCACTGATAAAGAAAAGGACATATGAGAGACCCAAGAAAATGTGGAAATTGAAAAATCAATCCTTGATTGCTCAAATGACACTCCATGCCAAAGAACAAAACTTGTGGGTGATAGATAGTGAGTGCTCAAAGCACATGACTGGTGACAAGAGCAAGCTCACCAAGTTGAGCAAGTGCAAGGAAGGAACTGTCAGCTTGGGAGACAACACAGCAGTAAAAATCAAAGGCAAAGGAACCTTGCATATTGATGGTAAGCTTCCTACACATGATGTTCTTTATGTCAAAGCACTGAAGCATAATTTACTAAGTGTCAACCAAATGTGTGACAATGGATATAAGGTCATATTTGATGCCGAAGGCTGCAAGCTAAAGAGATCCAGTGAAATAGTTGCAGAAGGGAAAAGGACCGAGAACAATATCTACAATCTTGTTGAAGTAAACATTAATAGTTGCCTCATAGGAAAAGTTGATGAAAGCTGGTTGTGGCATAGGAGAATGGGACATGTCAATTTTGATAATCTAGTCAAAGTAAGTGTTGACGCAGTGGATTGCACCCTGGAAAGGAGGCTGAGCTCTTGCCTTCCACACGTCAAAATGGAAACTCTCATCTTGCCTGTGGGCAGGGCAAAACTGGGGGGAGAGTCTCTAGATAAGGGCTAGCTCCCTTTGATGCATCTAAGTTATTCCAATAAGTGCTAATACATATATATATATATATATATATATATATATATATATATATATATATATATATAATGGGGGGATGAAAAGGGAGAAGGATTGCAAGAAAACAAGACCTAATCTAAGGGGGTGATGCACCAAATAATTTCGACCTACTCACATTCACACTTTGAACCAGAAGAACACATACATACACTTCATCTGATAAAAGGATCAGACTGCAGGAAGCTTGACAGGGAGGCTTTAATGGAACACACAGAAAAATGACTTACCATAGGCACTGTAGGAAAAGCACACTGTCTAGTAACCTCCTTTTGCCTCTGCGCTCTAAGCACAGCTCTTCTTGTCACTTGTAAGGATGGCGCCTTGTAGAAACCAGGTGCGTTGGTGTCAACCTTGTGAAAGCATTAGGAAGCAATGACTGAACACAAGACTAACACTCAGACACACTTAGAGATATCTAACCAGAATAGAGGTAAAAATGTGTTTTTATTGATTCTAGGTGAAAATTGCCAGGGCTTTGCCTTACAATGTGAAAGGTCCCTTCTCAAAATGAGAAGTCTACAATATATAAAGGAAGAAAAGAGGCCTTTTGGCGCCCTTTTTACAAGTGACCCATGTGCATTCCAATCATTGGGAAGAGGAAGCTGCTTAAATATCATACGAGAAATTATGGGCCGCGTCGTTTGTCTGCAAACAAGACAGCTCCTTCAAGGCGATTACGTGGCTTGTCTTCTCATCAATGCAAAGTGAAGAAACGGGTCACATCGCTCGCCGTTCGCGCCTCTTGATGATAAATTCATAGACACTGTGTCACCTGCTGGAGTAACTCCTTGGGTCGACACCTTCCTTCGCCACTTGGACTGTTTTGTCCGTTTTTGCACTTGGTCTTTCTTCTGGCCTTGGCCTTTGAATTCCTCGGGTTCGCGCTTAAGTCTGTGAAGGTCAACAGCTACTTCATTTCTGCAAATTTGACGTCCTCGGGTCCGTTGTCCTCCTTAGCAATTTGTTTGTCTTTCCCGCTTGCCTTCGCTGCTTTTCATTGATTTCAATAAGTGACACGTGGCGTGTTCCGCTGCAAAACAAAAAGGACACGTGGCAGCATCCACTGAGCTTTAGAAACAATACAAAAGCATTCGGGGTTGATTCGGATTCATCACGGGCGATGACACTTGGCAACTTCCGCTTTCTTTAGCAGTTCGCCCAGGGCCCACCACAGTCTTTTCTAAATAAAAGGGAGAGACCGCGGATGTCGACACTTGTCGACTTCCGCCGAGCTTTGCAAGGGACACGTGGCACGTTTCGCTGCTCTTAGAAAAATATGTCAAAACCTTCCGCATTTGCCACTTGGCACCCTCTGCGGAACTCTGAGGGAAGCTAGTTGAAAGGAGCTTAGGGATTCGGATGCAGACACTTGTCGCGCTCCGTCGGGTTTTTTGTAAGGGACACGTGGCACATTCTGCTGCTTGGGCTTTTTTCTGTTTGGCGCTCAAGAATTTAAAGGTCAAATGACTATTTTATTGTCATAAAATTGACGTTCGCGGGCCCGTCACTGCTTGAAAACCAACGGCTAGTCTATCTCCCTAAAATTGACGACTTCGGAGGCATCACCGTCCTTTGACAATTTACTCGGCATTTCCCTTTTCTTCAGCGTCTTGTTGTTGAACCCTCCCGAAGGGAAGGTGTCCCTTCGGCTTTGGAGAAGTGCCTTTCTTTTGGCCGCCGAGAGTCCCCTGCAAGGGCACCTGCCCTAAGGGATTCTTCGGCAGCCTTTGGTCTTGAAATCCCTCGGAGCTTTCCCACAGACTTTTCCCCGCGGACTTTTTCCTGCGGACTTTTTCTCGTGGACAAAAGTCCGCAAGAATTGTTTCGAGCACTTTGCCTTAGTCTTTTTGGAATTTCTCTCGGGCTTTTCTTCTGAATTTCTTCGGACTTTTTGTCCAAAGGAAGCGAGAATAATTTCTTTGGACTTTTTGTTCGAAGGAATTCCTTAGGACAAAAAGTCCGAAGAAATTATTTTCGCCTTAGCCTTAGTCTTTTTACTTGTCTTCCCTTGGATTTTTTTGCTCGTAGCCTTAGCCTTAGTCTTTTTACTTGTCTTCCCTTGGATTTTTTTGCTCGTAGCCTTTCTGAATTTCTTCGGACTTTTTGTCCGAAGGAATTCCTTCGGACAAAAAGTCCGAAGAAATTATTCTTCGTTCTTTTCTCTCGCCTGCCTTCGAAAAGTGCCCTTCGGGAAAATTGGAAACGACCCTTCCGAAGGGTACTTTGCCTTAAGCAAATTTCCAAAAGAAACTTCCCTTTTCGGCTTTGCTCTGTGGCCTCTTTGCAAAGTTCCTTGCTCTTCGCAAGGGCATTTGGAATGGTACATTTTGCGCCTAAGTGGGAACTTGTCTCATTTGAACCGAGCCATTGAACCAATTGAATGAAACAAACCGTTGAACCGAGCCATTGAAGTAAGCCGCTGAACCAATTGAAACTAAGCCAATTGGACTGAATGGTTCAATGGTCCGAAGAAACTTTGTAGAAGCTCCCTTCATTCCTTGAACTGGTTCTTCATTTGCCAAAGGACTTTCCTACAGAGTCCGTAGAAATTCTCTGCAAAGTCCGTAGAAATGGGCCTGCAAAATCCGTAGAAATTCCAGATTTGTGCAAAATCAAAAAATGAACTGGGTTAGAACGACAGGGAGAGAAGGGGACCGATTTTTGGCTTGTTGGACCAAAAATGGTCAACAAATTGGCAACTCTCAGGGGAAGCATGCCTACTATGCTTAGAAACCAGTTGCCTTAAAGTCCATTGGGCACGGAGTCAGAATGTAACTTTGAAAAGTTGGCAACAGCCTTGAGATATCCAAGAATCAAACACGAAGGTTTACCCCAAAAGGAAACAAAAACACACACAACACTAAGAAAACTACTAACATGTGCAAAAGGCACTTAAGAAAAACAAAAAAAAAGCAAGGAAAATATATACATGATGGAAGAAGGGCTCAGTGGTAATGTTTAAGATGTATCTCATTAATTGGGATATACAATTCTTCACCATCCAACCTGGAGAGTTGGAATGCATTATGCTGCTTACACTGAGTGATGACATATGGACCACTCCATAGGGTGTCGAACTTCGCGTGCTTTCTAGGCTTAGCTCAGTCCTCATCCCATTTTAAGACGATGTCTCCTTTAGAGAAACCTTTTGATGAAGATTTCTTGTCAAAGTGTCTCTTTGTCTGCTATTGGCGGATGGTCATAGAAGCCATAGCCTAGTCTCTTGTCTCTTGGAGCTCCATCAGCTCGCATAGCCTAACCTCCATGCTATTGCCTTCTTCTAATTGCAGCTGGTGAGCGAGGTACAAGGCTGGCAACTCAAGTGAAATGGAAAGCCTAGCTTCCCTTCCGTATACGAGCGTGTACGGCGAGTTACCAATTGCCCTCTTTGGGGTGACCCTATCTGCCCATAGGGCTGTTTTCAACTTGGCATGCCAAGTCCTCTGATTCTCTTCCATTGTTCGCTTGATGATCCTAATCAAATTCTTATTAGTAGATTCAGCCAGCCCATTCCCCTGTGGGTAGTAGTTGGTCGAAGTGCTAAGATAGATACCATATCTCAGCACCCATTCACTTGTTTTAGTTCTTAGAAAATCTAACGCATTATCTGAGATTATGGTAGCTGGTACTCCGAACCTTGCCACTAGGCCTTCGTAGAAATCCAAGACTGCACTTTCGTTAGCTTCCTTCAAAGCGACAGCCTCTACCCATCTTGTGAAATAATTCGTGGCGGTCAGGAACCATTTGTGTCTAGCACTGGAGGGAGGGTTAATCATCCCTATGAAGTCAAGGCCCCATTGCATGAATGGCTGCTCTACTTTAATAGGCTGTAAAGGCATGGCAGCCAACCGTTGTTTCCCATCAAAAAGTGCACACTTTTGGCACTTTCGTACCCAGGCATGGGTGTCCTTGAATAGAGTAGGCCAAAAGTAACTAGCTCTCATTATTCTTGTTGTTGTAGCCCTAGGAGCAAAATGACCGCCGGCTGGCCCATCATGGAACTCGTGCAAGCAATTAAACACGAAATTAAACCAAAATATTAAGTAACTAGAATCAGAAATAGCAAAGAATAAGAGATACAAGAAACCACCCTGAAAACTTGTATTAAACTCTTCCAGAAGGAAATACAATGAAAAAAATCACACTTTCTTCTCACACCTCTCAGATGTACAGATCTCTTTCCCTCAAGAGTTCTCTCTCTCAATTACAATCAATTCCAACAACCTGGATTGATTCACACCATGTCGCCCTGACTTGGGTCTAAGCATCTTAAAAGGACTCCTGAGAGATTCCTTCTGAACAACACTCCATCAATCAGGACATAAGGGAGACACTGGAGTCTGAAATATCTCCTCTTGGTCCTATCAAGGCCCTGTGGGCACTCACCAGTGAGAAGGAAATGCCTCACGTCCGATGTCCAATTCTTCATGACAGCTGGTTCTTCTGCTGTAGCTGCATCGTGAATTAGCAGACTGTCCTCCTTTTGCTGCTTAAATTCTGTAGCAAGGTGCTCACACAGGCCTCTCCCTCTTACAGTTTGGTGATCTTGATATCCATGTCGTATTCCATAACCTTAGTGATCCACTCCGCTCTCTTTTCATTCAGGTCTCGGTTGATCAAGAAATCCTTGATGCCAGGATGTGGAACCATGAAGTGGATTCTGCTATCGGACAACATATACCTGAATTTCTTCAGACTCCGTATGACCGCCAGGACTTGCTTCTCCACATATGTGTATCTGACCTCAAAACCCTCTAGGCCTTGGCTAAAAAATGCAATTGGTTGCTCAAGGTTATCACCATTTGCTTGGGTAAGCATGGCGGAGATTACCTCTTCATTGCCGAAGGTGTAGAGGTTGAAATCTTTGGTGAAGTCAGGGTTGATCAAAGTAGGAGTCTGGGCTATGGCCTGCTTGATTTCTTCAAAACTGTCCTTTTTTTGTGTTGTCCATGTGAACTCACCCTTCCTCAGCATAGAGGTCAGTGGCTTGATTATCTCCACAAAATTCGGGATAAATCTCCAGATGAAATTTATCTTGCCGAAGAAGCTTTGCAGGCCCTTCTTGTGTTTAGGCAAGGACAGCTCCAAGATAGAGCGCACTCTCTCTGGATCAATGGTCAAGCTTTCCTTGGAAACAATGTGGCCAAGGAGTTTCCCCTCGTGGATAGCGAACACACATTTCTTTGGGTTAAGAGAGATACTGAACTCTCTACACCTCTCAAAGATTTGTCTGAGGTGCTTCATGTGTTGGCTCGCCTCCTTGGAGAAAACTGTTACATCATCAAGATATATCAGCACAGTGTTATTTATCAGGTCCTGAAAGGCCATGTCCATGGCTCGTTGGAAGGTGGCACCAGCATTAGACAATCCGAATGACATCTTGTAAGCAAACGTCCCCCATTTGGTAGTGAAGGCTGTCTTGTGCTGGTCACAGTCTTGCACCAAAATTTGGTTGTATCCTGAATACCCATCCAAGAGGGAGAAACGCTTGTTGCCTGTCACCATTTGAAGGATCTGCTCCATGCTTGGGAGAGGATAATGGTCTTTCAAAGAGACTCTGTTGAGGTCTCTGAAATCAATGCATAGTCTGATCTCCCCATTCTTTTTTCGGACAGGAACAAGATTGGCCAGCCAAGAAGAGTGTTTCATTGGAAATATTATCCTAGACTCAATCAACTTGGTGAGCTCCTTCCGCATGAGAGGCTCAGTCATTGGGTTGATAGGCCTTTGCTTCTGCTTGATTGGCCTGGCACCTTCTTCCAGCTCAATGGTATGTTGGGCCAGACTTGGGTCAAAACCCCTCAAATCACTATATTCTCAGGCGAAGACATTAGCAAATTCTTGGCACAACAAGATGAAAGCATGTCTTTCATGTTTCGTGCACACTTTTCCAAGTGCAAGCAACTTATCTTTGAATATTTCAACTTTCTCATGGTGCTCCTCCTTCGTCGCAATGCATGCCTTGTCGCTTTTCAACTGGTCATCTCTATTGAAGATACTTTCTAGAGTGACCAAACCTTTGGGGAACTTATTGTTTTTCAGCTGAACAATTTGGCTGCCATATTGCTATTGTAGCTTAACCTGGTTTTTTGTAGCAAACTCAGCTTCTTCTTGCAAGAAGAGTGCTATTTGCTGGTCACTGTCAAAAACCTGCCAGGTGGTGATGTTGTCAGGGATAGAGGGCCAGATCACTACCTTCAAGTGGCGTGAGCTGTGGTCTCGGCCTATTTTCCTGGGGATATCAAACTGGGCACCAACTGCTGTCAGCCTATCTACTTGCTTGTTCTGCTCTCTAGGAATGGAGGTAATATTGAAAGCAAAGAAATTTTCTACTAAGTCCCATACCCTATGTTTTTAGGACTTCAGTAAAGAATTCTTTGTCAAATTTTGGCCTCTAATTTGATTGACAATTAGCTCACTATCACCAAAGACTTGCAGCTCTTTGATTCCTCTTTTCCTCACCCACTCCAAATCGTGGATGAGGGATTCATACTCTGCAACATTGCATGTGCGGGAAAATTGGAATCGCAAAGCCGAAAAGTATTTTTCCTTTGAAGGAGAAACTAGCACCGCTCCACCACCAACTCCCAACTTACTTCTTGAACCATCAAAGAACAACTGCCATAGACTTGAGCTTTCTTGGCTCGCTTTCATCAGATTTGGTACAAAAGTACCCTCTTCATGCATGCAATAAATTCCAAGGCCTGCCTCCTCTATGAATTTGTAAGGATCATGCTCGAAGTTGTCACTTCTCCATTCATCTAAGAGCAGGTCTGCAACTCTTTCAAGGGCAGAGGATGGAGATTGGTCTACTTGGAACTCTTCTTGGTCAATGATGGCATAGTTGACATTTGCCATCTTGAGCGAGTATGGTCCCAGATGATCTCTGTGGAGTGGCTTGGATTCAATCTTAACTTTAGTCCCATACTTGGTTCTAAAAACCAGATAAGACCAGTTCGCTGCTAAGTAGCTGCCTATCTTGGATGTAAAATCCCTGGATAAGCAGATGGCAAAGTAAGGAGGGACATCCGCCACTACCACATCATGAGGAACTAAGAAGATCGGGCAAGCGTGTAGCGTCAAGCTCAAACCTTTCACCACCCCAACTGTCTTTGTTGGTGTTCCATCCAGCTGCAGGAATCCCTTAGTCGTTTCTTCATATTTCAAACCCAGCTTGTCGGCTATGCATTTGGGCATTATCGAGGTGCTTGCTCCACTGTCAATGATGCAATTATGCACCAAGAAATCTCCTATGACCAAGGACAAATAAAAAAGGGGAACCTTTTCTTTTTTTCTGACTTGGCCTGAGGTGGAAGGCTGTCCATTCATCATCAAAACATTATCGGCCTTTGTTGGGACAGCGTGTTCATTTAGCTCATGCAATTCCTTTTGCAGCATGTCCTTTTTCCCCGGTATTGACAATGAATTCCACAAGGAGATGTTCATGTGCAGCTTCTTCATCTGGTCAACCACATTGACACGAGAGTTGCCTTCTTTCAAGTTTTCTTTGGGATTATTTACAACCTGAGGTGCAGGCTGAGGAGCTGAAGAAGCTTGGGACCTTTTGATATACATGTGATGAAGAAGGTATTGCTGATGTTTGGGCAATAGCCTGAGCTTCTTTCATTGCTCTCTTTTTGAATCTTGTGTTGGCTGCGACACAGTCGCCCTGATTGTCCGTAGTACCCACATAATTGACTGAATAGAACTCACCTTCCAGGGGATTCATGAGTGTAGAATCAGGCTGAGTCTGACTGCTGCTCGTGCCGGGTTGCATTGAAGCCTCAAAACCTTGGAATTGGGCAGCGGCCTGATTGTCTTGTACATTTGGGTAGTAACCCGTCATTTCATTTGTATAAACAGCCTGCTCTTGACCATATCCCATGTTTGAGCAACTAGGCTGTTTTTGTACCAGATTGTTTTGAGCGGGCACCATAGCCTTGGTTGATGAAGAGGCGCCTAGATTGTGGCCTTGAAAAGGCCTAGTCTGTGTAAGCTGACCCTGTCCTTGATTGTAATTTTGGAAAGGGGGTCTATTTGTTTGACCATACTACTGGTATCCTTGGTTTGGTCAGTTGTTTTGAGCTTGTTGCCTTTTAATAGCCACTAGCTCATTTGTCACATTTTGCAGCAGACTCTTGACTTCATGAAGTTCATTAGATGGAGTAGCAGTTGGCTTTTCTATGCTAGGCAGAAGAGCTAAGGTGGGAGTAGCGGTCTAAATTGGAGGCAGCATTTCAGGAAAAAGTGGCATATGGGGTCTAGGAGCTATTTTCTCACCCTGCACTAGGCAATTTTCAGCTGCTATAGCTATGTCATAGGCGGCAGGCAGCACATGTCTTCCCATGGATTGTATCATAACAGCGATATCGCTGTTCAATGCTCTTAAGTAATACAGGAACGCATAGTTAGGAGTCGGTTTTACCAGAATGGGGATTCTATCCCATGTCTTCTAAAATCGAGTGTTGAAATCATGCATGTATTCATGTGGAGCTCTCTTCATTGTAGTCAGCTGCTCGACAAGTGAGAGGTGGTCGCTCTTCTCCCCAAATCGGTTGGTCAAGAGAGTACCCAATTCATTCCACGAATCGACTGAATTTATGGGTAAAGTCCCATACCAGTCCAGAGCTTTGCCCTTGAGAGACAATGCCAACAATCTGATTGCAATATTCTCCTCAGTGACATTGTGAATATTGCAGAGGTTAGTAATATTTTTGATGTGTTCAATAACCGTAATGGGCCCCTCTCCATCAAAGGAAGGCACACTTTTGAGGACTACTCGTAGAATTGGGTCATAACGCGGGAGATTCAAGGGACTCTGACCACGAAAAGTCACAAAGGGTAATGCCATGGCTATGACAGGATGCAACCGCGGCCTTCTTGCATAGGTGTTCTTTATAGAAGGTCTGGGAAAGTGGTTTGCTGAATAAGGACGGGTCCTCTCAAACCTCAGTCGCTTTGCTGAGTGTTGACCATTTTTGGCCCAACAGGGCAAAAAATCGGTCCCCTTTTTACCATGTTCTGAGCCAATTCATTTCTTGATTTTGCACAAGTCTGGAGATTTCTACGGACTATGCAGGTCCATTTCTACTGATTCTGCAGATTTTCTACGGACTCTGCAGGCATGGATTTCTACGGACTCAGCAGTGAAGTTTTCTACGGACTCAGCAGGCAGAAGGCAAGTTCCGACACTTAGACGCAAAATGGATCATTCCAAGTGCCCTTGCAGAGGGCAGTTCGGGATTGAAAAGCCCTTACGGAGGGCAGGGAACTTTGCAAAGAGGCCACAGAGAAAGCCACAAAGGTAAGTTCTTTCGGAATTTTGTTAAGGCAAAGGAAGTACCCTTCGGAAGGGTCGTTTCCAATTTTTCCGAAGGGCACTTTTTCAAGGCAGTTTGAAGAAGCAAAGGAAGAAATCCTTTGGACTTTTTGTCCGAAGGAATTCCTTCGAACAAAATGTCCGAAGGAATTCGGAAGACCAACAAAGCCGAAGGAAAAAACAAGAAAAAAGACTTAAGGCATAAAACGAATTCTTTCGGACTTTTTGTCCGAAGGAATTCCTTCGGACAAAAAGTCCGAAGAAATTCGGGGAAGCTGCGGGAGAAAAGCCCGAAAGAATCCCTGAAGGCCAAAGACGCAGCAGCCAAAGCAATTCTTGCGGACTTTTTGTTCGTGGAAAAAGTGCCGAAGACAAAAGGGAGCCGAAGGACCCCGAAGGGCAGGAGCCTTTGCGGGGGACTCTCGGCCAAAACAAAGGGGCACTTCTCCATACGCTGAAGGGTCACTTTCCCTTCGAAAAGATGCAAAACAAGAAGTCCGCAGAAAAGGCCGAAGCAAGAAAGCCGAAGAAAGTCCAAGGGGTGACGGGCCCGAGGACGTCAAAATCAAACACGGCAGACTAGCCGTTGGAAATTCAAATGTAGTGACGGGTGCGTGAACGTCAATTTCAAGGCTCGTGAAATAGCCGTTGATTTTGAAAAGCTTAAAGAGCAGCCCAAGAAACTTAGCGACCCGCCAAAAGATAGCCCCGAGGGCCGAAGGACCCAGAAAGAGACAAAACTAGGAGACAAGGCAAGGAAAAGACAAGATAGTCCAAGTGGTGAGAGGAGGTGTCGACTCAGGGATTTATTCTTGCAGTTAGAACAACGCTTGCTAGGTGGTCACCAAACGACGCAAATAGTAAACGGCGTTGCCTGTCTTTTCCTTGCATTTATAAGGGGACAAACCGCATGAATATCTGGAAAAAGCAGTCTGTTTGCAAAAAAGAGGCGCGGCCCGTGCTTTCACATTAATGTTTGAACGCTAAAGTCAAGATCGGCGATCACACAGCATGGTTCCAGCAGGCCTCTTCTAGAAGAATGACATTAGCAACAGTGACTTCCTCTTCCCAATGCTCTCAGTGCAGATGGGCCAACTTGTTAAATAGCACCAAAGTCTTTTCAAAATAAAGGGCCAAGTTCTTTTTTCTTTCTATATATTGTAAACTTCTCATTTTGAGAAAGATCCATCTCTCAGCCTTAAGGCAAAACTATGCCCAAAATTCTCTCGGGCTTGTAAGGTAGAACTCTGCTAGATTTTTACCTTGAATCAAGACTTAGCATTTTTGCCTCTATCTGGACTTGCACTTTAAAACATATGTCTATGTTTTCTTGTGTTAAGTCATTTTTTTTATGCTTTTCACAGAATGACTCTAGCATGTCTAGTGCATCGTGAAGTTTGTTTTCTGCAGATTTGCCAGAAGTGTCTACATCAGGAATATAGGTGCATGTGAATAGGCTGCCAAAGTGTCTCAGAGCACCTTTGGTAGTTCCTTCCTCCCTGTATCTCTACGGACCCCTGACTCATTGAAACAGAAGAGTCAGATGAAGTGTGTGGGCGCTTCTTCTTGGTGAAAAGTGTATGATCGGGCTGAGTGGATCAACTTTTCTGGTGTATCACCTTTTTTTATTTTTAGGTTTAGGTTCTATTTTCAGCATCTCTCTCCCTTTTCATCCCCCCCTTTTTTCATTTATTTGTTAGTAGTAGGAAACCAGGGCCTAAAAGATACGTCAGAGGGAGCTAGCCCTATCTAGAGACTCTCCCCTCCAGCTTCGCCGGTCCCACAGGCGAGAGGGGAGTTTCCATTTTGACTTGTGGAAGGCAGGAGCTCGGCCTCCTACCCCAGGTGCAATCCACTGCGTCAACACTGAGTTCAAAGGCAAGTCAATGAATTCGAAAGGGACACCCTTAGCAGCAGACCGTGTGGTGATTTTAGGCATAGGAAGTCAGATTGGTCTTTGATTAGATACTGAAGCTCTTACCAGTGGAGTTGCCAGATGCTGAAATGGTTGATTTGCTGTAACAGGACCAACATCAATCCTGAAACTTTACTAATTGTAAAAACTGAGTCCCACCAGGCGTGCCAAAAATTGTTGACGCAGTGGATTGCACCCTGGATAGGACGTTGAGCTCCTGCCTTCCACACGTCAAATGAAAACTCCCCTCTTGCCTATGGGCAAGACAAAACTGGGGGGAGAGTCTCTAGATAAGGGCTAGCTCCCTTTGATGCATCTGAGTTATTCCAATAAGTGCTAATACACACACACACACACATATATATATATATATATATAATGGGGGGGATGAAAAGGGAGAAGGATTGCAGGAAGACAAGACCTAATCTAAGGGGGTGATACACCAAATAATTTTGATCTACTCACATTCACACTTTGAACCAGAAGAACACATACATACACTTCATCTGATAAAAGGACTAGACTGCAGGAAGCTTGACAGGGAGGCTTTAATGGAACACACAGAAAAAGGACTTACCATAGGCACTGTAGAAAAAGCACACTGTCTAGTAACCTCTTTCTGCCTCTGCGCTCTAAGTACAGCTCTTCTTATCACCTGTAAGGATGGTGCCTTGTAGAAACCAGGTGCGTTAGTGTCAACCCTATGAAAGCATTAGGAAGCAATGAGTGAACACAAGACTAACACTCGGACACACTCAGAGATATCTAACCAGAATAGAGGTAAAAATGTGTTTTTATTGATTCCAGGTGAAAATTGTCAGGGATCCGCCTTACAATGTGAAAGGTCCCTTCTCAAAATGAGAAATCTACAATATATAGAGGAAGAAAAGAGGCCTTTTGGCGCCCTTTTTACAAGTGACCCATGTGCATTCCGATCATTGGGAAGAGGAAGCCGCTTAAAAATCATATGAGAAATTATGGGCTGCGTCGTTTGTCTGCAAACAAGACCGCTCCTTCAAGGCGATTACGTGGCTTGTCTGCTCATCAATGCAAAGTGAAAAAATGGGTCGCGCCGTTCGCCGTTCGCGCCTCTTGATGATAAATTCAGAGACATTGTGTCACCCGCTGGAGTAACTCCTTGAGTCGACACCTTCCTTCACCACTTGGACTGTTTTGTCCATTTCTGCACTTGGTCTTTCTTCTGGCCTTGGCCTTTGAATTCCTTTGGGTTCGCGCTTAAGTCTGCGAAGGTCAACAGCGACTTCATTTCTGCAAATTTGACGTCCTCGGGTCCATTGTCCTCAGCAATTTGTTCGTGTCTTTCCCGCTTGCCTTCGCTGCTTTCCGTTGATTTCAATAAGTGACACGTGGCGTGTTTCGCTGCGAAACAGACATGACACGTGGCAACATCCGCTGAGCTTTAGAAACAATACAAAAGCATTCGGGGCTGATTCGGATTCATCACGGGCGATGACACTTGGCAGCTTCCGCTTTCTTTAGCAGTTCGCCCGGGGCCCACCACAGTCTTTTCTGAATAAAAGGGAGAGACCGCGGATGTTGACACTTGTCGGCTTCCGCCGAGCTTTGCAAGGGACACGTGGCATGTTCCGCTGCTCTTAGAAAAATATGTCAAAACCTTTTGCATTTGCCACTTGGCGTCCTCCGCGGAACTCTGAGGGAAGCTAGTTGAAAGGAGTGTAGGGATTCGGATGCAGACACTTGTCGTGCTCTGCTGGGTTTTTTGTAAGGGATACGTGGCACGTTTCGCTACTTGGGTTTTTCCCTGTTTGGCGCTCAAGAATTTAAAGGTCAGACGGCTATTTTCTTGTCGTAAAATTGACATTCCCGGGCCCGTCACTTCTTGAAAACCAACGGCTAGTCGATCTCCCTGAAATTGACGGCTTCAAAGGCGTCACCATCCTTTGACAATTTACTCGGCCTTTCCCTTTTCTTCGGCTTCTTGTTGCTGAACCCTCCCGAAGGGAAGGTGTCCCTTCGGCTTTGGAGAAGTGCCTTTCTTTCGGCTGCCGAGAGTCCCCCGCAAGGGCACCTGCCCTTCGGGATTCCTCGGCGGCCTTTGGTCTTGAAATCCCTCGGAGCTTTCCTGCGGACTTTTCCCCGCGGACTTTTTCCCGCGGACAAAAGTCCGCAAGAATTGTTTCGAGCACTTTGCCTTAGTCTTTTTAGAATTTCTCTCAGGTTTTCTTTCGAATTTCTTCGGACTTTTTGTCCGAAGGAATTCCTTCGGACAAAAAGTCCGAAGAAATTATTCTCGCCTTAGCCTTAGTCTTTTTACTTGTCTTCCCTTGGATTTTTTTGCTCGTAGCCTTTCCGAATTTCTTCGGACTTTTTGTCCGAAGGAATTCCTTTGAACAAAAAGTCCGAAGAAATTATTCCTCGTTCTTTTCTCTCGCCTGCCTTCGAAAAGTGCCCTTCAAGAAAATTGGAAACGACCCTTCCGAAGGGTACTTACTTCACCTTAAGCAAATTTTCGAAAGAAACTTCCCTTTTCGGCATTTCTCTGTGGCCTCTTTGCAAAGTTCCCTGCCCTCCGCAAGGGCATTTGGAATGGTACATTTTGTGCCTAAGTTGGAACTTGTCTCGTTTGAACCGAGCCATTGAACCAATTGAATGAAACAAACCGTTGAATTGAGCCATTGAAACAAGCCGTTGAAGTAAGCCGTTGAACCAATTGAAATTGAGCCAATTGGACTGAATGGTTCAATGGTCTGAAGAAACTTTGTAGAAGCTCCCTTCATTCCTTGAACTGGTTCTTCATCTGCCAGAGGACTTTCCTGCAGAGTCCGTAGAAATGGGCCTGCAGAGTCCGTAGAAATTCCAGATTTGTGCAAAATCAAAAAATGAACTGGCTCAGAACAGTAGTGAGAGAAGGGGACCGATTTTTGGCCTGTTGGACCAAAAATGGTCAACAGTAAGTTCGAATAAATGTGTAAGACATATGTCCAAGATAACCAAACCTGTAGATACTACATGCAGAGAATGTCAATTAGGCAAGCAAACAAGGGTCGAGTTTCAAACAAAAGAATATGACTACAAAGCCTTTGCAATTAGTCCATACTGATCTCTGTGGTCTTACCCAGACAAGAGGATCAAAAGAAGTTTATTACTTCATGTTGTCCGTAGATGATTATTCAAGGATGACATGGGTAAGCTTTTTGAAGGATAAATCTCAAGCCTTTGAGAGATTTAAGATCTTTAGAGCCATGGTTGAAAATAAAATCGGAAGAAAGATCAAATGTTTGAGATCTGATAAAGGTGGAGAATTCACCTCAAATGAGTTCATAGAATATTGTGAGAAACATGGGATTAAAAGACACTACTTTGCTGCAAGACCTCAACAACAAAATGGAGTTGTTGAGAGAAAGAATAGGACTATTAAGGAGATGGCCAGAACAATGTTGAAAGAGGCCAAACTGTCTGATGGATATTGGAGAGAAGCAGCCAAACAGTAGTATACATCCTGAATAGAGTTCGACTGAGGGTGAAAAGTGATAAAACGTCATATGAACTGTGGTATGGAAAACCTGCATCAGTTAAGTACTTCAGAGTGTTTGGAAGCAAATGCTACATCAGAAGAAAGGAGGACATGTTATAGACTGGATTTTCACCCTTGTGAGAGAGTTCTTCAGGGTCTCTCACTTCTAGCTATAAACATGGAAACAACATTAGGATGTGGGTGTCCTATGGTGAGGTTGAACCTCTAGACTTTTTTATGAGGCTAGTTCCTCAAGTGTTTCACTTCAGCTCTTTGGGTTTCTACGCTAAACTCGACTAATGGCCAAGGAAAAGGGGAGAGAGATTACTTGAAAAGAAAATTAAGCTAAGGGAGTTGATGCACCAAAAGTAAGTGATCCATTTGGCCTGGGAAAGACACTAATTCAACATAAGACAAGTTGGCTTACACAACCTCCTAACCAGCTAACTTGCATAAATATTTCTTAAGCTAGTCTTACTGAACCACATATGAGGCAACGAGGAATTTCAAAATTCACACCAAGCATCCATTAATGGTTGAAAAGCACAAGCTCAGACCTGTAATTAACTGGAAAGTCCCTGAAAACAAGTAAGAAAGAAGGGCAACAAGGTTGGAAGGATGCTTCTTCACAACACTATTAGTGCACAAACTAACTCAATGCAATTTTCAAACAGAGAGATAGGTAAAAACAATCTTTATTGCTTCAAAGGTCCATTACATAATGATTTTCCTAGAGTGATTTTATCACCAGTCCGGGGATACATTTCTAGGCTCGAAGGCCTCTATTTATAAGGAAAGGGAGAAGAGAGAAAGGGAGGAAAGAAGTCACAGATGACTGTCACTTCCTATTGTCCTTCCTTGATGTTCATAAATGCGCCGTTCTAGATCGCCGCCCGATACTATTGAGCCCCTCCCATCTTTAAGACTTTCTTTGGCACGTTTGAAAAATCATGCTATCAGTAGCGGGAATGTTTCTTCTTGGTGTGATGCATTTAAGCATTGAGCAACGATTGCGAACAATGAACATGACGGATGGGAGCCTTCATAACTTCCAGCTACCAGCGGCTTGGACTCTCCAATGTTTATTGAAAATCCTTTTGCCACTTGTCCTTTATTGATTGGTCCTTTCTGTTTCAGTTGCGCCATGTGGCAACCTTCCATTTGTTGCATCATGATTCTAGCTTTGCCAGACCAAGCTTAAGTCGAGACCTCGGAGAATCCTGATTTACTCAATGCAGAGTAATTCGAGTTCTTTGGCCTCTCCAACTTCGGACTTTCTTAGATCCTTCGCTTATAAAGCCTTTTAAGTAGAGTACTTTGAGAAACCCGATTTACACTATGCAGAGTAATTCAGGTTCTCGAAGACTACTTACTTCGGGTTTGTCTAGCTTGAAGTCTTCTCACTTTGTTGCTTCCCAAGCCTTAAGACTTCAGGGTTTTCAAACCCAATTACTTCCAACAGCTAGTTGCTTATCCTGATTTTGACATCCATTGGCTTGTCATTTCCTTCGGACACTTGGTCTTGGGCTTCTCTCAGCGTATTTCTTTTGGGCAAATATCCTGAAGGAATTTCTTTGGACAATTTGTCCGAAAGAATTCCTTCGGACTTTTTGTCTGCATCTGTCTTCAGAAACTATCCTTCGGGCTTTTAATAATGGACTTTTCTGAAGGGTAAGAGACCCTTCGGGCTTTCTGCATGTCCCCTTAGATTTCCACAAATAATTCTCCCGAAGGGAAAGATACCCTTCAGGAATTTTTGAAATGGTCCTCCTGAAGGGTAACATACCCTTCTGCAAAATTGCAACTATCCACTTGGAGAAGTAAAAGCCTTTCGAAAAAGTTGAAGTGTACCTTTGAGAAAGTTGATTGGTCCCTTTTTGCCCTAAAAGACCCTTTGGCATTTTGAAAATGCCCTTCGAAATTTTTAAAAAGACTTGTCTCTTGAAGAACCCGAGAAGCACCATTTTTCAAGACCAAATCGGGTTTGCCAAGCCCCTTTACTTATTTTGGGTTTCTGACTGCTCACAACTTATGAAGTAACTAAGTAGTGCCCCTTGGAAAACCCAAAATACATTGTCTATGAGTAATTCGGGTTTGTAAACCCGAATTACTTCTACTTATGAAACATATAGAAGCTAAGCACTGCTGAAAACCCGATTTGCACTGTGCTTTCAAAAAACCTGAAGTTGTCACTGTTGGAAAACATGAAGTCCTTCCAAAGACCTACCATTTTCTTGCTTGAAAGCTCCCTTTTCCATACTTAGGTAAACTTTGATATGTGGGCCAAAAAATGGCCAACATTTCTGGTGATTCGCAGGAAAGCATGCCTGCTATGCTTGAGAACCTAACTCATTTGCCTTGTTCGATCCATTGGGTGTGGAGTCACTGCTTTTGCACGAAGCTGGCTCTTTCTGGAAAACTTCCTTGAAGCAACAAGGACCACCGAAACGAAACAAATTGTGCCCATGGCACTTATAGAAGGGAAAACATGCAACTGAAAAAGATGTGCACTAGGCACATAGAGGAAAACACAAAAGAAAACTAAAAGAAGCATATAGAAATCTATACAACGGCTGCAAACTCTCAATAGCAAGGCTTCAGATGAATCCCATTGTCTGGGATTGGTAATACCTCTCCATCTAATTGAGCAAGGTGGAAGGCGTTATGCTGTTTGCATTTTTTGGATCAAATAAGGGCCACTCCACAAGTTGTCAAACTTGGTATGGTTGCTCGGTTTGGCCTTGCCGAGTTCCATTTGAGAACCAGGTCTCCTTCCTGAAAAGTCCTTGTTGTAGCTCTCTTGTCAAAAGCCATTTTGACCTGAGTTTGATGTGCCTCCAATGCTTTCATTGCAAGGTCCCTTTTCTCCTCAAGCTTTGTGAGTTCTGCCGATCTCACATTCATAGGTTTATCTCCCAGCAGCTCAAACTGATGGGCTAGCTCTAATGCAAGCAGCTCAAAGGAAATGGGTAACTTGACCTCCCTCCCATATACTAGAACATATGGAGAATTTTGAATGACTTTAGGAGTTACCTGATCAGCCCACGAGACTGTCTTTAACTTGGTGTGCCACGTCCTTTGGTTCTCCTTCATAGTCCTGATGATCCTCAGCAAATTCTTATTTGTGGACTCAACCAACCCATTGCGTTGAGGATAATAGTTTGAGGAAGTGCTGAGGTAGATGCCCATCTTGAGAACCTGTTGACGCAGTGGATTGCACCCTTGACAGGAAGCTAAGCTCCTGCCTTCCACACGCAACAATGGAAACTCCCGTCTTGCTTGTAGCCTTGGCAAAACTGGGGGGGAGAATCTCTAGATAAGGGCTAGCTCCCTTTGATGTATCTTTTAGGTCCTGGATTCCCTACTGCTAACAAATAAATGAAAAAAGGGGGGGATGAAAAGGGAGAAGGATGCTGAAAACAGAACCTAAACCTAAACTAAAAGGTGATACACCAAAAAAGTTGATCTACTCAGCGCGAACATACACTTTTCACTAAGAAAAAGCTCTCATACACTTCATTTGACACGAGAAATTCTTCTGCATTAGTGAGCTAGGGGTCCGTGGATATACAGTATACAAGGAGGAAGAACTACCAGAGTCGTTCTCAAACACACTATGGCAGTCTATTCACAGGCACCTATACTCCTCTAGGGACACTTCTGGCAAACCTGCAAAAGAAAAACTCACAATGCACTAGACATGCTGAAATCATCCTGCAAAAGCATAAAAGAAAATGACTTAACACCGAACAAAGGCATAGACACATACGAAAGTGCAAGCTCAAATAGAGGTAAAAATGCTGTCTCGATTCAAGGTAAAATCTGGCAGAGTTTTGCCTTACAAACCTAAAGATTTTTTGGCCAGAGCTTTGCTTTACAGTTTAAGAGATATCTTCTCAAATGAGAAGTTTACAATATATATCGAGAAGAGAGAACAAAAGGCGCCCCTTTTGGAAAAGACTTTTGGCGCCCTTTTACAAGTGGCCCATGTGCGTTCCTTGTCTTGGGAAGAGGAAGTCGCTTGATAGATAATGTTGTGTTGGCTCCTGCTTTGACTTCAGGGGTTAAAAAACATAGGCCGCGCCGTTTGTCCACAAACAAGACTGCTCCTTGAAGGCATTCACGCGGTTTGTCTGCTTATAAATGCAAAGTGGAGAAAAGAGGGCGCGTCGTTCACTGTTTGTGCCCCTTGATGACCACTTGGCAGGCACTGTTCCAACTGCAGGAGCAAATCCTTGAGTCGACGCCTTTGCCACTTGGACTATTTTGTCCGTTTCTGCACTTGGCTCTTTTGTCTTTTCCTTGTTTTGTCTCTTTTGGCTCCTTCGGCCCTCAGGGGCTATCTTCTTGGCGGGTCGCTGAGTTCACTCGCGCCTGTCCTTAAGCTTTTTTCAAAATCAGTGGCTATTTCACCGCCTTAAATTTGACGTTTGTGCAACCGTCACTGGGCGTTTGAAACTCCAACGGCTAGTTCGCCGTGCTCGATTTTGACGTCTTCGGGCCCGTCACCCCTTGGAATTTCTTCGGCCTTTTCCTTTCCTTCGGCTTCTTGCTCTGGTCGGGCTTTTGTCATAGTCAGGTCTTCATTGTCTTGGCGGCCAAATTTCTTCGGACTTTTGTTTGAAGGAATTCCTTCGGACAAAAGCCCGAAAGAAATCATTTCTTGACTTTATCTTTTATTTCCTCTTTTCATCGACTTTTCTCCCGCGGCCAAAATGTCCGCAAGAATTATCTTGATCACCTTTGGCCTTCGGAATCTTTTCTCGGGTTTTTTCCCGCGGCTCTTCCCAAATTTCTTCGGACTTTTTGTCCGAAGGAATTCCTTCGGACAAAAGTCCGAAAGAAATCATCTTATGCCTTTTGCCTTAGTCTTTTACTTCGACGGGATTTTCTTCCGAAGAAATTCTCGTCCTTTGCCTTAAACAAAACTCCGAAGAAAACTTACCTTTTCGGCCTTGTTCACCTTTTTGGTCCTTTTTCCAAGTGTTCCCTGCCCTCCGCAAGGGCACTTGTCCTTCGGGAGACGCTTGAACCTTCTGATTGAACCGTTCCTTTGAACCAACCTGTTGAACCGAACGTTGAACCAACACTTTGAACCATTTCTTTGAACCAAGCTGACTGAACCAAGTCGTTGAACCGACTGAGTGAACCAAGTGATCGAACCATCTGATTGAACCAAGTCGTTGAAATTTGCTGATGAACCAAAATGACGAACTTAACCTTTGAACCAAAGCGATGAACCAAAGCGTTGAACCAATCGATTGAACCGGTTCAATGGTTCAACGGTTCAAAGTTGGTAACTCTTGGAAAGATTATGTCGTCGAACCCCGACGTTGAACCACTTTTCCAACCTCAAGGAAAAGTGTCTTTGAACCATTTTAGCTCTCTTTCCTTGTGAATTTCTTTGGACAAGAGTCTGAAGAAGTTTTGTAAAACCTTGCACTCTTTGAACTGGTTCTTCATCTAGTGAAAAACTTGACTGCAGAGTCCGTAGAAATGCCTACAGAGTCCGAAAAAACAAGACTTGTGCAAAATAAAAAAAAAGTACTAGCTCAGAAAAGCAAGAAAAAAAAGGGGGGACCGATTTTGGCCTGCAGGACCAAAATGGTCAACAGTGCCCATTCACTTGTTTTCAAACCAAGAAAAGCCAAAGCATTATCAGATATAATAGTGGTTGGAACACCAAACCTGGTCACAATGCTGTCGTAGAAATCTAAAATTGCACTTTCATTGGCTTCTTTCAATGCAATGGCTTCCACCCACCTAGTGAAGTAATCAGTTGTAGTAAGCACCCACTTATGCCCTGCACTTGTAGAGTTAATTACTCCAATGAAGTCCAAACCCCACTGCATGAATGGTTGCTCCACTTGAATCGGGTTGAGAGGAAGCGCTGCTAACCTTTGCTTTCCTGTGAAGAGAGCACATTCCTAACACTTCCTCACCCATACATAAGCATCCTTGAAGAGGCTGGGCCAGTAGTAACCAGCCCTCATGATCTTTGTTGCAGTAGACTTTGGGGCAAAATGACCTCTTGCAGGCCCATCATGGAAATGGGTTAAAATCTTGGCAACTTGATCATCATCTACACACCTCAGGAGCACTCCATTGAGGTCTCTTTTAAACAAAACCCTGTCAACTAAAACATAAGGTATGGACTGAAGTCTGAAATACCTTCTTTTTGCTTTGTCCATACCTTGAGGGTACTCACCTGTTAGTAGAAAGTGAGACATATCATGGAACCATCTAATGTTAGGTCGAGGTGCATCTGCTTGTAGGTTATCTTGTGTCACCAAGATGCCCTCTTTGTCTTCATGAAGATCCTCAACCATATGCTCGCATAAGCCTTTACCTCTTACTTAATGACATTGATCTCCACATCATACTCCATGACGTTAGTAATCCAATCAGCTTTTTTTCTGCTCAAATCCTTGTTAAGAAGGAATTCTCTTACTCCAGGATGAGACACCATAAGGTGGATTCTGCTATTGGATAGCATTGGCTTGAACTTCTTGAGGCTCCTTACTGCTGCAAGGACTTGTTTTTCTACAAAAGTGTATCTCACCTCATACCCTTCAAGCCCTTGGCTGAAAAAAGCTAATGGCTGCTCGAGTCCTTCACCGTTTCTTTGCATCAACATAGTTGATATATTATCAATATTGGCAAAAACGTACAAAATGATATCCCTTGAGAAATCAGGGTTCATAAGTGTGGGTGCTTGACCAATAGCTTGCTTGATAGTTTCGAATGTTGACTTGCCTTCATTTGACCAAGTAAACACTCGGTTCTTCAGCATAGCAGTGATGGGCTTGACTAAACTTGCAAAACCAGGGATAAATCTGCTCATGAAGTTTATTTTTCCAAGGACACTTTGTAGTCCCTTCTTATGCTTGGGCAAGGATAAGGCCAAGATGGCACTTATTATCTTAGGATCAATGGATAGCCCTTCCTGTGAAACAATGTGGCCCAGTAGCTTGCTTTCATGCATGGCAAACACGTACTTCTTGGGATTTAATGAAATCCCAAACTCTTTGCACCTTTCGAAAATCAGCCTCAGGTGGTCCATGTGTTCGCTGGCATTCTTAGAGAAAACCGTGATGTCATTCAATATACCAGCACCATTTAGTTCAGCAACCCCTGGAGAGCCATGTCCATGGCTCTTTGGAAGGTAGTGCCAGCATTTGACAAACCAAAAGGCATTTTTTGGTACGCATACGTGCCGCATTTGGTGGTGAAGGAAGTCTTGTACCGATCCTCATCCTTCACCCAGACTTGGTTGTAGCCAGAAAAACCATCCAACAAGGAAAAATGTTGTTAACCGGCAACTACTTGAAGGAACTGCTCCATGGATGGCAGGAGATAGTGCTCTTTCAAGGAGACTTTGTTCAAATCTCTGAAATCCACGCAAAGCCTAATCTCCGCACTCTTTTTTCTTACAAGCACCAAGTTGGCTACCCATGCTGAGTGATTGATGGGAAAGATGATCCTGGACTCGATCTACTTGGTTAGTTCCTTCCTCATCAGCTCCTCAATCTTGGGGTTAACTGGCCTTTGCTTTTGCTTTACATGCTTGGCATTGGCCTCTATGGTGTGTTGGGCTAGTTTAGGATCAAAACCTTTTAGGTTTTTGTACTCCTAAGCAAAAATATCTGCATACTCTTGGCAAAGTGATATGAAAGCATGCCTCTTAGCCTCGTTGCTTACCTTCCCCAGCATGAGAAGTTTGTCCTTGAAGATGAGGACTCTCTCATAATTTTTCTCATTAGTAGACATTACTACCTTCTCTTTCCTCATACGGTCTCCTTCATTAAAAAGGCCCTCAAGTGTAACCAGCGCCTTAGGAAGTGTTGATGCTGTGGATTGCACCCTTGACAGGACGCTGAGCTCCTGTCTTCCATGCGGCACAATGGAAACCCTCTCTTGCCTGTGGGTCTGGCAAAACTGAGGGGAGAGTCTCTAGATAAGGGCTAGCTCCCTCTTATGCATCTCTAAGTTATTCCAGTAATATTGCTAATACATATATATAATGGGGGGTTGAAAAGAGAAAGATACTGAAACAAAACAACCTAGACTAAGAGGGTGATGCACCAAAAAAGTTTGATCTACTCATACTCACACTTTGAACCATAAGAACACATACATACACTTTATCTGGTAAAAGGACCAGACTACAGAGAACTTAATAGAAAGGCTTAATGAAGACACACAGAAGATGAACTTACCATAGGTGCTGTAGGAAGGCACACTGTCTGAAAACCCTCTCCTATCTCTGTGCTCCAGATACAGCTCTTTTTGCTATCTGCAAGAATGGCGCTTTGTCTATACCAGGCGTGTTGGTATCAAGCTTGTGAGAGCATCAAGAAGAAATGACTGAACACAAGGTTAACACTCAGACACACTCAGAGATATATCCAACCAAAATAGAGGTAAAAATGCGTATTCTATTGATTCCAGGTGAAAATTGGCAGGGCTTTGCCTTACAACAATGAGAGATCCCTTTCTCAAATGAGAAGTTACCATATATATAGAGAGAGAGGAAGTAAAGGCGCCCCTTTGGAAAAGACTTTGGCACCTTTTTACAAGTTGTCCCATGTGCATTGAAAGCGTTGGGAAGAGGAAGCCGCTGAAAAAGGATGCTGTGTCGGCTGCCAGTTTTGACCTTGGCGTTCAAACATTAATGTGAAAGCATGGGCTGCGCCTCTTTTTCTGCAAACAAGACCCCTCCTTCAAGGCATTCATGTGGTTTGCCTGCTTATCAATGCAAAGTGGAAAAAAATAGGTCGCGTCATTCACTGTTTGTGCTCCTTGATGACCACTTGGCGGAGACTGTTCCAACTGCAGGAATAACTCGCCTCCCCTTTGCCACCTAGGTTGTTTTGTCCATATTCATTTTGTCTCTCCTGGCTTTGTCTTTTCCTAGAATTTGAGCTCTCGGGGCTATCTTATCGTCCTTTGCTGGCTCCTTGGGCTCTTTCATCAGCAGATCGCTGAGTTCATTCTTAACTTTCGTCTTTTTTCAGCTTTGTCTCTTCGTGGTTTTGTCTTTTCCTCTCTTGACTCTTTTCGACAATCTGAGCCCTTGGGGCTATCTTCTATCAATCTTTGGCTCTTTGGGCTCCCTTCTCGGCGGTCTTGTCCTTTTGGCCTTAAGGCCTTTGAATTCCTTCGGGTTGGCGCTCAAGCATTTAAAGATCAACGACTATTTCATTGGCCTGAATTTGACGTCTTCGGGGACGTCATTTGACATCCGGATTCCAACGGCTAGTTCATGATGCCCAATTTGACGTCTGCAGGCCTGTCACCCTTTTGAATTCCTTCGGCTTTCTTTTCTTCGGCCTTTCTCCCGAAGTGTTCCCTTGGACTTTCTCCCGAAATGTCTCTCTCTTATTTTCTTTTGTCCGGGCCTTTGTTGTTGAAACCTCCCGAAGGGAAGGTGTCCCTTCGGGGCTTGGGGAAGGTCCTGCTTTCGGCAGACGAGAGTCCCCCGCAAGGGCACCTGCCCTTCGGGCTCCTTTTGGTAGTCACAACCTTCAGACAAAATGTCCGAAGGAATTCCTTTGAACAAAAATGTCCGAAGGAAATCTTTCCTTCAATCCTTAGCATTTGCTTTCCTTCGGTCAGGTTTTTCCCGTCGGGTGAATTCCTTCGGACAAAAAGTCTGAAGGAATTCCTTCGGACTTTTGTCTGAAAGAATTCGCTCGTTCACTTTGCTGCAAGAACTTCTCCTGAAAGAATTTCTTGTTTGTTTCCTTGCTTGTTTCTTTCGGTCAGCTCTTTTCTTCGGGCAAATTCCTTCGGACAAAAATCCGAAGGAATTCTTTCGGGCTTTTTGTCTGAAAGATTTGCCTTGTGAATTTTTCCACGGAATTTTCCTTCTGGAAGACAGTCTTTGCCTTGTGAATTTCTTCGGACAACTTCGGACAAAATGTCCGAAGGAATTCCTTCAGGCATTTTGCCTGAAAAAATTCAATCTTTGTTCTACCTTTTGCCTTAGCATTTCCGAAGGAAAACTCACCCTTTTGATTTCTCCGCGAGGGTTGTTTGGTCTCCAAAATTGCCTTTCGAAAAAGTTGTAAAAGGCCCTTTTGTCTTCTGAGTGCCCCTCGCAAGGGTTGCTACCCTTCGGGCTTTTGAAAATGATCCTTTGGCCCTTTCTGTCTTTCGGAAAAAACCCCTGACGGAATTTGTTCCTTGAATTACCTTGGATTTCATTTGCCTTAGTCTTTTTCTGAAGGAAAACTCTGACCCTTTCAAACGTTTTCTGCCCTCTGAACTTGGTCTATTTTGCCAATAAAAGTCCTCCGAAACAGTCTATTTGCTCTGTCAAACCCGAGAACACATCATGGAGCTCCTTAGACGTTTGAGACACGGAACTTACACTCAACTTTGGGAACTCTCATGAAGCTAGCACCTTTTACAAACACCTATATAATCGCTCCTTCCAACCCTGCCTGTTCTTGCAAATGCTTGAAGTTAAGCCTTTTGCATGCCAAGAGAAAAAACAAGTTGCAGAAGTACACTTCTGCATTATCCTTCATGTTTGAGCGTGGAAATGGAAGGAGAAGAAAAGGGAGACCGATTTTGGTCTGCAGGACCAAAAAATGGTCAACAAGAAGTTTGTTTGACTTCAGTTGAACAATCTAATCCTCATATTAATGTTGCAATTTAGCTTGGTTGGAGGAGAATTTGGCTTCCTGCTGTAAGAAACAAACAATTTGCTTGTCACTCTCAAAAACTTGCCAATGGGCTTTCATTATCTGGCACTGACGGTCTCACCACCACCTTGACATGTGGTTGAACCTTGGTTTCCTTCAGTTCACTTGGAATGTCAAACTGAGCTCCTATGGCTGCCAACCTGTCAGCATGCTGATTTTGATCTCTTGGGGCAGCTTGAATGTTAAAGGCTTCAAAATCTTCAATCAGGGCCCACACTCTATTTTTTGTAGGACCTCATCAAAGCATTCTTGGTGACGTTCAAGCCTCTGACTTGGTTAACTATGAGCTCACTGTCTCCATAAGCTTGTAGCAGTTTGATTCCTCTTTTGGTGGCCCATTGAAAGCAACGGATCAAGCCTTCATATTCTACTGCATTTGAAGAGCAGCTGAAATGAAACCTGTAAGAAGAAAAAAACTTGTTATCTGAGGGTGAAACTAACATTGCCCCAGCACCTATGCCATTCTTGCTCCTTGAGCCATCAAAGAACAACTTCCATAAACCATTGGGGTCTTTTTTAGGTCTAATGAGTGACGTCATGGGTTGATTCTCTTCATATAGCAGGTAGACACCCATGTCTTTTTCTTCAACACCTTCTAAAGGGTTGAAAAATTGGTTATCTCCCCATAACTCATCCAAGAACAAGTGTGGATCCTCTTCAAGATGAGTGTTCAGCTCTTGGCCAATTGTAAACTCATCCTTATCAAGGATGGTACAATTGAGGCTTATATTATCTGGCTGATGGGGTTCAATATGGAATTGTGCCATGGGTTCAGCCTTGATTGAGACCTTAGTCCCGTACCTTGTTCTGAATGCCATGTAAGACCAATCTGTTGCAAGGTAGCCCCCAATCTTGGCTATGAATATTCTAGAAAAACACAAAGCAAAATGAGGAGTGATATCTAGAATCATCACGTCTTGCACCACAGATACACTAGGACAAGCATGCAAGGTTAGGCTCAAATTTCTGATGATCCCTGATGGCTTTGTGGAAGAACCATCAAGTTGCAAGACTCCTTTAGTGTGAGGCTCATACTTGAGGTTCAGTTGGCCAGCAATAGACTTTGGCATGACTGAGGTGCTAGCCCCACTATCCACCAAGCAGTTGTGCACCAAAGCATCGTCAATGATCAAAAAGACGTAGAAAGAGGGGGCTTGGTCACAATACTTGACCCTTCTCCCACATGACTCTTGACTGCATTAGTGAGGACTCCAACTGCATGGCTTGGCTGCTTACTTGTAGCTGTAGTAACACCCATCTTGGACGATCCTTCCTGCAGAATGTCTACTTGGCCAGGTAAGGAAAGCATGTCCCACATTGGCACACTCACGCTAGATTTTTTCATTTGCTCTACAATGTTGATTGACGTACCACCAACTTTTACCTAAACTTTAGGAGCTATTGCTGTTGGCTTTGTCAATGAAGGAGCAGTGATAATAGGGTCTTTGAAAGCTCCCTGATTGTCACCCATATTCCTTCTCTTGAACCTTGTATTTGCTAAGACGGGGATGTGAGCTAGACTAGGAGTGGCCTGTTTATTGGATGCATAGCACTCCTCTTGCTCACTAATGACCATTGAGGCCTTTGGTTGGTTTAATCTTTGATCCGAGCCTTGCTCTTGTGGATGCTGCTCATCTCGTCATTGTGGGTACCTTCGTGTTTTGGGCCATAAAACCCTGGTTGTATCCATAAGCAACAATTTGCTGCCATTGATCATTAAATGCCTGATTGGAGCCATTAGTTGAGACAATGGATTTCCGAAAAGAATGATTCCATGGCATTGTCCCCTTAGCTTCCTGAGCCACATTATTCTGAACTGGGACCAAGTAGTTGGAAGGGCCTGCAGCATTTGGATTGTAATTATGTTGTCTAGCATAGTTAGGCTGCCCTTGTCCTTGGAAACCTCCTTTGTAGGGTGGCCTATTTGCTTGATAAGGTTGCTGCTGAGGCTAATATGGAGCTTGATAAAGCTTGTTGTAAGCTTGCCTCTTAACATTGACCACATCATTTCTCAAGGATTGGAGCATGCTCTTCAACTCCAAGTAATTCTTTTGTTCTTGGGAGTCGTTGGATCCGCTAGTAAAGGCCTTCTCTTGCTTAGGTGAAGGTACAACAATTGTTGGCATTGGAAGTATAACATCGAGTGGAGGAATGATTGCAAGAGGTGGTATGATCTCTGGAAAAAGAGGCATTGGAGGTCTGGGAATAAGCTTACCAGCCTAAACCAGGCAATTCTCCGCCTTGATGGCCACCTCGTATGCATCCGACAGTATGTCTCCTCCCATAGACTGGATCATCACAGCTATGTCACTGATGAGATCATTCGAGTAATACAAGAAAGCAAAGTTTGGAGATGGTCTAACAGCTGCTGGGATTCTATCCCACGCCTTTTGAAATCTTGTATTGAAGTCTTGCATGACTTCATGAGGAGCTCTCTTGATGGTGGTCAACAGCTCTGCAAGTGACACTGGTCAATCTTATCTCTAAATCTTTAACACAGGGCTGTTCCCAGCTCGTCCCATGAGTGGATAGAATTAGGAGCAAGGCCCCTATACCAGTCTAACGTCTTTCCTTTGACGGACACAACCAATATCCTAATAGCCACGTTCTCCATCGTGATATTGCGAATGTTGCAGAAGTGGGCTATTTTCGTTATGTGCTTAGTAGGAGTTACAGCTTGGTCTCCTGAGTAATAAGGGACACTTTTGAGAGTTGCTACTGGCATAGGATCATACTGTGGTAAGTTCAAAGGGCTTTGGTCGCTGAAACCCACAAAAGGTCTTTGGGGAATCATAGCATCAAGAGGGGCTGATAAAGATCTTCTTGCATAGGTATACCTTATGACTTGTTTAGAAGGATAGCTTTTTACGTAAGGGTGAGTATTGGGCGATCCTTAACCTTCTTGTTGAGTTTAAAGGTAATTCAACAAACTCAAAAGGAATACCTGTAGAAGTCGATCTTGTAGTCACCTTTAGCATGAAAGACAGCTACTGCTCTGCCACAAGATAGTTGGGTATTCTCTAGAGTCTCCAGATGCTGAAGGATGAAAGCTACCACTGCTACAAACTAATCAAAACAGCATCAAATTTTATCAATCTTCCATAAAAAATTGAAGTTAAATGGTAGTTGTCCCATCGAGCATACCAGAACTGTTATAGACTGGATTTGCACCCTTGTGAGAGAGTTGTTCAAGGTCTCACACTTCCAGCTATAAGCATGAGAACAACCTCAGGATGTGGGTGTTCTATGGTGAGGTTGAACCTCTAGACTTTTTTATGAGGCTAGTTCCTCAGGTGCTTCACTTCAGCGCTTTGGGTTTCTATGCTAAACTCTACTAATGGCCAAGGAAAAGGGGAGAGAGATTACTTGAAAAGAAAATTAAGCTAAGGGAGGTGATGCACCAAAATTAAGTGATCCACCTGGCCTAGGAAAGACACTAATTCAGCATAAGACAAGTTGGCTTACACAACCTCCTAACCAGCTAACTTGCATAAGTGTTTATTAAGCTAGGCTTACTGAACCATACATAAGGCAAAGAGTAATTTCAAAATTCACATCAAGCATCCATTAATGGCTGAAAAGTACGAGTTTAAACCTGCAATTAACTGGAAAGTACCTGAAAACAAGTTAAAAAGAAGGGCAACAAGGTTGGAAGGATGCTTCTTCACAATGCTATTAGTGCACAAGCTAACTGAATGCAATTTTCAAATAGAGAGATAGGTAAAAACAATCTTTATTGCTTCAAAGGTCCATTACACAATGATTTTCGTAGAGTGACTTTATCACCAGTCTGGAGATACATTTTTAGGCTCTAAGGCCTTTATTTATAAAGAAAGGGAGAAGAGAGAAAGGGAGGAAATAAGAAGTCGTAGATGGTTGGTACCCCCTGTTGTCCTTCCTTGATGTTCATAAATGCACTGTTCCAGATCGCCGCCCAATACTCTTGAATCCCCCTCGTCTTTAAGACTTTCTTTGGCGCATTTGAAAAGTCATGCTATGAGCAGCTGAAATGTTTCTTCTTGGCGTGACGCATTTAAGCGTCGAATGGCGATTGCAGGCAATGAACCATGGCGGATGGGAGCCTTCATAACTTCCAGCTACCAACCGCTCGGACTCTCCCATGTTTATTGAACATCTTTGTGCCACTTGTCCTTTACTGATTGGCCCTTTCTGCTCCAGTTGCATCACGTGACAGCGTTCCATTTGTTGCATGATTCTAGCGTTGCCAGACTAAGCTTAAGTCGAGCCCTTGAAGAAACCTGATTTACTCTATGCAGAGTAATGCGGGTTCATTAGCCTCTCCAACTTCGGACTTTCTCAGATCCTTCGCTTATAAAGCCTTTTAAGTAGAGTACTTTGAAAAATCCGATTTATTCTATGCAGAGTAATTTGGGTTCTCTAAGCCTACTTACTTCGGGCTTGTCCAGCTTGAAGTCTTCTCACTTTGTTGCTTCCCAAGCCTTAAGACTTCATGTTTTTCAAACCCGGTTATTTCCAATGGCTAGTCGCTTATCCTGATTTTGACGTCCATTGGTCCATCATTTCCTTCGGACACTTGGTCTCGGGCTTCTCTCTCGGCTTATTTCTTTCGGGCAAATCTCCCGAAGGAATTTCATCGGACAATTTGTCTGAATGAATTCTTTCAGACTTTTTGTCCGCATTTGTCTTTGAAAACTACCTTTCGGGCTTTTCATAATGGATTTTCCCGAAGGGAAAGAGACCCTTCGGGCTTTTTGCATGTCCCCTCGGATTTCCGCAAATGATCCTCCCAAAGGGAAAGATACCCTTCGGGAATTTTGAAATGGTCCTCCCGAAGGGTAACATACCCTTCGGGAAAATTGCAACTGTCCACTTGGAGAAGAAAAAACCCTTAGAAAAAGTTGAAGTGTACCTTTGAGAAAGTTGACTGGGCCCTTTTTGCCTTAAAAAGACCTTTCGGCATTTTGAAAATGCCCTTCAGAGTTTTTAAAAAGACTCATCTTTTGAAGAACCCGAGAAGCACCATTTTTCAAGACCAAATTGGTTTTGTCAAGCCCCTTTATTTATTTCAAGTTTCTGACTACTCACAACTTATGAAGTAACCAAGTAGTGCCTCTTGTAAAACCCGAAATACACTGTCTGTGAAACCTGAATTACTTCTACTTATGAAACATTTAAAAGCTAAGCACTGCTGGAAACCCGATTTGCACTGTGCCTTCAAAAAACCCGAAGTTGTCATTGCTGGAGAACCCAAAGTCCTTCCAAAGACCTACCATTGTCTTGCTTGAAAGCTCCCTTTTCCATACTTAGGTAAACTTTGATATGTGGGCCAAAAAATGGCCAACATTTTTGGCGATTCACTGGGAAGCATGCCTGCTATGCTTGAGAACCCAGCGCATTTGTTTTGTTCGATCCATTGGGTGTGGAGTCACTATTTTTGCACGAAGTTGGCTCTTTTTGGAAAACTTTCTTGAAGCAACAAGTACCACCGAAACGAAACAAACTGTGCCCATGGCACTTAGGGAAGGGAAAACACACAACTGAAAAAGATATGCACCAGGCACATAGAGGAAAATACAAAAGAAAACTAAAAGAAGCATATAGAAATATATACAATAGCTGCAAACTCTCAATAGCAAGGCTTCAGATGAATCCCATTGACTGAGATTGGTAATACCTCTCCATCTAATTGAGCAAGGTGGAAGGCGTTATGTTGTTTGCATTTGTGGATCAAATAAGGGCCTCTCCACAAGCTGTCAAATTTGATATGGTTGTCTGGTTTGGCATTTTTTGAGTTCCATTTGAGAACCAGGTCTCCTTCCTAAAAAGACTTTGCTGTAGCTCTCTTGTCAAAATCCGTCTTGACCTGAGCTTGATGTGCCTTCAATGCTTTCATTGCAAGGTCCCTTGACTCCTCAAGCTCTGTCAGTTCTGCCAATCTCACAATCAGGTTCATCTTCCAGCAGCTCCACCTGATGGGCTAGCTCTAATGCAGGCAGCTCAAGGGAAATGAGTAACTTGGCCTCCCTTCCATATACTAGAACATATGGAGAATTGCCAACAATGGCTTTAGGAGTTACCCGGTCAGCCCACAAGGCTGTCTTTAATTTGGTGTGCCACATCTTCTGGTTCTCTTCAATAATCCTCCTAATGATCCTCAACAAATTCTTATTTGTAGACTCAACCAACCCGTTGCCTTGAGGATAATAGTTTGAGGAAGTGTTGAGGTAGATGCCCATCTTGAGAGCCCATTCACTTGTTTTCAAACCAAGAAAAGCCAAAGCATTATCAGATATGATAGTGGTTGGAACACCAAACCTAGTCACAATGTTGTCGTAGAAATCTAAAACTGCACTTTCATTGGCTTTTTTCAATGCAATGGCTTCCACCCACCTAGTGAATTAATTAGTTGTAGTAAGCACCCACTTATGTTTTGCACTTGATGGAGGGTTAATTACTCCAATGAAGTCCAAACCCCACTGCACGAGTGGTTGCTCCACTTGAATCAAGTTGAGAGTAAGAGCTGCTAACCTTTGCTTTCCCGTGAAGAGAGCACATTCCTGACACTTCCTCACCCATACATAAGCGTCCTTGAAGAGGCTGGGCCCGTTGTAACCAACCCTCATGATCTTTGCTGCAGTAGTCTTTGGGAAAAAATGACCTCCTACAGGCCCATCATGGAAATGCTCCAAAATCTTGGCAACTTGATCATCATCTACGCACCTTAGGTGCACTCCATTGAGGTCTCTTTTAAACAAAACCCCGTCAACTAAAACATAAGGTATGGATTGAAGTCTGAAATACCTTCTTTTTGCTTTGTCCATACTTTGAGGGCACTCACCTGTTAGCAAAAAGTGAGTCATATCATGCAACCAGCTAGTGTGAGGTGGAGGTGCATCTTCTTGCAGGTCATCTTGTGTCACCAAGACACAAGATGACCTCTTTGTCTTCATGAAGATCCTCAACCATATGCTCACATATGCCTTTACCTCTTACTAACCTAGTGGCCTTGATCTCCACGTCATACTCCATGACTTCAGTAATCCAACCAGCTCTTTTTTCGCTCAAATCCTTGTTAAGAAGGAAGTCTCTTATTCTAGGATGAGACACCATAAGGTGGATTCTATTGTTGGATAGCATTGGCTTGAATTTTTTGAGGCTCCTTACTACTGCAAGGACTTGTTTTTTTACAAAAGTGTATTTCACTTCATACCCTTCAAGCCCCTATTGAAAAAAGCTAATGGTTGCTCGAGTCTATTGTTTCTTTGCATCAGCATAGCTGATATATTGTCAATATTGGCAAAAGCATACAAAATAAAATCCCTTTAGAAATCAGGATTCATAAGTGTGGGTGCTTGAGCAATAGCTTGCTTGATAGCTTCGAATGTTGACTTGCCTTCATTTGACCAATTGAACACTTGGTTCTTTAGCATAGCAACGATGGGCTTGCCTAAACTTGCAAAACCAAGGATAAATCTTCTCACGAAGTTCATCTTTCCAAGAAAACTCTGGAGTCCCTTCTTATGCTTGGGCAAGGATAAGGCCAAGATAGCACTTATTATCTCAGAATCAATGGACAACCTTTCCTTTGAGATGATGTGGCCCAGCAGCTTGCCTTCATGCACGACAAACACGCACTTCTTGGGATTCAATGAAATCCCATACTCTGCACCTTTCAAAAATCAGCTTCAGGTGGTCCATGTGTTTGTTGGCATTCTTAAAGAAAACCGTGATGTCATCCAAGTATACCAGCACCATTTGGTTCAGCAACCCCTGAAAAGCCATGTCCATGGCTCTTTGGAAGGTAGCGTCAACATTTGACAGACCAAAAGGCATCTTTTGATATACATACATACCCCATTTGGTGGTGAAGGCAGTCTTGTACCGATCCTCATCCCTCACCTAGACTTGGTTGTAGCCAGAAAAACCATTCAACAAGGAAAAACGTTCTGAACCGGCAATTACTTGAAGGAGTTGCTCCATGGATGGCAGGGGATAGTGATCTTTCAATGAGACTTTGTTCTAATCTCTGAAATCCATGCAAAGCCTAATCTCCCCACTCTTTTTTCTTACAGGCACCAAGTTGGCTACCCATGATGAGTGCTTGATGGGAAAGATGATCCTGGACTCAATCAACTTGGTTAGTTCCTTCCTCATCAACTCCTCAATCTTGGGGTTAACCAGCGTTTGCTTTTGCCTTACATGCTTGGCATTGGCCTCCAACTCTATTGCGTGTTGGGCTAGTTTAGGATCAAAACCTTTTAGGTCGTTGTACTCCCAAGCAAAAATATCTACATACTTTTGGCAAAGTGATATGAAAGCATGCCTCTCAGCCTTGCTGCTTACCTTCCCTAGTTTGAGAAGTTTGTCCTTGAAGATGAGGACTCAAAATTTTTCTCATTAGTAGACATTACTACCTTCTCTTTCCTTATACGGTCTCCTTCATGAAAAAGGCCCTCGAGTGTAACCAGCTCCTTAGGAAGTTTGTTTGACTTCAACTGAACAATCTGATCCTCATACTGATGTTGCAATTTAACTTGGTTGGAGGAGGAAAATTCGGCTTCCTGCTGCAAGAAACAAATAATTTGCTTGTCACTCTCAAAAACTTGCCAATTGGCTTCATTATCTAGCACTGACGGTCTCACCACCACCTTGACATGTGGTTGAACCTTGGTATTCTTCAGCTCACATGGAATGTCAAACTGAGCTCCTACGGCTGCCAACCTGTCAGCGTGCTAGTTTTGATCTCTTGGGATAGCTTGAATGTTAAAGGCTTCAAAATCTTCAATCAGGGCCCACACTCTATTTTTGTAGGACCTCATCAAAGCAATCTTGGTGACGTTCAAGCCTCTGACTTGGTTAACTACGAGCTCACTATTTCCATAAGCTTGCAGTAGTTTGATTCCTCTTTTGGTGGCCCATTGAAGGCCACAGATCAAGCCTTCATATTCTGCTGCATTTGAAGAGTAGCTGAAATGAAACCTGTAAGAAGAAAAAAGCTTGTTACCAAAGGGTGAAACCAACATTGCCCCAGCACCTATGCTATTCATGCTCTTTGAGCCATCAAAGAACAACTTCCATAAACCATTGGGGTCTTCTTTAGGTCTAATGAGTGACGGCATGGGTTGATTCTCTTCATACAGCAGGTAGACACCCATGTCTTTTTCCTCAACACCTTTCAAAGGGTTGAAAAATTGGTTATCTCCCCATAACTCATCCAAGAACAAGTCTGGGACCTCTTTAGGATGAGTGTTCAGCTCTTGGCCAATTATAAACTCATCCTCATCAAGGATGGTACGATTGAGGCTTATATTATCTGGCTGATGGGGTTCAATATGGAATTGTGCCATGGGTTCAGTCGTGGTTGAGACCTTAGTCCCGTACCTTGTTCTGAATGCCATGTAAGACCAATCTACTACAAGGTAGCCCCCAATCTTGGCTATGAATTTTCTGGAAAGACACAAAGTAAAACGAGGAGTGATATCTAGAATCAGCACGTCTCGCACCATGGATACAATAGGACAAGCATGTGAGGTTAGGCTCAAAATTCCTAATGATGCCTGATGGCTTTGTGGAAGAACCATCAAGTTGCAGGACTCCTTTAGTGTGAGGCTCATGCTTGAGGTTCAACTGGTCAGCAATAGACTTTGGCATGATTGAGTTGCTGGCCCCACTATCCACCAAGTAGTTGTGCACCAAGGAATCACCAATGATCAAAAAGACATAGAAAGGGGGGGCTTGGTCACAATACTTGATCCTTCTCTCGCATGACTATTGATTGCATTAGTGAGGACTTCAACTGCCTTGCTTGGCTGCTTACTTGTAGCTGTAGTAACACCCATCTTGGATAATCCGTTCTGCAGAATGTCTACTTGGCCAAGCAGGGAAATCATGTCCCACATCGGCACACTCACGCTGGATTTCTTCATTTGCTCCACAATGTTGATTGGCACACCACCAACTTTTACCTGAACTTTAGGAGCTACTGTTGTTGGCTTTGTCAATGAAGGACTGACGACAATAGGTTCTTTGAATGCTTCTTGATTGTCACCCATATTCCTTCTCTTGAACCTTGTATTTGCTAAGATAGGGATGTGAGCTAGACTGGGAGTGGCCTGCTGATTGGATGTATAACACTCCTCTTGCTCACTAATGACCATTGAGGCCTCTGGCTGGTTTCATCCTTGATCCGAGCCTTGCTCTTGTGGTGGCTGCTCTTGTCTTATCATTGTGGGTACTTCCGTGTTTTGGGCCATAAGAGCTTGGTTGTATCCATAAGCAATAGACTGCTGCCATTGATCATTAAACGCCGGATTGGAGCCATTACTCGAGACAATGGATTGCCGAAAAGAATGATTCCATGGCATTGTCCCCATAGCTTCCTAAGCCATATTATTCTGAATTGGGATCAAGGAGTTGGAAGGGCCTGCAACATTTGGATTGTAATTATGCTGTCTAGCATAGTTAGGCTGACCCTGTTCTTGGAAACCTACTTTGTAGGGTGGCCTATTTGCTTGATAAGGTTGTTGCTGAGGCTGATATGGAGCTTGATAAGGCTTGTTGTAAGCTTGCCTCTTAACATTGACCACATCAATTTCCCAAGGATTGGAGCATGCTCTTCACCTCCAAGTAATTATTCTGCTCTTGGGAGTCGTTGGATCCGCTAGTAGAGGCCTTCTCTTGCTTATTAGGTGAAGGTACAACAGCAATTGTTGGCGTTGGAAGTATAACATCGAGTGGGGGAATGACTGCAAGAGGTGGTCTGATCTTTGGAAAAAGAGGCATTGAAGGTCTGGGAGTAAGTTTACCATCCTGAACTAGGCAATTCTTCGCCTTGATGGCCACCTCGTATGCATCTGACAGTGTGTCTCCTCCCATAGACTAGATCATGACAGCTATGTCACTATTGAGAGCCTTCAAGTAATACAAGAAAACAAAGTTTGGAGATGGTCTAACAGCTGCTGGGATTCTATCCCATGCCTTCTGAAATCTTGTATTGAAGTCTTGCACGACTTCATGAGGAGCTCTCTTGATGGTGGTCAACAGCTCTGCAAGTGACACTGGTCACTCTTATCTCTAAATCTTTAACACAGGGCTGTTCCCAGCTCATCCCATGAGTGGATAGAATTAGGAGCAAGGCCCTATACTAGTCTAATGTCTTTCCTTTGACGGATGTTGACCATTTTGGTCCTACAGGCAAAATCGGTCTCCTTCCCCTGCTGTTCTGAGCCAGTTCAAATTTGGTTTGCATAGGTCTTTCAGCAAAAAGATGGACCAGTTCAAAGAATGCAAGGCTTTTACAAAGCTTCTTCGGACATTTTGTCGGAATAAATTCACAAGGAAAGAGAATAAAACTTGAAGGCATGTTTCCTTAAAGTTGGAAAAGGTGGTTCAATGTTGGGGTTCAACGGCATGATCTTTCCAAGAACTTTGAACCATTGTTGGTTCAATTGGTTTGGTTCAATTGGTTTGGTTCAACGAGTTGGTTCAACAGGTCGTTTCAACGATACATCTAATTCATAAGGGAATTGAATGGACGCGACTCCTTGCAGAACACAAAGTGTTGAACCATTGAACCGTTGAACCAATTAACTCCAAAAAATGGTTCAAGTTCAATCGGAGGGTTCAACGACAGAGACCCAAACAAAGAAAAGTCCGAAGGAAAGTGAAGCCGAAGGAGTTGCTAAAGAGGTGAGGGGGCGCGAACGTCGACTTCACGTGAAATAACCGTTGGTCTTTAAAATAATTGACAGAAGATAGCCTCGAGGGCCGAAAGGGCTAGGAAAAGACAAAAGCTGGGAAAAGACAAAAGTCAAAGAGTGAACTCAACAACCTGCCGAGAAAGGAGCCCAAGGAGCCAAGCGTAGATACAGACAAAACAGCCTAGGTGGCAAAAAGGGAAGCGTCGGCAGAGGAGTTATTCCAATAGTTGAAACAGTCTTCGCCAAGTAGTCATCAAGGAGTGCAAACATTGAATGGCATGGCTTGTTTTTCCCCATTTTGCATTGATGAGCAGACAAACCGCGTGAATGTCTTGAAGAAGTGGTCTTGTTTGCAAACAAAGGGGCGCGACCCATGCTTTCACAATAATGTTTGAATGCCAAAGTCAAGACTAGCAACTGACACAACATGTTCTTTCAGCGACTTCCTCTTCCCAATATTTTCAACGCAGCATGGGCCACTTGTAAAAAAGGGCACCATTGCTTCCTCTTTCTCTATATATATTGTAAACTGTCATTTGAGAAAGAGATCTCTCAGCTTGTAAGGCGGAGCTTTGCCAAAATTTACCTTGAATCAAAAAAGAAGCATTTTTGCCTCCATTTGAGCTTGCACTTTTACATATGTCTATGGCTTTGTCTTGTGTTAAGTCATTTTCCTTCATGCTTTCACAGAATGATTCCAGCATGTCTAGTGTATTGTGAGTTCTTTTACAGGTTAGCCAGAAGTGTCCACAACAGATTATAGCCGCATGTGAACAGGCTGCCATAGTGTGTCTTAGAACACCTCTGGTAGTTCTTCCTCCCTGTATCTTCAAGAGGACCCTTAGCTCACTGATGCAGAAGGATTTATCTTATCAAATGAAGTGCATACCAGCTTGTTCTTGGTGAAAAGTGTATGTTCAAGCTAAGTAGGTCAACCATTTTTGGTGTATCACCGTTTAGTTTAGGTTCTATTTTCAGCATCCTTTTCACTTTTTAACCCCCCCATTGTTAGTAGTAGGAAACCCAGGACCAAAGAGATACATCAAAGTGAGCTAGCCCTTATCTAGAGATTCTCCCCTCAGTTTTTGCCAAACCCACAGGCAAGAGAGAAGTCTCCATTGTGTCGCGTGGAAGAGAGAAGCCCAGCGTTCTTTCAAGGGTGCAATCCACAACGTCAACAGTTTTTGTCACGTCCGGTGGGACAAGTTTTTATTCTAAAGAGTTGAAGAATTTTGGTTTGCTCTTCAACCAACCATCCTTTGGAGGCTTTTCATCAACACCAATGACAACTCCGAGTTGAATCAATTGGTTAAGCAGTCCTTGTGCCATCAAAAAATCACATTTTTGTATGTATAATTCCATTGCTTAGAATCATGGACCTTGTTTTCTTTCATATAACTTTGATCAAGCTCAGGTTGTTCATGGAATCACCTCAAGCAGCTCTCCTAGTTGCCCTTCAATAGTAAGGGAAGTAACACTAGAATTTGAGAAGCAAGTGATGGAGATAGACATATTGGATGAGCAGTATAGATATCAACAAAAGCTTCTGTACAAAAAGGAGTGTTTGTTCAGGGAAACTCAGGTCTGACAATCCATGAAGGAAGAGGTAGCAAAATGGAAGGGTCCATTCATTCAAGGCAATCAGCTTTGTGTGCCCCCTCTTATTCTAAAGAAAGCCCCCTCTTCTGCACCAAATCCTTTCTACCAGATAGCACTTGCTCACTCTAGTTCATCTGATGCAATAACCACTTTTGCTCTTAATCCCTTGCACCTAGCTTTTGTTGACAAATTTTTCACCAACAGGCCAAAAAAATCGGTCCCCTTCTTTTCCTGCTGTTTCTGAGCCAATACATTTTGATTTTGCACGAGTTTGCAAATTTCTACGAAATCTGCAGGGTTTCTACGAACTCCACAGGGACTTCTACGAACTCTGCAGGTGTAGTCTTTCGGCAGTGAAGAACCAGTTCAAAGAGTGCAAAGTTTTACAAGGCTTTTTCGGACTCTTGTCTAAAGAAATTCACAAGGGAAGTTAGCATCTTTGAACCGTTGAACCATTGAACCGGTTCAATGCTTCGGTTCAATGCCTTGGTTCAATGCTTCAGTTCAACGACAAAGTTCAATCAGCTGAGTTCATCGCGTTGGTTCGATCAAATGGTTCAACGGCTTTGGTTCAATGTTTCGGTTCACTCAATTAGTTCATCAAATGGTGCAACGGCTTTTGGTTCAATCAAAGGGTTCAACGCTTGGTTCAAAGGAGCGGTTCAATGCAAAAGTTCAAGAGAGCCTCCCGAAGGACAAGTGCCCTTGCGGAGGACACTTGGTCGACAAAAGCACCCTTCCTGTTTAAGGCAGTCGAAAGGCAAAGGCATAATTCCTTCGGACTTTTTGTCCGAAGGAATTCGGGCTGCAAACAAAATCCCTAAAAAGACCAAGGCAAGAAAAATGAATTCTTTTGGATTTTTTGTCCGAAGGAATTCCTTGGGACAAAAAGTCAGAATAAATTCGGAGGAAAAGTCGAGAAAATTTCGAAGAAATTCGGAAAGCAAAGTGGCAGAGGCATTTCTAGCAGACTTTTGTCTGCGGGAAAATTGTCTGCTGAAAAAGCCCGAAGGAGCAACTAGCCTGAAGCAAGAAACCCGCCCGAAGGGTATGTGCCCTTGCGGAGGACTCTTGTCGAGGAAAAGGACTTTTCTCAAGAACCCGAAGGGTCACTTCCCCTTCGGGAAGGATCAACACAAGAAGTCTGTAGAAAAGGCCGAAGAGGGTCCAAGGGGTGACGGGCCCGAGGACGTCAAAGTCAAGCACGACGAACTAGCCGTTGAAAATTCAAAAGCAGTGACGGGTGCGCGGACGTCAAATTCAAGGTAGTGAAATAGCCGTTTTGTTTTAAAATGCTTGAGTGCCAACTAGAAAGGAGCCCAAGGAACGCAGCAACCCGCCAAAAGATAGTCCCGAGGGGCGAAGGAGCCAGAAAGGGACAAAACCAGGTTGAGACAAAATGAGGAAGAAGACAAAGTGCAGGAAAAGACAAAGCAGTCCAAGTGGCGAGGAAAGGCGAGTTATTGCCAGGTGGTCATCAAACGGCGCAAACAGTAAGCAGCGCGGCCTGCTTTGCATTTATAAGTGGACAAACCGCGTAAATGCTTGGAAAGAAGCAATCTGTTTGCAGAAAAGAGACGTGGTCCATGTTTCTTTTGATGCTTTTCACAGAATGACTCTAGCAGGCCTAGTGCATTGTCAAGTTTCTTTTCTGCAGGTCTGCCAGAAGTGTCTACAACAGGAATATAGGCGCATGTGAATAGGCTACCCAAGTGTGTCGCAGAGCACCTTTGGTAGTTCCTTTCTCCTTGTATCTCTACGAACCCCTGACTCACTGAAACAGAAGAGTTTCCCACCTCAGATGAAGTGTATGGGCGCTTTTTCCTGGTGAAAAGTGTATGTTCGGGCTGAGTGGGTAAACATTTTCTGGTGTATCACCTTTTCATTTTTAGGCTTAGGTTCTGTTTTCAACATCTCTATCTCTTTTCATCCCCCCACCTTTTTCCATTTTATTTGTTAGCAGTAGGAGAAACCATGGCCTACAAGATACATCAGAGGGAGCTAGCCCATATCTAGAGACTCTCCCCTCCAGCTTCACCGGTCCCATAGGGGAGAGGGGAGTTTCCATTGTGGCGTGTGGAAGAGCGGGAGCTAGGCCTCCTGCCCTCGGGTGCAATCCACTGCGTCAACAGTTTTTGGCACGCCCGGTGGGACCAACTAGGACAAGTTGTGTCCAAAGAGTTGAAGAATTTTTGGTGTGTTCAACCAACCAGCGTTTGGAGGCTTTTGCATCAACACCAATGGCGACTCCGAGTTGAATCAACTGGTTAAGCAGTCCAGGTGCCATCAAGAAATCACTTTTTGTATGTATAATCCCATTGATAAGAGTCATGGACTTTGTGTTCCTTCATATGAATTTAATCAAACTCAAAATTTTCATGCAATTCCCTCAAGCAGCTCTCCTAGTTGCCCTTCAACGATAAGGGAGGTGGCGTTGGAGTTTGAGAAGCAGGTAATGGAGATAGACAGACTAGATGAGCAATATGGATATCAGCAAGAGCTGATGTATAAAGAGGAGTGTTTGTTCAGTGAAGCTCAGGCCTTGCAATCCATGGAGGAGGTAGCAAAATGGAGGAATCCATTCATGCAAGGCAGCCAGCCTTGCGCACCCCCTTCTATTCTAAAGAAAGCCCCCTCTTGTGCACCAAATTCTTTCTATCAGATGGCACTTGCTCACTCCATCTCATCTGATGCATCAATCAACCCAGCGCTTGACCCCGTACGCCTAGCCTTCAAGCATCAAAGGGAACTGAAACAACCTCCCATGGAGATGAACTTTCTAAATTCCTTAGATCGTGAATCTTCCTTTGGGGGGAACATTATGAACCAACGCATCTCTCTCAAAACTGTGCCTACCCATCCTTATGATGATTCCTATGAGCTCCAGGAAAGACTCTTTCAGGATAATCTAGCCAAGCAAATTGAGGATTTAGAGGCTAAGATGAGACTGCTTCGAGAAATAGAGATGAAACTTTCAGACCTTGTAGAGGAGCCCCAGGACCTTGGAGAAAACAAAGTTGCTTCCTATTCAGAGGAGCAAAATTCCAATTCCGAGATTCTGAACTTGAAGAAAATAGTAGAATCATGGGGCAGGAAGGAGGAGAAGAAAGGTTTTACTCAAAACCTTGAAGATGAGGCTGCTCCTGCTCATGATGATACTGGTGACCTCCAAGAAAGGCTCTTCCAAGAGGATATGGCCAGAAGAATTGCAGAGTTGGAATCCAGAGAGAGATTCCTTAGCCAATGTGTGATGGACGGTTCAGACCCAATGGCACATTCTATGTCTAAACACACCCCATCTACACACTTCCAAGAGAGCTATCAGGCCACACTTGATATAGATGAAGTGCTAGCAAAATGGAAGGAGGAGAATCATTCGATTCTAGCTCAAGGACTGCCTCTTCTTCCACATGGTTTTTCCACTTCACCCCTTCTCAAGGAGGAACCTGTTTTACAGGAAGCGAGCGAGGAATAGAAGATCCAATTTGCAGCTCTTCAAGAGGCTATCATAAGCGACAATGAAGAAGAAATCATCATCGATGCTCCTTATGAAGACATCATCAGCAATGGAGAAGACGCAGGTCACGCATACATGCAGATGTTCCAGCAATACGAGGAGGAACTTAAGCATAGTGAGCTCTCTCCTCCTTTGTTTGATGAACTTCCTTGTTTCGATGAGGACGACTACGCTAAGGAGCCGGAGTTGGAGGAGGACCAGATGAATGTCTTTGAACATCTAGAAACTCTGGTCCTTGAGCAAGAGAAGGAAAGGCTGGTCTCCCTTGAGGAAAGCCTTGAAGAAGAAAATTTTGAACAAAGAGGTCATGTTCTGTGGGATGAGCAACCAGTTTGTGATTCCATTTCAGACATCACAACAGTCACCCTTCTTCAAGAAAGCCTTGAGGGAGCAGAGGATGAGTTTGACAGGATTTTCAACAAAGCAGAGGGGAACAAGTCAAACCATGATGCATTGCTGAGGGACCATGCACAACAAAGGGCTTATGGTGACGAGCCAGCAGCCATAGATTTCTTGGTGAAATGCACCATCATGAAGGACCAGCATTCAACAAGCTTCCAAGAACAAGAAGAGTACGTATATGTTGGAAGCATGTTTGAATCTGATCCACTCGGATGCAAGCCAATCCAGGTGACAGGGAAGAGGAGCAGGTCACCAAATCTCCTTTTTATTCAGCCCTTTGTCTGGCACCATAGGTTCTCTTGCCAGGAAGGGAACTTAAAAAGTTTTCCCTTTGATCCAGGAGGGAGACAAATATTTCTGGTTAGCTGTATATAGTAGTTTGCTTTCAGTTTCTTTTCCTGCTTTCCCTAAGCGCAGTTTGCACAAGTGTTTTTAGTCTTGTGTGTGCTTTCCCTTGTGTCTGGGGTAAAAAGGCTCATGATTGATTCTGGGATCTATCAAGGCGGTTGCTAACTCTTTCAAAGCTGCATTCTGACTCCGTGCCCAATGGACTAAAAGGCAACTAGTCTCTAAGCATAGCAGGCATGCTTTGCCTGGGAGTCGCCAATTTGTTGACCATTTTTTGACCAACAGGCCAAAAAAATCGGTCCCCTTCTTTTCCTACTATTTCTGAGCCAGTACATTTTGATTTTGCACGAGTTTGCAAATTTCTACGAACTCTGCAAGTCCATTTCTACGGACTCTGCAGGTTTTCTATGAACTCCACAGGGACTTCTACGAACTCTGCAGGTGTAGTCTTTCGGCAGTGAAGAACCAGTTCAAAGAGTGCAAAGTTTTACAAGGCTTTTTCAGACTATTATCTGAAGAAATTCACAAGGGAAGTTAGCATCTTTGAACCATTGAACCATTGAACCGGTTCAATGCTTCGGTTCAATGCCTTGGTTCAACGCTTCGGTTCAACGGCAAAGTTCAATCGACTGAGTTCATCGCATTGGTTCAATCAAATGGTTCAACGGCTTTGGTTCAATGTTTCGATTCACTCAGTTGGTTCATCAAACGGTTCAACGGCTTTTGGTTCAATCAAAGGGTTCAATGCTTGGTTCAAAGGAGCGATTCAATGCAAAAGTTCAAGAGAGCCACCTGAAGGACAAGTGCCCTTGCGGAGGACACTTGGTCGACAAAAGCACCCTTCGGAAGGGTTGATTTCAAGAAAGCCGTAAAGGTAAGTTCTTTCAAAATTTTGTTTAAGGCAGTCAAAAGGCAAAGCTATAATTCCTTCGGACAAAAAGTCCGAAGGAATTCGGAAAGGCTGCAAACAAAATCCCGCAAAAGACCAAGGCAAGAAAAACGAATTCTTTCGGAGTTTTTGTCTGAAGGAATTCCTTCGGACAAAAAGTCCGAAGAAATTCGGAGGAAAAGCCGAGAAAATTCCGAAGAAATTCGGAAAGCAAAGTGGTAGAGGCATTTCTTGCGGACTTTTGTCCGCGGAAAAATTGTCTGCGGAAAAAGCCCAAAGGAGCAACCAGCCCGAAGCAAGAACCCTGCCCGAAGGGTATGTGCCCTTGTGGAGGGCTCTCGCCGAGGAAAAGGATTTTTCTCAAGAAGTTGAAGGGTCACTTCCCCTTCGAGAAGGATCAACACAAGAAGTCCGCAGAAAAGGCCGAAGAGGGTCCAAGGGGTGACGGGCCCAAGGACGTCAAAGTCAAGCACGACGAACTAGCTGTTGAAAATTCAAAAGTAGTGTTGGGTGCGCGGATGTCAAATTCAAGCCAGTGAAATAGCCATTTTGTTTTAAAATGCTTGAGCGCCAACCAGAAAGGAGCCCAAGGAATGCAGCGACCCGACAAAAGGTAGTCCCCAGAGGCGAAGGAGCTAGAAAGGGACAAAACCAGGATGCGACAAAATGAGGAAGAAGACAAAGTGCAAGAAAAGACAAAGCAGTCCAAGTGGCAAGGAAAGGCGAGTTATTGCCAGGTGGTCATCAAACGGTGCAAATAGTAAGCGGTGCGGCCTACTTTGCAGTTATAAGGGGACAAACCGTGTAAATGACTGAAAGGAAGTAGTCTGCAGAAAAGAGACGCAGTCCATGTTTCCTCATAAATGTTTGAATGCCAAAGTCAAAGCAGGAGCCGACAATCAAAAAGCTCCCTCTTCCCAAGGCTCGGAACGCACATGGGCCAGCTTGCAAAAGAGTGCCAAAAGTTTTTTTCCAAAAAGCGCCAAGTTCCCTTCTCTTTTTTATATATTGTAAAATTTCTCATTTGAAAAGGATCCATTCTCTTAGCCCGTAAGGCAAAGCTCTGCCCAAAAATCTCTCGGGCTTGTAAGGTAGAACTCTGCCAGTTTTTTACCTTGAATCAAGACTTAGCATTTTTGCCTCCATTTGGACTTGCACTTTAAAGCATATGTCTGTTTTCTTTTTGTGTTAAGTCATTTTCTTTGATGCTTTTCACAGAACGACTCTAGCATGTCTAGTGCATTGTGAAGTTTCTTTTCTGCAGGTCTGCGAAAAGTGTCTACAACAGGAATATAGGCGCATGTGAATAGGCTGCCCAAGTGTGTTGCAGAGCACCTTTGGTAGTTCCTCTCTATATCTCTACGGACCCCTGACTCACTAAAATAGAAGAGTTTCCCACGTCAGATGAAGTGTATGGGCGCTTTTTCCTGGTGAAAAGTGTATGTTCAGGCTGAGTGGGTCAACATTTTCTGGTGTATCACCTTTTCATTTTTAGGCTTAGGTTCTGTTTTCAGCATCTCTCTCTCTTTTCATCCCCCCTTTTTTCCATTTTATTTGTTAGCAGTAGGAGAAACTAGGGCCTAAAAGATACATCAGAGGGAGTTAGCCCTTATCTAGAGACTCTCCCTTCCAACTTCGCCGGTCTCACAGGCGAGAGGGGAGTTTCCATTGTTGCGTGTGGAAGGGCGGGAGCTAGGCCTCCTGCCCTCGGGTGCAATCCATTGCGTCAACATTTTTTGGCACGCTCAGTGGGACCAACTAGGACAAGTTGTGTCCAACGAGTTGAAGAATTTTTGGTGTGTTCTTCAACCAACCAGCCTTTGGAGGCTTTTGCATCAACACCAATGGCGACTCCGAGTTGAATCAGCTGGTTAAGCAGTCTAGGTGCCATCAAGAAGTCATTTTTTGTATGTATAATCCAATTGACAAGAGTCATGGTCTTTGTGTTCCTTCATATGAATTTAATCAAACTTAAAATTTTCATGCAATCCCCTCAAGCAGCTCTCCTAGTTGCCCTTCAACGATAAGGGAGGTGGCGTTGGAGTTTGAGAAGCAGGTAATGGAGATAGACAGACTGGATGAGCAATATGGATATCAGCAAGAGCTGATGTATAAAGAGGAGTGTTTGTTCAGGCAAGCTTAGGCCTTGCAATCCATGGAGGAGGAGGTAGCAAAATGGAGGAATCCATTCATGCAAGGTAGCCAGCCTTGCGCACCCCCTTCTATTCTAAAGAAAGCCCCCTCTTGTGCACCAAATCCTTTCTATCAGATGGCACTTGCTCACTCCATCTCATCTGATGCATCAATCAACCCTGCCCTTGACCCCGTACGCCTAGCCTTCAAGCATCAAAGGGAACTGGAACAACCTCCCATGGAGATGAACCTTCTAAATTCCTTAGATCCTGAATCTTCCTTTAGGGGGAACATTATGAACCAGCACATCTCTCTCAAAACTGCTCCTACCCATCCTTATGATGATTCCTATGAGCTCCAGGAAAGACTCTTTCAGGATAATCTAGCCAAGCAAATTGAGGATTTAGAGGCTAAGATGAGACTGCTTCATGAAAGAGAGATGAAACTTTCAGACCTTGTAGAGGAGCCCCAGGGCCTTGGAAAAAACAAAGTTGCTCCCTGTTCACAGAAACAAAATTCCAATTCCGAGATCCTGAACTGGAAGAAAACAGTAGAATCATGGGGCAGGAAGGAGGAGAAGAAAGGTCTTGCTCAAAACCTTGAAGAAGATGAGGCTGCTCCTGCTCATGATGATACTGGTGACCTCCAAGAAAGGCTTTTCCAAGAGGATATGACCAGAAGAATTGCAGAGTTGGAATCCAGAGAGAGATTCCTCAACCAATGTGTGATGGACGGTTCAGACCCAATGGCACATTCTATGTCTGAACACACCCCTTCTACACACTTCCAAGAGAGCTATCAGGCCACACCTGATATAGATGAAGTGCTAGCCAAATGGAAGGAGGAGAATCATTCGATTCTAGCTCAAGGACTGCCTCCTCTTCCACATGGTTTTTCCACTTCACCCCTTCTCAAGGAGGAACCTGTTTTACAGGAGGCGAGCGAGGAACAAAAGATCCAATTTGCAACTCTCCAAGAGGCTATCATGAGCGACAACAAAGAAGAAATCATCATCGATGCTCCTTGTGAAGACATCATCAGCAATGGAGAAGACGCAGGTGACGCATGCATGCGGATGTTCCAGCAATACGAGGAGGAACTTAAGCATGGTGAGCTCTCTCCTTTGTTTGATGAACTTCCTTGTTTCGATGAGGAGGACGACTACGCTAAGGAACCTGAGTTGGAGGAGGACCAGATGAATGTCTTTGAACATCTAGAAACTCTGGTCCTTGAGCAAGAGAAGGAAAGGCTGGTCTCCCTTGAGGAAAGCCTTGAAGAAAAAAATTTGAACAAAGAGGTGATGTTCTGTGGGATGAGCAACCAGTTTGTGATTCCATTTCAGACATCACAACAGTCACCCTTCTTCAAGAAAGCCTTGAGGGAGCAGAGGATGAGTTTGACAGGATTTTCAACGAAGCAGAAGGGAACAAGTCAAACCATGATGCATTGCAAAGGGACCATGCACAACAAAGGGCTTATGGTGACGAGCCAGCAGCCATAGATTTCTTGGTGAAATGCACCAGCATGAAGGACCAACATTCAACAAGCTTCCAAGAACAAGAAGAGTACGCATATGTTGGAAGCATGTTTGAATCTGATCCACTTGGATGCAAGCCAATCCAGGTGACAGGGAAGAGGAGCAGGTCACCAAATCTCCTTTTTATTCAGCGATTTATCTGGCACCATAGTTCTTCTTGCCAGGAAGGGGACTTAAGAAGTTTTCTCTTTGATCCAGGAGGGAGGCAAATATTTCTGGTTAGCTGTATATAGTAGTTTGCTTTCAGTTTATTTTCCTGCTTTCCCTAAGTGCAGTTTGCACAAGTAGTGTTTTTAGTGTTGTGTGTGCTTTCCCTTGTGTCTGGGGTAAAAAGGCTCATGATTGATTCTGGGATCTGTCAAGGCGGTTGCTAACTCTTTCAAAGCTGCATTCTGACTCTGTGCCCAATGGACTAAAAGGCAACTGGTCTTTAAGCATAGCAGGCATGCTTCCCCTGGGAGTTGCCAATTTGTTGACCATTTTTTGACCAACAGGCCAAAAAAATCGGTCCCCTTCTTTTCCTGCTGTTTCTGAGCCAGTACATTTTGATTTTGCACGTGTTTGCAAATTTCTATGGACTCTGCAGGTCTATTTCTATGGACTCTGTAGGTTTTCTACGAACTCCACAGGGACTTCTATGAACTCTATAGGTGTAGCCTTTCGGCAGTGAAGAACCAGGTCAAAGAGTGCAAAGTTTTACAAGGCTTTTTCGGACTCTTGTCTGAAGAAATTCACAAGGGAAGTTAGCATCTTTAAACCGTTGAACCATTGAACCGGTTCAATGCTTCGGTTCAATGCTTTGGTTCAACGCTTCGGTTCAACGGCAAAGTTCAATTGGCTGAGTTCATCGCGTTGGTTCGATCAAATGGTTAACGGATTTGGTTCAATGCTTTGGTTCTATGTTTCGGTTCACTCAGTCGATTCGTCAAACGGTTCAACGGCTTTTGGTTCAATCAAAGGGTTCAACGCTTGGTTCAAAGGAGCAGTTCAATGTAAAAGTTCAAGAGAGCCTCCTGAAGGACAAGTGCCCTTGCGGAGGACACTTGGTCGACAAAAGCACCCTTCGGAAGGGTCGATTTCAAGAAAGCTGCAAAGGTAAGTTCTTTCGAAATTTTATTTAAGGTAGTTGAAATGCAAAGGCATAATTCGTTCGGACAAAATGTCCGAAGGAATTCGGAAAGGCTGCAAACAAAATCCCTAAAAAGACCAAGGCAAGAAAAATGAATTCTTTTGGACAAAAAGTCCGAAGAAATTTGGAGGAAAAGCCGAGAAAATTCCAAAGAAATTCGGAAAGCAAAGTGGCTGAGGCATTTCTTTCGGACTTTTGTCTGCGGGAAAATTGTCCGCGGAAAAAACCCGAAGGAGCAACCAGCCCGAAGCAAGAAACCCGTCCGAAGGGTATGTGCCCTTGCGGAGGGCTCTCACCAAGGAAAATGACTTTTCTCAAGAAGGCGAAGGGTCACTTCCCCTTCGAGAAGGATCAACACAAAAAGTCCGCAGAAAAGGCCGAAGAGGAAGGTCGAAGAGGGTCCAAGGGGTGACGGGCCCGAGGACGTCAAAGTCAAGCACGACGAACTAGCCGTTGAAAATTCAAAAGCAGTGACGGGTGCATGGACGTCAAATTCAAGGCGGTGAAATAGCCGTTTTGTTTTAAAATGCTTGAGTGCCAACCAGAGAGGAGACCAAGGAACGCAACGACCCGCCAAAAGATAGTCCCGAGGGGCAAAGGAGCTAGAATGGGACAAAACCAGGAAGAAGACAAAGTGCAGGAAAAGACAAAGCAGCCCAAGTGGCGAGGAAAGGCGAGTTATTGCCAGGTGGTCATCAAACGGCGCAAACAGTAAGCGACGCGGCCTGCTTTGCATTTATAAGGGGACAAATCGCGTAAATGCCTGGAAAGAAGCAGTCTATTTGCAGAAAAGAGATGCGGTCCATGTTTCCTCATAAATGTTGGAACGCCAAAGTCAAAGCAGGTGCCGACAATCAAACGGCGCCCTCTTCTCAAGGCTCGGAACGCACATGGGCCAGCTTGCAAAAGAGTGCCAAAAGTCTTTTCCAGAAAGCGCCAAGTTCCCTTCTCTTTTCTATATATTGTAAAATTTCTCATTTGAAAAGGATCCATTCTCTTAGCCCGTAAGGCAAAGCTCTGCCCAAATATCTCTCGGGCTTGTAAGGTAGAACTTTGCCAGTTTTTTACCTTGAATCAAGACTTAGCATTTTTGCCTCCATCTAGACTTGCACTTTAAAGCATGTTTGTTTTCTTTTTGTGTTAAGTCATTTTCTTTGATGCTTTTCACAGAACGACTCTAGCATGTCTAGTGCATTGTGAAGTTTCTTTTTTGCAGGTCTGCGATAAGTGTCTACAACAAGAATATAGGCGCATGTGAATAGGCTGCCCAAGTGTGTCGCAGAGCACCTTTGGTAGTTCCTTCCTCCCTGTATCTCTATGGACCCCTGACTCACTGAAACAGAAGAGTTTCCCACGTCAGATGAAGTGTATGGGTGCTTTTTTTAGGTGAAGAGTGTATGTTCGGGCTAAGTGGGTCAACATTTTCTGGTGTATCACCTTTTCATTTTTAGGCTTAGGTTCTATTTTCAGCATCTCTCTCTCTTTTCATCCCCTCCCTTTTTCCATTTTATTTGTTAGCAGTAGGAGAAACCAGAGCCTAAAAGATACATCAGAGGGAGCTAGCCCTTATCTAGAGACTCTCCCCTCCAGCTTCGCCGGTCCCATAGGCGAGAGGGGAGTTTCCATTGTTGCATGTGGAAGGGCGGGAGCTAGGCCTCCTGCCCCCGAGTGCAATCCACTACGTCAACAACTTTCCAACATCAAAGGGCATTAGAGCAACCTCTCATGGAGACTAACCTTCTCAATTCTTTAGATTGTGGACCCTCCTTTGAAGAGAATACCATGAACCAGCACATCTCTCTTCTAGAAACTCTTCCTGTACATCAACAGTCTCTTCCTAGTCTTCCTCAATCTCCTCAAGTCTTTCAACATGATTTTAAGATTCCAAGTTGGAGGAGAGAATACCATGAACCAGCTCAGGGCCTTGGAAATGATGAAGCTGCTCTTGCTCATGGTAATCCTCATGATCTCCAAGAAAGGCTCTTCCAAGAGAATATAGCCAGGTAAATTGTAGAGTTGGAATCCAGAATGAGGTTCCACAGCCAAAGTGTGATGGACGGTTTAGACCAAACAACAGATTCCAGTCTGAACACACCCCATCTACACTCCTTCAAGACAACTATCAGGTCACATCTGATATAGATAAAGTGCTGTCCAAATGGAAGGAAGAGAATCATTCGATTCTAGCTCAAAGACTGCCTCCTCTTCCACATGAATTTAATCATCAGCCTTCCACTTCATCCCTTCACAAGGAGGAATCTGTTTTGCAAGAGGCAAGTGAAGAAGGAGGATCCAATTTACAGCTGCCCAAGAGGCTATCATGAGCGACAATGAAGATGAAATCATCATGGATGCTCCTTTTGAAGACATCATCAACAACAGAGAGGACACAGGGCATGCATACATGCGGATGTTCCAGCAATATGAAGAGGAAAGTAAGCATGGTGAGCTCTCTTCCCCCTTGTTTGATGAACTTCCTTGTCGCTTTGATGAAGAAAATGACCATGCCAAGGAACCCGAGTTGGAGGAGAATCAGGAGGATGTCTTTGAACAGCTAGAGACTTTGGTCTTTGAGCAGGAAAAGGAGAGGCCTGTCTATCTTGAGGAAAGCTTTGAAGAAGAGAGCCTTGAACAAGAAGGTGATGTTCTGTGGGATGAGCACTCAGTCTGTGATCTCATTTCAGACATCACAATAGTCATCCTTCTTCAAGAAAGCCATGATGAAGCAGAGGATCAGTTTGACAGGGTTTTCAACGAAGTAGAAGGGGACAAGTCAGTCCACTATGCATATCAAAAGACTTATGGTGATAAGCTAGCAGCCATTGATTTCTTGGTGAAACACACCAGCATGAAAAACCAGCAGGAGGCAAGCTTCCAAGAACAAGAAGAATACATATATGTTGGAAGCATGTTTGACCCTGATTCATTTGGATACAAGCCAATCAAGGTGGCAGGCAAGAAGAGCAAGTCACCAAGTCTCCATTCCGTTCAGCCACGTGTCTGGCATCATAAGTTTTCTTGCCATGAAGGAGACTTAAAAAGTTTTCCCTTTGATCCAGGAGGGAGGCAAATATCCCTGGTTAGCTGTACATAGTAGTTTGTTTTCAATTTTTCTTTCCCTGTTTTCCCTAAGTGCTGTTTGCACAGGAAGTGCTTTTTTAGCCTTTGTTGTGTGTGTTTTCCTTTGTGTTTGGGGTAAAAGCTTCATGATTGATTCTTGGATCTCTCGAGGCTGTTGCTAACTTTTTCAAGCTGCGTTCGGATTCCGTGCCCAATGGACTTTGAGGCTACTGGTTTCTAAGCATAGCAGGCATGCTTCCCCTGGGAATCGTCAATTTGTTGGCCATTTTGGTCCTACAGGCCAAAATCGGTCTCCTTCCCCTGCTGTTCTAAGCCAGTTCAAATTTGGTTTGCACAAGTCTTTTGGCAAAAAGATGGACCAGTTCAAAGAATGCAAGGCTTTTACAAAGCTTCTTCAGACATTTTGTCGAAAGAAATTCACAAGGAAAGAGAACAAAACTTGAAGGCACGTTTCCTTAAAGTTGGAAAAAGTGGTTCAACATCGGGGTTCAACGGCATGATCTTTCCAAGAACTTTGAACTTTGAACATTGAACTTTGAACCATTGTTGGTTCAATCGGTTGGTTCAATCGGTTTGGTTCAACAGGTCGTTTCAATGATACATCTAATTCACAAGGGAATTGAAGGGACGCGACTCCTTGCATAACACAAAGTGTTGAACCGTTGAACCATTGAACTCCCAAAAATGGTTCAAGTTCAATCGAGGGTTCAACGACAGACTCGAACAAAGAAAAGTCCGAAGGAAAGTGAAGCCAAAGGAGTTGCTAAAGAGGTGAGGGGGCACGAACGTCAACTTCACGCAATAAAATAACCGTTGGTCTTTAAAATAATTGACAAGCTTGAAGAGCCAAGGATTGATAGAAGACAGCCTTGAGGGCCGAAAGGGCCAGGGAAAGACAAAAGCTAGGAAAAGACAAAAGTCGAAGAGTGAACTCAGCGACCCGCTGAGAAAGGAGCCCGAGGAGCCAAGCGCAGATATGGACAAAACAGCCCAAGTGGCAAAAAGGGAAGCGTCGGCAGAGGAGTTATTCCAGCAGTTGAAACAGTTTCCGCCAAGTGGTCATCAAGGAGCGCGAACATTGAATGGCGCGACCTGTTTTTTCCTATTTTGCATTGATGAGCAGACAAACCGCGTGAATGTCTTGAAGCGGTCTTGTTTGCAGACAAAGGGGCGCGGCCCATGCTTTCACAATAATGTTTGAACGCCAAAGTCAAGATTGGCAACTGAAACAGCATGTTCTTTCAACGACTTTCTCTTCCCAATATTTTCAACGCAGCATGGGCCACTTGTAAAAAAGGGCGCCATTGCTTCCTATTTCTCTATATATATTGTAAACTCTCATTTGAAAAAGATATCTCTCAGCTTGTAAGGCGGAGCCCTGCCAAAATTTACCTTGAATCAAAAAAGAAGCATTTTTGCCGCCATTTGAGCTTGCACTTTTGCATATGTCTATGGCTTTGTCTTGTGTTAAGTCATTTTCCTTCATGCTTTCACAGAATGATTCCAGCATGTCTAGTGTATTGTGAGCTATTTTACAGGTTAGCCAGAAATGTCTACAGCAGATTATAGGCGCATGTGAACACACTGCCATAGTGTGTCTTAGAACACCTCTGGTAGTTCTTCCTCCCTGTATCTTCAAGAGGACCCCTAGCTCACTGACGCAAAAGGATTTCTCTTATCAAATGAAGTGCATACCAGCTTGTTCTTGGTGGAAAGTGTATGTTCAAGCTAAGTAGGTCAACCATTTTTGGTGTATCACCGTTTAGTTTAGGTTCTGTTTTCAGCATCTTTTTTTCTTTTCAACCCCCCCATTGTTAGCAGTAGGAAACTCAGGACCACCGAGATGCATCAAAGAGAGCTAGCCCTTATCTAGAGATTCTCCCCTCGGTTTTTGCCAGACCCACTAGGAAGAGAGGAGTCTCCACTGTGCCACGTGGAAGAGAGAAGCCCAGCCTTGTCTCAAGGGTGCAATCCACAGCGTCAACAACGGACACAACCAATATACTAATAGCCACGTTCTCCACCGTGATATTGTGAATGTTGTAGAAGTGGGTTATTTTTGTTATGTGCTTAGTAGGAGTTACAGCTGGGTCTCCTGAGTAATAAGAGACACTTTTGAGAGTTGCTACTGGCATAGGATCATACTGTGGTAAGTTCAAAGGGCTTTGGCCGCTGAAACCCACAAGAGCTCTTTGGGGAATCATAGCAGCAAGAGGGGCTGATAAAGATCTTGCATAGGTATACCTTATGATTGGTTTAGAAGGATAGCTTCTTATGTAAGGGTGAGTATGTGAAATATCCTGAGCCAATTTTTTTTTGATTTTTTAATTAACAGATTTCAACATTACAAGCAAGTACCTGTTAAGGTTAGAAGATAAACCCAAACATACTGAAACAACTCTAACCAGAATGGCGCCGATGATGGCGAGCATTGGTCAGAGGATCTAAAACAAACTGCTTATGCTGTAACTCTAACCAGAATGGCGCCGATGATGGCGAGCATTGGTCAGAGGATCTGCTATTCTAAAAGCCGGAAAAGGAACTCGACGTCAAGTATGTGCTACCCAATCCAATGTGGAGTGAGGGGCGACCATATGACAGAGTGATTACAATAAAATTGCTTGAAAGGGAAATGTTAAAAGATGAAACTACTCCATAGCCAGCATGTGCTTGCTAACCTAAAGAGGGAAAGTAGCTACCATAGGGCGGAGCTCAACACCCAGAATGTGCTTGCTAACCCCAAGAGGGAAAGTAGCTACCATAGGGCGGAGCTATAACTAATACAATGACTTAAATTGAAACTGAACATTACAATCAGATTTGAACAAGTTTGAGAATTTTTTCGAAAGGTCGTTTCTCAGGAAAATGGTCCAGTTCAATTTCTGAAGGGTCTTTTTTCAAGGAAGGTGCCCCAAACAAAATGTCCAACAAAAGGTCTGAAAGAAATAGCCCACAGAATTTGTGATCCAGATAGTTCCGTAAACGTCAAATTCAAGCACAACAAATAGACGTTGGAATTCCAATATTCCATGATAGGTGTGTGGACGTCAAGTTTGGGCCCCTACAAATAGCCATTTGGATTTAAAAAATCCAAGGGCATTTGCACAGATGTCAAAGTTGGTCCTCACAAAGTAGTCGTTGGCATTCAAAAAATCGTCAAAGGGTCCCCGACTGAATGTAGGCTTGACAAGTGTCCAGATCTCGAAAGCCCAGATCAAAGCCAACAACAAGCGGCAACTGGCAGGTCAATGGGTCCAGGCAGATCTAACAGAGCACGTTTGTGCGTACAAAGACAGATCAATGGTATGCGAGTAGAGTCAAAGAGTTAATGAGCCAAGAGGCCACCACGTGGCGTAAGCGCAAGAGCAGATAATCTAACAAGCAGATCCAAGGATCAAGCATTCGGGTGCTAAGTGTCAACAATGTGAGGATGTAACGACATGCGTTCAAGCTGTCAGAGGAATCCGACGGAGCAAGCAAAGGTCAATAAGTCAATGGAGCTTGAGTCAGTTTGCCGAAAAATGAACAAAGGATCAAGCCGGGATGTTTTTGACTAAAGTCGATGGAGCAGTTTGACTTGAGCAAAACAAATGAATGGACTCGAGCTGGTAGAAAATATATGGAACTGAGCTCGAGCAACCTGAGTTGATCTAAGATTGACAATAAGGACCAAGCATTGCTAGCCAAGCTCCATAGAGGTAAGATAGGTCTTTTAGACCTAATATAGGCCAAAAGGGTGGCAACTTGTTGTAAAAGGGATTGGGCATCGAACGGAGTGCCATCTATATAAATTATAGGAAAACCAATAATCTTAGATTGGTTTTCATCTATAGTTGACTCAGGTCTAGGTTTCAAAGTAAAGGCAAAATGTGCGAAATTAATGGAGCTTCCCAAGCCATATCTTCAACAAGTAGCCGCCCAAAACAAGATGTCGCCATGGCTTTGTCAGTTTCATAAGTGTGTTGATCTTGTCCTTCAGTGAACGGGACATAAATTCGTAGGAGCTCAAGGTATTGCCAAAATAGTTGAATGTATAAGCGGCCACTAGACATCGGAATGCAAGTTCATGCCACTCTCTGATCTTGTCAGGGAAATCTTCCTCCTCCCCATGCGCACGTAAGGTTCCTACTATGATTTCTAGGCTTGATTTGTCAGACAAACTTCAAAAGTGTGGCTGCAACGCCGCAAAAGAATTAAAAGCTGTATTCATCACCCCAAGTGGTGCCTTAATTGTAAAACAGGATTTTTCTTTATAAAAACCTAGCTTTCCATTGAAAAAGGGTCGACACATTTTAGCAACCTTGCGCTGCTGGAATTTTCCCTCCATGAGCACTTGTATTGATTAAACCTTGTAAATTAATGAGAATTAAGTTCACTTCTTTTTGTTATTCTAATGATCTGTGTGTTGTTTGTGTTTTGTTGATCTTTGACTGTGGATAATGTTCACCCTCTCTCTGTTGTCCATTCCCTGCACCTCTCCATCAAACTTGAAGGTCGTATCCTGTGCGCACTCAGGTTTATGTTGATGTTGTTTGTGGACCGTTTGTCGTCCTTCTTAACATCGTGTTGTGTTCCTGTGCTTCTATGCGAAACACTTATGCATTTGGAGTTGACTTGGCAGAAACTGTGATATTATCTTGTTCTCAAAGGTTTGTATTGTGTTTATGACAGTAGGAGTGCTTGCTCTATTTTGGACGCATTGCCTTTTACTTTCAGTATCTCTTACCTTCTCCCTCCCTTTTTCTCTCAAAGATCCTAGGTTTAGATTAGCAGTAGTTTACCTTTCTGCTGGTCTTAAACTAGGTGTGCTTAGAATAGAAGGAATTCAACCTACTCTGGAGGTTCATCCCGAGGAGCGCAAGGGTCCCACAACCTTGGGGATGTTCCCATTGTCTCACTGAACCAATCCTTCCAATTCAGCGAGTGCAAGGTTCGAGTGATAACAGTTCCCTTTAGGAGTGTTTGTGTAACCACTGGTCCCTTAAATTGTAGCTGCATAACCATCGATTCCCTCATAGGAGGTTATCAAGTGCCAGTTTGGCCATGCATTGAGTGGAGGTTTTGCTTGTGGAAGCTATGTATAGGTAGATTAATGGTAGTGTTGGCATCTCTTCAATGCTAATATAGTTGGGAGTCCTTCAGTGCACGAAATAACCCTCCTAAAGCATTATAATTAAGATATTTGAATCCAATTGCAAAGGGGAGTGTGCAAACGTTAGAGTTAGTGTTGTAGTTGGTTGGAGGAGGAAGAAGTGAGCACAATTAAGTGTCTACTATAATTGTTCTATTGTACTTTTTGTAAGCTATCTTTGGCCAAAAGAAGATCAAGGAAGCTGATCTATTACCACTTCCAAGTGGTTTTCCCCACACTAGGGTTTCTAGGTTAAAATATTGTGTGTCAAATGTGATTTCTATTTTCTATTTGTTGTTCATGGTTGTTTACATTCATAGTTCATTGCGGCAAGTTTTTGTGTTTCCAACAACTCATTACATTAATTCAGTGCTTAAAGCATTGAAACTTTTTTTGATTTTGTGAATTCCAATTGAGCATTTGCACTTAAAATTTTACAATTATTTCCCATCTTGGATCACTTGGGGCTTGAGTAGAAAATTTCCTATAATTTTACCAATGGTTTCAAAAATCCTTAGCCCAAAGCTCTAGAGGCAGGTTTGGGAGTCTTTCCCATGCTAGATAAATTGAAGGTTAGTCTTCCAAGGGATTGAAGTTTACTTTCTAAATATTTGTAAAAACATTGACTTGGCTATAAAAGTACGAACTTCCTTAATGAATTATCTATACCATATAGTAACCTTTGCGAAAGATAGGTGCTTCTATGGTGCTAGGAGGATGCAGATTATGGGATATTCAATTGACTATAACTGGAGACATTGGCTACTTCCCCATAAATTTGCAAATTAGAACTTGCATCCTCAATTGTAGAACAAAACCTACCAGATTTTCAATATTCAAGATAACAAAGGGTGCCTCTTCTAGTAATATAAATGCCCTTCTTTGTTGGAGAAGGCTCTACTTTGTTATTAGCATCCTTCTTCAAAAGTGATTACAAACTTTAATCCCCACTCATGCTGAACATCTCAAACCTGGTAAGAGAAAAAACCAAGCCAATTGTTCTTAAGAGGTTATAATTGATCAATGCAACTTGTTGCTAGAAACATAGACAAAACACATGCCTCAATCAAAAGTATAGATGAACCCTGTGCGAAAACTCGAATAAGTTGGTTTTATGGTAGGAAAACATATATTATCTTTGACTAATTTGGAAAATCCGAAAATGATACGCAAGAAATAGATAGACAGGTGAGACCATTTAACTAAGACAGGGAAATATACCAATGAACAAACATGAAATTGGACAAAAGGTAGCAATGCACACATTAAACTTACATACAGGGTAAAGGAAAACACGATCATTTGGATGGTCACTATTTAATAATGTCTTATGCTTGGGATGAGTGATGTTCCATTTCATAGAGCCCTTATCATATATCCTATATATATGGCATGCTTTTGTTCATGAAACCATACTCACAAACTATTGTTTCTAAGGATATTTCTTATATTGGCAACACAATCTAACAACAAAATGCTAATGCAAATAGTAATTTACAAGCTTCATAACATAGTAACAGAAATATACGTGCAAAGAATACAAATAAATTTTATTGCAATGCTACTTTGAGGGGGCAATCTAAGTACTATAATTGATGGCACATGCTAGATGCCTCTCATGAATTCTTATCAATGTTTACAAGAGTAGAATATTTTAGGTATTCTCAAGGCTGAGATGAGATTGGACTTGCAATCAAAGAGATAATGCCCAAATAGAATAAATATGAGACAAGAAAAGCTATTACAATAACTAGGAATAGGGGGTGCTATATGCCTTCCCTTTTGGAGGTATTTTCCCTCAAAGTTTAGGAGGTGCAAGGGTTATTGCATGAATTTGTCATCTTCCCATATTTTCCCATGTGATGATAAATGTGATGGCCCTGTTGCGAACATGTTGAACGTATCGATCAAGCATTGTTTCATGTTCATGAAGCAATTTACCATCGTCGTCCAATTTTGAAAGTTCAGTCTGTCCTAGAATTTTCTAGCCAACTACTTTATCAAGGCAATAGACAATTCTGATTACATGAAAGAGGGCAAAAACTCTAACCAAGAAGCTGCTTCTTCAATTTTATGAGAAATCATTGTTTCCAAGAAATATGGTGACATGCTTCATGTTCATTCAATGAGAAACTTCTCTTTGTCATCCACTTTTAGAAGTTAAATCTGCTCTGGAATTTGTTGGTCAATATCTCTCTAAAGGAATAAACAATTGTGAATACATGAAGAGGATGACAACTGTGACTGATAAGCTACATCTCCAATCCTATGAAAAATATTTATTGGGATAATTAAATTTGGGTGATAATTTTTGTTATTTTTATGTTACTCGAGTGAGGACTGCTTATAAGGTTGAAGCTTTAGGAAAACTTAATCGCCCAGTAAACATTGATGCTCCAATGCCAATTTTCCTTTAGCTTCATTTTGTTCTATGCCACTTCTAAGTTCTGTTTGAGAAGTTAGATCATATTTTGAGTCACAACTACTAGAACATTAGGAGCGATAACACATGTGCAAAGAAGTGGCATATTGAGTATAGGGTAATTGTAGAGAGCTTCAAAAGTAGTCATCTTGGCGAATTTATGGAAAGGTGTTGTATGACAAACCTACCAATGGAATCTATTTCAACCACTATCATTGTTTATCAAATGTAAAACATTGTAGGTAGACTCTTTGTTAAATTTTGTTTGGCCATTCAATCGAGGGTGATAGGCATGTTTCCACTTTTCCTCCATAATTATGTTTTCATTAAGAGTATAAATGTGCATAGTTTGGTACTAAGTGTTATTATAGATGGAGTACGTCACAAGCTATTGGCACCCTCCAAGTCCATTTCTCCATCAACCTTGGTAATGACACACAACATGGCCTATGCGATGGGTTCTAGTTTTCTAAGCATTTAACTTCTAGTTATGGAGGAGGATTCTCAAATGATCATTAGGGCCATGCCATCAGTGCAAGTCCCAACTAGAAATTGACAATATTGTGAGTGAAGGGCGCTGCCTCCTTTCACATTTTGACAAAGTCACATGGAGGCATTACATTAGGGAAGGAAACAAGCTTGTGGACAAGTTAGCCAATCATGCGGTGGATATATTGGGATTTATATCTATCATTTCCCCCATTCTTGGAAAGTATTGGTCTATTTGATAAATAAATAGAGATTTTAATAGTCTGTGATCACAAAGTAGTCTATGGGACCCCAAGAGCAAAAATCATAACCAAAGGAGTGAGAAGCCACCAGAAAAAGAGAATATTTGCATAGTTGGACACTAGTTCAAATATTTGTTGTTATTTTGCCTATGAAGATTCATTCTCCTATTGTGGATTTTGGTGCATCGAGGACAACAGGAATGGTCTCGTGACACCCAGATTTGACAACTCATTTAGGAAGTGGCGACTAAGCCTAATTCTCGATGAAATTACTCTTGGGATGGTCACTATTTAAGTCACAAAGGACATTTGGTACTGGCACCACACTCAACACCGAGATGGACAATTCTATTTGAGTTGCATGCCTCTCCATCAGTTGGCCACTCAGGATTTCTAAAAACCTTTGAAAGGATCCACCAATTTTTTTGGAAAGGTGTTAAATAGGACATCAAACAATTTGTGGTAGAATGTGAAACGTGTCAATGCAACAAAGGGGAAACTATCGCCACCCTAGGCTCCAACCCTCACCTATCCCTACTCAGGTATGGCTAAGATATTTCCATGGACTTTGTTGAGGGACAACTCAAGTTAGGCTTGAAATTAGTGATTCTCATAGTGGTGGATCGACTCTCTAAGTATACCCATTTTTACCCCCTTGACCATCCTTTTATTGCCTCCACTATTGCTAAAACTTTTCTCGACTAGATCGGCTCTCCATGGGCTACTTGCTTCAATTGTGTGTGATCACGATTCCACTTTTACTAGTCACTTATAGATGGAAATTTCCTTTTATTATCTTGAGCGTTGCTAAAAATTTTCTCAACTAGATCAGCTGCCTCCATGGGCTACTTGCTTCAATTGTGTGTGATCATGGTTCCAATATTACTAGTCACTTCTAGATGGAAAATTTCCACCACTATGGCACCTAACTTAAAATGAGTTCTTCCTACCATCCACAAATTGATGGTCAAACATAAATTGTCAACAAATTTTTGGAGACCTATTTGCGTTGTTTTGCCTCTAATCAACAGACTCACTAGATCAAATGGTTACCACTTGCTGAAGGGTGGTACAATTCTACATACCCTATTGCCACCAAGATGACCCCATATGAGACCATTTATGGTCAGCCACCACCTTCTCTTAAGACATACCTTCCAGGTAGCTCTAAGGTACAGGTAGTTGATGCCACACTCCACACACGTGCCACTATCCTTCAAACTCTCAAAGATGACCTCAATCTAGCACATAACTACATGAAGCAACAAGCCGATCAACACTGCTTAGAATGGGATTTTGTTGTTGGTGATGAGGTTTTTTTCAAGCTCCAACCTTAGAGGCAGTCTTCTTTGAAGCTGAAGGGTCATCAAAAACTTGCACCAAAGTTTTATGCTTCTTATAATGTGTTTTCCCAGATTGGTCCCATAGCATACAAATTGGAGCTTCCCTCCTCCAAGATCCATCTAGTTTTTCTTGTATCATGTTTGAATAAGGTCATTGGTTAGCATGTATGGACCCAACAACACTCTCGGATCTTGACAGTGAAGGCTTTATCCCTGTCATGTCCCCTTCTCAGTGACATCTCTCGGAGCACAGGATTAGCCTATCATACGACCCTCGTAGGCTGATCGTTTGGATAGAGGGTCACTTTGGAGCTTGGCACATGCTTCAGTTGGCAGAGTTTGATCAGTTGGCTTTCGTTTGGGCTCGATCGGATACTTCTGGCAGAAGTTACTATTTTTAGCAGTTCTTGGTGGTCAGAGTGGGACCCCTGCTATTTTTAGCAATATGGGTTGACAGCATTCGGAATCACCTCAGTATATGACCGCTTCAAACGGTTCAGTCATCAGGCGAGTAACGAGGGAAATATTAATATTTAATTGTATTAATTAAATATTAATATTGCGAGACTATTATATTAAGTTATAAATAAAAATTATAACTTAAGTGATTTTGATGCTGAGGGGGCGCCCATCATCGGGAAGGGGCCAAATTTAAGATTTTATGTTATAAAATTTGGCCTAAGCTATGAAAATATTAAAATATTAAAGTGCGATTTTTAATTAAAAAGCCCTATTATGGAGGAAATCGCACCTCTTTGGTTATTTATGCTTTTGCATTGGGAAGTGTGCCATTATGTCATTTTGGAGAATTGAGAATTGATCAAATTTGGTCTGAGCAAGAAGCTTCAGGGTTTCAAGTTCAAATTCCTTGGGGAACGTGCCATCTCCATTGGAAGCAATTCAGAGGTGTGAAATAACACCTAATTTATTGCCGCAGGGATTTCTTCATTCAGGGGAAATCATTGATCTTCAGAGGATATCATTACAGGTTTTCATCAGAGTTATTCATTCTACAGACAAGGTTTATTTAGGCGCCTATTTTGGAGATTGGGAGAGTCAGAAAGACAGGCCGTACAGCAGCATTAATTGCTGGTTTTAACCCAGCCATACCTGTACCTGTCCATACTATTCACAGCAGGCCGTACCTTTTTGTCAGTAGGATTTACGCCTCTCTTTTGGTCCTGTTCTTCATCATTTGGGAGCGCAGTTGTTTTGGGAGCAAGCAGAGGTCATCAGATTCAAGAAAGGATGCCAAACATACCTGGCCGTACCATCTTCAGCTGGGCATTTAATGCTGTACCAGAATAACCAGGTTTTTAATATATTATTGCTTTTTACCTTATATGCATTTGGTTTTCATTGTAATCGATTCAGGAAGATTTTATATTAAAGGAAGCTTGGAGTTTGCAGTATAGTATTCAATTTACAGAGTTAGATCATTTTTATAGAATTTATTTACCATTTTATGCAAAAATCGCATTTCCTTCAAATACTGGCAAAAAACCCAAAAACATCAAAAAATTCAAAAACTTCAGAAAAAACCATATAAACAGTCAGTTGTCAGAATCAGAGGGAACTTGGGGTTCCTACAATCCCCCTGGAACTTGAATTTATCATTGATAGGCACACCTGCCAGCTCAACAACTATACTATCACCGAGATTTTGGTACAGTGGCACAACATGCAACCAAAAGACGCGACATGGGAACCCCTACTCCAATTATAACAACAGTTTCCCCATCTCAAGCTTTGAGGCCAAAGTTTTTTTAAGCGGGAGGGTATGTTAGGACCCATTCATCTTACTATTCTAGTTTGTATTAGGTATTATAAATAAAAGCTCATACGCATATGCCTCGTAAGTCATCCCATTTTGCTATTTGTAATTATTCCACATGTATGGTAGGTAGTAGTTGTTTTAAGTAGAATAGCTTAAATAAAGGGCTTGTCTAAGAGGAAAGGACATCTGTTGAATATTTTATATTGAGTTGTGCTCAAAGGAGGTTGCTGCCTTGAAGAGGCCCATGATACTTTGTAACGAGATTCTATCATTTCAATATAATATTGTTGTTCTCTTTGCATTCAAGTGCATATTGGTTATATATCTATTGTTATATTAACTTTTTTGCAAGTAGGTTCATAACAAACAAAAACTGAAAGGGTGGTGATAGTGAATTACGACTCTCTCATGGAAAGCACCCAAGCTTGAGGAATCCCATAGAGCAAAACTACTTTGATACTAATGATGAGGAATGACAGGGTTGATCCTCTCAAATGAACAAGTCATGTAGTGGACAGGGGTCTACATGTAACAAGTGCACCAAATTCTCCCTTCAGGTGTCTACACTAGGCAATGTGGCATATTCTCCCCATCTCACAAACTACATGCTTGAATGGAGAAATAGATTATCAAGATTCACACTAATTGTATTTACATATGAGATGCCTTTAAATAGGCATTTACAAGATAAGTACAAGTCCTCAAATCTAGGTCTCACTTATTCCTTTAAATAGGCATTTACAAGATATGTACAAGTCATCAAATCTAGGAGGTCTCACCTATTCCTTTAAATAGGCATTTACAAGATAAGTACAAGTCCTCAAATCTAGGTCACACTTATTCTTTTGTTGGGATTTCCAACGTGAGAATAGAAATCAAATATTACATCGCCAGTGAATAGGGAATCTCCATGAGGATTTATCTACATCTAGGCACTAAGTGTAAGTGTATTTGTACACCTTTACATGTAGTAACACATGATTTACATGTGGTAATACATATGAGGGTGAAATGCAAACTATACGTTAAAAGCCTATCCTAAGTACCCTCACTATCCATATCACATAGGGGCACCTAGGGACATGAATAACGTGCCTAGGCTTTGTTAACAAATCTGCCACAAGTCAGATTGTCTCTTGCTATTTAGAACGTTCACGTATCTAGCCAAGAAAGGAAGAATACATAGTTTTCCTCTGCAGGATTTCTACGGACTCACTCAGTCAAATTTTCTATGGATTCACTCAGTCAAATTTTCTACAGACTCAATCAGGAAAGCACTTGGGAGGAAGAAGGGATATCCTTCGAACTTTTGTCCAAAGGAATTACTTGGGCAAATAGTCTGAGGAAATTCGGAGGACCACAAGACGGAAAGCCCGCACAAAGAAACCAAGGATAAATTCGGAAGGGGACAGTTTCAAGAGTTCCGAAGGGTAGGGTACCCTTTGAAAGCGTCACTTTCAAAAAGGCCGAAGGGCACCACCCTTCGGGCAGGCACAGAGACTAAATCACAGACTTTTGCAAAAAGCCCGGGTGCCCTCCAATTCTTCTGAAGGGCACTCGCGGAGGACACTTGGTCGGTGCCAAAGGGTACTTATCTCGCCGAAGGGCACATTGAAATAAGAGCAAAGGCAAAGACATATCCTTCGGACTTTTTGTCCGAAGGAATTCGGAAAGGGCAGGAGACAAGTCTGAAGACAGCCTATGAGAAAAGACAAGGAAAAGCTATCTCAAGAGATAATGAATTCTTTCGGACTTTTTGTCCGAAGGAATTCCTTCAGACAAAAAGTCTGAAGAAATTCGGATAAGCTTGCGCAAGAAATAAACCCGAAGAAAAACAAGACCAAGACAAAAGACAAGGCAAAACAACGGAAGTGAATTCTTTCGGACTTTTTGTCCAAAGGAATTCGGAAGCCGACAGAACAAAAAGGCCGCGGGAAAAGGCCCGAGCAAATAAGAGTAAAGGAAAAATGACAGAAATAAGCCCGAGGAAATATAGCCGAAGGAAATATGATAGTTTCCGGTGACGTCCCGCAAGCTGTCAAATTTTTTCCTGCAGGAAGTAACCGTTGAGATTAAAATGATAACAGGAGATCCGAAATAAATGGAGGCCGACTGTGCAAAAGAGAATAGAAAACAGATAATCCAACGAAGGAGTTGAATACGGAATCCTGCCAGAAATAGACACGATTAGAATTAGAACGAAATACATGCAAGCAAGGGCTATTTTCGAACATAAGAGCTATTTTCGAATAAACGGTCAAAGTTTCAGTTGATTGATTATTAAAGCCCTGTTCGTCTCCATTCAGCCCATGCATCCGAAAGTCTAACTCAGTTTCAGCAGGAGTTCCGAGTTCGAATGAGCAGTTGACTATTCCAAATTTAGAGTTGACTAATTGATCAAATGCCGCATCCACTAGAAGGTTTCCATGCAAAAGGAGGTGGGCGGTTCATAACAAAGATAAGTTCACTTCATCAAGCGAATCAGCGTCATGCAAGGACAAAGGGGAAAATATATTTTATTGAAAGGCCAAGTAAAGCCTTGAGTTAACCAAAGTTAATTTTCTCTTCAAGTTCTGCGCCAATCTTTGGCTTTTTGTAATTCTCTCTATATAATGGCTTTCAGCCTTGATTAAAAAGAATCCAATCTCTCTTGGTTAGACTAGACTCTGCCATTGGTGAGTTGTGTAACCTCTTCGATCAATAATAAGGACTGTACTTTCAGATTTCAAGCATTGGCATAGTGTATACTTCTTCAACAATTTGCATAAGTGGTAGAGTTCTCTCCCTTCCCAAGTTCTGTTTTGTACCTAGTTGCTATATTGTCCTTGTGCAGGTCATGTTAAAGTGTTCTTTATTGTCTTTTGTTGAGACAGTAAGTGGATGTTAGGTGGCAGCAAAGTGTCTTGTATTGGACCTCTCTCCATCATTTTCCCTCAGGTTTTAGTTATTAGATCGAACCTCTGCATGAAATACTTATGCACAAGTGATTAATTGAAGTCTAAGGTCTTCCTTCTCTCTTGTTCGTTCAGTGTTCAAGGTTCCAAGCTGAGTAGGATCATAATTCTAGTGTATCACCCCCTTTTAGGTAGGATTTCCCCTTTAAGTTTTCTTTCTCCCTTTTCCATGGTAGTCAGCAGCGTAGAGTAGGAATCTTCATTGATACATCATACAGGGACCAGCCTTCTCTGGAGGTTCTTCTCACTATTGAGGCACCCACCCTCGTGAGAAGATCCCATTGTTTCAGCCGGATAGAGGACTGGCCGTTTCGCGCACATCCTCGAATCAGGGCGCAGCGCCAAGTTGACAACAGGCTTGTTCCTCCCTCTCCCTAATGTCTCAACCCAAAATTAGAAAATGTCACATCCCTATTAAAATCATAATCTTATGTGATTCAAAGAGTGAGGTTGGCAGCTATCCTCAAGTTTATGTGTAAAAATCTTGAAAGGTGGCTTGCTCAAGGCCACCTTTATTACCATCTAATTCCTTATACTTTGGCTGGAGCTGCATCTCTATGATCTGTTTTCTCTTTGTTTTTTGCGTTAAGGTGGTGCACGGGAACCATGGCGCCTAGGTTAAAATGCAAGGTGATCGCTGAATATGGGTGGGACCTGTTTCTGATTGTTTGCTAAAGGATTCCTTATCCATCGGTCTTTCTTAGGCCCTCGAATTCGGTAAATTTGTGTTGGGTCTTGATGGTTTAGTGGAAAGGATGGTGTCAAGTTCACCAATGGTTCTCTGCAGGGTGATTTTTGTTGGAAATTGCTCAAGAAGGTGAAGGGAAGAGAGGTGTGTGCTCTCCTTCTGCACATGCTTTTAGGCTCAAACCACAAAATCATTTGTCCTGTTCAGTCTTATCCATTAGAAGCACTACTGCAAGGACATATGGATCTGAAGGCAATAGTGGAAAACTTGCAGAAGGAGCTTTCAGGGTGGAAGAAAACTATGAGAGGACACCATGCTTGGATGAAGTTGTGTATTGTGCAAGATGGGTTTATTGAACACATTGTGAGTGATGGACACTGGCCCACCTTACTTGTTGACTGTCCTGCTGCTCCCTCAATTCTGGTTGTGGCATCAACTGAGCCTCCTCTTATCAAAGTGAAAAGGGTCAGCCCATCAAGGCCGAGGTCAAGTTTTGGTGAAGCAGTTACAAGCAGACTTGGAGAATATTCTCCACCCATGCTCAAGGTAGGAGTTGGCTACAAACAAAGACAGAAGGATGTAAATCTTGCAGTAGCAGGCATGAGCAAAGGATGAAAAGGCCTTCAGGCAGTAAATGTGATAGGAGCTTGGGTTTGATTGTTCCATGACCCATCTTACTCTATGCTTTATACTGGTTTTCAGCACTTATATGTTTATGTAATTGTGAACCATAGAATTTGAGACTAGTAGTATTTGGGCCAAAGGCCCTTAAAATATGTGATATTTTTTTATTTTTGCTTCATTTGAGTCCTTGCTTAAGATGCCCAGGCAGATGCGGAGTATGAAACTTTGAACACTAGCTTAGTAATATTATGTTATTGTGGTTCATTTGTGAGGGTGACCTTGTCTTTTTGTCTGTGATGGCGGGACCCTATAAAACCCTATTTTTTAAAACAAAATAACCTTGAAATTCCTTCCAATAAGGTAATAATGCCTTTGCTCAACTGCATGCAAAAATGGCCAACATCTCCTCATAGGTAAAATTGTCCAATTTTTCGACAGTAGTTTGTCTACCTTCAAAAGAGATGGATATTCCTTCCTGCATTAAGACTGCATCAATCCCTTGTTGTAAGACAAGAAAACTTAGCTACAAATGTCTGGTGGTTCAAGACTTTGCTGAGACAGGTCGTAGCAGACACACACCAAACAGTTCAGGAAGTTGAAGATGAATTATCAATTTATCACATGGTGAATAGGTGAAACAATTCTTTTTATATCTTTTACAATTGCTTGTTAGAAGGTTCATCAAATTGGAAGATTCATGTATTTCAAGACAAGGAAAAACATATCGTACAATTGAAAGACAGCAGACATGATACAAAAAGCAGCAGCAAGAATAAGATGTTAGTAAATAACCTTTGTTTTCATTACCTATGAAGAAGAAATGACACAAGCTGTCTAGAGGAGGTAAGGAAGGAAACCTTAAGGTTAAAATTATTAGAGTAAAACGATTTGCTTGATTAATTGATGAACAATTAGAACGATGATAGGATGCTGAATGAGTGATTACATGAGGAGGAGTTGAATGGACCCCATTGTACTCAGCTGAAAATGAGGAATTGACATCCTTTGTTGGTGGGTGACGAGGAAGAGGAGTTAACTTCACTACCTGATAATTTGTTAAACCCACAAGAAGCACTAAAAGATATGTTGGGGATACATTTACTGCTCAGAGTTCGATAGAAGGCAGAGATTGAAAAGACATTTGATAATGGATTCATTCCAAGTTATTATGTAATGGATTTCAGTAGAAATCCAATTTAAGGGATCTAATTCATTCCTCTAAAAGTAGTGATGCTGGTTTTTCAGAATGAACTGTCCAGAGTAAGGTTGGTGTTTCCAGAAGCAATTTCAAAAGCAGCTGGCTTAGAACCATAGTAACAAATTTCATACAAGACGTTCAATGTGATGGACCTCAAATACATAAAAAATACAATGAACCCGAAAAATATGCTGGATCTGACTTTTATTAATGTATATGAATCTGTAGTTAGAGAAACCGCCCCCACCAAAAACAATACCCAGCACAATCTTCAATCACATATAAAAATACAATTTTCAAATTTCCCAGACTCTGAATAATCTAAACTGCACTTCATGGCTCTGCCATTATTGAAGACCAATCTCAAACAAGGAACTTACTAATCATATTGCAGACAGTAAACATCAGGCTGACTGAATAATCTGTGTTTCTCCATACATACGACTGTATTTTGTGACTAGGGTTAGAGTTGGGATCTGTCCACCAGCAAGGTGAGAAGGGACATTTGATACACTTGGGCTGTTTAAGAAAAGGATGTGGAAAGTGTTGAAAACATGGGGTGACGTAATGGAGAATCATATTTCAGCAGGCCAGCAAGGATCCAAGCATATTTTTCTACTGTATCTCATCTATGTGTTAGAACTTATTATGTGTGGATAGTTATGTAATGAAGACTGTGCAATGTAATAGAGACTTTGCTTACGCTGGAGACTATCCTATGCATGAATTTTATAAGTGAAGACATCTCATCAGTAATATTTTTATGTGTGATTGGTTATTTTATTGATATGCACATATGGTGGATGGGTAAGGATACACATAAAACATATTACCTGTTTGTTGATGCTCTTATCGGCATGGCTAACACTGTGCTTAATGTTTTGTTTTGTGAGATGTTTAGATTTTTTCTTATATCATATTTTGTTTGTGACAAGTTGGCTTTTATGGTTAATAGTAAATACTGTATTTGGAAGCTGAGCATGATTATTTTTTTGGGCACTGCAGAGGATATAGTGATTCAGGGAAGGCATATCTTCTCAGTGTGCTGCATATGATTTCTTATTGTTTGGCATATTCGCTAAGCCTCTTAAGTGGAACATGATGGCTTCACACCTGGCAAAGTTGGCTTATTCCAAGAGTGGTGCATACAGATGTCTTTATTCGTTAAGGAGAACATTTTCTTCTAATCCAGAAAATGACACCACTCCCTTTACTATTGAAACCGCTCTTCCCTTTGCAGAGTATAGATGCACAGCTCCTTCTCGAAGTGTTGAAACGAATCCAAAAGAATTGATGTCTTTCTATAAGGACATGTCTATAATGAGACGCATGGAAATAACTGCAGATTCACTTTACAAGTCACGCTTAGTCCGAGGATTTTGTCATTTGTATGATGGCCAAGAGGCAATAAGTGTAGGCATCAAGGCTGTCACATCCCAAACAGATTGTGTCATCACAGCATACAGAGACCACTGCATTTTCCTAGCCAGGGGTGGGACATTGTTGGAGGTGTTTGCCGAACTTTTGGGGAGGAAAGATGGTTGCTCATCAGGGAAAGGGGGCTCAATGCATTTGTATAAGAAGGAAAACAGATTTTATGGAGGACATGGAATTGTTGGAGCACACATACCGCTTGGTTGTGGTCTGGGCTTTGCCCTAAAATACGAAAAAGTGGAAGGAGTATCAGTTACTCTCTATGGTGATGGTGCAGCAAATCAGGGGCAGCTTTATGAAGCACTCAATATGGCTGCTTTATGGAACTTGCCTGTGGTTCTTGTGTGTGAGAATAATCATTGTAATTTCTATGAAGCCATTCTTTAAATCCTGTAACTTTTGATTTCATATACTATTTGTTCGTAGAATTAATCTTATTTGTTCTACATTTATTTATCATAACCCGAGTCCAAGTTTCTCTATAATCTAGTTGTTTTGCTCACCACTCTTAAATTATATCCTGTAAGGTAGTTATTGCAAAGCCAAATTATTAAATATTAAATGCTCAATTTCCTAACAATCTGTGTTGAAATAAATTCTCTGTATATTATGTGTGATAACTGGTGTCCTTTTTGATATTTTTTAATTCCTTAATGCAAAACTACAGATGGCATGGGAACAGCAGAATGGCGAGCAGCAAAATGTTCAGCATACTACAAGCGAGGACATTATGTTCCAGGTCTCAAGGTTTGAGACATAAATCTGACATTCATAATTTCTTTATTTACCAAGTAGCAAAGAAAGTAATTATCACATGATTGTTATGAGATTATATCTATATGAATTTATTCTGTCTATATCTGAATAATGTCATTCCATGTTTCCTTGAAACTCATGCATTTGAGATTGGCTATTTTTTGGCTTAAATTTTTTTGCTATACTTTAATTTTGGCCATTGAAGTGTTACTTCAAGTTCCAATATTGCAACATGTACAAGATCGATCTTTATACTTGAACAGAAAACAAGCATTGCTTACCTTGATATATCTGTAACTTGATTTCAAAATTCAACTGGTTCTTTCTGAAATCTAAGAAAAAACATTTTTGACTTTTCTAAGAATTTGTGGTTGTTGAAGTCCTTTTAACATTCCTTATTAGTTATTGCAACTTGCTTTACTTTTGAGTTCCCTTGATCTGGTTTGGTCATTTGTGGACTGGAATATAATTTCTTTGTTTCTTCTAAAGAGTTGCCAATGATCCATTTTTATTCTCTCTCTGTATAGATTCTTATCCATCTTTTCATTGCAAAGGTTCTATGTTTGTAATTGGTTCAGAAGTACTTGTATTTTTTCTACCTTTCTTTATCATTATTGACTTTTTGGTTGTTTCAAGGTATTATCTACATCTTAAAAATGTTTTTTCCCCTTCATACCATTAAAGTCTCTTAATTTGAAGATTTTACTTCCAATTGAATTTAATAATCTAACTCTTGGTATAAGTTCTTAAAATCAAGGATATTTACATGTTGTCAATGGCTGGTCCATTTTACACTTGTCTCCAAATGTTTCCTAATAACTTATAACTTGTGAAGGATCCCTGTGTAAAGCTTACCAATATTTATGGATTATATGTAGCAGTTAGAGGGTATGATGTGCATCCCGATATTTGCTGTCCACCATTGCAGCCATGGATTTGCTGCTTCATGATATCGTTGTATACTTACTGCACCCGATAAGGTGCAAATAGTAAATTCTGGTCAAGCAGAAATGTTGATGTTGGTTGATGCAAAGGACAAATTGAGGCATATTAATGATGGGTTGCATTATCTAGAATATTGACAATGTGGCAATAAGCTGATGCAGTCTAGGTCGGGGGCCAATGAATGACAACTGGGTCCTAGCGGCCCCAAAACAAGTTTTCCCACTTTAATTTATCCTTACTATGTTGTTCCCAGCCTTTTGGTGGCCATTTGCAAGAGATTTGAAAATTCTGCCATTTAACAGGATATTTTAACTAGGAAACAATGTAAATTGCCTGAAGTTTAAAATTGTTTGAAAGGATAGGGGAGCTATGGGGTATGGGTATTTGAAATGACTCTCATGACCTATGCCGACATATTTCCAACCTCAGACAGTCCTCAAATCGAATCAAGACTGAATGCTTAATTAAAATGCAGTTTTATAAGCTTTCCCAAGGCATACAAGCATGCTCAAACGCCACAAAAACCCATGAAACGGATTCTGTTCTCTTTTTACACGTTTCTCAGACATGAAAGCTTCCCAACCATTCACAAACAACAATCTATTAGCTTTCCTTGATTGTTACAGCAAAAAATGGGGAAAAAACATTTTGTCAAACATTTAGAGCAATTTTCACAGCTCTATTCCACACTAGAGACTTAGGAGTTGCAGGACAAGCTCTTTTGTCCACCATCAAAGACCCAAACCCACTCCAAATCCTTTGGTAGCTCCTTGTGGCAATCCCCCAACTGTTTCAACCTTTAAATGTTTGGACGTCTCCTGTTTTTTATTTTTGTTCTCTGCTGCTGTCTTAAAACTGTGTTTTGCCCTTGTTTTTCCTGTCGCATGGCCTTCCTTTGGTTGCTCTCAATGATGATTTTTACTCAAAAAACAAAGAAAGGGCATTTTGGCTTCCTTCAAGGGCATTTTTGGATGATTTTCCTGTCTTCAAAACCCACAACCACCTCCTTTTTTCCCCAAATGCTCTTTGCTACACCACTCCATCTGAAACTCACAAAACATGCATCATTGGTTTCTTTTCAGATGGGTTCTGCGATTTGCCACTTCAACCCAAGGATGCTTCAGCATCAGACACAACAGGTAACTGAAAATGCTAGCTTCTACTCACATGATGGTGAGGAATGATGAATCTCTATTTTTATGTCTCCTACGTTTCCAGCTCCTCCTGGGTGGTTCTTTCTTCTTTTTCTTCTTTCCCATCCTCCAAACTTGGTGATGCTCATCATCACTCTATTCTCTCCATCCATCATCCTTCTCCCTTCTCGATGGTTCTCCTTCTTTGGCCTTTATGGGCTTCCCCTTCACTACCTCGTCTTTTTATTCTCTTCTGTATCTGGGACTGCAATAAGTTCACTCTTTTCTTGATTACCTTGATTTCCTTCATTCTTCTCTTGAATCGTAAAGGTCTCATGTTGGTTTCTCATGATCTTCATTGCTGCTCCTAAGTGTGCATCTATGACCTCTTCCTCTGTGGAATTCACGGCAGCATCAAATGGTATCTCAATTTCTGCTGTTACAGCATATTCTTGGTTCAATTCAACCTTCACAATTACCTCAAACAATTCATCAATTTAATTCTGGAATGCCCCTTTTGTTGATGGTTCAAACAAGTGATTAGTTTGGATCGAAATGCAGATTTGTCCTCTTTTCACCATTTTCGCTGCTGCTTCAAGAGAAAAACTTCTCTTAGTTTCATCTCAATGATCACACATTTAGCCTCATGCAAACTACTGTTTTCCATTATTTCCACTTCATCTGGCTCTAGGGTTGCTGTTGGCCATTTTTGGCCCACATATCAAAATTTGCCTAAGTATGAAAAATGGAGCTTTTAGGCAAGAAAATGGCAAGTCTTTGGGAGGACATCAGGTTTTTCAGCAGTGACAACTTTAGGTTTCTGAGGGCATAGTGCAAATCGGGTTTCCAACAGTGCGTAACTTTTAAATGTTTTATAAGTAGAAGAAATTCGGGTTTACGAACCTGAAAAACTCATGGGTAGTGTATTTTGGGTTCTCCAAGGAGCACTATTTGATTACTTTATAAATTGTGAGTAGTCAGAAGTCTGAAATAAGTAAAGGGGCTTGACAAACCCGATTTGGTCTCGAAAAATAGTGCTTCTCGGGTTCTTCAAGGGACAAGTCACTTCAAAAAATCCGAAGGGCCTTTTTAGGGCAAAAAAAATCTTTTCAACATTTTCAAAAGATCGATCAACTTTCTCGAAGGTCACTTTCAAAAAATCCAAAGGACTTTTTCTTCTCCAAGTGGACAGTTGCAAGTTTCTCGAAGGGTATGTTACCCTTCGGTAGGACCATTTCAAAATTCCTGAAGGGTATCTTTCCCTTCGGGAGGATCATTCGCGGAAGTCCAAAGGGACATGCAGGAAGCCCGAAGGGTCTCTCACCCTTCAGGAAAGTCCATTGCAAAAAGTCCGAAAGGCAATTTTCGAAGGAAGAGAGCAAGAAGGAAGCTTCGGACAAAAAGTCCGAAGGAATTCTTTCAAACAAATTGTCCGAAGAAATTCCTTCGGGAGTTTTCCCTGAAAGAAAAGGTCGAAGGAATTCCTCCAAAGGAATTCCTTTGGAAGAAAAACCCGAGACCAAGTGTCCAACAGAAATGACGGGCCAATGGACATCAAAATCAAGATAAGCGACTAGCCATTGGAAGTAATTGGGTTTGAAAAGCCCAAAGTCTTAAGGCTTGGAAATAGCAAAATAAGAAAGTCTTCAAGATGGACAAGCCCGAAGTAAGCTTAGAGAACCCGAATTACTCTGTATAGAGTAAATCGGGTTTCTCCAAGTCCTTTACTTAAAAGGCTTTATAAGTAAAGGATCTGGGAAAACCCGAAGTTGGAGAGATCAAAGAACCCGAATTACTCTGCATAGAGTAAATCGGGATTCTTCAAGTGCTTGACTTAAGCTTGGTCCAGCAACGAGAGAGTCATGATGCAACGAATGAAAGGATGCCACCTGGTGTAAACTGGAGCAGAAAGGACCAATCAGTAAAGGACAAGTGGCACAAGGATGACCAATGAGCACGGGAGAGTCCAAGCGACTAGTAGCTGGAAATTATGAAGGCTCTCATCCACCATAGTTCGCTCCCTGCAATCGCCGTTCGACGCTTAAATGCATCATGCCAAGAAGAGACATTCTAGCTGCTCACAACATGGCTTCTCAGATGCGCCAAAGAAAAACTTAAAGACGGGAGGGGCTCGAGAGGATTGTTTAAAGATCCTGAACAGCGCATTTAGGGATGACAAGGGAGGATGACATCAGGGTCCTAGCCATCAACGACTTCTTTCTTCCCCTTCTCTCTCCCTCCATTTCTATATAAATAGAGGCCTTGGAGCCAAGCAAATCATCCCCGGATTGGTGATAGAATTACTCTGCAGAAATTGCTTTGTAAAAGACTCTTTTGAAGCAATATAAGGAAGACTTTTCTATTTCTGGTTAAAACAAGTGTGCACATTTGCAGAATGTATGATTGTCATTCATCATCTGCGATTTTTTCCAGCACCTTGCTTTTGATCCTTTTAATTTTGTGCAGGATTGCGTGAAGTGTCTGTGTGTTGAGCTCTCCTTGAAGTGTTACCAGTTCATAGTGTCTCCTGTAGACCTATTTTTGTTATCCTTCAAAGCGCAAGGCTTCCCTTTAACGTCCACGCAAAAGCTCCATGCCGATGGCCTTGAGATAGAACCAGAATAGCTTGCGTCTTGTTTGGGTTCATTAGTAGTTGGCTCTTTCTCAGACCAAGTGGATCACTTCTTTTTGGTGCATCACTTCCCTTAGCTTAGATTTCCTTTTCAGTCATCCTCCTACCCCTTTTCCTTAGCTAATAGTATATTTTAGTGTGAGATCAAGAGCTAAAGTGAAGCACCTGAGGAACTAGCCTCATAAAAAAGCCTAGAGGTTCAACCTCACCATAGGATACCCACATCCTGAGGTTGTCTCCATGCTTATAGATGGAAGTGAGGGAGCCTAAAGAACTCTCTCACAAGGGGTGCAATTCCAAGCTATAACAGTTGCTAGAAAAATTCTTCTATTTTCATTGTCTTTTTATCAACAAACTTAGTTGCATCATGATTTGCAAATAATGCGCATTCCTTTTCCTCTTTTGCTAAAGCTTCCTTCTATAGACCGTCAATTATGACATGTATTGTTACAACTGACATTGTTTTGTTAGTCGTTTGTTAGCATTTAGTTAGTGATTAGAAAGACCCTTAGTTATGTCGGTTGTGATGGTTGGGTTAACAGACAACCATTGGGTCTTGTTCTTCAAATAGCATATCGTATGTCGGGGTATTGGTGCTTGTATTAGGTCCTCCTTGTACTAAATGAATTGTATTGAGATTTATATTTTATGAATACAAAGCTGCTAATGTTTGGATCCTTTGCTCTGCCATGGTATGTTATACTCATAGTTGCTAGGAGATAAGTATTGGGAGACAACATTATATATTTATTATTTATATATTATATATGTAATATATACTATTAAAAATTTAAATAAATATATACTATTGCAATGCCAATACTAGCAATATCCATAATACAAGCCAACCAAAGAGCTTAAGCGAACAAATATCTCATCATATTAAGGCTTAAGGGTCATCGTATACAATGAAATGCCAACAGATAGGCATGCAAAAAACAAAAAACACATGTGAACCTGAATCATATCTCATCTAATACAATAGGGTCAATTGTCACATCAATTATATCCTCTAGTTCTTCCGCCAAGATGTTGTCTAGATAGGCATCACTTCGATGTTGTGGCTCCTCTGCATGCGATATAATAGAAGGTAAATCATTAAGGCCATTTGCCTCAAGCACATCATCCTCCAAGGATATGTTTGCTGTTCCATCAGGGGGAATGTGGTCCCATTTGGCTAAAGGACCTTCCTTGTACCCTAGGTCTAAACAAGAAAGAAGACGAAAGGTGCTATGAATGTACACCAGGTTTGCTGCCTTCTTTGATCCTAGTCAGTGCCTCTTCAATGATTGAATGAAATCGTAAGTACTCCAATTCCTATCACAAGATGATGAACTAGCTACTTGTAAGTGTAATCGTATTGCAAATGATTGCAATTCAGAGACTTCACTATCATGGTTCCACCACCACTATATTGGGTCCTCCTTCGCACGCACATCATAGAGAGCCTCCACTATAGAAAACTGTCTGTGGTCACATGAAAACATGTTCCACTGAGCCCTGATAGAAGAAGCCTCCTCTCCTCAACCATAAATCTTTCTCACCACAACCCAAATTTCCTTCATTACTTCTCTGTGTTCATATGGAGCCCTCTTATTGGTGACTTCTGTAGCATACCGGTTTGGATTCAAAGCGTAAGCAACACAATGTAGAGGTTTGTTAAGCTTGTTCCATCTTCCATGTACCTTTACCTTTACCTTAATAAAAGGATAGGAAAAGGATCCTCCAAGTCTGTGATTTTTCTAATTTTTTCACACATAAAATCAATTTCTTCGTGAACCTTCCTCAAACATGGCTTGTCTGAATCAACAAAACGTATTATCTCACAAATGGGTTGAATGAAGTCAAACAACAAATTTCACATCAGCGCAAGAGTGGTCATCAAAGACCATCTGCCTCACCTCAACCTTACTCTCTGATGTAAATTGTTTCCAAGCCTCCCATGCATCACCAACTACAATGGAACATAAGGTACCTTTGACAGCGTAAATACCGTCAAGCAGTATGAAGAAAGAAGCAACATGTGTATTTGTAGGTTTGAGAAGTTCCACCTTGGCAAATCTTCGATAAATGTTGTGTGGTGATGATTTCATATGAACATTTGTATTTTTCTGTATTTTTCAATAAGCTTAGATGCCCACTCAAATCTGCCAATGTCTTTGAGCGCATTATTCAATGCATGCACACAATGTGGTGTCCAAAATACATGTTTGTATATTTTTGCACCAACATTCCAACAACTTTACAAATTGGAGCAACATCTGTAATAACTTGGACAACGTGTGATGCCCCCACCTCATCAATTGCATCACATAGTTGGGTCTAAAGGTACTCTACATTTTTTTCTTCTCCCGAACAGTTGATTCCCTTCAAATAATAAGGCCCTTTGGAGAAAGTTACCATAATGTTTAAAAGATGACGGTTTATTGTATCAATCCAACCATCCATCACAATGTTGCACACTTGTGTAGACCAACTCTTTTGATTGGCACAGTTTCTTGCTCTATCCTTGTTTTTCTTTGTCAATAAGAGTTTTGTGAAGCTTCTCATACCCAGGTGGTCTATACCCTGCTGGCCCAATGTTGATACATGAACCATCTCCTCATAGTAAGGTGATAAAGCAACATTGAATGGTATTCCATTCACATAGAAGCAACGTCAAATTGCTGCATCCACTGCATTTTGGCCATACACATCGAACATGCTCCCAATGGGGTTCGAATTGCCAATGTGTGATCTCTTATGAGAAAACCCCACATCCTCTGTTGCATGTCTAGAGGACACATCTATCTCTGATTTTGTTCTCATGGTTGGTATGACATGGCGACTTTGAGTTCGAGCTGTGGTTAAAGTGTGAAAGCTTAAAAGAGTCACTTTGCCTTCAAAGCTTTCTTGTTCTCTCATCATTTCCAACCTCACTTCCTCAATTGAATAAGGTTCAACCCCTTTTCCCACTATTAGGAAAAGATGAGCCTTAACCCTCGTGTAAGTGCCCTGAAAGGCCTTCCTACAAAGCTTGCAAGAGATCTCTGTTGTTCCCCTATTCCCTTTGCGAACATGATCACAAAACTTCCACAATGGATGTAGAGATTCTCTCCTTCCCCCTGACATTCTGAAAAAATAAAAATAAAAATTAGTAATTATAATTTGAAATTTATTAAAAAAATAAAAAATAAATATTGTTAAAATTAAAAAAATTAAAGTAAAACTAAATAGATTATTAAAATAAAAATAAAAAATAAAAATTATAACATAGCGCTAAGCACATAAAATAAAAAATACAAATTAAAAAAAAATAACTTTTAAAACATTAAATTATAATTAATAAAATTATAAATATTAAATATTAAACAAAAAACAAAAATCTAAGATTTAAAGATCATAAAAATTAAATATTAAACTTAATAATCAATAATTTTTAATAATTTTTTATTTAAATTTAGAATTATTATTAGTTAACATTAAAAAAAACAATGAATGCATTCACGACATTGCGGTTTGTAGCAATGTAGGACATTGCCATGAACGTGCCTATGCTTGCAGAAAAAAAACCTAGAAGCATTTAAAATTTTAACTGCAACAACATAAAATGCTAAAGTTTGAACGACATATTTGTTCTTGACTGCAAATGACCTTCGACTACAAAGAATGCAAATGACCTTCGACTGCTTCACTGAATCCGGCGACTGTGGAAAACATGTATCATTTTGGGGATGCGATATTTTGATGCTGGAATGGGCGGGGATGCAGGAATGGGTAGGCAGATGTTTCCGGCCATGAGAGACATATTTGTACCCTTCTCCCATACCCGAAATGTGTCTTGGTACCTGATACATGTCCTAGGTGGTGGGGACGCATCTCCTTGCAGCACTGGTTATCCTATTACTATTTTGTGTATGCTGTTATTGGTAGTCTAGTATCTCAGTAAACATTAATCATTCTACACCTTTGTATTTAGCAAAACCAAATTATTCTCGTGTTGTTTTGTTTCACTCCCTTCCTTCAATTGAAGTGGTCTCCATTTATTTCCATTCTTCTTAATAGTAGGCAGATATTTTGATGCTGGAATGGGCGGGGATGCAGGAATGGGTAGGCAGATGTCTCCGGCCATGAGAGACATATTTGTACCCTTCTTCCATACCCGAAATGTGTCTTGGTACTTGATACATGTCCTAGGTGGTGGGGATGCATCTCCTTGCAACACTGGTTATCCTATTACTATTTTGTGTATGCTGTTATTGGTAGTCTAGTATCTCAGTAAACATTAATCATTCTACACCTTTGTATTTAGCAAAACCAAATTATTCTCATGTTGTTTTGTTTCACTCCCTTCCTTCAATTGAAGTGGTCTCCATTTATTTCCATTCTTCTTAATAGTAACCACATTGTCTTTAACATTATACCAAGCTTTTTTATCAAACTGCCATGGCCTTCCTAACAAGGTATGGCATGCATCCATTGGCAACATATCACACATGACATCTTGATAGGAACCTATCTTCCCATCAATCTCACAGTGTTTTCACATTGTGATTTCATGCCCCCCTTCTAACCGAGTCACTGTATATTTGGGTGTGGTGTACACTGCAAAGTCAGCTCATCTATGACTTCAGTGGACACTAGATTGCCAGTACTTCTGTTATCAATTATGATGTTATAACATTTCCCTTGTGTTTAACATTTGATTATGAAGATATGCCTTCTTATACATGGTTCCTCTTGCTTCTTTGATGTCTTCATGGTCTTTCTCTTCAATACCAGGTTCACTCTTGACTTCTTGGCTGTAACTGAACCTTCAAAAAGTCATTGGGTAATCCTCTTCTGATTGGTAACAAGACTGCCTTGTGTTTCCATGGCTTTCACTCTTTCCGACTTGTTTCTTCTTGAGCTTTATCGCATTCATGAACCCATGAAGTATAGTGTTCTTTACCTTCCTTATTCATGTGGAGAAGAGTTGTCCTCTCCTTCCAACTGCAGAACTTTGCCTTTCAAGTCTCCTTGTATGTCTCTTTTCCTCATCACACTACTCCCATCCTTCGCTGAATTTAAATGCCTTCTATTCAACTTTTCTTCAGCTTTCAAGGAAAATGTATGTGCCTCTTTAATTGTGTGCAACCTCACTATGCTTAATTCTTTGTGAATGCTCAACCTCAAGCAATTTATACCTAGATACCTTTTCTTGATCTAACTCACTATGAGAAGACCCTATAGTTTGTAGAACTCCTTTGTATATTCTTTCACTGACAACTCTTTTTGCCTCAGGTTTTGCAACTTTTTTAACAATATCAGTTGGTAATCTAGAGGAAGGAACTGACCATTCAACTTAATAGCCTTCTAACCTATCCCGAAATATTAGCTTTTCCTTTTCTATTTCTTTCTATCTGCACTTCTTTATGCCACATGGCAGCATGTCCGTTCAACTTGGTTTGAGCCACCTTTACTCTCATTGGGTCTACAACCTCATCAAAATCAAAGTACTCTTCCATCTCAGTCACTTAATCCATCAGCTCCTCTGGATTTAATGTTCACGAAAAGTTTGGAACTCCTATTTTTACTTCTTTTCCAATCCTTGATATGGATGTTATCAATCTGTCCTCTTTCATTTATAGGACCAACATCTTGTATTTGCACTTCTTGTTCTTCCCTTGGCTCTTCTTCAACATCACTCTCATCTCCTCTGTGCATGATTCCTCTTCTTCTATTTATTTCAGCTGCATCTAATCTTGTTTGCAAAACCCTTATCAAATCCATAACCTTGTTTATATTCCAGCCATGTTAGCAACCACTGTTCCTATTCTTGGAGGCATATTTGTCTCTCACAAACACTTAGAACTGCTGCTACAAAACTTGTCTCAGTCACCTTGTTCAGATAACTCTCATACCTCTTGATCCTTTACCTACCTTTTCACAGTGGAGAATTCTCGGCTTCTATATTGCCCTCTACCCACTTTTATTACAGTGGACACTCAGCTGCAGGACCTTCTACCCAAGACTCATTGTTGGAATATGTTTTCTTACTTTCTCACATACATATGTAGGATACTCCTGCTCTGATACCAAATGATGCAGTCTAGATCGAGGGCCAAATGAATGGCAATTGGATCCTAGCATCCCCCCAAAATGTTTTTCCACTGTTATTTATTATTTTTATGTTGTTCCCACCTTTTGGTGGCCATTTGCAAGAGATTTGAAAATTTTGTAATTTAATGAGATATTTTAACTAGGAAATAACGTAAATTTCTTGAAGCTTAAAATTGCTTGAAAGAATAGAGGAGCTAAGGGGTATGAGTACTCGAAATGACTCTCACGACCTATTTTGACATATCCCCAACTTCATACAGACCTTAAATTGAATCAAGTCTGAAATTTCAATTAAAATTCAATTTTCAGACCTTCCCAAGGCATACATGCATGCTCAAACACCATAAAAACCCATGAAATGGATTCTATTATTATCTTTTTACACAAGTCTCAGACATGAAAGATTCCTAACCATTCACAAACAACAATCTATTAGCTTCCTTGATTGCTACAGAAAAAAATGGAGAAAAAGGCATTTTGTCAAATATTTAGAGTAATTTCCACTGCTCTATTCCACACTAAAGATTGAAAGTTACAGGCCAAGCTCGTTTGTTCACCATCAGAGACCAAAACCCACGACAAATTTGTAGGTAGCTCCTCTTAGCAGTCCCCCAACTGCTTCAACCTTTAAATGCTTGGACATCCCCTGTTTTTGCCTCTATTTCTGCCTGAAGCTGTTTGTTTTTTTGCCATTCTCTGCTGCTGTCCTAAAAGTGCATTTTCTCCCTTGTTTTCCAGTCTCATGGCCTTTGGAGTCTCCCAATGATGATTTTAATACAACAAACGAAGAAATGATGTTTTACCTTCCTCCAAGAGCATTTTTAGATGATTTTGTTGTCTTCAAAACACACAACTGCCTCCTTTTTCCAAATGTTCTTTACGACACCATCTCCATTCAAAAATCACAAAATACGCATCATTGGTTTCTTTCCAGATGGCTTCTAACATAATAAACCATGACACGTGTATACAAAGTGTTTGACAAAATGTCAACACTTGAAAAATCAGCCTCCTGCTCATAAAACTCAAAATTGATTAGGATTGTAACATAATGGTCATGTGCTGAACATGACGACAATGATGATAAAAATTATTTGAATCAAAATAAACTATTTAATTATTTAATGCGAAGAGACATGACGTAAATGACGGAATAGCAACCTCAGATATACATGTAGAACACAACTTTTACTCATGAGACCAACATGACATTTGCATGGGAGTTCAACCCCCAAATTACAAACACACTAATACAACAATGTACTATGGTGAGCATTTCACTGGTATGAATGCAGATTTACAATGGAAAAACCACAAACTACACGACGACTTTACTCACCAGTACTGTTTTTGGATGATGTGGATTGCCACTTCAACCCATTGCCACTTCAAACCCAAGTATGCTCCTCCATCATAAGCTCAAGCCTTTGATTGAAATAAAGACTCAAGCACGAGTCTAGAAAATGGGATAAACACTTGAAAGCAAGATCGGCAATTTTGTCATTGAAACTTTTATACCAAGTGCAGGTTAGTAGGTTGTTTACTTAAATCAAGAGGTAATCTGATTTGGGGGATCTGGTGGGGTATTTTTGCAAGTGATATTATTTTTATCGTTTATAATGTGAGTAGACCTGAAAAATAATGAAAAATGCAAGAAGTGGAAAGGAAACATTCCTTGAATAGTTCACTTCTATGGTTCTACACAACTGCCAAACAACAATCCAATCAATTGATCAAAATAGAAAACTGAGATCTGACTTCTATATTGGTGACAGTAAAGAAAATTTTCTGGAAAAATCTAATTAGTAAAAAGAAACCTCATTTACGGAGCAACATCTACACCTTATATTGAATTTCATTCAACTCTAATTCATGTCAAGCACATTGCAAGAGTATATGGAATTCCAAGAAACACCCCATCAATTCCGAATGCACTGAATATTACAGTAGAATGCATCTAGGATGAAGGTATTACAGATTAGCAAAGGAGTTTTTAAGATTTGTATTGAATTGCACATTAGATTTCAATGAAGATAGAATCAGCTTAATGAACAAGGTATATATGCATGTCATACTACCACCAAAGTTAAAAAATAGGAAAAACAGATGTCAAAGATGAAAAGACTTGTGCCTTCTCTTCTTTTTTCGCAGTCATGATTGGACATTAATACAATTTTTTATTTTTTTTCAAAATATCTTTCTCCACTCTTATATTGAAGAGAACGTTATAAAATCTAATATGTGCCATGTGGCCAATCCTTTAGCAAGTGGATTCACTGAGGATCAATCCTATTAGTTGAGTCCATGGTGACAGAACAGTATGATCTTATCTTGATTTTGTGTCCAAGACGAAGAGCAAAAGTCTATTCTGCAGATTAAGGCGTTATGTTTTAAGCAGAAATCAGAAAAAAAATTGATTTTTTTCATGAAATAAGTGAAAAAAACCTAGTAGGTCGCAATTAGATGGGCTGAATTGTTGGTTGTCAACATTCATCAATATATGCCTAGAGCCTTTTTGTTTCGGTTTCTTGTGATGATTTTTTTCCAATCTGTGTTTGTGGTTGTAGTTTTAATGTAACCAACTTCCTAGGTGTATTCCACTGGATTTTGGGATACCCCTTTATAAATATGAATTATTTTACCATCCAACGTGTAAACATTAACCAGATTGGTACTCATTTAACATGGAATGGCCTGTACTGGAATTCTCTTAATTTGGTTGTCTTCAGTCTCAAACTTATTCACATTACGATTCATGTATTACAAATTATTTGTAAGAAATTGCTTCAGGAAGTATGATTTTGATACTATATGTGAATTGTAATAATGGAAAATCTATGCTTTTGTTACAGTTACCTTCCTTCTGATTTGTAAGCATTGGTATTTTTTGTATTTTCAGGTCGATGGCATGGATGCCCTTGCTGTGAAACAAGCTTTGAAATTTGGAAAGGATCATGCTCTTAAGAATGGTCCCATTGTATGATTATTTCTCCTGAGAATTGAACTGTTGTATTATCTATTTATGTTTTCTTTGTTCTTTTGTAAATTATATATATACAAATGGGTTATTTATTGCACAATACCCAACATGGTGGGAGGTTTAAAGAAGTTTTATAGGCTCTAATTTTATTGTTATCTATCATTAAAGTTTGAATTACACGTATCAGTTTGTCTTATTTAACTCAGATTGTTTAACCTTTTCATGGGGACAGTTGAGTTTTCCAAATAGCTGTTCTCGGTATTTCCATATATTGCCCGATTGATATATCATTGCTGCCTTCACAAAATTTCCTGATCCATAATCAGTTGGTTAAGAGTTTTAAGAAAAACTCTTCTGGAACATTATTTTTCCAAATTAAACTTGTCTAGCCAATATCTTGGATAAGCGCCTTGTACCTCTATAATGCAATTGGGCCAAAAAGTATCAGGGTAAGAGAACCCCATCTGTTCCACACTTTTAAAATACCAAGTAGCACTCATTCTATTCATCAGGGAAATTATTATGATGTAAAACTTGATCAATTATAGAGATTTATTTCTGTACTCTGGTTTTAGGAAGAATAAAGCAGAAAGATTTGAGATCTAACATAATAGAAAATGAAATTTTCCATGTGTTGTATATCAAAAACTTTAAAATTTGATACCCCATTTAACATTTTCAAGTCAATTTGGATTGTTCAGTTGATTTATGAATGTTGAGATCATATTCATGTCACTGTCTTGATTGGAGATCCCCATTATTTTATTTGTGGGGGAAAAAAAAACTCTTAGTATGAATTCGTTGGAAAAATTGGACTTTTGTGGTTCTCATGTACTCACCTTGTGGTCAATCATCTCCATTTCCCTATGCTCTTGAATGCACAATTCAAAAGTTTCCAAGTCTAGATTGATCAGGTTTATCAGAAGTTTTTGACCTTCATGTACCTCCCCAAGGGCCTTTGCTTTCCGATTCACTTGATTCCAATGAATGAAAATTTTCAAGGCATATGCCTCTAGGGGTTCATGGACTTTCATGTACTCAATGCACCTCCTTCACCGCCACTTTTCCCCGATATCTTCACTTCTATGATAGAAAATTGGCCAAGTATGGAAGCCTTGTCGGGCTTATTGGAACTTCGTGTCCCACACACCTGTCCACATGGTTCGTCATTCCTCGATTTCGATGATTCACTCACCTTAAATATGTTAATTCTTGAATTTTATCAATCTTCTCAAGCTAGTGTGCCCTTTATGTTTGTCCACGTGACATCCTTTCCTGCAACTCCAATCCCTTTCATAAATTTGACCAAGTCTTAGGCTCATGTTGGACTTGTTAGACATCCTTGGTTGCCAAGTTAGTACATAATAGCCTCTCATCCCTGATTCATCTAATCACCTTTTTGGGCATGCTTTTGGACACTACATTTATTATGTCTCCTCTTGCATTTAATGTCATTTCTCTTCCCTAGATTGCTATATATAAGTGTTTGTATCTTGTCATTTTCACTATTTGAAGCCCTTGTGCCTTCACTTTGTTATTCAAACTATTTCCCCTCTAGTTCATGTTCTCTCGTCTTTTTCTCAATTGAACACTATCATTGTCATGCTTGTGTCGCTCTCTTGTGCTTGCAGGTAACTGATGAAGTACAAGTATCAAGGGTAAGAAGAAGAGGTAGATTTATTCAGAGGTTGAAAAAATATCTAGTGTCATTTTAGGACATGTTGACCTTGAAATTTTGAGAGAAAGGTTGCAAGAAGGGCATATTGACAACTTTTATTCCAAGTAGAAGGAATCCACTTTGGCTGATACCACATCCTTCACCACTGTTGTTCAGAGTCCATAGCCCTTCTTGCCGTAACTGACCATTGCAACCCAGAGATGAGGAAGGTTAATTCCAATACCGGCAAAGTTTTTTTTGAGCTCGACATTGATTCCCTCAAATTGTGGTTGAAGGTACCTCCATGTAATGTTCCCAAATCGAGACAATGATGATAAAAGAGGGTTTCCCAACAAAACCCTTAATCAACTCCAAACACACTGAATTTTGAAAATTAAAATCAGCAAACCCTAGCTGACATATATATGTTCAAAACACGCTATGTATAACAAACCCTAGGTGCCAATGTTGCACAATTAATTCCAAAGTATATGAAGCATATAACCACTGAATTTTTCACCTTAAATCCACAAATGTCATGCATAAACCCTCAATTTGCTGCTGTGATAAACACCTTTGTATTTGTGAGAAAGGGTGCATGTACCTTGGAAAATACCTTTGCCAAAAAATCTGATTTCTTTCCTGAAAGTTCTTCTGCATTTTCTTTGCAAGATCAGCTCTCAAACCCTTGTAAAAACTCACCAAAAATATGATAAAATATAGAAATATTTCAGATTGAAATATTTCTAGTTTAGCCCTCTCAAAGCCTTCAAAAACCCTTCAAAACAATTCGTCCATGTGCAGAAAATTATTGTGTTAAATAAATCAGATTTCTCCTTTAAATTCACTCACCAAAAGATGTCAAGGGACCTTGAAAATTATGTTAAAAATACCCAAACAATTCTAATATCATTTGTGTATCTCTTAAGGCCTAATATCACCCTAGAAAACTCAAAAAATGCTCCTCAAGTGAATCGGCCCACTCATAAAATAATAGCCAAATTTTTAGGAAGAAATTCTAGTATTTTTCCTTCCAAATTTCTTCCAAAACCCTATGATAATTTGTCACAAAAATTCAGAAAATATAGAACCACAAGTACCTTGCCGAATGGAGTCTAAAAACCCTCCGATGTGCACACTTCTTCTTCACAACTAATTCATCTTACTTAGGAAAATAGGGAATAAATTCCAGAATGCTCAACTCACTCAAAATCCTTTCGAATAGCCTCCCAATGTCTCATAGGGCAAGTCGCCCAAGAAAAAAAAAATAGTATAAAATCCTTCCGAATAGACTTGAAGAATAAATTTATTGTGTTTTATCTTGATTACCTTACCGTCTTCTCTAAAAGAAGAATTAATCGCTATGACCATTCGAGAATGGTGTTTGACAAGTGCAAGACACACGGGATTTCTTTGAGTCGCAAGAAGTCTTTGTGGTAACTCAAGGAAAGCTCTTAGGCCGTGTCTCGAAAGAGGGAACACAATTTGACCTGGAAAGAGTGAAAGCAATTCAATAATTCTCCTTGCCTTCCTGTAAACTAGGAGTTTGTTCATTCTTGGTTAAGGTAAATTTTTGACAAAGGTTTATTTTAGATTTTTCTAAATTAACTAGACATTTTGCACACATGATGCATGGAAAAGTTTCTTTCAAATAAAATATAGATGGTAAAAATTGATAAAATTAGGGGAGCTATTGGAAAAAAACCAATCTTAGTATGCCCTGATTTCAAAAAATATTTCATCAGATACAGTTATGCTTTTGAGCATATATTGTCAACAATTCTTGTCCAAAAAAATGAAAAAGAAATTGGCTCTCCTGTAGCCTTCATGAGTTGCAAACTTAAGGATCATGAGCTGAATTGTTCTCCAATTGAAAAGCATGCTTATGTTGTAGTAAAGGTTGTCAAATAGTTTAGATTTTATATCTTGAACTCACACACTACAATGATGGTCATTGATCCCGCAGTGAAATCATACTGACTCAACATGAGTTGGGCTCTAAAAGAGGAGGATGGATTGCTAAGGTACAAGAGTATTATTTGGACATTAAACCTACCAAATTGGTTGGAGGGAAAGGCTCATGTCAAATGATTATTGAAAACGATCCAAATAAGAGAGAAGATAAAGATCTACCTTTGGTATTCTTTATGGGATCTATTGATGAGTGGCATTTAAATCACTTATTTTTTGACATACAACGAATGCCTTAATCACTTTAATGCTAAGAGGAAGAGAACTCTGAAGTTGAGAACTACCAAATTTATCATATGGAAGGATGTTTTGTTTAAGGGAGGATTAGGTGGTACGTTCTTGAGGTGTGTTGACAAAGGAAAAAAGAAGCTACTAGAGGCATTTCACAAGAAGACTTGTAATTTCATTATTACTGGCAAAGAATCTTCAAAGACTCATATAAATGGGTCTCAAAGTGTGCATCATGCCAACAATTTATGGGAAGGCCCGGGCTTGCTACGCTGCCCATTAGGCTAGTGTTTATCGAGTAACCATTTCAGAAATGGGGTCTTGATTTCATTTTTAACTTAAATCCTCATTCTAGTGCTGGTCACACACACATTCTTGTAGCATCAGTTTATTTCACAAAATGGGTGGGAGCAATTCCAGTCAAACAAACAACTGTAGAAGTTGTGTGTACTTTCATAAAGGAGAATATCTTGGTATGCTTTGGAGTCTCCAAGAAGATAGTCAAATTTCTCCTCTTCTGAAATCCTAGACTTCTGCTACAATCATGGAATTACTATCTCATTCTTCAGATTATTATCTTCTAAGGTTATGTACAGGTTGAATCCAGTAACAAAAAAAATTACGACCATCATATGAAAATTTGTTGATGATAATTAAAGATATTGGCATATGAAACTATATGAGGTACTTTGGGCATATCAAATCACTCCCAAAATGGCTATTGGGACTTTTCCTTTAATCTGTTAAATGAAATAGATGCTTAAATTCTACTTTCTCGAACTCCTTGCATTGCAACTTGTTTGTGCATTCAAAGATGCACAATTCAGAGATCTACTTGAGAGGAGAATTCTATATCTTACCAAATTGGAGGAATAACATGTTCATGTTGTTGATTGCATTGCTTCACATTAGAAGAATGTAAAGGTGGTCTTTGATCACAAAGCAAGGCAACAGGATTTCTAAATTGGAAATGTGGTCCTCTTGTGGGATAAAAGAAGAGGACCAAGATGGGGTCATGGAAAGTTTGACTCTTTATGTCTGGATCCATTCAAAATTTGTCACTTTTCTGGCAACAACACACATTATATGGCCCATTGACCTACAACAGGAAATACATGAAGGATTTCAATCAGTAAACGGTAAGGTGTTCCCTTACCATTGTATATAAGAGATCTAGGAGGTTTGTCATGTGTTTTTGTTTTTGTTGTTTTGTTGCTCTTTCCTTTTGGTTTTTGTTGTGTTGGTTCAAGTTTCTTGATTCATCTTCGAATTTGTAGGGCAATGGATAGATACTAGTCAACTTCTTCCCAATTTTTTGAGGTTCATCTCTATCTCTTATAGTCCAAGTCCCAAGTCAGATTGTATTGAAAATATTCACTAAAATTACGATGCCTCATTTAAAAATTTCTAGTCAATGTGGATTGTACGGGAGTTATGAATGTCAGGTTCATATTCATGTCTTGTCATAATCAAAGATCCTCATATTTTTATTTGCAAGAAAACAAAATTTCTTGAAGGATGATTTTGTTGAAAAAATAGAAGTTGTGGTTCTCATGTACTCACCTTATGGTCAATCATCCCCAATTTTTACCTTGTTAATTTCGGTGTCTAAAATTTCTAAGTCATTTTTTGTTGTTGGAAAAATCAGGCATTTGTGTCCTCCATGTACCTCTAAATTGGCCATTGTTTCCCTATACTCCCAATTGCACAAATCAAAAGTTTCTAAGTATAGATTGATTGGTCTTATTGGAAATTTTGTGAACCTCGTGTACCTCCACAAGAGTTGTCGCTTCCCAATTCACTCGAATCCAATGAGTGAAAATTTTTAAGGCATATGCTCATCAAGGCTTGGGAAATTTCATGCACTCCATCACTTCCTTCACTGTCACCTTTCCCTGACATCTCCGCTTATATGATAGGAAATTGGCTAAGTATGGAAACCTTGTCAGGGTTATTGGACCTTTGTGTCCCACACACTCTTCCATATGGTTCTTCATTCCCTAATTTGTCTAATTCACTCACCCTAAATTGGCTAAGTTCAAGTCTTATTGGGCCCGTTGAGTTAGTGTGCCCTATGTGTTCATCCATGCGGTGCATCCTTTCCTGCATACTCTGATTGCCTTTCATAAATTTGATCCAGTATTATATTCATGTCAAACTTGTCAGACATCCTTGGTTTCCAAATCAATACATAATAGCCTCCCATACTCGATTTCCTCGATCTTTTTGGGTGTGCTTTTTGACTACATTTATTACGCCAATTAAATTTAAGGCCATTTGTCTCCTCTAGGTTGCTATATGTAATTGTTTGTACCCTATTATTTTCACTATTTGAAACCCTATCACATTCACTTTGTTATTCAAGCTATTGTCTCCATTTTTGCCTCTCTTCTTTTATCTATTGAACATTGTTATTGTCCTGGTTGTGTCCCTCTCTTATGCTTGTAGGTAACCGATGAAGTAAAAGTATCAAGGATACTAGAGGAAGAGGTCTATTGATTTAGTGGTTGAAGAAATCTATGATACGATTTTAGGGCACATCAACCTTTAAGAATTGAGAGAAAGGTTGCATGATGGGTAGACAAGCAACCATTATTCTAAGTAGAAGCAATCCACTATGGTTGATGCCACAACCTTCCTCATTTCCATTCATAGTCCATAGCTGTTTGTTGCCGCAGCTTACCATTACAACCCAGATATGAGGAAGGTTATTTCCAAGACCAGCGATGTTTTTGCTTAGCTCGACATCGATTCCCTTGAATTGTGGTTGAAGGTACCTCCTATGGACCAAGTGGCAAAGTTGTCTCTTCAAGATGCATAAAGTTTTTGGGATGAAGACCCTGATAAGCAGGCTGAACTATATCAACACACAATGGCTAAGAGGAAGAAAGATTAGAATAAAGAAGATGCCTAGAAAGCTGGTGAGGTCTGATGTTGAGATCATTTATGATATGATCCCTTTGTTGAATAGAATTGTTGGATCTCCAAATACTAGAACCTTCTACCCTTGGATGCATAGTTACATTTCTGTCATCCTTGCTAGAAATCAAACAATAGAATGGGCAGCAATTATCATTGAAAATTTGCATGAGCAATTGATAAATGTGAGAGACTAATAAGTTCTATATGATTTCTTATCTTGTCTACTCATTAGCCAAGAGAGTAACCCTTGCTAGCCTCTAGACAAAAGGTTATTTAGCTGATGGTAAAGCAGTATATGACCATTTCCCTCAATTGCAGAATAAATACTCAAATAAGCATTTCAAAAAGAATCGATGATGCTTTTGTGTTTAGAAAAAATTGTGGACTTGATGATTTTAGTGTTTGCATTTCTTGCGAGGCAAAAAATATTATTTTAGAATGGGCTGACTGGTTTATACAGTTTCCAACTTTCACCTACATTTGTATATGTGGATTCAAAGGTTGCCCTTACATGCTGACCATGTATGTCAAGGGGCATTTGGGACAAGTATAGGACTTTGATTGTGATGTTTTTGTCAATCCTTCTAGGGCATCCAACTCTATCGATGACACAATGGCGATATGCAACAGAACCAGACTGTGAGAAAATGAGCTTTCAATTGAGTTGTAGTGATGGGAGACGAGGATTTATGTTACTATTCTTCTTGATTGTGATAAGGTGTAAAATGTTGTTGAGCAGTTCATAAAGTGTCAGTTGAAATAAAATTTCAACCGACATCTTCTTTTGAGGCAAACGAGTCCCAGCGTGGAGAAAGTGATGATCCTTCTTTGTCCCAATCTATTCCCGTGTCATAGTGCCATGTCATTGTTGGCCATTTTTTGGCCCACATGTCAAAGTTTACCTAAGTATGGAAAGGGACCTTTCAGGCAAGAATTTGGTAAGCCTTTGGGAGAACTTCGGATTTTCTAGCAGTGACAACTTCGGGTTTTTTGAAGGGCACAATGCAAATCAGGTTTCTAGTAGTGCTTAGCTTCCAAATGTTTCATAATTAGAAGTAATTCGGGTTTACAAACCTGAATTAATCATAAACAGTGTATTTCGAGTTCTCCAGGGAGCACTACTTGATTACTTCATAAGTTGAGTAGTCAGAAGCCTGAAATGAGTAAAGGTGCTCAACAAACCCAATTTGGTCTTGAAAAGTAATGCTTCTCGAGTTCTTCAAGAGACGAGTCTTTTTCAAAAATATGAAGGGCATTTTCAAAATGCCAAAGGGTCTTTTTAGGGCAAAAGGGACCGGTCAACTTTCTCGAAGATACACTTCAACATTCCCGAAGGGCTTTTTCTTCTCCAAATGGATAGTTGCAATCCTCCCGAAGGGTATGTTACCCTTCGAGAGGACCATTTCAAAATTCCCAAAGTGTATCTTTCCCTTCGGGAGGATCATTTGCGGAAATTTGAGGGGACATGCAGAAACCCTGAAGGGTCTCTTACCCGTTGGGAAAGTCCATTATGAAAAACCCGAAGGGTAGTTTCCAAAGACAGAAGCGGACAAAAAGTCCGAAGGAATTCCTTTGGACAAAGATACCCTTCGAGTTTTTCTTCTCCAAATGGATAGTTACAATCCCCCTGAAGGGTATGTTACCCTTCGAGAGGACCATTTCAAAATTCCCGAAGGGTATCTTTCCCTTTGGGAGGATCATTTGCGGAAATCTGAGGGGACATGCAAAAATCCTGAAGGGTCTCTTACTCGTTGGGAAAGTCCATTATGAAAAACCTTAAGGGTAGTTTCTAAAGACAGACGCGGACAAAAAGTCCGAAGGAATTCCTTTTTATAAATTTGTCCAAAGGAATTCCTTCGGACTTTTTGTCTACATTTGTCTTTGGAAACTACCCTTCGGGTTTTTCATAATGGACTTTGTCCAAAGGAATTCCTTCAGACTTTTTGTCCACATCTGTCTTTGGAAACTACCCTTTGGGTTTTTCATAATGGACTTTCCCAACGGTGTCCAAAGGAATTCCTTCGGACTTTTTATCCGCATTTGTCTTTGGAAACTACCCTTCGGGTTTTTCATAATGGACTTTCCCAACGGGTAAGAGACCCTTCGAATTTGTCCAAAGGAATTCCTTTGGACTTTTTGTCCGCGTCTGTCTTTGGAAACTACCCTTTTGGTTTTTCATAATGGACTTTCCCAACGGGTAAGAGACCCTTCGGGCTTTTTGCATGTCCCCTCAAATTTCCGCAATTGTCCGAAGAAATTCCTTCGGGAGATTTGCCCGAAAGAAATAAGCCGAGAGAGAAGCCCGAGACCAAGTGTTCGCAGGAAATAACGGGCCAATGGACGTCAAAATCAAGATAAGCGACTAGCCGTTGGAAGTAACCGGGTTTCAAAAGCCCGAAGTCTTAAGGTTTGGGAAGCAGCAAAGTGAGAAGACTTCAAGATGGATAAGCCTAAAGTAGGCTTAGAGAACCCGAATTACTCTGTATAGAGTAAATCGGGTTTCTCAAAATACTCTACTTAAAAGGCTTTATAAGCGAAGGATCTAGGAAAGTCCAAAGTTGGAGAGGCCAAAGAACTCGAATTACTCTGCATAGAGTAAATCAGGATTCTCCAAGGGCTCGACTTAAGCTTGGTCTGGCAACGCTAGAATCATGATGCAACGAATGGAGGGCTACCACATGGTGTAACTGGAGTAGAAAGGGCCAATCAATAAAGGACAAGTGGCACAAGGATGTTCAATAAACATGGGAGAGTTTGAGCGGCTGGTAGCTGGAAGTTATGAAGGATCTCATTTGCCATGGTTCATTGCCCGCAATCACCATTCAACGCTTAAATGCATCACGTCAAGAAGAAATATTCCAGCTGCTCATAACATGACTTTTTAGACGCGCCAAAGAAAGTCTTAAAGACAAGAGGGGCTCGAGAGTATTGGGTGGCGATCTAGAACAACACATTTATGAACATCAAGGAAGGACAACAGGAGGTTCCGGCCATCTGTGACTTCTTTCTTCCCTTTCTCTCTTCCCCCTTTTCTTTATAAATAGAAACCTTGGAGCGTAGAAATGTATCCCTGGACTGGTGATAAAATCACTCTACAGAAATTGCTTTGTAAAAGACTCTTTTGAAACAATATAAGGAAATTTTTTTTGTTTCTAGTCAAAGAGAAGTGTGTATTTTTGGTTTTATTTGTAGAATGTATGATTGTTGTTCATCACTTGCGTTTTCTCTAAGCACCTTGCTCTTGACTCTTTTGGTTTTATGCAGGATTGTGTGAAGTGTCTGTGTGTCTAGTTCCCTTTGAAGTTTACTAACTCAGTGTTTTCCATAGATCTATTTTGTTATTCTTCAAAGCGTAAATCTCTCCTTCGACCTCCACGCAAAAGCTCCCTACCTACAGCCCTGAGATAGAACTAGAATAATCCTACGTCCTGTTTAGCTTCATCAGTAGTTTTGTTTTTTCCAAACCAAGTGGATCATTGTCTTTTGGTGCATCACCTCCCATTAGCTTAGGTTTATTTTCAAGTAATTCTCTTACCCCTTTTCCTTGGCCATTAGTATAGTTTAGTGAAGAAATCAAGGAGTTGAAGTGAAGCACCTGAGGAACTAGCCTCATAAAAAGTCTAGAGGTTCAACCTCACCATAGGACACCCACATCCTGAGGTTGTTCCCATGCTTATAGCTGGAAGTGAGAGACCCTGAAGAACTCTCTCACAAGGGTGCAAATCCAGTCTATAACAGTTCTGGCATCCCCGGTGGAACAACTACCATTTCACTTCTATTTTTATAGAAGATTGGTCAAATTTGATACTGTTTTGATTAGTTTGCAGCAGTGGTAGCTTTCTTCCTTCGGTATTTGGAGACTCCAAAGAATACCTAGCTATCTGGTGGCAGAGCAGTAGCCGTCTTTCATTCCAAAGGTGACTACAAGATCGACTTTTGTAGGTATTCCTTTTGAGTTTGTTGAATTACCTTTAAACTCAACAAGAAGGTTAAGGTTTACCCATACTCACCCTTACGTAATAAGCTATCCTTCTAAACCAGTCATAAGGTATAGCTACGCAAGATCTTTATCAACCCCTCTTGCTACTATGATTTCCCAAAGAGTTTTTGTGGGTTTCAATGGCCAAAGCCCTTTGAACTTACCGTAGTATGATCCTATGCCAGTAGAAACTCTCAAAAGTGTTCCTTATTACTCAGGAGACCAAGCTGTAACTCCTACTGAGCACATAACGAACATAGCCAACTTCTGCAACATCCACAATATCACGGTGGAGAACGTGGTTGTTAGGATATTGGCTGTATCTTTCAAAAGAAAGGCGTTAGACTGATATATGGGCCTTGCTCCTAATTCTATCCACTTATGGGATGAGCTGGGAGCAGCCTTGTGTAAAAGATTTGCAGATAAGAGTGACCACCTGTCGCTGGCAGAGTAGTTGACCACCATCAAGAGAGCTTCTCATGATGTCATGCAAGACTTCAATACAAGATTTTAGAAGGGGTGGGATAGAATCCCAACAGTTGTTAGACCATCTCCAAACTTTGTTTTCTTGTATTACTTGAAGGCTCTCAACAATGACATAGCTGTAATGATTTAGTCTATGGGAGTAGACATACTGCCAGATGCATACGAAGTGGCTATCAAAGCAGAAAATTGCCTAGTTTAGGCTGGCAAGCTTACTCCCAGACCTCCAATACCTCTTTTTCCAGAGATTAGACCACCTTCTGCAGTCATTCCTCCATTCGATGTTATACTTCCAATGCCAACAATTGTTGTTACACCTTCACCTAAGCAAGAGAAGGCCTCTACTAGTGGATCCAATGACTTCCAAGAGCAAAAGAATTACTTGGAGTTGAAGAGCATGCTCCAATCCTTGGGAAATGATGTGGTAAATGTCAAGAGGCAAGCTTACAATGAGCCTTATCAAGTTCCATATTAGCCTCAGTAGCAACTTTATCAAGCAAATAGGCCACCTTACAAAGGAGGTTTCCAAGGACGGGCAACCTAACTATGCTAGATAGTTGTTGACCATTTTTGCCCAACAGGCCAAAAATCAGTCCCCTTCTTTCCCTGTTGTTCTGGGATTTTCTACGGACTCTGCAGGTCCAGTTTTGTACGAACTCTGCAGGCGAGCCTTTTGGCACATGAAGAACCAGTTCAAAGAGTGCAAGGTTTTGCAAAGCTTCTTCGGGCTCTTGTCTAAAAATTCACAAGGAAGGTTAGCATCTTTGAACCGTTGAACCATTGAACTGGTTCAACGCCTTAGTTCATCGCTTTGGTTCAAAGCCTTGGTTCAATCGGCAAGTTCGTCGCTTTGGTTCAATCAAACGGTTCATCAGCTTGGTTCAATGCGTTGGTTCAACGTTTTGGTTCAATGTTTCGGTTCAATCGGATGGTTCAATCACTCGGTTCACTCAGTCGGTTCACCGCCTTGGTTCAATGCTTAAGTTCAACGCAAAGTTCATCGACAAAGCCCAACGCAAAGTTCATCAGCTTGGTTCAATCAAACGGTTCGATGCCTTGGTTCAACAACTGTTTGAACCATTGAACCGGTTCAATGAATTGGTTCAACGGTTGGTTCAAAGGAGTAGTTCAAACAAAAGTTCAAGCCTTCCGAAGGACAAGTGCCCTTGCGGAGGGCAGTTCCAGGCTCAAGAGCCCTTGTGGAGGGCAGGGAGCACTTCAAAGAAAAAAGAGCCGTAAAGGTAAGATTTTTGGGAATTTTGTTAGGGCAATGGCATAATTCCTTCAGACTTTTTGTCGGAAGGAATTCCTTCGAACAAAAAGCTCGAAGGAATTTTGAAGCCCTGCTCGACAAAATCCCACAGAAAGGACTTAAGCGTTGAAATGAATTCTTTCGGACTTTTTGTCCGAAGGAATTCCTTGAGACAAAAAGTCCGAAAAAATTCGAGAACTCGCGAGCCAAAAGCCCGAAGGAAGATTTCCGAAGGCAAAGTGGTGGAAACATTTCTGGCAGACTTTTTGTCCGCGAGAAAATGTTCGAGTGAATAGTTTGCAGAAAATGCCCGTAAAAATACCAAAGAGACAAAGGCCGCCGAAGGACAGGTGCCCTTGCGAGGGACTCTCAGCTGCCGAACGAAAGGGACTTTTCCATAAAATCGAAGGGTCACCTTCCCTTCAGGAATGTGCAAAGAAGGGAGCCCGTAGAAAAGGCCGAAGCAAGAAAATCGAAGAAGTCTAAAGGGTGACAGGCCCGAGGACGTCAAAGTCAAGCACGACGAACTAGCCATTGGAATTTCAAACGCAGTGATGGGCCCGCAAACGTCAAATTTTACACCAGAAAATCCAGAGCACGGAAGGCGCCAAGTGGCAACCATGAAAGGCTTTGACATGCTTTTCTAGGAGCAGCGGAACGTGCCACGTGTCCCTTGCAAGGCTCGGCGGAAGTCGACAAGTGTCAACACCCACAGTCTCTCTCTTTTGTCCCGCGAGAACTATGGTGGGACCCAGACGAATTGCTAAAGAGAGCGGAAGCCGACGCATGTCCTCTTCCGAAGGACCTTCAAAGGGTGCCTAAAGCCTCCATGAGTCAAGCGGATGCTGCCACGTGCCTTGCCCGTTTCACAGCGAAACGCGCCATGTGTCACTTATTTGAAAATCAGCAAAAAGTGGCCAAGGCAAGCAGGAAGAGCCCAAGGAACGCAACGACCTACCAGAAGAAGCCAAAAAGAGAGAAACCAGGAAGAAGACAAAGCATAGGAACAGACAAAGCAGTCCAAGTGGCGAGGAGAGGCGAGTTATTGCTAGATGGTCATCAAACGGCGCAAACAGTGAGCGGCACAGTCTGCTTTCTCCATTTGGCATTTATGAGGGGACAAACCGCAGTCTGTTTGCAAGAAAAGAGTAGTCTATTTGTAGAAAAGAGGCGCGGCCATGTTTTCTTATTAATGTTGGGACACCAAAGTCAAAGCAGGAACTGACAATCAAACGGCTTCCTCTTCCCAAGGCTCAGAGCGCACATGGGCCAGCTTGCAAAAAAGGTGCCAAGTTCTCTTCCCCTTTCTCTATATATTGTAAAACTTCTCATTTGAGAAAGATCCATCTCCCAGCCTTAAGGCAAAACTTTGCCCAAAAATCTCTCGGGCTTGTAAGGCAGAGCTCTGCTAGATTTTACCTTGAATCAGGACTTAGCATTTTTACCTCTATCTGGACTTGCACTTTAAAGTATATGTCCGTGTTCTTCTTTTGTGTTAAGTCATTGTCTTTCATGCTTCTCACAGATCGAATACAACATGTCTAGTGCATTGTGAAGTCCCTTTTCTGCAGGTCTGCCAGAAGTGTCTACAGTAGGAATATAGGCGCATGTGAATAGGTTGCCTAAGTGTGTCGCAGAGCACCTTTGGTAGTTCCTTCCTCCCTATATCTCTACGGACCCCTGACTCACTGAAACAGAAGAGTTTTCCATGTCAGATGAAGTGTATGTGCGCTTCCTCTTGGTGAAAAGTGTATGTTTGGGCCTAAGTGGATCAAACTTTTCTGGTATATCACCTTTTCATTTTTAGGCTTAGGTTTTGTTTTCAGCATCTCTCTCCCTTTTCATCCCCCCCCCTTTTTCCATTTATTTGTTAGGAGTAGGAGAAACCAGGGCCTAAAAGATACATCAAAGGGAGCTATCCCTTATCTAGAGACTCTCCCCTCCAGCTTTGCCGGTCGCACAGGGGAGAGGGGAGTTTCCATTGTTGCGTGTGGAAGGGCGAGAGCTAGGCGTCCTGCCCCGGGTGCAATCCACAACATCAACAATAGTATAATTACAATCTGAATGTTGTAGGCCCTTCCAACTCCTTGGTCCTAGTTCAGAATAATGTGGCTCAGAAAGTTGAAGGGATAATGCCATGGAATCATTCTTTTGGGCAGTCCATTGTCTCAACTAATGGCTCCACTCAGGCGTTTAATGATCAGTGGTAGCAGGTTGTTGCTTATGGATACAACCAGGTTCTTATGGCCCAAAGCATGGAGGTACCTACAATGATGAAACAAGAACAACCTCCACAAGAGCAAGGCTCGAATCAAGGTTCAAACCAGCTAGAAGCCTCAATGGTCATTAGTGAGCAAGAGGAGTGCTATGCATCCAATCAGCAAGCCACTCCCAGTCTAGCTCACACCCCCGTCTCAGCAAATACAAGGTTCAAGAGAAGGAATATGGGTGACAATCAGGAAGCTTTCAAAGAACCTATTGTCACCGCTCCATTGACAAAGCCAACAACAGTAGCTCCCAAAGTTTAGGTAAAAGTTGGTGGTATGCCAATCAAAATTGTGGAGCAAATGAAAAAATCCAGCGTGATTGTGCTGATGTGGGACATGCTTTCCCTGCCTGGCCAAGGAGACATTCTGCAGAAAGGATTGTCCAAGATGGGTGTTACTACAACTACAAGCAGCCAAGCAAGGTAGTTGAAGTCCTCACTAATGCAGTCAAGAGTCATGGGGGAGAAGGGTCAAGTATTGTGACCAAGCTCCCCTTTTCTACGTCTCTTTGATCATTGGTGATTCCTTGGTGCACAACTGCTTGGTGGATAGTGGGGCCAGCACCTCAGTCATGCCAAAGTCTATTGCTGACCAGTTGAACCTCAAGTATGAGCCTTACACTAAAGGAGTCCTGCAACTTGATGGTTCTTCCACAAAGCCATCAAGCATCATTAGGAATTTGAGCCTAACCTTGCATGCTTGTCCTAGTGTATTCGTGGTGCAAGACGTGCTGATTCTAGATATCACTCCTCGCTTTGCCTTGTGTCTTTCCAGAGAGTTCACAGCCAAGATTGGGGGCTACCTTGCAGCAGATTGGTCTTACATGGCATTTAGAACAAGGTATGGGACTAAGGTCTCATCGAGGCTGAACCCATGGCACAATTCTATATTGAACCCCATTAGGTAGATAATATAAGCCTTAATTGTACCATCCTTGATGAGGATGAGTTTACAATTGGCCAAGAGCTGAACACTCATCTTGAAGAAGTTCTAGACTTGTTCTTGGAGAGTTATGGGGAGATAACCAATTTTTCAATCTTTTGAAAGGTGTTGAGGAAAAAGACATGGGTGTCTACCTACTGCATGAAGAGAATCAACCCATGACATCACTCATTAGACCTAAAGAAGACCCCAATGGTTTATGAAAGTTGTTCTTTGATGGGTTAAGGAGCAAGAATGGCATAGGTGCTGGGCCAATGTTGGCTTCACCCTCAGGTAACAAGCTTTTTTCTTCTTACAGGTTTCATTTCAGCTGCTCTTCAAATGCAGCAAAATATGAAGGCTTGATCCGTGGCCTTCAATGGGCCATCAAGAGAGGAATCAAACTACTGCAAGCTTATGGACACAGTGAGCTCATAGTTAACCAAGTTAGATGTTTGAACGTCACAAAAAATGCTTTGATGAGGTCCTACAAAATTAGAATGTGGGACTTGATTGAAGATTTTAAAGCCTTTAACATTCAAGCTGTCTCAAGAGATCAAAACCAGCATGCTAACAGGTTGGCAGCTGTAGGAGCTCAATTTTACATTCCAAGTGAGTTGAAAGAAACCAAGGTTCAACCACATGTCAAGGTGGTGGTGAGACTGTCAGTGCTAGATAATGAAGCCCATTGGCAATTTTTTGAGAGTGACAAGCAAATTGTTTATTTCTTGCAGTAGGGAGCCGAATTCTCCTCCTCCAACCAAGCTAAATTGCAGCATCAGTATGAGGATCAGATTGTTCATTTGAAGTCAAACAAACTTCCTAAGGGGCTAGTTACACTTGAGGGCCTTTTTCATGAAGGAGAACGTATGAGGAAAGAGAAGGCAATAATGTCTACTAAGGAGGAAAACTATGAGAGAGTCCTCATCTTCAAGGACAAACTTCTCAAGCTAGGGAAGGTAAGTAGCAAGGCTGAGAGGCATGCTTTCATAGCACTTTGCCAAGAGTAAGCAAATATTTTTGCTTGGGAGTACAACGACCTAAAAAGTTTTGATCTTAAACTAGCCCAGCACACCATAGAGTTGGAGGCCAATGCCAAGCATGTAAGGCAAAAGCAAAGGCCAGTTAACCCCAAGATTGAGGAGCTGATGAGGAAGGAACTAACCAAGTTGATCGAGTCTAGGATCATCTTTCCCATCAAGCACTCATCATGGGTAGCCAACGTGGTGCTTGTAAGAAAAAAGAGTGAGAAGATTAGGCTTTGCGTGGATTTCAAAGATTCGAGCAAAGTCTCCTTGAAAGATCACTATCCCCTGCCATCCATGGAGCAGCTCTTCAAGTAGTTGTTGGTTCAGAACATTTTTCCTTGTTGAATGGTTTTTCTAGCTAGAACCAAGTCTGGGTGAAGGATGAGGATCGATACAAGACTGCCTTCACCACCAAATGGGGCACGTAGATGTACGAAAAGATGCCTTTTGGTCTATCAAATGCTGAAGCTACCTTCCAAAGAGCCATGGACATGGCTTTTCAGGGGATGCTAAACCAAATGGTGCTGGTATACTTGGATGACATCACGGTTTTCTCCAAGAATGCCAGCGATCACATGGACCACCTGAGGCTGATTTTTGAAAGGTGCAGAGAGTATGGGATTTCATTGAATCCAAAGAAGTGCATGTTTGCCGTGCATGAAGGCAAGTTGTTGGGCCACATCATCTCAAAGGAAGGGCTGTCCATTAATCCTGAGAGAATAAGTGCCATCTTGGCCTTATCCTTGCCAAAGCATAAGAAGGGACTCCAAAGTTTCCTTGGAAAGATAAACTTTGTGAGAAGATTTATCCTTGATTTCGCAAGTTTAGTCAAACCCATCACTGCTATGCTGAAGAATGACCAAGTGTTCACTTGGTCAAATGAAGGCAAGTCAGCATTCGAAACTATCAAGCAAACTATTGCTCAAGCACCCACACTTATGAACCCTGATTTCTCAAGGGATTTCATTTCGTATGTTTTTACCAATATTGATTATATATCAGCTATGCCGATGCAAAGAAATGGTGAAGGGCTCGAGCAACCATTAGCTTTTTTTAGTTAGGGGCTCGAAGGGTATGAGGCGAGATACACTTTTGTAGAAAAATAGGTCTTTGGAGTAGTAAGGAGCCTCAAGAGGTTCAGGCCAATGCTATCCAACAGCAGAATCCACCTTATGGTGGCTCATCTTGGAGTAAGAGACTTCCTTCTTCACAAGGATTTGAGCAAAAAAAAAGCGGGTTGGATTACTAAAGTCATGGAGTACGACGTGGAGATCAAGGTCACTAAGCTAATAAGAGGTAAAGGCTTATGTGAGCATATGGCTAAGGATCTTCATGAAGACAAAGAGGTCATCTTGGTGACACAAGATAACCTATAAGCAGATGCACCTCCATCTCACACTAGCTGGCTCCATGATATGACTTTTTGCTAATAGGTGAGTGCCCTCAAGGTATGGACAAAGCAAAAAGGTGGTATTTCAGACTTCAGTCCATACCTTATGTTTTAGTTGATGGGGTTTTGTTTAAAAGAGACCTCAATGGAATGCTCCTGAGGTGCATAGATGATGATCAAGTTGCCAAGCTTTTGGAGTATTTCCATGATGGGCCTACAGGGGGTCATTTTGCCCCAAAGACTACTGCAACAAAGATCATGAGGGCTGGTTACTACTAGCCCAGCCTCTTCAAGGATGCTTATGTATGGGTGAGGAAGTGTCAGGAATGTGCTCTCTTCATGGGAAAGCAAAGGTTAGCATCTCTTCCTCTCAACTCGATTCAAGTGGAGCAACCATTCATGCAATGGGACTTGGATTTCATTGGTATGATCAACCCCCCGTCAAGTGTAGAGCATAAGTGGGTGCTTACTGCAACTGATTACTTCACCAGGTGGGTGGAAGCCATTGCATTGAAGGAAGCCAACGAAAGTGTAGTCTTAGACTTCTATGACAACATTGTGACTAGGTTTGGTGTTCCATCCACTATCATATCTGATAATGTAATGGCTTTCCTTGGTTTGAAAATAAGTGAATGGGCTCTCAAAATGGGCATCTACCTCAGCACTTTCTCAAACTATTATCCTCAAGGCAATGGGTTGGCTGAGTCCACAAATAAGAATTTGTTGAGGATCATCAAGAGGACTATGGAGGAGAACCAGAGGACATGGCACACCAAGTTAAAGACAGCGTTGTGGGCTGATCGGGTAACTCCTAAAGCTGTTGTTGGCAATTCTCCATATGTTCTAGTATATGGAAGGGAGGCCAAGTTACCCATTTCTCTTGAGCTATCTGCATTAGAGCTAGCCCATCAACTAGAGCTTTTGGAAGATGAACCTATGAATGTGAGATTGGCAAAACTCACAGAGCTTGAGGAGACAAGGGACCTTTCAATGAAAACATTGGAGGCACATCAAGTTCAGGTCAAGAAGGCTTTTGATAAGAGAGCTACAGCAAGGACTTTTAAGGAAGGAGACCTGTTTCTTAAATGGGACTCAAACAAGGCCAAACCAAGCAACCATACCAAGTTTGACAGCTTGTGGAGTGGCCCTTACTTGATCCATGGATGCAAACAACATAACGCCTTTCAGCTTGCTCAATTAGACGGAGAGATATTACCAATCCCAGTCAATGGGATTCATCTGAAGCCTTGTTATTGAGAGTTTGTAGCCATTGTATATATTTATGTATGCTTTTTTTAGTTTTTTTTTTTTTTTCCCTCTAAGTGCCTGGTGCACATCTTTTTTAGTTGTGTGTTTTCCCTTCTCTAAGTGCCATGGGCCCAGAGTGTTTCGTTTCGGTTGTCCTTGTTGCTTCAAAGGAGATTTTCAGAAAGAGCCAGCTTCATGCAAAAGTAGTGACTCCACACCCAATGGATCGAACAAAGCAAATGAGCTGGGTTTTCAAGCATAGCAGACATGCTTCCCTATGAATCGTCAGAAATGTTGGCCATTTTTTGGTCCACATGTCAAAGTTTACCTAAGTATGGAAAGGGAGCCTTCAGGCAAGAAAATGGTAAGCCTTTGGGAGAACTTTGGGTTTTCCAGCAGTGACAACTTCGGGTTTTTTGAAGGGCACAATGCAAATCGGGTTTCCAGCAGTGCTTAGCTTTCAAATGTTTTATAAGTAGAAGTAATTCGGGTTTACAAACCCCAATTATTCATAAACAATGTATTTTAGGTTCTCTAGGGAGCACTACTTGATTACTTCATAAGTTGTGAGCAGTCAGAAGATCGAAATGAATAAAGGTGTTCAACAAACTCGATTTGGTCTTGAAAAGTAATACTTCTCGAGTTCTTCAAGAGATGAGTCTTTTTCAAAAATTCGAAGGGCATTTTCAAAATGCCAAAGGGTCTTTTTAGGACAAAAGGGACCAGTCAACTTTCTCGAAGGTACACTTCAACTTTCCCAAAGGGCTTTTTCTTCTCCAAGTGGACAGTTGCAATCCTCGCGAAGGGTTTGTTACCCTTCGGGAGGACCATTTCAAAATTCCCAAAGGGTATCTTTCCCTTCGGGAGGATCATTTGTGGAAATTCGAGGGGACATGCAGAAAGCCCGAAGGGTCTCTTACCCTTCGGGAAAGTCCATTATGAAAAGCCCAAAGGGTAGTTTTCAAAGACAGACACAGACAAAAAGTCCGAAGGAATTCCTTCGGACAAATTGTTTGAAGAAATTTCTTTGGGAGATTTGTCCAAAAAAATAAGTCAAGAGAGAAGCCGGAGACCAAGTGTTCGAAGAAAATGACGGGCCAATGGACGTCAAACTCAGGATAAGCGACTAGCTGTTGGAAGTAATCGGGTTTTAAAAGCCCAAAGTCTTAAGGCTTGGGAAGCAGCAAAGTGACAAGACTTCAAGATGGATAAGCCCGAAGTAAGTAGGCTTAGAGAACTTGAATTACTCTATATAGAGTAAATCGAGTTTCTCAAAGTACTCTACTTAAAAGGCTTTATAAGCGAAGGATCTGGGAAAGTCCAAAGTTGGAGAGGCCAAAGAACCCGTATTACTCTGCATAGAGTAAATTGGGATTCTCTAAGGGCTCGACTTAAGCTTGGTCTGGCAATGCTAGAATCATGATGCAACAAATAGAAGGCTGCCATGTGGCATAACTAGAGCAGAAAGGGCCAATCAGTAAAGGACAAGTGGCACAAGGATGTTCAATAAACATGAGAGAGTCCGAGCGACTGGTAGCTGGAAGCTATGAAGGATCCATCTGCCATGGTTCATTGCCCACAATCGCCATTTGACACTTAAATGTGTCACGCCAAGAAGAAACATTCTAGCTACCCACAACATGACTTTTCAGATGTGCCAAAGAAAGTCTTAAAGATGGGAGGGGCTCGAGAGTATTGGGCGGCGATCTGGAACAGTGCATTTATGAACATCAAAGGACAACAGGAGGTTCCAGCCATCTGCAACTTCTTTACTCCCTTTCTCTCTTCCCCCTTTTCTTTATAAATAGAAGCCTTGGAGCCTAGAAAGGTATCCCCGGACTAGTGATAAAATCACTCTACAGAAATTGCTCTGTAAAAGACTCTTTTGAAGCAATATAAGGAAAACTTTTCTATTTTTGGGCAAAGAGAAGTGTGTATTTTTGGTTTTATTTACAAAATGTATGATTGTTGTTTATCACTTGCGTTTTCTCTAAGCACCTTGCTCTTGACTCTTTCGGCTTTATGCAGGATTGCGTGAAGTGTCTGTGTGTCTAGTTCCCTTTGAAGTTTACTAACTTAGTATTTTCCGTAGACCTATTTTGTTATTCTTCAAAGCGTAAAGCTCTCCTTCGACCTCCACGCAAAAGCTCCCTACCTACGGCCCTGAGATAGAACCAGAATAAGCCTGCGTCCTGTTTAGCTTCATCAGTAGTTTTCTCTTTTCCAAACCAAGTGGATCACTTTCTTCTGGTGAATCACCTCCCATTGGCATAGGTTTCTTTTCAAGTAATCCTCTTACCCCTTTTCCTTGGCCATTAGTATAGTTTAGTGTAGAAATCAAGGAGTTGAAGTGAAGCACCTGAGGAACTTGGCTCATAAAAAGTCTAGAGGTTCAACCTCACCATAAGACATCCACATCCTGAGGTTGTTCCCATGCTTATAGCTGGAAGTGAGAGACCCTGAAGAACTCTCTCACAAGGGTGCAAATCCAGTCTATAACAGTCATCTTGTGGTCCACACTCGGGAATTTGTAAACTTATATTAAATATGTAAATATTTGATATTTGAGACAGTTATTGGTAGTTGTAACTACCTTTTGAATCTTCAGTTTAGTGACTAGTATATATATAGTTGTTAAGATGAACCATGTAGGGATTTTTGACCCTGATTTTTTTTTCTGGATTTAATACATGTATGTTTCGAAACTTTATTTTCAAGAAGGAAGAAAGTGAATGAATTTAGAACTCTGAATCTATATATCATTTTCATGATAAATGTTCATTCTCTTTATTTGAATGTTTATTAGTCTTCTTCTTTAACATATGTATGCAAATTCAGCTTTGTGTTGGTAAATGGCCTTAGATTTATATTTTCATATATCAGTCTATGCCATTAATATTCAGCTTTGTGTTTACTTAACAGCATGAAAGTGCATACTTGCAAGGTAGAACAAACATTCTTGAGTGGGGATGTGTTAATATTAGTGTTCTCAAAATATGTAGACATTAAAACATATGTGATGGATAAATTTATATCAAATTGCAAAGTTAACAATTATGTTCAAATAGTTAAATTTAATTTACATCTTGGGGCATGGGGAAGATTAGCATACATTGTTGGGGGCTGCTGTTCAAGGCTCTTTACTTTGTATGACAAATTTTTGGATTTTCTAATATTGGATTTGACCTAGAATTGGAATCCTAATAACTTGGATGGCAAATGAATTCCAAGTGAATTGTGTAGAATGTTGTTATTTCTTTGCTTCTGATAACCGTCAAGAGACATGCGAAGAAATGCCCCTTTGTTTTTATGTAGCTTCATTGATGCAGTAGGTGGTGTTGATGGCTCCCCTTGTGCGAAGAATACTTGGGAACTTTTTTCTGTAAATTGTATGGGAAATCCTTGGTTGAATGCCCCATAATTTTCCAAATTTCACATAAAATTTTCTTCAAATAATTGGCCTTAATTTGATCCTCCATTTTGCGGTTGGTACACTAAAGATCCTTGCCTTCTTTCTTGGTGTCTTCCTTGATCTCTTTCATCATTCAGAGCATCTCTCTTCTAAGATCTTGCACCAAACATAGTTCAATGTTTGTTTTCTTGAGAACAAGGATGACTTGGATATTATCCATCACTTTATTATATGCATCTTTGTAGGATGAAGGTGGGACCAGCTTCATCTTTTTCAGCAATGAGGATATAAATCCCTCAATGAGCTATTGCTTCTTCAGATTGTTGACTGGTTCCTTCTCAAGTTCTCCCAAGAACCTCTTGTCTTCTTTTGTAGGCTCGTACATTCTCATGTTTCCCTTGCCTAGTGTTGTAAATCTCATCTAAAAGTTCATTTTCATCTTTGAGGAGTTTGAATTATTTTTCAAATGCCTTCAATAATTTTACCCATGAGGACTTTTCACTTGTTGGTGTGTCTGTGTATCAATTTATAGCCAACCCTTTGAGTGTGCCTGTAAAAGACCGCAATCAATGATGTTCCTTTGTCTATCCATTGGCAATTTAAATGGTTATAAATTTTTGGCAATGCCACACTGCATCTTTCGATCCATCACTAGTAAAAATTGGCACCTTTCGTCTTTTTGAGGTTGTACTTGGTGGACTGCCTATAAATGTTGTCCATATGTGGTTCTAATGCGTCTTTTCTAGCCATGATCCTCCTTTTTAGGAAGGTCTGTGTTGGATGTTCCTCTGCATTCTCAGCACTGTTGGACAGGTCATGGTACTTGACCATTTTGGTCCTGCAGGCCAAAATCAGTCCCCCCTTTTTCCCTGCTGTTCTGAGCTAGTTCAATTTGGATTGCACAAGTCTTTCGGCAAAAGCAGAACCAGTTCAAAGAGTGCAAGGTTTTACAAATCTTCTTCGGACTCTTGTCCGAAGAAATTCACAAGAAAAGAGAGCTAAAATGGTTCAAGACACTTTTCCTTAAAGGTTGGAAAAGTGGTTCAACGTCGGGGTTCAACGACATGATCTTTCCAAGAGTTAGCAACTTTGAACCGTTGAACCATTGAACCGGTTCAATCGATTGGTTCAACGCTTTGGTTCATCGCTTTGGTTCAAAGGTTAAGTTCGTCGCTTTGGTTCAACGGCTCGGTTCAACAACTTGGTTCAGTCGGCTTGGTTCAAAGTGTTGGTTCAATGTTCGGTTCAACGGGTTGGTTCAAAGGAACGGTTCAATCAGAAGGTTCAAGAGAGTCTCCCGAAGGACAAGTGCCCTTGCGGAGGGCGGTCCCGGACCCAAGTGCCCTTGCGAAGCGCAGGGAACACTTGAAAAAAGATCAAAAAGTGAACAAGGCCGAAAAGGTAAGTTTTCTTCAGAAATTTGTTTAAGGCAAAGGACGAGAATTTCTTCGGACAAAATGTCCGAAGGAATTCCTTCGGACATTTTGTCCAAAGAAATCCTGTTGACCATTTTTTGCCCAACAAGCCAAAAATTGGTCCCCCTCCTTTTCCTACTGTTCTGAGCCAGTATATTTTTGATTTGGCACAAGTTTCGCAGTTTCTACGAACTTTGTAGGTGTGGTCTTTCAGATGAGGAACTAGTTCAAAGAGTGCAAAGTTTTACAAAGCTTCTTTGGACTCTTGTCTGAAGAAATTCACAAGGAAAGTTGGCATCTTTGAACCGTTGAACCATTGAACCGATTCAATGCTTCGGTTCAAAGCCTTGGTTCAATCGGCAAGTTCGTCACTTTGATTCAATCAAATGGTTCATCGGCTTGGTTCAACGCCTTGGTTCAATGTTTCGGTTCAATCGGATGGTTCAATCACTCGGTTCAACGCCTCGGTTCATCGGACGGTTCAATGAGCTTGGTTCAACGATCGTTTGAACCGTTGAACCGGTTCAATGGATTGGTTCAATCAATTGGTTCAAAGGGGCGGTTCAATCAAAGGTTCAAGCCTCCCGAAGGGCAAGCGCCCTTGCGGAGGGTAGGGAGCACTTCAAAGGAAAAAGAGCCGCCAAGGTAAGATTTTTTGGAATTTCGTTAAGGCAACGGCATAATTCCTTCGGACAAAAAGCCCAAAGGAATTCGGAAGCACTGCCCAACAAAATCCCACAGAAAGGACTTAAGGCAAAAGCAAAAGACAAGGACGATTTCTTTCGGACTTTTGTCCGAAGGAATTCCTTCGGACAAAAAGTTCAAAGAAATTCGGGGAAGTTGCAGCCAAAGAACCCGAAGGAATATCAAAGGCCCGAAGGAGGAACCCGCCAAAGAGCCGAAGGACCCCGAAGGGCAGGTGCCCTTGTGGGGGACTCTCAGCCAAGTTGAGGGACGTTTTCAAAAGGCCGAGGAAGGTGCAAAGAAGGAAGCCCGCGGGGAAAAGGGCCGAAGCAGAAAGTCGAAGGAAAAGGCCCGAAGGAATTTGCCAAGGACGGTGACGTCCCAGAAGCCATCAACTTTAAGAAGATAGACTAGCCGTTGGTTTTCAAACTATGACGGGCCTGTGAACATCAAATTTTACATCGGGAAATCTAGAGCGTGGAAGGCACCAAGTGGCAACCGCGGAAGGCCTTGACATGCTTTTTTAAGAGCAACAGAATGTGCCACGTGTCCCCTGTAAGGCTTGGCAGAAGCCGACAAGTGTCAGCGTCCGCAGTCCCTCTCTTTTGTCCTGCGAACACTGTGGTGGGCCCTGACAAACTGCTAAAGAGAGCGGAAGCTGCCACGCATCCTTTTTCGCAGTACTCTCCAAAGGTATTTGAAGCTTCTATAAATTTAGCGGATACTGCCACGTGTCCCATCATAGACTCAGTGGAAGTCGCCACGCGTCGGCATCCGCATTTCAAAGTGCCTTATGAGTTTCAAAGCGACGGGCGCGCAGATGTCAAACTTTGCAGGAATGAATAACCGTTGGTTTTCAAACAAATGGCGTGAACCCGAAGGAATTCAAAGACTAAAGTCCAGAGAGCCGAAGAACTAGCAGAGGTAATCCGAGAGACGGAGCAGAAACCGAGAAGGCAGCCCAGGTGGCAAAAGGGAGGTGAGTGATATCTGTAGTTGAAACAGTGTCTGCCAATTGATTACCAAGAGGCGCGAACAGGCGATGAATGGTGCAACTCATCTTTCCCCATTCTGCATTAATGAGCAGGCAAGCCGCAAAATGCCTTAAAGGAGTAGTCTTTTGTAGACAAACGGCGCGGCCCATAATTACACCTTGAAGCAAGGGGCCGACACAACATTACCTTGGAACAGCTTTCCTCTTGCCAATGATCAAAATGCACATGGGTCATTTGTAAAAAAGGGCGCCAAAAGGCCTCCTTTCTTCCTCTATATATTGTAAACTTCCCATTTGAGAAAGATCCACATTCTTAGCCTTAAGGCAAAACTCTGCCCAAAAATCTCTCGGGCTTGTAAGGCAGAGCGCTGCCAGATTTTACCTTGAATCAGGACTTAGCATTTTTACCTCTATCTGGACTTGCACTTTAAAGTATATGTCTGTTTTCTTCTTTTGTGTTAAGTCATTGTCTTTCATGCTTTTCACAGATCGCTTACAGCATGTCCAGTGCATTGTGAAGTCTCCTTTCTGCAAGTCTGCCAAAAGTGTCTACAGAAAGAATATAGGCGCATGTGAATAGGCTGTCAAAGTGTGTCTCAGAATACCTTTGCTAGTTCCTTCCTCCCTGTATCTCTACGGACCCCTGACTCATTGAAACAAAAGAGTTTCCCACGTCAGATGAAGTGTATGGGCGTTTCTTCCTAGTGAAAAGTGTATGTTTGGGCTGGGTGGGTCAACTTTTCTGGTGTATCACCTTTTCATTTTTTAGGCTTAGGTTCTGTTTTCATCATCTCTCTCTCCCTTTTCATCCCCCCCGCTTTTTTCATTTTATTCGTTAGCGGTAGGAGAAACCAGGGCCTAAAAGATACATCAGAGGGAGCTAGCCCTCATCTAGAGACTCTCCCCTCCAGCTTCGCCGGTCCCACAAGCGAGAGGGGAGTTTCCATTGTTGCGTGTGGAAGGGCGGGAGCTAGGCGTCATGCCCCCAGGTGCAATCCACTGCGTCAACAAATCCTTCGGAAGAAAACCCTGCGAAATAAACAAGGCAAAGGCAAGAAGTGATTTCTTTCGGACTTTTGTCTGAAGGAATTCCTTCGGACAAAAAGTCCGAAGAAATTCGAGAAAAGCTGCAAGAGAAAACCTGAGGAAAAACTCCGAAGGAAAAGAAGTGAGCGAGACAATTCTTGCGGACATTTTGTCCGCGGGAAAAATGGCCGAGACAAAAGCCCGACCGAAGAGAAAAGACCCAAGGAAATAAGCGAAAAAACAAAGGAAGAAATCCTTAAGACAAAATGTCCGAAGGAATTCTTTCGGACATTTTGTCCGAAGGATGTGACTATCAAAAGGAGCCCGAAGGACCCCGAAGGCTAGGTATCCTTGCGGGGGACTCAGCCAAAATGGATTCTTCTCCAAAGCCGAAGGGACACTTTGCCTTTGGGAATGATCAAAAGAAAAGACCGAGGGAATTGCCAAGGAGGGTGACGGGCTTAAAACCGTCAAATTCAGGGCAATAAACTAGCCGTTGGAGATTCAAATGCCCAGTGACGGGTGCGCAAACGTCAAATTTAAGACGATGAAATAGCCGTTGATTTTGAAAAGCTTAAGGACAGGGTGCGAGTGAACTCAGCGACCCGCCAAGAAGATAGCCCCGAGGACCAAAAGACAGAAAAGACAAAGCCAGGAAAAGACAAAAGAGCCAAGCACAGAAATATACAAAGTGGCCCAGGTGGCAAGGAGAGGTGAGTTACTCCAGCGGTTGACACGGTATCTGTCAAGTGGTCATCAAGGGGCGCAAACAGTGAACGGCGCGGCCTGTTTTCTCCACTTTGCATTTATGAGCAGACAAGTCGTGTAAATATCTTGAAGGAGCAGTCTCATTTGCAGAAAAGGAGGCGCGGCCCATGCTTTCACATTAATGTTTGAACGCCATAGTCAAGACCAGCGATTACACAGCATGGTTCTAGCAGGCCTCTTCTAGAAGGATGATATCAGCAACAGTGACTTCCTCTTCCCGATGCTCTCAACGCACATGGGCCAAGTTGTAAAAGGGTGCCAAAAAGTCTTTTCCAAAAGGGGCGCCTTTACTTCTCTCTCTCTATATTGTAAACTTCTCTTTTGAGAAGGAATCTCTTAGCCCGCAAGGCAAAACTCTGCCCAAAAAATCTCTGGGTTTGTAAGGCGGAACTCTGCTGGATTTTACCTTGAATCAAGACTTAGCAATTTTTTACCTCCATTTGAACTTGCACTCATGCATATGTCTATGTTTTCATTTTGTGTTAAGTCATTTTCTTTTATGCTTTCACAGAACGATTCCAGCATGTCTAGTGCATTGTGAAGTTTCTTCTTTTGCAGGTCTGCCAGAAGTGTCTACAGCAGGAATATAGGCGCATGTGAACAGGCTGCCATAGAGTGTCTTAGAACACCTCTGGTAGTTCTTCCTCCCTGTACCTCCAGAAGACCCCTAGCTCACCGATGCAGAAGAGTTTCCCATATCAAATGAAGTGTATGCCAGCTTCTTTTTGGTGAAAAGCGTATGATTGAGCTAAGTAGATAAAAAAATTTGGTGTATCACCTTTTAGTTTAGGTTTAGGTTCTATTTTTCAGCATCCTTCTCCCTTTTCACCCCGCCCCCCCCCCCCAATTGTTAGCAGTAGGAAATCCAGGACCTAAAAGATACATCAAAGGGAGCTAGCCCTTATCTAGAGACTCTCCCCCCAGTTTTGCCAGGCCCACAGGCAAGAGGGGAGTTTCCATTGTTGCGCGTGGAAGGCAGGAGCTTGGCCTCCCGCCAAGGGTGCAATGCACTGTGTCAACAGTACTCAACCCTTGTTTCAACTTAAGTGATTTGTATGCCTCTTTTCTCACTGTCAAGTTCCTCTCTTGTATTGTTAACTCCAAGTTTTCCTATAAGCTGCCTTGATGTTCATGTCTTGACCTCTTCAATTAGGTGATCTATAATCCTACATATTCATTTCAATAGGGGCTTTCTCTTCTCCCGTGAAGAAGTTGTTGGACTCTATCTCAGCATAAATACTACCCTCTAAATGAGGAGACTTGGTTGAATCTTCACTTGATTCCTCTATGGATTCTCCTCCAATACATGCCAATCTTGTCTAGTTGGCCAAGTCTGCACTTTATTTCTCTGGAAGGGTTAGTTATCTTGCAACCTATACCAACTCCTCCCTTGTGAGTGGCATACAGTGCTCTGGTACTAGTTGAACCCTTCCTTGGTTTTGGATCTGACTCTGACTCCAGCATAGATTCATGCTTCGACTTCAGCTTTCACTAGTGCTCTACACTTTCCTTAAAGGATTTCTAGGAGTGGCTGCTTTTTGCAGCCCTCGTCTTCTCTCTTGTTGTTCCAAGGATTTGGTAGACTGTATGATTTCTTGGTCCACTTCTTGGCCACATTGTCTTCTTCTACTGCCTTTTTTTGGGACTCAATGGCATTAATTCTTTCCTTTTTATAGCTGGTCTCCACATCTTTCTTCTTATCAAGAACACCTCATCTTGTACTATTGCAAAATATTTTGTCGTTGTACTTTATGGTCACGTTCGACATGGAGATCTTGTATGATTATTTAATTCCTTGTGAGGATTCTTGGGTAAATTACCAAATAGTTGATCAAGTTATTATCTTACTTCCAGGTTGCCCCGAATATATTCTGCAGGCACTTGGTTCCTATCGGTTCTTCTTTGACGTGTTCACATATCGAGCAATCCCAAAAATACTTTTTTGTTTCTTAGTCTTTGACTGCTTCCCATCTTATAATGTGATGTGGTCGATAGTGATGTTGACTGACTTTCACTTTTACCCAGCTCCAGCCTGACCCGACTTCACAAATGCAATGGCACCAGAAGTGTTTGCTTAGCTACGCTACCAAAAGAATACTATTTGCATAATTATAAACACATACCATGAACATACACATAAGAACATGAGAGAACAATGGTTTTATTGCATTAGGTAGTGTACACTACAATGCTTGGTACAGGGAGGACCTGTCACATCGGTGTCCTTATTCCAACATTAAATTTGCTATTTATAAGATGAGAATCAGTGGTTGTCAGTTAATACACAACTGCTGGCCCAACCATTTCATAAGTAAAGATACATTAATATACTTCCCAAAGCTGACAAAAGAATAATTGAGAACACAACTAAGTCAGTTGCCAAAACAATGCATTTATTAATAACAACAGTCTACAAATTGGCTGATATTTCTTGTTTCGTGGAGACTAGAATCCAGAGATCCTCAGAAAATTGGATCATAACCGCTTTAGATATCCTTTTTGATAAAATACTCCATTATGTGAATATGGTAACAGGTGTAGTCACCCTATATGTTATCTAGCATCTTACAAAAATCAATATACATGTTGCATATTTTGATGACAATAAAATATATCCACTTATAAGCAGAAAATTTAAAACATAAGCATGATGCACATTCATTCCCAATTGGGACAAAAGTATAGTATATTAAAACATATGGAAAGTATGGAAAGACATTGAATCATATGCATATTACAATCAGAAAAGTGACTTCTGAATTTAAAAAAACTTAATATAGTTGGAAGAAATACCAAACTCTGTTTATAAAATTTTAATACAAATCTAAATTAGAAACAGGAAGAAATGAATAAAAAAGAATTCAGCATTGCTGCACATTATTAACAATAATGATGAAGAATGTGAAGCAAATAATGGAGAAAATGGAGGTGAAGGTTCATTGTTATTTTAAAAAATAATTTTTCAAGTCTTTGGGAAGATAACTTCTATCCTTACTCAACATCATAACCTGTTGGTGGGACAGTTTAGTAAACCATGCCTCTTAAGCTGTGGCCACAAATAGAGTTTTTTTCTGAATTCTGACAGGCTTGTTCAACTCCGGAAAAATTCATGATTGTCAATCCCTAATCAATCTTCTATTATTGGAAGATTTTAGTTGAGTTCCAGCCTTCCAGGTTATGTGCAATCCCATAGAATCCTATAATTCTTGTGACTGCACTTTTGGTTCAGACTGTAAATGTTTACGATAAAATTGTTTTCCTTTATCTTGGGTGTTCTGACTTATTGTGAATACTATGGCATTAATTCAGAGCTTCAGTGCCTCTGAACAATCTTGCATACTTATGGCATATGATACAACATCAAACTGGATATATTCCCCATTTCAGTTAAAAATATAAGACTGATTCTACATATTCCTTAAACTTTCTGGTCTCATGTAGAAATCTATCATCCAATTTTCCTGCAATGTGCTTTTGCATTTTTTAATATTATTTTTCTATGATTCATTGGGTTAACTTCCTTTTCTATGCTGTCAGATTCTGGAGATGGACACTTACAGGTATCATGGTCATTCGATGTCAGATCCAGGCAGTACATATAGAAGTCGAGATGAAATAACAGCTTTTCGACAGGTGACAATGGAAACCTCTGATTTTATCTGCACAGCCATTAAACACTTATTTGATTTATTTGATCATGTGGCAGAGAATTTGTCATAGACCTGTTATGTTTATTCTGGACTGTTTGAAGAATGCCTACTTAAATTATGAATTCCAAACAGGAGCGTGATCCCCTTGAGCGCGTTAGAAAATTGTTATTGGAAAAGGAGATAGTCTCAGCAGATGATTTGAAGGTACACCTTTTCTTCTTAAATGCATGTAAGCTCAAATCGTTTCTAGCTCATATAGTCTTTTTAATTTCCTTTCATTGCACAATATACAAAGTAAATAGTACTCGTTATAAGTTTGTTTTCCATTTTTTGTTATAGAATATTGATAAGGAGGTGAAACAGATGGTCAGCGATGCAGTTGCTCAGGCAAAGGTACGGAATAAGTTTTTTTGTATTTTTTATATGTTTTGGCAACCTATGTAGATTTGCCTTTTTAGCCCTGTTTTATTTTTCAAAAGGAAAATATTATATTAATGTGAAAAGATCAGTTACGTAAATCCTTTGCCTGAAAAGATAAAATGCAGGAAAAGAGAGAAGATCAACGGATATTGAAAGGAAACACCAAAGGAGCTGATCCTAGATCTTCATCAGCAAAAGCTGCTACAAATCCTCTTAAACCTAGAAAATCTAAAAATATGATCTTTCCTAGTGCACTGAGATATACTACCGGTAGTATTCACATCAGAAATATCCATATAGCCAGAGCTATTTACAATATTATAACTATTCACAGCAACATTACATCTGATGTGACTGTGAAGAGGCATTGGATGCTGATTCAAAATTTGGAAGAAAAGCTTAATTGGCATTAAACAAGACTACAAGGAATTCCATGATTGAAGGCGAATTGGGTACTTTCCTCATTTCTATTTTGGGCTGGCCAAGTGGTTTTGCCATCATTGGGGCTTTTTGCATAGAGAGCAAGTCTCCAGGAAGATCCTCTTACAGCGGCATCAGTGGAACTTTCCTCTTGAAAGGCATTTGTCTTGGGTGGAGGCCCATGAGCATCCTGCTCTCAGATTATTTCTTCAATCCGTTTCTTCGCATTCTCTGAAAGCAGCAGATGATTGATGGCTTCTCAAGTATGCCCATGCTGCCCAAGTACAATACTCATGCTCAATGCAAGTATTCATGGTGTCAATTCGCTCTTGTAGTGACAAAACCCTCAATATAAGGATTATGCACACCTTTTTCTTCAATGTTTCTATTACGTCTCTTTAGGATGGCTGCAATTTCAGCCAAAGCACCTAAAGGGTTCTACTTCTGATCACCATTAAGATTATTGATAGATCCATCATTAAAGGTTTGATTTCCTAAAGGCCCCATGGAATAAGTCAAAGTCTTCTCATGTTTGGGCTGAGCATTTCAAGGGAGAAAGTAGGAAACCTGAGGAGGAACAATGAGAGAAAGAACAAGGGTGGGAGACGCCTTATGGCCAATGTTTGCAGTGTTCATATGATTGGCAGGAGTATTGAACCTATTGACAGTGAAGGAAAGTGCAGCCCTAGCCCTATGTTAATTTGAAAAAAAAGTGAAACAAAAAGAACTTGCTGGGGCTTGGGGTAGATGGGAGGGAGATGAGACCTAACTGTAGGTTCCAAGATGGGAGTATTTTCCATAGCAGGAGTGATATTTAGCTCTATGGAAGCAATCAAACCTAAGGCCTGATTAGAAGGAAATTGTTGCTCATCACTATCAGTACTAAGTGCAGGGATCATCTCCTCTTTAATGTGGATTACCTTTTCATTCTGCCCCTGCTTCATTGTAATGTCCCTTTTCTGGAAAAATTAGAACAATTTGGATTTTACAGCAAACCCTTATATTGAAAGTATTTAATTCCGATTTTTATATTAGAACCCTTGTAGATGAAATTACAGAATTCTGAAAATATCTCATTTTTACAACAAATTCTGATTTTTGCAACCCTTGAATCTGAAAATATAAAACTTTAATATAATCTGATAAACAGTGGAAAATAGAGATTTTATTGGAATAATGGTAGAGTTCGGTTACAACAAAATTCAAAAATTATTTATGGCACCGCTGAACATGAAAGTGGAGAATCTAACCCAGAAACAACTTCTAATGGTGATGACAACTCTCAAAATGATGACATTGGCCCTAGACATGATGCCAGCGCTAGAAATGCTTCCAAAAGTGTGATGTCAGCCCTAATATTTATGCCCTAGCATAGAACTGGAACTTCCACGCTACCCTGATTATTTGATTTAGCTGATTTCTAATATAGACATCTAACGTGCAAGTGTAGTCCTTAGATGAAACCACACAAAACTTGAGGGCTTTCATCCCCAAGTCTTTTCCACCGAAGGGTTTTCGTCCTCTGAGGTTGAAAGCTGTAGCGAAATGCTCAAACTCACAAATAAGTTGGGAAGGTGGATTGATAAAAGATTCTTTCCAAAGGAACTCAATCCCCTTTTTGTAATTTTACTTTCACCTTTTATAGTGGCAGCACCGATAAATCAATGTCCCACTTCTATTTTGTTGTTGGCTTGCTTTGTTAAAAATATACAACCTTTTTAATAAAATAACAGAAGTTGCCTTTTTATAACATAAAATTACTTTTGGCCAACTTAAATTATTAATTTATTTCCCTTGCATCACCCCTTTTACCTTCGAGAAATGGAGAATAGGCTAAGGGTCTTCTAACTTATTCAATTCGAAAAAGGGGACATGATAGTTCACCCTTCCCAAAATTGCTTGCCCTCAAGCAATTGCAAGCTCAACTGCTCAAGCTCTTCCCAAATGGTTATCTGCAATACTGGGATCCAAATTCTCTTGGGAATTTACAATCTCATGTTCCGAATAAACTTTTCTTTATTAGGTGGTTTGACTGAGAACTAGCATGAAATTGTTCTTCTTACACTTCTAAAACATTCAGTTTTTGCTGCATGTTACCCATAATGGCCCCTTCTGATATTGCACTCATTACCTACATTAGGTGCCTTTTGTTTACAATTTCTAGTTGCCTTAGAGAATCTGAAATTGAACTGTAAATCAGCACTCACGAAGTTAGAATGACTGCCAAATTAATCTAATTGCACTTGGAATTTACCTCTAGTATTGGGTCTTAGCAGTTATGTAGAGCTTGAGGCCTTTATTTTTTTGTTATGGGCACAAATGCCTGCTGCAAACTTACTTACAGCCATACCAGCTATCCCTTCTTCTAGGCTTAAATTCCATTTTCCTTGGGAATTTGACAATACATGTATAATTTTATCATAAGCACACGCATAGGAACCCTTTTCTTTTGCATTTCTTGGAAAATCTTCACAGAATTCATGGGCTGCCCAGCCTTAGCATAAACTTCCATGAGATATACAAAAGGATGAGAAGCTAGTTTATCTCTAGTGTCAAAGAGCTTTTCCCAATTTTCACATTCATTGGCACCTTTCTCATATGTATTGCCACATTGTTTCTAATCATGTTTCAACTCATCTTTTTGGCATATTAAAGCTTTGAAATGTCTTGATACATCATCTCATGAAACATGTATAATATAACCAATTGTTGAATTTGTGAACTCAACACCTACCTCTACTAAAATACTCTTTTCAAGTGCATGCTTATTGTTGACCATTTTGGTCCTGCAGGCCAGAATCAGTCTCCTTCCCCTGCTGTTCTGAGCCAGTTCAAATTTGGTTTGCACAAGTCTTTCAGCAAAAGGATGAACCGGTTCAAAGAATGCAATGCTTTTACAAAGCTTCTTCAGAAATTTTGTCGGAAGAATTTCACAAGGAAAGAAACCAAAACTTGAAGGGACGTCCCTTCAACGGCATGATCTTTCCAAGAACTTTGAACTTGAACTTTCAATCAGTTGGTTCAATCATTTGGTTCAGTCGGTTGGTTCGATCGATAGGTTCAAAGAGGCTCCAAAGACAGAGTGCCCTTGCGGAGGGTAGGTGATGAGCAAAGTGGACTGTTGTAAAAGATTCGAAGGGTAACTTTGGATTTGATTTACCCTTGCGGAGGGCAGCTGGTCAAAAGGGCCGAAACGAGGCAGAGTTTTTCCTTCGGGAAAAGACTAAGGCATTCTTAAGGAAATTCAAAGGATGAATTCCTTCGAACAAAATGTCTGAAGGAATTCCTTCGAACTTTTGTCCAAAGGTATTCGTCGCAGGTTTTTTCCGAAAGAAAGGGCCAAAGGATTGTTTCCAAAAAACCCGAAGGATAGGTGTCCTTGCGGGGGGGCACCTAGACGACAAGCAAGACCTTTGTAACTCTTCCAAAAGATAATTTTGGAGGCCAAGAGCCCTTGTGCGACAGGGCCATTGCAAATTTTCTGAAGGGAAATTTTTTTCAAAGACAAGTGAACAAGCCAGAAAAGGAACCAAAAAGAGATTATCATTTGGAAAGAATTCCGCGGCAAAATGACAAGGCAAATTCTTTCGGGCAAAAAGTCTGAAGGAATTCACTTGTAGAGGAAAGCCCACCGAAAGAAACAAGCAGCAAAACGAAGGGAACATTTCCTTCAGGCAAAATGTCCGAAGGAATTCCTTCCGACATTTTGTCCGAAGGATTTGAAAAGCCGAGGCAGCCTGAAGGACAGGTGCCCTTGCGGGGGGCTCTCGGCGACCATGAAAGGGACCTTCCTCAAAGCCCGAAGGGATACCTTCCCTTTGGGAGGGTCAAAAGACAAAGGCCCGGACAAAAGGAAAAGGCTGAAGGAAGGAAAGCCGAAGAAATGGCTAAAAGGAAGAGACCGCCGAGAAGGGAGCCCAAAGAGCCAAAGATTGATAGAAGATAGCCCCAAGGGCTCAGATTGCCAGAAGGAGCCAAGGGATGACAAAGGACAAAGCCAAGAAGAGACAAAATAACAAGAAATGGACAAAACAGCCTAGGTGGCAAAGGGGAGGCACCAGCAGGAGGGTTATTCCAGCAGTTGAAACAGTCTCCGCCAAGTGGTCATTAAGGAGCGCGAACAGTGAAGATGCGCCGGTTTTTTTCACACTTTGCATTGATGAGCAGACAAACTGCGTGAATGTCTTGAAGAAGGGGTCTTGTTTGCAGACAAATGGCGCAGCCCATGTTTTCACACATGACGTTTAATATATTTTAAATGCCTAAAGTCAAAACTGAAGCCGACACAACATTCTCTTTCAAGAGGCTTCCTCTTCCCAATGCTCTAAACGCAACATGGGTCATTTATTTTTCAGAAAGCGCCAAAGTCTTTTCCAAAAAAGGCTATATATTTGTAACTTCTCATTGGAGAAAGATATCTCTCATTTTTGTATGGCGCAGCCCTACCAAATTTTCACCTTGAATCAATAAAGTGTTTTACCTCTATCTGGTTGGATATATCTTTGAGTGTGCCTGAGTATTAACCTTGTGTCCAGTCATTGTTTCATGATGCTTTCACAGGCTTGATACCAGCACACTTGGTATAGAAAAAGCGCCATTCCTGCAGGTAGCAAAAAGAACTATATCTGGAGCGCAGAGATAGGAGAGGGTTATCAGACAGTGTGTCTTCCTACAGCACCTATGGTAAGTTCATCTTCTGTGTGTCTTCATTAAGCCTTTCTGTTACGTTCTCTGTAGTCTGGTCCTTTTATCAGATAAAGTGTATGTATGTGCTCTTATGGTTTGAAGTGTGAGAAAATGAGTAGATCAAACCTTTTTTGGTGCATCACCGTCTTAGCTTAGGTTCTGCTTCAGTAATCCTTCTCTCTTTTCAACCCCCCCATTATATATATATATTAGCAAATGTTACTGGAATAACTCAGAGATGCATCAAAGGGAGCTAGCCCTTATCTAGAGATTCTCCCCTCAGTTTTGCCAAACCTACAGGCAAGAGAGGAGTCTCCATTGTGCCGCGTGGAAGAGAGAAGGCCAGCCTTCTCTCAAGGGTGCAATCCATAGCGTCAACAGTTTTTGGCACGCTCGGTGGGACTCAGTAGTTATATCCAAAGAGTTGAAGAATTTTGGTGTGTTCTTCAACCAGCCAGCCTTTGGAGGTTTTTTTCATCAACACCAATGGCGACTCCAAGTTGAATCAGCTAGTTAAGCAGTCCTGGTGCCATCAGCAAATCGTATTTTGGTATGTATAATTTCATTGCTCAGAATCATGGGTCTTGTGTTCCTTCATATAGTTTTGATCAAGCTCAGGTTGTTCATGGAATCATCTCAAGCAACAAGGATGCATACGGTTATGAGTTTTGCCCTTTGCAGGCTGGTGAAATATTTTAGGCTTTGCCTCTTCCTCCTCAGTTTGAGCAAGTCCTTGGCCAACCTGGGTATAATCCTTACCAGCTTTGTGTTGATCCCTATCGGGCCCAATATGACCAGTCTCAACCCTGTCATGAGCTATATCAGTCTTGTGCCCAGTCTTCTCAATGTGTTACTTCTACTCAACCTAATCTTTTTGCCAATCAGCCCATTTCCACCTTCAAACAAGCATTGCTGGGATATGAAAAATATGTAGTGGAGCTTAGACACTAGAAGGGGATGTGGCCAAGAAATTCCTGATCATTCCATTCATCAAGTGAGAAATGCATTAGATCTGGTTAAGAGTGAATGGACTCCTATTGAAAGATCCAATTGGCAAAGGCTTACAAGCGAGATGATGGATGTGAGTGGTTTGATTGCATCTTTGGAAGAGAAGCTGAGTATTCATGAGAGGCAGCCTTACCAAGTCTATCAACCTGCATACCTGCTGGCCCAAGTTTCATATCAGATATACGCAACCCCTGCTCATGAGCCAAGTCAACCCTATCAAAGTCCTTTCCCCAATCATGTTGAGGAGAGTTTTGAAACAGTAAATTTTGTGTTTAAGGCCAATTTTGATAAGCAGATTGAGTTGGCAAATCTTCACATGCAGCAGTCTATGTTGGTAGCAAGGGAAGTGGAATCCAAACCCTCACTACCATCTCACATTGCAGCCCCATCCCCCCAAAAGGAGATTTCCAGTCCCAATATCATGAGCTGGAGTAAAGTCGTTGAGTCATGGAACAACAAGGAAGAGAAAGACATTGTCCGAGAATGTGAGGTACAAAATGAGGCTAGTCCTTTTCAAGTCCCTCCCACCCTTCCTCAAGAAGCTTCTTGTACTCCACGGCAGCCTTCATGCTCTCCCCATTTCCATGATGATTCCTATGAGCTCCAAGAAAGACTCTTTCAAGAAAATCTAGCTAAGCAAATTGAGGAATTAGAGGCTAAGGTGAGATTGCTTAGTGAAAGAGAGATGGAGGTTTCAGACCTTGTAGAGGAGCCTACACCAAAGGACACCTCTTCTACCAATCCTCAAGCTAATTTCGATATTGATGAAGTGTTAGTCAAGTGGAGAGACGAAAATCAAGTGATTTTGGCCCAAGGTCTGCCCCCGTTTTCTCATAAGTTTTCAAAAAGATCCCCTGCTTTCCATTCCCAACCTGATTTTGACAATTCTTGTGTTCCACCTCCTTGCCTGGTAAATGAAGAATGTTTCTCTTGTGTTGAAGAATCCATCTTAAAGGAAGCAAGTGAAGAGGAGTATGCTCAATTCATGACTGATTAGGGAGACTTCATGAGTGCAGATGAGGAGGAGATCACCATAGGTACCCCCTTTGATGAACAAGAAGATAAGTCACAAACTTTCGCCTCTATCTCTGATGAGGAAGAGATGATCATTGACTCTTCTCTCACTTTGCAAGACGTCATGGAGGATCATGGACAGATTATCGATCATGTTTTGAATGATTTGTTTTAAGTCATTGGGGCAGGTTACACTCTTCTTCAAGGAGACTATGAGCTGACTAAGGGTGGAGAAGGCAACATTGGGACTCAAGTAAGTATGCAAAGGGGCTGCAAGCTTTCAGATTTATCTTTTCAAGAGGTCGGTGAATTCGAAGATGATATTTTGAAGTCATCAAGGAGGATGACCATGCCATGGAGCCCGAGATGGAGGAGGATCAGGAAGATGTCTTTGAACAACTAGAGACTCTGGTCTTTGAGCAGGAAAATGAGAGGCTTGTCCATCTTGAGGAAAGCTTTGAAGAAGAGAGCCTTGCACAAGAATGTGATGTTCTGCGGGATGAGCAATTAGTCTGTGGTCTCATTTCAGACATCACAACAGTCACCCTTCTTCAAGAAAGCCATGATCAAGCAGAAGATGAGTTTGACAGCGTCTTCAATAAGGCGGAAGGAGACAAGCCAATCCATGATGCATATCAAAGGGCTTATGGTGATGAGCCAGTAGCCATTGATTTCTTGATGAAACACACCAGCATGAAGAACCAGTAGGAGGCAAGCTTCCAAGAACAAGAAGAGTACATATATGTTGGAAGCATGTTTGCCCCCGATTCATTTGGATACAAGCCAATCAAGGTGGCGGGCAAGAAGAGCAAGTCACCAAATCTCCATTCTATTCAGCCACTTGTCTGGCACCATAAGTTTTCTTGCCATGAAGGAGACTTAAAAAGTTTTTTCTTTGATTTAGGAGGGTGGCACATATACCTGGTTAGCTGTACATGGTAGTTTGCTTTCAGTTTTTCTTTCCCTGTTTTCCCTAAGTGTTGTTTGCACATGTAGTGTTTTTTAGCCTTGTGTGTGTTTTCCTTTGTGTTTGGGGTAAAAAGCTTCATGATTGATTCTTGGATCTCTCGGCGTTGTTGCTAACTTTTTCAAGCTGTGTTCTGACTCCATGCCCAATGGACTTTGAGGCTACTGGTTTCTTAAGCATAGCAGGCATGCTTCCCCTGGGAATCGCCAATTTGTTGACCATTTTGGTCCTACAGGCCAAAATCGGTCTCCTTCTTCCCTTGCTATTCTGAGTCAGTTCAAATTTGGTTTGCACAAATCTTGCAGCAAAAGGATGAACGGGTTCAAAGAATGCAAGGCTTTTACAAAGCTTCTTCGAAAAAAATTTCGGAAGAATTTCACAAGGAAAGAAAACAAAACTTGAAGGGACGTCCCTTCAACAGCATGATCTTTCCAAGAACTTTGAACTTGAACTTTCAATCGGTTGGTTCAATCGTTTGGTTCAAAGTGTTTGGTTCAATCGGAAGGTTCAAAGAGGCTCCAAAGACAAAGGGCCCTTGCGGAGGGCAGGTGATGAGCAAAGTGGACCATTGTAAAAGATCCGAAGGGTAACTTTGGATTTGATTTACCCTTGCGGAGGGCAGTTGGTCAAAAGGGCTGAAACGAGGCAGAGATTTTCCTTTGGGAAAAGACTAAGGCATTCTTAAGGAAATTCAAAGGATGAATTTCTTTGGACAAAATGTCCGAAGGAATTTCTTCAGACTTTTGTCTGAAGGTATTCGTCGGAGGTTTTTTCCGAAAGAAAGAAAGGGCCAAAGGGTCGTTTCCAAAAAACCCGAAGGATAGGTGCCCTTGCGGGGGGGCACCCAGACGACAAGCAAGACCTTTGTAACTCTTTCGAAAGATAATTTTGGAGGCCAAGAGCCCTTGCAGAGGGCACATGGTCGGCGACAGGACCATTGCAAATTTTTTGAAGGGCAATTTTTTTCGAAGACAAGTGAACAAGGCAGAAAAGGAACCAAAAAGAGATTATCATTCGGAAAGAATTCCGCGGCAAAATGACAAGGCGAATTCTTTCGGACAAAAAGTCTGAAGGAATTCGCTTGTAGAGGAAAGCTCGTCGAAAGAAACAAGTGGCAAAATGAAGGGAACATTTCCTTCGGGCAAAATGTCCGAAGGATTCGAAAAGCCGAGGCAGCCCGAAGGACAGGTGCCCTTGTGGGGGACTCTTGGCGACTGTGAAAGGGACCTTCCTCAAAGCCCGAAGGGATACCTTCCCTTCGAGAGGGTCAAAAGACAAAGGTCCAGACAAAAGGAAAAGGCCGAAGGAAGGAAAGTCGAAGAAATGGCCAAAAGGAAGAGATCGCCGAGAAGGGAGCCCAAAGAGCCAAAGATTGATAGAAGATAGCCCGGAGGGCTCAAATTGCCAAAAGGAGCCAAGGGATGACAAAGGACAAAGCCAAGAAGAGACAAAATAACAAGAAATGGACAAAACAACCCAGGTGGCAAAGGGGAGGCACTGGCAAGAGAGTTATTCCAGCAGTTGAAACAGTCTCCGCCAAGTGGTCATCAAGGAGCGCGAACAGTGAAGACGCGTCGGTTTTTTCCACACTTTGCATTGATGAGCAGACAAACCGCGTGAATGTCTTGAAGAAGGGGTCTTGTTTGCAGACAAACGGCGCAGCCCATGTTTTCACATATGACGTTTAATATATTTTAAACGCCTAAAGTCAAAACTGGAGCCGACACAGCATTCTCTTTCAAGCGGCTTCCTCTTCCCAATGCTTTAAACGCAGCATGGGTCATTTATTTTCCAGAAAGCACCAAAGTCTTTTCCAAAAAAGGCTATATATTTGTAACTTCTCATTGGAGAAGGATATCTCTCATTTTTGTATGGTGCAGCCCTGCCAAATTTTCACCTTGAATCAATGAAAAGTGTTTTACCTCTATCTGGTTGGATATATCTCTGAGTGTGCCTGAGTATTAACCTTGTGTCCAGCCATTGTTCCATGATGCTTTCACAGGCTTGATACGAGCACACCTAGTATAGACAAAGTGTCATTCCTGTAGGTAGCAAAAAGAACTGTATCTGGAGTGTATAGATAGGAGAGGGTTATCAGACAGTGTGTCTTCCTACAACCCCTGTGGTAAGTTCATCTTCTGTGTGTCTTCATTAAGCCTTTCTGTTAAGTTCTCTAAAGTGTATATGTGCTCTTATGGTTTGAAGTGTGAGCAAATGAGTAGATCAAACCTTTTTTGGTGCATCACCATCTTAGCTTAGGTTCTGCTTCAGTAAGCGTTCTCTCTTTTCAACCCCCCCCATTATATATATTAGCAAATGTTGTTGGAATAACTCAGAGATGCATCAAAGGGAGCTAGCCCTTATCTAGAGATTCTCCCCTCGATTTTGCCAAATCCATAGGCAAGAGAGGAGTCTCCATTGTGCTGCGTGGAAGAGAGAAGCCCAGCCTTCTCTCAAGGGTGCAATCCACAGCGTCAACACTTATCTGTAGAATCATTGTAAAAGTCAATCTGACATGTTTCTTGGAGAACATTCCTTTCATAGTTTGAACTGACATCATTTGAAGCCTTAGTAAAATGTCTCTCATCCATGGATTTTAGCTTCCCGCCTAAACCCATGATGTATGAATTGTCGCATACCTTGTGTCCACTCCAATTACAGAGTTTTGAATTCTGAATGCTAATGCACGTAATGTTGAAGCCATTTTGTAGTATCCCAACGTTTGTGAATTCTTCTTTACACAACCAAGGGTTGCCAACTTGTATGTAGCTTGGGCTGTAATCAAAGTGTTTACCTCCCTTGGTTGCATTAGAAATTGTTGAGATATTTTCGACCCCTTCATCCAAACAATGGGCTTCCCACGTTCTCTGAAAAGCCAAGAATCTTGTAATATTATTGAATGAAGCAACAAATCTGAAATTTGACCATCCCTTTCATGCCTTTTCCAGTATAAATTATGATTTGCATATGGATTCTTCGTCCAAGTGTGTACAATCTTGTAATGAAAGATCTCACAAGGAGCTATGACGTTCCCATCAATGTGATTATCATCTTTTGGAGACTCTTCTCTGTGTATCTTGGAAAGGTGAACATGCTTGGAACTTGATTCCAAATGTGTGATGTGTTGATCTTTTGTGTCCTTCAACAATCCTAGGAGTAAATGTCTAAACACCACAATACACTTATTCTTAAAAATCTGAATGTCAACATGATATTTACCTTGCTCATGTCTAGAAATATCTCTAGGACCCATATTAGGATGTGTAGGAAGCATTATGACTTATCTTCTTGACCTTTGACTACAATTGTCGGATCATGATGATGCAAACACAACCAATTACACAAATACAACTCATTATATATGGAGAATATTATGCTAGTGTTGAATGGTTTATTAGCAACTGAATCAAAACCAATATAAGAAAAGAAAATTGCTGCTGCCTTATCTAGCATACCATGGACCTTGTATAAAAGACAACCATTTGCCAACTTATCACTAATCACCATGTCAAATATCATGACACATTCATTTGCAAATATGACTATTGTTTGGGCAATTGCACTGTCCATCCAAACATCAAATCTGAATCCAACCAAGATGGTATATGTATGAATTTGCTTACCTTGTTATTGAGTTGCTCCATTGTCACTTACCTTGAGAGTACTATTAGATGTGAGGTGACATGCCTTTGAACCTCGCATTTGACTTATGAGTCTTATGGTCGCTTCATTATAATTATTCTGAGTGTATCCTATAATCTATGATACTTTCTCTTTACAAGTAGATAACTTGAATGCTTCCTTTGGTTCCTCCAAAATGTGCACACATGTATTTGTGGACCAATTAGAATCTGATTTCTAGTTAGTCTTACTAACACAATTTTATCCGGTCCTTTGGGATGAGGATGGAGTAGAGGATCAATCAACCAAACTTGCAAAACAATAATTGATTGTTCGGGCATACCTTTCTGTGGTTCCAATGCATGAACCATACCTTGTTGATATTGAATGTTTTGTTGTGGCTTGTAGCTGAGATATTTGACTCTTGTGCTTCAACCACTGAATCTTATTGTCGTTCATAGTATTTTCCTTATGCTCATCAAAGGTCAATTTTGATTTTTTTTCTTATCCATTTGTATGGGATGATGAAATTATAAAAAACAATGATATTGAAATCATAAATTCTATCCTTTATAGATCTCAGAATATCACTTAGATTCCATACCATTATGCAAAATGCATTTTGAGCCAAAGGATCTATATTCATTATTTTACCCTTCTTAGAACGATGGCAAAACTGAAATAGATTTGTTGTATCATTCCTATATCTTGAAATAAAATTATAAGAGTGCTTACCCTCTTTGGCTGAAGAAGGAGCTTTTGAGAGATTATTCTGAAATTCTGAAATTCAATCTTATATGGTAGTGGCTCACTCTTCGAAAAATTGTTGGGTAGCTTATGAATTGGCGAATATGTTTCCATCTTTTACTCTTTGCATTCATTGATGCCTTTTTCTCCTTGACTTCATTGAATAAATGCAATCATTAGAAGTTGATAAAACATCTTCTACTATCAAAGGATCTTTACCCTGCATGTTGGATCCCTCGTGCTCTTGCTCAATGATGTCTTGTGGATCCGAATTTGACTGTTCTTCTTGCTTTTTGATTTCTTCTATAGCAATCTTTTTAGGTTTTGATATACCCTCTTTCTTATTCAACCTTCTACTTCTATTTTCTTTGTATATTTCCAAGAATTCTTCAAAGGTATTATAAGATTTGTAGATGAGACTTTTTATCATATGCGTCAAAGGCAAGAAGTTTGCATTCATACCTATCACATTGCTCTTTTAACCATGCCTCTTGAATAGAATATTTCTTTCGTGCTCTTCTAAATGAAGCGAAAGTTTTGAAGCTAATAGAAAATTGCTCCAATAGTTGATCCTTAAAACTTGGGTTCTTCATGTGTGCTTCTTCTCTTCCAAGGAATGTTGCTCAGAAAGTTTTGGAAGGGGGGTTGACTGAGATCCTCTCATTAGTTGAAGAACATCCTTCCCCTTGATTTGCCTTATTCTGATTAATACCCTACAAGACTCAGACTATCTTTGACATTGATTCTTTCACTATCCTCTGGATTGTTCTTTCTAGATCTCTTTGACCTTGATTGATTGTTTCTTGTAAAAATCTTATCTCATTTGTCATAACCCTTTTTTCTCTATTCTACATGATTTTTCATCTGATCCACAAGCTAGCAAGATCAATGCTTTGATACCACTGTCATATCCCTTTTTTGAAAAAAATAGAACAATCTGGATTTTATAGCAAACCCTTATACTAAAAATTTTTAATTATAAATTTTATATTAAAATCCTTGCAGATGAAATTAAAAAATTTTGAAATTTTTTTATTTTTACAAGTTTTGATTTTTGAAACAAACCCTTAGATCTAAAAATATATATCTCTAATTTTTTTTTGATAAATAGCTGAAAATAGATATTTTATTGGAATAGCAGCAGAGCTCAGTTACAACAAAATTCATAACTTATTTATGACACAACTAAACATGAAAGTGGAGAATTTAACCTTGAAATAGCTTTTAATGGTGTTGTCAACGTCCACAATGACGACGTCAACCCTAGACATATGATGCTAGCCCTAGAAATGCTTCCATAAGAGTGATTTCAATCCTAATATTGATGACCTAGCGTAGATCTGGAACTTCAATGCTGCCCTGATTATTTGATTTCATCTATTTTTAATATAGACTACATTTGAAGCACAAATGTAGTCCCTAGATGGAACCACCACACAAAACATGAGGGTTTTTGTCCCTACTTTTTTCCATCAAAGGGTTCTCGTCCTCAAATGCTCTACAAGTGGGTTTTTGTCCTCTGAGGCTGAAAGCTGAAGCAGAATGCTCAATATCACAAATAAGTTGGGAAGGTTGATTGATAAAATATCCTCTCCAAAAGAACCCAATGTCTCTTTTATAATTTTACTTTCACCTTTTACAGAGGCAACACCCATAAAGCAACATCTCACTTCTATTTTGTTGTTGACTTGCTTTATTAAAAATGTATAACCTTTTTAATAAAATAACATTAGTTGCTTTTTTATAACATAAAATTACTTTTGGCCAACTTAAGTTAATTTTTTAATTTATTTCTATGTTACCAGATATGCCCTTGGGAGGCCTACAAATGTCAGTGAAACGCTCCCGGATATGGGAGTGCAATGTCCCCATTTTTTAGTAATACTAATTTGCAAGCTTTTGTCTAGTTTCAGTTTTGACCGAAGCAACTTGGTGTTTGATGAGGGGATCTCCAAGGTTCTTGGAGCATGCAGGGTGTGTATTGCAGAGATGTTTGTTTTTGGCAGTGAGCTCAGTTGGTCTTGAGGACCCTTATGACACTTTTAGAAGTGAATTCCAATCTCCAAACTTCTTGGAGAGAGCATTTATTTTTATTAAGTTATCCGGTCGGCTCTGATTATCATTATTCATTCATCAGTATTATTTTGATATAGTCAAATTTTGATTCCGATACTGTTTCAGTGGTTTCCACAACTAGGGTGAATTAATGAGTTTTATTTAATAATTTCACTAAGGTTGCTTAATTTTATAAAATATTTTAAAAAGCAACTTAGTGTAATACCTCGTTGGAAAGGTAATCAAAAGTTTTAAATCATGGATGCTTAAAAAGGAGACCTTGCACATCAAAAAATATTACTATTTCATAATGGGTTTTTTTGGAGCAAATAAGATTATTTAAAAAGTAAATTTAAAATATAACTTCTCAAAAGTTCAAGGAAAAAGTAGAAAAGGATATTTAGAGAGCTCATTTGGGGATATGCTTTTTCTTATTATTTTCTATTGTGGATTTTGAGCTTCTTGTGGAGCAAACCCTTGGACGAAAACCTAAGGGAAATTAGTTTCGGGGGTGGAACATCTTCCCTAGCTGATTGGGGGTGGAATCAACTAGATTTCACAGTTGTGTAGATTGGAAAAAAAAATTTAAAGAATTTTTAGACGTTGTCGGGGGACGTGAGAGGAAGGATAACACTAGCACTGCAGGTTGGAAGGTCAACAATTCTTCAAGTGTTGTGTAAGGAAGTTTGGTAGTCTAACAAGGACATTGGGAGGTGGTGTTGCCATTCCCAAGGTTGGGAAATCTACTTAGTTGAACTCAGTCATAAAGGCAAAAATGGAGTCATTGGCAAGTTGGAGCAACAAGTACTCATATTCCAGCTTCTTCTCATTTTTAAGCAGCCGTTGTAACATGTTTGGTGCATTGCAAAGACAAATAAGGTTAGAACTTTGGAGTAATTGTTATCTACATATACATTTGCAGCAAATGAAATACTGAACATTGCTTTGTAATTTGAATGCTTTAAGTTGCCAAGTGTTTATTCAAATATCTATTATACGTATTTGCAATATGAGATGCTATGATGAGTGCCCTATGATTTGAGACACAAACAAAATCATCTCTTGCAATAACAACTCAGAAATTACATAAGTGAAGCACAATGCAAAATGTTTAACGAAATGTCCGTTCACATGAAGTAATGAAATTGAAAAAAAATTGGTCAAGGAATTTGTTTGGGATGCTTACAGTGGTATCTGAGCCCAAAACTTCTTGCTAGCCTATTGGGTATTTGCATGTTAGTTTTTCTGGATGCATGTTAGTGATCAGCACTTGCAAGTTGGTATTTAGCATTGCATGTCAGTGATCCGCACTTGCATGGTTGTTTTAAGCTTTGCATGTTAGTGATCTGCACTTGCATGCCAATTTTGAGCCTTGCATGTGTGATGTCCCGCCGATGCTGGCGTTGGGTCCCTGGTGCGTGTACTCCGGGACGGAGGCCCATTCGTGTCTCCCAACCGGGTCCATTAGAGATCCACGTTGCCATGGGGATTGCCTCGACGGTCTTGTCGGTACTGGCCATATGGGTCTGGAAGAGGACCCAAATCATCCTGAGACTTTTGGTGTGATGGCCAGTCCCCGTTGGTATCAGAGCCATGATCCTGCCATCCTGTGTTGGTTTGCAAAAGAAGATTTTCAGATGATGCTAGGGTTTGATGAATCTCAAAAATTCTTTGGTTTGATATCAGAGTTGATTAAAGAATTAGAATTTGAAGTTGGTCTCTGCCTAGGAGACAAACCCTGAGCATGAGAGGGAGAAGTGTGGGTCCCGTGTAGTTTGAAGACAAATATAAAAATTATATGATCGCATAAGAAGAAATCGCCCAGGAATCGTAGGAGTCTTATTTTTGAGCGCAACATATCTAGAAGTGAATCGTGAAATTCAAGTCGCCCATTCACGAAGACCACCATCAGAGTGACGCAGCATTGAAGAAGGCTGTGAGTTGAAGGAGTTATTTGACTGTTTAATGAAATCGTGGCAAGTTGTGTTATTCCGCTCAGTCAGCAAGGGAGATCGAGAGTCTTGTTTTCCTTGTATGACGCCATCTTCAAAGAATCGTGGAGTTTGATATATTGCATAGCTGCCATTCCATATTGAATACACATAAAATAAAGAGAGATTTATGATTTTAGAGTTTATGATTGTTGCTACCAAAAAAGAGACAATCTCTAACACAATTCCAGCAGGGTCCCCCTTGTCCTAAAATTATAATAATTATAGAAAGGAATTGTGGAGGTATAGGAGTCTTTGCAATCTTGCGTGGGGTCCAATTGATGAGATTGGTAATTTAAATGAGTTTTAATCTTCAGATTATTATTTGAAGATTATAAATGTATAAGGGAAATCACTGGATATATCAAAGGGAAGTAGCATAATCTATGGTGTTTCGTGGATCCTTCATTATATTCACCAGTTCAAAAGAAAGTCAGTTTTAACCCAGGGGCGTGTGTTTGAAAGATTGCAACTAATATATTTTGTAGTCATTATTCAGAGAAGCACAGCCTTATAGAGTGAAGCCTTCATCATAAGAAGTGACGTGAGTGATTGGGGAAGATTGCATTGTTAATTGTCATGGGCATTCAAAGATAATTCTACTCAACAGTTATAACAAGGTATTACCTGTTTCAACATTTGGTGATTGGGCGCTGAGTGTGTCACCATTTAAGGAAGATATAAGCAGATTTCAGTATCGGTATAGGTACAGCAGTATCATCAGACTACATCAATTACAAACAGTGTTAGCTTCATCTTAAGGACAGGAATTGTATAATATCAATTACAGGTAGTTTGATTTTACATCAGCAAATTCAGAAGTCATTGCACTAATTCCTCAGTTAGAAGAATGTAAGTCAATTGTTTGATAGAATGTCTTTTGTGATATAATCTACAATATTAGAATTCTTGAGTGTAAACAGCAAGGGGAACATTCAAATCTTAAATTTGAATCCAGCTATTCTATCTTCCCAACTATTTGATAAATTGCAATACATTTGGTAATGTTTCTTTCTAGCAAATACATGTTATATGTTTGATAAAATGTCTATTAGATTTTGGAACTGAAATTGCATAAGTAGACATCATAAACAACATTCCAAACAAGCTAAAGATTCAGAAATACAGACACTTACAACAGCATGTCAAGAATTTGACGAACAAAAAAAATCAGAAATCAAAGACAGATTAGTTCGGGATATTACAGTAAATAAAATGAAGACAATGGTAGATTTGAAAAGTGTCATTTTCTCAAAAGAATTCAACGATACTTTTAATGGTGATTAGTTAAGGGATTTACAGAAAGAAAAGGAAGTAGGGAATCCACGTTATGTAATTGGATTACAATTGAAGTCCATGGAATTTCCTGATGATGTTCTCTTTAAGTTGGAGGAATTAGACACATATTTGTCCAAAGTAGACCAGTCAGATTGGAGGCTTTTGAATTGGGCCTTGCAGCCCTCAATGCTCACTTTCGCTCAGCACAAGTTTGTGGAACATCCTTATGAAGAGGTGAGACTTGCAGTTGCTTCTTGTCACAGTGAGATCAGAAGGATAATAGCACCTGTAGCACCCTATAATGATGACATACTAAAAAGGGTTCTACAACGGATTGTGGAGAGCCCACATGGGTTACATTATGTCAAAGCCCCTACTTTTGGTAAGAAGGCTAAGATTTTAGAAAACATGGCAAGAACCAGATCATTTATCATTTTTTTGGATCTCAGATGTGATAAATTGATTCTTCAAATGTTTCAATGCTTCTTAACTGAAATTAGGAAGCATCATCCAGACAATGTGAGGGCTTGTATGCAAACTATTATGTCCTTAATCTTAGATGAGGATGATGATATCTGCAAGCGGTTGCAATTAGACTTGTTGGCCATTTGGAGGAAGGAGCAGTGTGTTTCCCCCATGGCTTATGCTTTCTCAAAAGGTTTGGTTGAACAGAAAATTGGGTGGTTCCAAGAACATATGACAGCTGTAGAGCTAAATTCTTTGGGTATACAGGTCCCAGGATCACCCAAAAAGAGCAAGAACCAAATGAAGAAAGAGCAGATTTGTTTCACTTATTAAGAACACTGGTCATTTGATCACATATGTGGAGTTAACAAGGAAAAAGAACCATTGCAGCCAAGCAGTGTTGAAAACATACCAACAAATGAGGTTACAAAGTTTGAAAAGGATGGCTTAACTCAAGAAGGGAGTATGCTTGAGTCTCAGGATGTCCCTAATGAATTGTCATAATCTCCATATGATAAAGAGTTGCGTGGAAATGAGGACATGGCAGCAGCATTAGCCCTGCATCTAGATCATTCCTATAGAGATTTTGAGGCGTCTACAAAAGGGTGCATTAGTCTCTTGGTGGGTGACGTAGAGATTATGATTGACAATCCATATGAAGATATGGTTTCTAATGGTGTTCCTTGGGTTGATCACAAAGTGGAAGATAACGCAAACCTGGATCAGCCCTTTAGAGATATTGTAAACATAGCTTCCCTTGATGTAGAGCATGAGGTTGACATGGATAATGATGGTGTGGATTCTTGGAAAGATCACAATGCATCTTTTAGTGAGATAGTCGATTCCTATGATGATACAATTCCTACACATGAAGAAAAAAAATTGGTATGGGAAGATAAAGATAGGGAGATCACGGATATTTGTCTTCAGTTGAGTATGTTTCATCATTCCATGCATAATTCAGCAAATCAGTCCTCTATAGCAGTCCCTTCCATGATACAGAATGACAAAGCAAGGGGCACAGAAGTTGAACAAGTTTATGGAAGAATGGAAGAATTCACAAGGACATACCTTGCAGCCTTGTGACATCAATTGAAGAAGAATTACTTGACACACTACCATCTCTAATCACATGGGAAGGACATGAGACAAATTTAGAATTGGTGATGTTTGACGGTTCCAGCGGAAGCAAAGAAGAAGATCCCAAAAGTCTGATTTGGGGCAGCGTTAGCCTACATCCTCCTTCTCTAGATATTGTGGCACTTACACTTGAGAATACTGATGAAGACAATGTTGCAAGTGTTGGCCAAGAAATTTTCAATGATGATACGATAAAAGGGGTCAAAAACATGGCTCAAACACATAACAATAATTCTAATTTGAATGACAGCAGTTATGTTTCTGTTTTTCAACAGGAGGTAAGGACTTGGTTGCATGGGGAGGATAGCATTATGGAATCTACCTATGATGGCAACCAAATTGTGTGTGATAACTACGGGGAATATAGGGTGGATTCAAGCCACCGTGGTATGGAAATTCCTCATCATTCCAGGGAAGATCACATAGGCAAGGACACAAAGGTTGAAACCAGTCCTAAATATCAGTTTGAGAACAGTAGTGATATATTTCACCTTTCTCCTAATGTTGCCACTAACAATCATGAAGAAAGTAAGGGCACAGTTTCACCTGCTGATGGACTACAAGAGGCAAGTATGGTACATGGTAATTTTGATGGTGTCTCTTGTCATAGGACTGAGTTTATACATTTTGATATAGCTAATATAGAATATGCCCAAGTTTTGAATGAAAAATGGTTGGAAAGAGCTAAACAAGCTAAGATTGTGGTTCAACAAGTCAATCTTCCCTTTCAACATATTCGTGATATTTGCCATTCTTTTAATGATGAGAGGCATGAATTGCCTAACCCAGAGTCTCCAGTTGAGATAGTTGATCATTCCCATGATGGTGATAGTGATTGGTTTCATGACATATTTGATATCATCTATGCTTCTAATCAGAGTTATGACAGCGAGGTTTGGTGGCCATATGTGTTGGTTTATCGGCATATGGGGGTTCATCTTCACATTGACTAGATGTCTTACATGCACGGATGGTTACGTAAGGGTACTTGGTTGACAAACTTCTTTTTCATCTCTTACAGTGGGTTCTACATGTTGGTTTGGGATTCAGGTATTGACACGATTGGTGCATTGGCTCTTATGGATTCCATGATGTTGCTTCACAACATGTGGAGTATGGTGTTTTTATCAGGATGGAGCAGCGGATTGGTTGATGTTTGCTTGAGGGCAAGCAATCTCGAGAAGGGAGGACTGTAATGTCCCCTTTTCTAGCTCACATTGTATGGTGTTGTTTTTAGCTTATTTCTCCTTGATTCCATAGGCTAATCAGGGTTTTTATGGAATCTTGAGGATTTTTGGCCTAGGTAATTTTCATTGCAGGTCAATCCAGAGCATTTGGAGGTAGTTTGGTATACTTACTATTTTTAGTAAGTCATTAATGCTATTAATAGTAATTCATCTGGTGGGCCGTGATCTCCAGTGTCAGTGCCTTTTCAATTGAAAATTGGTTATTATTGTCAGATGATTTCAGCTCCATTGGTTTAATTCATCTCCACATTAATATAGTTTAAATTATAAAGTTAAATTCAATTATTTAACTTTATTAATGTGAGTCAAGTTAAGTGAGAAATGAATAGTAAAAGGGGCCCCTTGTTTTAAAATACATGAGACATCAAAAAAGGCAAAAGGGAAGTTATGATTTATCCCACATTGGTTAAAAGTGTGAGTGAGCTCTTATGAGAAGTTTATAAAAGTGTTGCAAGGGCTCACTTTCATCTATGCTTGGTTTATGCTTGGTTATTATTTTCTCTTAGAGAATTTTGGGAAGCTTTGGCTTTCAGCAGGTTTGAGGACGGAAACCCTCGAGCTTGGAGGCAGTGGATGGAAACCCATTGTCTGTTGGAGATATTATTTAGGTGTCTCACTTTGTGCTTCAAATTCATACTTCTGGTTATCCAATCCGACTGTAAGTTCTGTGGCTACGATTGAATATTTCGGCTGTTATTCTACTAAAGATTTGAAAGCAATATTCCTATGTAATTTCAGAGCTGTGTTCTAAAACTGTTATAATATGTTTTACATTGAAATTTGCTTGCAAGTTATTGGATGAATAGAAATTAGTTCATGCAAATGGTTTGTTTAAATTTTCTGTGGAACATTTGGAAAAATTGGGGCAAATATCCATAATAGGGGATGTTACAGCATGTCAGTGTTCTAGACTTGTATGTTAGTATTTTGGTCTTCATTTATTATTTGAATCATGGAAGATAGAAATACAATAGATTCTTTGCTTGAATATTTGAAACAAAATTAGGCTAAAATTGAAAAGAGGTTGAAAATCATGGAGTTACTCAGTGAAAAGGATGTTGGAGATAGGCTTTATACAGCAGGTAGGGATCTTGAGTTTCTACATCAATCAAAGGATTTTTTACTCAGTATGTTGAAGGTAGTGGAGAGTAGTTTGTCTATGATAAATCAGTCAGATTCAAAGAAATTGCTTTGGGCAATGAAGCCATCAATGACTTCTTTGATTAAGCCAATGCTTAGGAGACAACCTGATAAAGAGATAAGACTTGCTGTCATTTATTGCCTTAGTGAAATTACAATAATTTTAGCTCTTGAAGCACCCTACAATGGTGACATAATGAAGGGAATATTACAGTTGATTATTGAAAGCTTTAATGGTTTAGATGATATCAGAAGCCCTTCTTTTGATAAAAGGGTTAAGATTTAGAATTGATGGCAAAAGTCATATCATGTATTCTTTTGATTGATTTAGATTGTCATGATTTTATTCTTGAAATGTTTCATCATTTCATAGCTTCTATCAATGAGGATCATTAAGAAATTATTTTTGATTGTATGAGAACCATTGTGTCTTTGGTTTTGAAAGAGAGTGATGCTATCTCCTAGCCACACTTATCATTTTTATCGATTGTTTTGAGAAAGGAGCAAAATGTTTCTTCAACTGCACATGAATTGGTTAACAATGTTTTCAAACAATGTGAGCAAAAATTGATGCCATACTAATTAGTTTACAGGATAGGAGATGGAGAATCATATGATGTATCTACAAGTAAACATGACGATGGAAAATTTTATGGAATTCATAAAAGAATTGAAGAACTCTCCTACGAAGAAGAAGATGACTTACTTCATGAGACATGCATGACAAAGTACCAAAATGACTTCAAGAAGAACATACAATTACATATGATGGGTATGTTGATTTGGATTTTTTTAAATCAGCAACTATTGACAAGACACATAAAGATGAAGACATGAACTTCTCCAATGCCAAGGAGAATATTCTGAAGATAGAAGGTTGTCTGAATACCTCACCAAATTTTTTAGAATTGGAGCATGCTGATTTTGAGGATGTTGCAGTTTTTAAATCAACATTTAACACTGAGAACATACATCATTTTAATGGTGATAATTTAGAAGTTGAGTGGGGAACATCCATGCAAGATGTGAATCAGATTTAATTCCAAAAGGATTCCATTGAGAGGAGTGTTCTAGACAAAGGAACTGAGTTTTCAGTTCAATTTGAAAGAACTGGTTTTAGTTTTGATTCAAATCAGTTTGAAAGCAATGTGTTGAAGAAATCAGCCATTCATGAAGAGCTTGATGAGCCTATTTGTTCATAACAAAATCATAAATTCATAAGACCATGGGATCCAGGTGTTTTGACTCCTAAATGCAATGAAGGAAAAGCAAATGATGGTTCTGTGATAGAGCATAGTGCTGTCCTACCTTTAATAAACATGCCCTTGAAGACAAATCAAAAAATTTGTTGTGTGAAGATGATGTTGACTAAAGGCTTAGAGAATTAAAATTGTTGGTCAATGAAAAAATATTGTACAAGCCTTAGTTCATTTTGATAGCACACACAAATTCATTGAAGATCTCTTGTGGAAGATGCAAGTTGAAGAGAAATAGAAAGGTATTCAAGGTGGAGCTACTTCATCAAATCTGCAAACTATTAGAGGTGCTTTAGAAATAATGAAATTAGATTTTTTTCATTTACTTACTGACAAAGATCATGCTATTAAGTTTGTAGAAGAGACCTTGGATGCTTATCAAGAGAAGGTAAATAAGGTTGATGACTGTTGGATGAATATTTTGTTGTTTCAACCACAGCATAGGGAGATTGGTCGGCCAAATGTGCAGGTTTACCACATCAAAATGGGACAAATCTCTCCTCTCATCAAGGGGAGGTTCCCTATAAATATGTGGCGCTATATACTATATATATATGCAAAAAATAACACTCAGGGGTAGGATAACACCATCTATCTCTCTTTTTTCAGAGATGATGTTCACAGACAAAGGAGAAATCCTGGGTGATTGCTGGAGGTACTTCTCTCTTTTCAGAAGTAATACTCAGTCAACAGCCAGATTCCTTCTTGGATAGTAAAAGTAATTGGAACAGGGCGCAATAACCAATAGAATGAGGTGTAGCACAAAGTCTCCCCCTCAACTGCCAAAGAGTGAAATACGAAGGACAATGAGGGCACAAAGTCGTCCCAAGGTCCTTTACACAGAAACAAAAAATAAACACACTAGATAATTGTGGCAGCACAAAGTCTTTCCATAGTCGGCTTCAGGACACCTTCTTGCTTACTTCCACTAGTCTTGCTTATTTAATTAAATGGACAAGAACGCATTCAAAAAATAGACATAAGAACAATTTTCTCAACAACACAAGCTATTCTAGCACAAAGTCTAAAAGGTCACTTGCTTTCTCATTCATATAACAAAATATGATTAACAATCTGAGCTCAAAGTCTCAGGAAATGCCTTTCAATTTGGGCAGAGTTTTGCTTCTATATCAGAGAGATCTCCTTTGCATAAAATAAGAGATTACAATATATAGCGCTCCAAGAAAGACTTGGGTGCTTCATTTCATAAAATGGCCCATGCTGCATTCAATGCCTTGAATGCATTTTTAGTTCTGCCAAGGGGCCATCCTGGAACAGGGCATCGGCCTTCATTGTGGCGTGTCAATTCATCTAACAAATGTCTCTTTTTGAAGTATGGGCCGCCTGGGCTTTTTCTTGATATGTGCGCAGCTGTCCACTTTGCCTTTACTCGATGGCAAAAAACAGACGTGTCTCTGAGTGCTCATGCTCTCTGATATCCACCTAGTGGACTGTTTCACCTACTGGAATAACTTTTGCACAGATATTTCTGGTCTTTCTGCATCGTTCTCTCTTTCCTCGCCACGTCTTGTTGTATTTTGTCCTTTTCTTGGTGATCTGAGCTCTTGGGCTATCTTCTCGCTTTCTGCTGGCTCCTTCAGCTTCTTCTTTGGCCGGTCGCTAAGTTTGTTTTCAAGTTCCACGCCACATTTGTAAATCAACAGTTTTTCATGACTTTTGAATTTGACGTCCACGGGGACGTCACTGGTCGTTGGTCACTTGAACCACTTTGAACCCTTTGAACCTTGAATTAAATAATGGTTCAAGGTTCAATGGTTCATTCTCTTTCTTTGAATCTTTTGGTTCTTCGAACTTTTTGAATCCTTTTATTTTCTGTTGAACTCGTTGAACCTTTGAACTTTGAACTCTTTTGGTTCAAGGTTCAACGGTTCAATGGTTTATTATTTGTTCTTCGAATCCTTTGTTCTTCTAAGTCTCTCAAACTTTATTGAACTCGTTGAACCTTTGAACTTTGAACTCTTTTGGTTCAAGGTTCAACGATTCAATCTTTCTTCTTCGAAGTCTTCTTTCGTTCAAGTCTTTTGATCTTATTGAACTCGTTGAACCATTTTGGTTCAAGGTTCAACGGTTCAACAGTTCAACCTTCACTCTTTGAAGCCTTCTTTTCTTTAAGTCCGTTGAAGCCGTTGAACTTTCTGAAGCAGTTGAACCTTGAACTTGCCGAAGCGCTTAACTCTTTAAGTCTGTCGACATCGTTGAACCTTTGAACCCATTGAACCTTTGGAAGCGGGGTTCAATGGTTCAATCTTTTGTTTGAAGCTTGCCGATGGACCTTTTGGTTGAACCTTGGCGTTGAACCAACCTTGAAATTGCCTAAGTGTTGGGAACTTGTTCCTTTGTGAGAGCTCGACTGTTGAAGTCATTGAACCTGTTGAACCTGCGAGTCTCTTAGCTGAAAAAGTAAATACTCCAGCAATGGAATGAACATTGTTTCAAGTGAATATCCCCAGCAAATACCGAAGGTGCGATCATTTTGTTTTCCGTCCAGCAAAACTACGGACTCTGCATGCTGATTTCTATAGACTCTGCAGGCTTGTTTCTCTCGACTCTTACTGTAGATGGCGGCTGCTATGAGATGCTATAGTGGCATGGGACCAAAATAGTTCATATGTTGTCCCAAAAAATGAGTAACAGATTTTGGGAACAACAGCTAGCTCCAGTTGGGAAACTTCCATCGATTGTAAAAACAATCAAAGAGAGTAGATTCCAGAATCTTTAGTGCCTTTAAGTATGCCATTGAGCTACGGAGTCATGCTTTTCAAAAAGAAAGGCGCAAAAAACAAAACAAAATGAAAAGCATCAAATAGAACTAAAGACTATACAAAAATTATACATATGTACACGCTGATCTTATCTGATACTTCAAGAATTGAAGTGCTTCAAATGTTGCCCACTGTGAGGCAATGAAAATGGCGTTCCATCCTGATAAACCAGCAAGAAACTCCCTAGAATCGGTGATGGGCGAATAGAACTCTCCACCAGGAATCACATTTTCTGTGCACTCCTTTTGGTTCTCTCTTTTTGCCCCATGGCAAGACGTGGTCTCCAATCTGAAAACCATAAATCCTTGCTCTCTTGGCGAAGAGTGTTTTTTTCTGACTTTGGCGCGCAGCAGTATGGTCCATTACCATAATTCTTTGTTCTTTTATTTCAGTTAGGCTCATAATTTGATGGTCCCCATTCAACACCTGCCAATGGTTGGCACTATCAGGCACACTTGGTCGAAAGACCAGTTTGATAGTGTACCTATTATCTTTGAAATCGGGGTGAGGAACCATGAAGGTTGCAGAGACAGCCAATGAATCTTCATGATTATGAAACTCTCTGGGCATTGCAGATATATTGAAAGCATCAAAACTTTCAATACAGTCCCATACCAGATTGCGGTAATGGCGCAATATTTTGTTCTTGGTTTGACATAGGTTCCTCACCTGACAAACCATCAATTTAGCATCTCTTTTAGCATGAAGGAGTTTAACACCTCTGTCTTGAGCTGCCTTCAACCCGAGTAACAGAGATTCATACTCGACAGTGTTGGTGTTGCTGAACTGCAACTTGTATGAAAAAGGAAAAGTATATCCTTGAGGAGATATCAACACAATCTCGGCCCCGAAGCCGGTAGAAGAATTGCTGCCATCGAATTCCAGAATCCATACGCCACCGAAAATTGCTCCTTTCTCAGATTTTCTTTCGTTTGGAGGGAAGGGTCCTTCTGCACCTGCGTTGTGCTTTATTAATTCTTCTACTGCCTTGTCTGAACTAATTCCTAGATCGTCACTTATAGGACTTTCTTCAGACGAAACATGAGCATCCTCTGTGGTCAAGAAAAAGTTACCCATTCCTGAAGAGTCAAACAGAGTTTGAACTTCAGGTGCTGATGTCTGAGTAACAACATATTTTGCCTCCTTTTTAGGGAGTAGCCTCTTCATGACGCCTTTGACAGAGATCCTCGCCTCAGACATGTCCATGCTCAATTCTCCTCCAACATCTTTGCAGAACTTTCGTCCAAAAAAGATGCCGTATGAGGTTGGGACGTCGGCCACCAGGACTGTCATCTTGATTCTCTTTCTAGAAAGGCGGCAAATGCAAATTGGGCGTCCTTGATTTGTCCCAGTAGTGACACTTGTTTGTTCTCCATGGAGAAGCATCTCCCAAATGTCTTGGTTAGCGTGAGTCCAAGAGATTCTGCCACTTTGGCAGGGATGACATTGTCAGATGCGCTTGAGTCTATTATGCAGTTGTCCAGCTGGTGTCCATTTGTCAGTAGGGAAACATAAAATGGTTCTGTTTTTCCAGGGGTAGCTGGAGGAGAAATGACAAGGTTATTCCAGGTGGATGTGTTCTTGGGGGGGCCAGGGGTTACTTTCAGAATTTTTTGTCCTGCAGGGATGGCTTTATCCTTCACACACTCAACCAACCTGCCCAACTGCTCAGGGTTGGCTTGTAAATATTTAAACTCAGTCATTTGAATTTTGGTCTTCTTAACATGGGCAATTATATCAAATGACTGGAAAGAACTGGGAATAGAAGAAGGAAGTTCATCCTTCTTATTTTTAGGGGGGTAGGACTGATCTGCGAAATTGAAGTTGAAGGTGAAGGCGTACTTGAAGTACTTACTTTTTTATTACTCACTGGGTCCTTTGGTTGAAAAGGCAGAGTGGTTTCCTGCTTAGCAATTGAAATTGTTGGTTGAGAACGCTCCTGTATTTTTTTCTTATCAGCTTGCTAGGCTGACTGGTTCTGGGACCGGGTGAATACAGCGTATGATCCATCAACTGCTTCACCTTTACTTCTGGGTTCATCTTGGTAATTCAAGAAACCAATGATGGAGTTGCCTGCTAATTCTTCTTGGTCTGCTGCAAAGAGATCAACGTCATTTTCTGGATTCAACTCAAGTTGGAAAGAGAAATTTGATTCAGTTTCAAGATATCCAACAGCGGAGTTGGCTGGAGCTGCCTCAATAGAAAGTTTCCCTTGTGGGGGAGGAAGACGATTTGGCTGCCCTTGATTCCTGGTAGCATTGCCTTGGTAGGACTGATTGGGAAAAGTTTTTTTTGGTATATCTTTGTACGAAGGAGCAGAAGACATCCCTTGCGCCATTTGCTTCCTGAGAGTTAGCAGCTCATTTGCCAGCTTCTGCACCATAGGATCAGTGGTGCTTGTAGATAAATTCTCAAAAGATGAAGAATATTTGCCTTTGTTAGGATCTCTTTTTATCTTCCCTGCCAAGATGAGATCATCCTCCACCTCAATGGCCAAATCCTGAGCTATAGCAAGGTCTATGTGGCCAGCACGTCTCAGCAGAAAACTTACTTCAAAAAATTGAGAGTTGATAAAGAAACATTTGGGATTCTCAGCTGTTGGCTTAGCAATTGCAGGAATCTTGTTCCTCAACTTGTCAAATTTAGTAATGAAGTCCCTCATAGGTTCATGAGGCTCCTTCATCTGTGTGCGTTGGGCCAGCAGGGCATGCGCGTCTTCTGCAAGCTTGAACCTGACTTTGAATTTGGCTTTGAGGGTGTTCCAGTCAGTCACAGTCTGGGCCTACAGATGATAGAACTATTCTGCAGTAGCACCTTGTAATGTCTCCACAAATAGCCTGACTGCTACGTCCTCATACTCCACGTCTATCACACCACAGGTTATGCTGAAGGTTGCAATATGTTCATCAGGATGAACTCTCCCATCACCAAATAATTTGAAAAAAATCTTCTTTGAACTGTGTGGTAGCTCATGTAGAGGTGGAGTAAGATTGAGTGGACCAAAAGAGTTATCCCAGGGGCCTTGAACTGCCATTGTATGACTATGGAAAGGGGGGATAACAAATTTGGGTGGAGTATATATAGGCAAAGCTCTGTTAGTAGAGAAAAAAGAAACTCTGTCTTGTGTTGGTGACCTCGTGTTGGTAAGAGGAAGACTCCTAGTTCGTTGAAGGTGAGGTTGTGAAGGAAACAACTCAAAATTGCTCTGCTGCACCAACTCAAAAACAGGGTCAACAACACTTTTGGATCTCTGATTTTTCGTATACCGTAGAGCTGTCGGATTGCAAAGCTGAAATGGATAAGGATAGGGACTACTTCAATTTGAAGCTTGAGGCTTCAAACTGCACAAAACGATTCCTAGCAGAGAAAATGGATATGAAAAAGAACTGAAACTGCTCGTTCTTCCCTAGCGGAGTCGCCAAAAACTATTGGCGTGGAGCTGGCAGAGAATTGAATTTTGAAATGAAATGCTCAATCTCCAGCGTCTCAGGTTTTGCAGCTCAGAGTATATGATGGAAATGGATAAGGCTATAATGATAATGGATAAGACATAGGTGATGCTTCAATCTGAAGCTTGAGGCTTCAAATTGCGCAAAATTGATGTCCCCAGCGGAGAAAATGGATATGAAAAAGAACTGAAACTGCTCGTTCTTCCCTAACAGAGTCGTAAAAAACTGTTGGGTGAATATTTTGTCACCAGCTAACTGATGGAAAAAATAGATTGTTTCAACCACATTATAGGGAGATTGGTCGGCCAAATGTGCAGGTTTACCACATCAAAAAGGGACAAATCCCTCCTCTCATCAAGAGGAGGTTCCTTATAAATATGAGGCGCTATATACTATATATTTATGAAAAAAATAACACTTAGGGGTAGGATAACACCATCCATCTCTCTTTTTTCAGAGATGATGTTCACAAACAAAGGAGAAATCCTGGGTGATTGCTGGAGGTACTTTTTTTTTAGAAGTAATACTTAGTCAACAGCCAAGCTCCTTCTTGGGTAGTATAAGTAACTGAAACAGGGCATAATAACCAGTAGAATGAGGTGTAGCACAAAGTCTCCCACTCAACTGCCAAAGAGTGAAATATGAAGGACAATGATGGCACAAAGTCGTTCCAAAGTCCTTTACACAGAAACAAAAAATAAACACACTAAAGACAATTGTGGCAACACAAAGTCTTTCCATAGTCGGCTTCAGGACACCTTCCTGCTTACTTCCACTAGTCTTGCTTATTTAATTAAATGGACAAGAACGCATTCAAGAAATAGACATAAGAACAATTTCCTCAACAACACAAGCTATTCCAGCACAAAGTCTGAAAGGTAACTTGCTTTTTCATTTATATAACAAAATATGATTAATAATCTGAGCTCAAAGTCTCAGAAAATGCCTTTCAATTTGGGCAGAGTTTCGCTTCTATATCAGAGAGATCTCCTTTGCATAAAATAAGAGATTACAATATATAGCGCTCCAAGAAAGACTTGGGTGCTTCATTTCATAAAATGGCCCATGCTGCATTCAATGCCTTGAATGCATTTTCAGTTTTGTCAAGGGGCCATGCTGGAACAGAGCATCGGCCTTAACTGTGACGTGTCAATTCATCTAACAAATGTCTCCTTTTGAAGTATGGGCCGTGTTGACGCAGTCGATTGCACCCTTGATAGGAGGCTGAGCTCCTGCCTTCCACACGCAACAATGGAAACTCCCCTCTTGCCTATGGGCCTGGCAAAACTGGGGGGAGAGTCTCTAGATAAGGGCTAGCTCCCTTTGATGTATCTTTGAGGTCCTGGATTTTCTACTGCTAACAATGGGAGGGGTGAAAAGGGAGAAAGATGCTGAAAACAGAACCTAAGCTTAAACTAAAAGGTGATACACCAAAAAAGTTGATCTACTTAGCTCAAACATACGCTTTTCACCAATAAGAAGCTGGCATACACTTCATTTGATATGGGAAACACTTCTGCATCAGTGAGCTAGGGGTCTTCTGGAGGTACAAGGAGGAAGAACTATCAAAAGTGTTCTGAGACACACTATGGCAGCCTATTCACATGCGCCTATATTCCTGCTGGAGACACTTCTGACAGACCTGCAAAAGAAGAAACTTCACAATGCACTAGATATGTTGGAATCGTTCTGTAAAAGCATAAAAGAAAATGACTTAACACAAAATGAAAACATAGACATATGCGTGAGTGCAAGTTCAAATGGAGGTAAAAAGGCTAAGTCTTGATTCAAGGTAAAATCCGACAGAGTTCTGCCTTACAAGCCCAAAGATTTTTTGGGCAGAGCTTTGCCTTACGGGCCAAGAGAGATCATTTTCAAAATGCGAAGTTTACAATATATGGAGAGAGAAGAAGACTTTGGCACTTTCTGGAAAAGACTGGTGCTTTTTTACAAGTTGGCCCATGTGCGTTGAGAGCATCGGGAAGAGGAAGTCACTGTTGCTGATATTATTCTTCTATAAGAGACCTGCTAAAACCATGCTGTGTAATCGCTGATCTTGACTTTGGCGTTCAAAATTAATGTGAAAACATGGGCCGTGCCTCTTTTTTTGCAAACAAGACTGCTCCTTTCAGATATTCACACGGTTTGTCTGCTTTTAAATGCGAAGTGGAGAAAACAAGGCGCGCCATTCACTGTTTGCACCCCTTGATGACCACTTGGCTGGCACTGTTCCAACTGCATAAAAAAATCCTTGAGTCGACACCTCCCTTTGCCACTTGCATTGTTTTGTCCGTTTCTGCACTGTCTCTTCCTGGTTTTGTCCTTTCTGTCTCCTTCGGCCCCCCAAGGGCTATCTTCTGCTACTTCTTTGGCTCTTTTCTCTTGATCATTCCCAAAGGGGAAGTGTCCCTTCAGCTTTGGAGAAGTGTCCCTTTGGCTTTGGCCGAGAGTCCCCCGCAAGGGTACCTACCCTTCAGGGTCCTTCGGGCTCCTTTTGATAGTCACATCCTTCGGACAAAATGTTCGAAGGAATTTCTTCCTTTGCTTTTCGCTTATTTCCTCGGGTCTTTTCTCTTCGATCAGGCTTTTGTCTCGGCCAATTTTCCGGCGTACAAAATGTCCGCAAGAATTGTCTCACTTGCTTCCTTTCCGTCGGAGTTTTTTTCTCAGGTTTTTTCTCGCGGCTTTTCCCGAATTTCTTCGAACTTTTTGTCCGAAGGAATTCCTTCGGACAAAAGTCCGAAAGAAATCGTTTTATGCCTTTGCCTTAGTTTTACTTGTTTTTCTTCAGACTTTCTTGCTTGTAGCCTTTCTGAATTTCTTTGGACTTTTTGTCCGAAGGAATTATGTCCTTGTCTCTTCATTTCGACTGCCTTCGAAAAGTGCCCTTCGAGAAAATTGGAGGGCACCAGGGTGTTATGAAAATGTCTCGAATATATTCCTATACCCTCTCGAAGGGTAGGTGCCCTTCGAGAATGTTGGAAACGACCCTTCCGAAGGGTACTTCCTTTGCCTTGAACAAATTTTTGAAGAAAACTTACCTTTTTGGCCTTGTTCACTTTTTTGATCCTTTTTAAATGTTCCCTACCCTCCACAAGGGCACTTGGGTCCGAAACTGCCCTCCGCAAAGGCACTTGTCCTTCAGGAGACTCTCTTGAACCAACTGTTGAACTAAGCCCATGAACCAAGCCTTTGAACCGAGTCGTTGAACCGACTGAGTGAACCGATTGAACTGAACCAAACCGATTGAACCAACAATGGTTCAACGGTTCAATGGTCCGAAAAAGCTTTGTAGAAGCCCTTTCATTCTTTGAATTGGTTCATCTTCTGTCGAAAGACTTGTGCAACCAAAATTGAACTGGCTCAGAACAGCAAGGGAAGAAGGGGACCGATTTGGCCTGTTGGACCAAAAATTGTCAACAAATTGGCGACTCCTAGGGGAAGCATGCCTGCTATGTTTAGAAACCAGTTGCCTCAAAATCCAATGGGCACGGAGTCAGAACGCAACTTGAAAAAAGTTAGCAACAGCCCCGATGGATCCAAGAATCAATCATGAAGCTTTTACCTCAAACACAAGAAAAACACACAGAAAGCTAAAAACACTACTTATGCAAACAGCAGTTAGGGCAAACATGAAAGAAAACTGAAAACAAACTACTATGTACAGCTAACCAGGTATATTTGCCTCCCTCCTGGATCAAAGGGAAAATGTCTTAAGTCTCATTCCTGGCAAGAAAACTTATGATGCCAGACAAGTGGCTGAATGGAAAGGAGATTTGGTGACCTGCTCCTCTTGCCTGCCACCTTGGTTGGCTTGCATCCAAGTGGATCAGATTCAAACATGCTCCCAACATATATGTGCTCTTCTTGTTCTTGGAAGCTTGTCGAATGCTGGCTCTTCATGCTGGTGCATTTCATCAAGAAATTAATGGCTACTGGCTCATCACCATAAGCCCTTTGATATGTGTAGTCCCTTTGCAGTGCATCATGGTTTGACCCGTTCCCTTCTGCTTTATTGAAGACCCTGTCAAACTCATCCTCTGCTCCTTCATGGCTTTCTTCAAGAAGGGTGACTGTTGTGATGTCTGAAATGGAATCACAAACTGATTGCTCATCCCATAGAACATCACCCTTTTGTCCAAAGCGCTCTTCTTCAAAGCTGTTCTCAAGATGAACAGGCCCCTCCTTCTCTTGCTCAAGGATCAGAGTCTTTAGTTGTTCAAAGATATCCATCTGATCCTCCTCCAACTCAGGGTCCTCGGCATAGTCATCCTCCTCATCAAAGCAACAAGGAAGTTCATCAAACAAGGGAGGAGAGAGCTCACCATGCTTACGTTCTTCTACGTATTGCTGGAACATCTACATGTATGCATGACCCGCGTCTTCTCCATTGTTGATGATGTCTTCAGAGGGAGCATCCATGATGATTTCCTCTTCATTGTCGCTCATGATAGCCTCTTGGACAGCTGCAAATTGGATCTTCTCTTCCTCACTCGCCTCCTGCAAAACAGGTTCCTCCTTGAGAAGAGATGAAGTGGAAGGCTGAAGATTAAACCCATGTGGAAGAGGAGGTAGTCTCTGAGCCAGAATCGAATGATTCTCCTCTTTCCATTTGGCTAGCACTTCATCTATATCAAATGTGGTCTGATATCTCTCTTGGAGGTGTGTAGATGGGGTGTGTTCAGACATGAAAACTGTTGCGTCCATCACACGTTCGCTGAGGAATCTCGCTCTGGACTCCAAATCTGCAATTCTCCTGGCTAGATCTTCTTTAAAGAGCCTTTCTTTGAGGTCACAAGCATCATCATGATAAGTAGGAGCAGCTTCAACTTCTTCAAGGTTTTGAGCAAAACCTTTCTCCTCCTTCCTGCCCCATGATTCCATTGTTTGCTTCCAACTCATGACCTTGGATTTGGAACTTTGCCCCTGTGAACAGGGAGCAACTTTATCCTCTTCAAGTTCCTGAGCTGGTTCATGATTTTCCCTCTTCTAACTTGGAATCTGGAGATCATACTGAGGGACCTGAGGAAGTTGGGGAAGGTTAAGAAGGGTCTGTTGATGTACAGGAAGAGCTGCTTCAAGAGAGATGTGTCGGTTCATGGTATTCCCTTCAAAGGAGGATTCACAATCTAAGGAATTGAGAAGGTTCATTTCCATGAGAGGTTGCTCTACTGCCCTTTGATGTTTGAAAGCTAGGTGCAACGGGTTAAGAGCAGGAGTGATTAATGCATCAGATGAGCTAGAGTGAGCAAGTAGTATCTGGTAGAAAGGATTTGGTGCACAAGAGGGGGCTTTCTTTAAAATAGGAGAGGGCACACAAGGCTGATTGTATTGAATAAATGGACTCTTCCATTTTGCTACCTCCTCCATGGATTGCAAGCCCTGAGCTTGCCTAAACAAACACTCCTCTTTGTACATAAGCTCTTGCTGATATCTATACTTCTCATCTAACCTATCTATCTCCATTACTTGCTTCTCAAACTCCAGTGCTACTTCCCTTATTTTTGAAAGGCAACTAGGAGAGCCGCTTGAGGTAATTCCATGGACACCCTGAGCTTGATCAAAGTTATACGAAGGAATACAAGGCCCATGATTCTGGGCGATGGAATTATACATACAAAAAATGAGATTTTTTGATGGTACTTGGACTGCTTAACCAGCTGATTCAACTCGGAGTCGCCATTGGTGTTGATGAAAAAGCCTCCAAAGGCTGGTTGGTTGAAGGACACACCAAAATTCTTCAACCCTTGGGACAAAACTTGTCCCACAATCCCCTGATTGAAGGTCAGATGCTGTATTAATGGTTCATTCTGCTGTAACAGGACCAGCACCAATCTTGGAACTTTTCTAAGTGTCCGAACGTGGTCCCACCGAGCGTGCCAAAAACTGTTGACACAGTGGATTGCACCCTTGACAGGAGGCTGAGCACCTGTCTTCCACACGCAACAATGGAAACTCCCCTCTTCCCTGTGGGCCTAGCAAAACTGGGGGGAGAGTCTCTAGATAAGGGCTAGCTCCCTTTGATGTATCTCTGAGGTCCTGGATTTTCTATTGCTAACAATGGGGGGGGGGGTGAAAAGGGAGAAGGCTGCTGAAAACAGAACCTAAGCCTAAACTAAAAGGTGATACACCAAAAAAGTTGATCTACTTAGCTCAAACATACACTTTTCACCAAGAAGAAGCTGGCATACACTTCATTTGATATGGGAAACTCTTCTGCATCAGTGAGCTAGGGGTCTTCTGGAGGTACAGGGAGGAAGACCTATCAAAGGTGTTTTGAGACACTATGGTAGCCTGTTCACATGCGCCTATATTCCTGCTGGAGACACTTTTGACAGACCTGCAAAAAAAGAAACTTCACAATGCACTAGACATGTTGGAATCGTTCTGTGAAAGCATAAAAGAAAATGACTTAACACAAAACGAAAAAATAGACATATGCGTGAGTGCAAGTTCAAATGGAGGTAAAAAGGCTAAGTCTTGATTCAAGGTAAAATTCGACAGAGTTCTGCCTTACAAGCCTAGAGGTTTTTTGGGCAGAGCTTTGCCTTACGGGCCAAGAGAGATCCTTTTCAAAATGAAAAGTTTACAATATATAGAGAGAGAAGAAGACTTTGGCCCTTTCTAGAAAAGACTTTGGTGCGTTTTTTAAAGTTGGCCCATGTGTGTTGAAAGCATCGGGAAGAGGAAGTCACTGTTGCTGATATCATTCTTCTAGAAGAGGCCTGCAAAAACCATGTTGTGTAATCGTTGATCTTGACTTTGGTGTTCAAAATTAATGTGAAAACATGGGCCGCGCCTCTTTTTCTGCAAACAAGACTACTCCTTTCAGATATTCACGCGGTTTGTCTTCTTTTAAATGCGAAGTGGAGAAAACAAGGCGCGCCGTTCACTGTTTGCGCCCCTTGATGACCACTTGGCAGACACTGTTCCAACTACAGAAAAAAATTCTTGAGTCGACACCTCCCTTTGCCACCTGGATTGTTTTGTTCGTTTCTGCACTTTATCTCTTCCTGGTTTTGTCCTTTCTGTCTCCTTCGGCCCCCCAAGGGCTATCTTCTGCTACTTCTTTGGCTCTTTTCTCTTGATCATTCTCAAAGGGGAAGTGTCCCTTGGGCTTTGGAGAAGTGTCCCTTCATTTTGGCCAAGAGTCCCCTGCAAGGGTACCTACCCTTCGGGGTCCTTCGGGCTCCTTTTGATAGTCACATGAATTTCTTCCTTTGCTTTTTGCTTATTTCCTCGGGTCTTTTATCTTCGGGCTTTTGTCTCGGCCAATTTTTCCGTGGACAAAATGTCCGCAAGAATTGTCTTGCTCGCTTCCTTTCCGTTGGAGTTTTTTTCTCAGGTTTTTTCCCACGGCTTTTCCTGAATTTCTTCGGACTTTTTGTCCGAAGGAATTCCTTCGGACAAAAGTCCGAAAGAAATCATTTTATGCCTTTGCCTTAGTTTTACTTGTTTTTCTTCGGACTTTCTTGCTCGTAGCCTTTCCGAATTTCTTCGGACTTTTTGTTCGAAGGAATTCCTTTGGACAAAAGTCCGAAGGAATTGTCCTTGTCTCTTCATTTCGACTGCCTTCGAAAAGTGCCCTTCGCGAAAATTGGAGGGCACCTGTGTGCTATGAAAATGTCCCGAATTCGTTACTGTACCCTCCCGAAGGGTAGGTGCCCTTCGGGAATGTTGGAAACGACCCTTCCGAAGGGTGCTTCCTTTGCCTTGAACAAATTTCCGAAGAAAACTTACCTTTTTGGCCTTGTTCACTTTTTTGATCCTCTTCAAATGTTCCCTGCCCTCCGCAAGGGCACTTGTCCTTTGGGAGACTCTCTTGAACCAATTGCTGAACTAAGCCAATGAACCAAGCCTTTGAACCGAGCCGTTGAACCAACTGAGTGAACCGATTGAACCAACAATGGTTCAACGGTTCAATGGTCTGAAGAAGCTTTGTAGAAGCCCTTTCATTCTTTGAACTGGTTCATCTTCTGCCAAAAGACTTGTGCAACCAAAATTGAACTGGCTCAGAACAACAAGGGAAGAAGGGGACTGATTTTGGCCTATTGGGCCAAAAATTGTCAACAGGTTGCCTGGTCCTTTTCCTGATATGTGCGTAGCTGTCCACTTTGCCTTTACTCGATGGAGAAAAACAGGCCGTGTTTTTGAGTGCTCGCGCTCTCTAATGTCCACCTGGTGGACTGTTTCACCTATTGGAATAACTTCTGCGCAAATATTTTTGGTCTTCTGCATCTTTCCCTCTTTCCTCACCACGTCTTATTGTATTTTGTCCTTTTCTTGGCGATCTGAGCTCTCGGGCTATCTTCTCGCTTTCTGTTGGCTCCTTTGGCTTCTTCTTTGGCCGGTCGCTGAGTTTGTTTTTAGGTTCCACGCCACATTTGAAAATCAATGATTTTTTCATGACTTCTGAATTTGACGTCCGCGGGGACATCACTGGTCGCTGGTCGCTTGAACCACTTTGAACCCTTTGAACCTTTGAACTTTGAACCATTTTGGTTCAAGGTTCAACGGTTCATTCTCTTTCTTTGAATCTTTTGGTCCTTCGAACTTTCTGGATCCTTTTCTTTTCTGTTGAACTCATTGAATCTTTGAACTTTTAACTCTTTTGGTTCAAGGTTCAAGGGTTCAATGGTTCATTCTTTGTCCTTCGAATCCTTTGTTCTTCTAAGTCTCTCGAACTTTATTGAACTCGTTGAACCTTTGAACTTTGAACTCTTTTGGTTCAAGGTTTAACGGTTCAATCTTTCTTCTTTGAAGTCTTCTTTCGTTCAAGTCTTTTGATCTTATTGAACTCGTTAAACCATTTTGGTTCAAGGTTCAACGGTTCAACAGTTCAACCTTCACTCTTCGAAGCCTTCTTTTCTTTAAGTCCGTCGAAGTCGTTGAACTTTTCGAAGCGGTTGAACCTTGAACTTGCCGAAGCGCTTAACTCTTTAAGTCTGTCGACGTCGTTGAACCTTTGAACCTGTTGATCCTTTGAACCTTTGGAAGCGGGGTTTAATGGTTCAATGGTTCAATCCTTTGTTTGAAGCTTGCCGATGGACCTTTTGGTTGAACCTCGGCGTTGAACCAACCTTGAAATTGCCTAAGTGTTGGGAACTTGTTCCTTTGTGAGAGCTCGCCTGTTGAAGTCGTTGAACCTGTTGAACCTGCAAGTCCCTTAGCTGAAAAAGTAAATACTCCAGCAATGGAATGAACATTGTTTCAAGCGAATATCCCCAACGAGTATCGAAGGTGCGATCATTTTGTTCTCCGTCCAGCAAAACTATGGACTCTGCACACTGATTTCTACGGACTCTGCAGGCTTGTTTCTACGGACTCTGCAGGCTTGTTTCTACAGACTCTGCAGGCTTGTTTCTCCTGACTCTTACTGCAGATGGCGGCTGCTATGAGATGCTACAGTGGCACGGGACCAAAATAGTTCATATGTTGTCCCAAAAAATGAGTAACAGATTTTGGGAACAACAATGAGCTCACCTTTGAGCTTAAATCAACGAAGCTTTCTCTAGAAAATGTCCAAGGGGCATTCCTAAAAGTTAATCAGCTTGATGTTGCAGAGCAATTCAATAAGCAAGATAATGAAGAAAGAGCTAAAGAAATCAAGCGAGTAATTGATGAGCTTGATATTCTTCAAGAGGAATTTGATTTAGAGGTCTTACCAAAGAATTCAGAAGTTGCATGTCCAGATTTGGATCACCTAGATGGGTTTGAGCAAGAAGGTAGAGATAATTTTCAGTTTGCTGATAATCCTCTTTTTGAGTTGGATGCAAAGTTATCTTTTAATAATCCACTCTTTGAGTTGGATACTAAAGCACTTCCTAATTTTGATGATACAAGTGATGACAACATTAAGATATTGAATCTTGATGTGGAGCTCAGACATGAGGTAGAAAATAAAGTTTCAACATGGAATATGCTGAAACATGAAGACTTCATCATTCATAATGGTGGGAAGTTACAAAGAGGTGATTTTGAGCTTGCTGAAAATTTCAAAACAGCAGTAGAAAAAGCAAATTCAGATCTTGTATTGCATAAAGATTTGGTAAGACAAGGGCCTAAACATGGTTTCTTCTCATGGGACATTCCACCTCTTGGATTGGATGTTGACTTGACTTATGGGAGTTTAAAAAATCCTAGCGCTTTGAAAGTTCATTCGATTGATAACACTTTGTTTGTTTGCATGAGTGGTATTCATTTTGGAAAAGATGCTTTTGGTAGCATTAGAAGATCTTCTAATGAGGCACACATGAATAGTAGAGTTGCACAACATAAGCTTGGTGGGGATGTTTCATTTCTATGAAATTATGTTATAGGTCACCAATGGAGTATGTTGGAAGGCTATGGTGACTAGAGAGATGTTCCATGGCATGAAAAAGTTCAAATTTTCAGTTTTGACTTTGTTGTTTGGTTGCAGATCAACCACCATATGATTCTATTTGCATTCTTGCAAGTGGAATGGAGAGAAATCCTAGTCAAGAATTGGAACATCTTCCAATTCATGACTTTGGAAGAGGTAATTTTAGCCAAAAGAATGCTTAAAATTTTCAGTTTTGACTTTGTTGTTTGGTCGCAAATCAACCACCATATGATTCTATTTGCATTCTTGCAAGTGGAATGGAGAGAAATCCTAGTCAAGAATTGGAACATCTTCCAATTCATGACTTTGGAAGAGGTAATTTTAGCCAAAAGAAGCATTCTTTTGGCTAAAATTACCTCTTCCAAACATTCTTTTGGCTAAAATTACCTCTTCCAAAGTCACGAATTGCAAGATGTTCCAATTCTTGACTAGGATTTCTCGCTTCTTTTGGCTAAAATTACCTCTTCCAAAGTCATGAATTGGAAGATGTTCCAATTCTTGACTAGGATTTCTCTCCATTCCACTTGCAAGAATGCAAATAGAATTTCCTGTTTTGGCTAATAGATTTCAGTTATGCAGCAGTGGTTACATTGACAAGGTGCTGATTTTCAAAAAATCAGATTGTGAGATGCTGATTTTAGACTTGAACAGTTGCAATAGAATTCTTTTTGTATGCCACTCAGGGGTTGCAAAAGGATGGCGTATGCTTTTAGTTGTAGAGGATGATTTATATAGCCATGTTAATTCTGATTTGGGTGAAAAATCAGACTACCAGAAGTGTTAATAAATAAATTTGGCACCAACTTTCCAGATTTTATTAGTGTGGTGCAACAAAAACGTGGAAGGATAAAGCAGTTTGATGGAGAGTTTGCTAAATTCATGTAGAGAATTGTTATACTTCTGTTTAGGAGAGATAAGGAGGTGTTATTTGTAGGTATGTTGCAGCATAGTCCATCAAAAAGAAGATCATACAAACCTCTTAGATTGATTTGGGATCTTGGAGCTACATTGTTTATTCAGAGTTGATCTGTTGGTTGAGCTGGCTTTTGGGGAGGGATGATTGTAATGTCTCCAATTTGCTAATAATATTGATTTGTAAGCTTTTGTTTAGTTCTAGTTTTGACCAAAGCAACTTGGTGTTTGATGAGAGGATATCCAAGGTTCTTAGAGCATACATGTTGTGTACTACAGAGATGTTTGTTTTTGGTAGTGAGCTTAGTTGGTCTTAGGACCCTTATGACACTTTTAAAAGTGAATTCCAACTTTCAGTGTGTTCTCCAAACTTCATAGAGAGCATCTATTTTTAGTAAGACACCCGATCAGCTCCAATTATCATTATTCATCATCAGTATCATTCCAGTATAGTCAGATTTTGATTCTGATATTGTTTCAATGGTTTCTGCAACTTGGGTGAATTAATGAGCTTTATTTAATAATTTTACTAAGGTTGCTTAATTTTATAAAATAATTCTAAAAGCAACTCAGTGTAATAGCTTGTTGGAAAGGTAATGAAAAGTTTTAAATCATGGACCCTTAAAAAGGGGACCTCGCATATCAAAAAATATTACTATTTTATAAAGGGGTCTTTTGGAGCAAAAAGGATTATTTAAAAAGTGAATTTAAAATATAACTTCTGGGAAGTTTGAGGAAAAAGTATAAAAGAAGATTTACAGAGCTCATTTAGGGATATGCTTATTATTTTCTATTGTGGATTTTGAGCTTCATGTGGAGCAAACCCTTAGACAAAAACCGAAGGAAAATCAGTTTCGGGGGTGGAACATCTTCCCTAGCTGATTGGTGGTGGAATCAACAAGGTTTCACAGTTGTATAGATTGGAGTTTTTTTTAAAAGAATTTCCAGACATTGTCGGGGGACATGAGAGGAAGGAAAACACTAATGTTGCAAGTTGTGTTGACGCAGTGGATTGCACCCTGGACAGGAGGCCGAGCTCTTGCTTTCCACACGCAACAATGGAAACTCCCCTCCCCTGTGGGACTGGCGAAGCTAGGGGGAGAGTCTCTAGATAAGGGCTAGCTCCCTCTGATGTATCTTTTAGGTCCTGGACTCCCTACTGCTAACAAATAAATGAAAAAGGGGGGGATGAAAAGGGAGAAGGATGCCAAAAACAGAACTTAAACCTAAACTAAAAGGTGATACACCAAAAAAGTTGATCCTCTCAGCCCGAACATACACTTTTCACCAAGACGCTGTCATACACTTCATTTGATGTGGGAGACTCTTCTGTATCAGTGAGTCAGGGGTCCGTAGAGATACAGGGAGGAAGAACTGTCAAAGGTGTTCTGAGACACACTTTGGCACCCTATTCACATGCGCCTATATTCCTGCTGTAGACACTTCTGGCAGACCTGCAGAAGAGGAAACTTCACAATGCACTAGACATGCTAGAATCGTTCTGTGAAAAGCATAAAAGAAAATGACTTAACACAAAAAAGAAAACATAGACACATGCATGAGTGCAAGTTCAAATGGAGGTAAAAATTGCAAAGTCTTGATTCAAGTTAAAAATCTGGTAGATTTCTGCCTTACAAACCCAGAGATTTTTGGGCAGAGCTTTGCCTTATAGGCCGAGAGATGGATCCCTTCTAAAAAATGAGAAGTTTTTACAATATATAGAAAGAGGAGAAGTAAAGGCGCCGCTTTGGAAAAGACTTTGGTGCTCTTTGACAAGTTGGCCCATGTGCATTGAGAGCATCGGGAAGAGGAAGTCATTGTTGCTGATGTCATTCTTCTAGAAGAGGCCTGCTGGAACCATGTTGTGTAATTACCGGTCTTGACTTTGGCGTTCAAACATTAATGTGAAAGCACGGGCCACGCCTCTTTTCTGCAAACAAGACTACTCTTTCCAGATATCATGTGGTTTGTCTACTCATAAATGCAAAATGGAGAAAGCAGGTCGCGCCACTACTATTTGCGCCGTTTGATGACCACCTAGCAATAACTCGCCTCCCCTTTGCCACCTGGTCCATCTTGACTGTTTCTGCACTCTCTTCCTGGTTTTCTCTTTCTGGCTCCTTCGGCCCTCAGGGCTATCTTCTTGGCGGGTCACTGAGTTCCTTGGGCTCTTCTTTAAGCTTTTCAAAATCAACGGCTATTTCACCGCCTTAAAATTGACGTTCGTGGGCCCGTCACTGTTTGAAAACCAACGGCTAGTTTGCCGTGCTTGATTTTGACGTCTTTGGGCCCGTCACCACTTGGACTTTCTTCAGCGTTTCTCTTTCTCTCGGCTTCCTGTTGCTTCTCTTTCTTTCGAGCTTCTTGTTGCTTCCCTCCCGAAGGGAAGGTGACCCTTCGGCTTTTGGAGAAGTGTCCTTCATTTTGGCCGAGAGTCCCCCGCAAGGGCACCTGCCCTTCAGGGTCCTTCGGCGGCCTTTTCCCTTTGGCTAATTTCCCGCGGACACTTTCCTGCGGACATTTTCCACGGCTAACTTTCCCGCGGACAAAAAGTCCGCAAGAATCGTCTTGCTCGTTCCTTCGGAGACTTTCTTCGGGTTTTTTACTCGTGGCTCTTTTCATTCAGCCACTTTTCCCGTGGACAAAAAATCCACAAGAATTGTCTCGACCACTTTGCCTTTGGCCTTTGGAATTTCTCTCAGGCTTTTCTCCCGTGGCTATTTTCTTCTCAATTTCTTCGGACTTTTTGTCCGAAGGAATTCCTTCGGACAAAAAGTCCAAAAGAAATCGTTCTATGCCTTAGTCTTTTTCCACGCCTTTCTTCGGGCTTTCTTGCTCATAGCCTTTCCGAATTCCTTCGGACAAAAGTTCGAAGGAATTAGTCCTTGTCTTTTCTCTCATCTGCATTTGAAAAGTGCCCTTCGGGAAAATTGGAAACAACTCTTTCAAAGGGTACTTCCTTTGCCTTAAAAAAAATTTTGAAAGAAACTTACCTTTTCGGCTTTTCTCTGTGGCCTCTTTGCAAAAGTGTTCCCTACCCTCCGCAAGGGCTCTTGAGTCCGGAACTGCCCTCCGCAAGGGCACTTGGAATGGTCCATTTTGCGCCTAAGTGTCGGGAAACTCGTCTCTCCCTGCAGAGTCCGTAGAAATGGACTTGCAGAGTCCATAGAAAACCTGCAGAGTCCGTAGAAATGGACCTGCAGAGTCTGTAGAAATGCCTGCAGAGTCCGTAGAAATACCTGTAGAGTCCCTAGAAATTTGCAGAGTCCGTAGAAATTTCCAAGACTTGTGCAAAATCAAAAATGTACTGGCTCAGAACAACAGGGGAAAAAGGGGGGACCGATTTTGGCCTTCAGGACCAAAATGGTCAACAAGTTGGAAGGTCAACAATTCTTCAAGTGTGGCATAAGGAAGTTTGGTGGTCTAGCAAGGACATTGGGAGGTGGCGCTGCCATTCCCAAGGTTGGGAAATCATCTACATACTTGAATGCAACCATAAAGGCAAAAAGAGGCAGTCATTGGCAAGTTGGGGCAGCAAGTACTCATATTTTGGCTTCTTCTCATTTGTAACCAGCTGCTGTAACAGCTTTGGTGCATTTCAAAGACAAATAAGGTTAGAACTTTGTAGTAATTGTTATCTACATATACATTTGTAGCAAATGAATATATTGAAAATTGCTTTGTAATTTGAATTTTTAAGTTGCCAAGGGTTTATTCAAATATCTATTATACGTATTTGCAATATGAGATGCTATGATGAGTGCCCTATGATTTGAGACAAACAAAATAATCTCTTGCAAGAACAACTCAAAAATTATCTGAGTGAGGCACAATGCCAACTGTTTGACGAAATGCCGCTTCACATGAAGTAATGAAATTGAAAAAAAAAATGGTCAAGGAATTTGTTTGGGATGATTACAGGGAGTGCGGGGGAACGTGGGGGAATGCCCAAGGAGGGTCCCTGGGCCTGCGAAAATGCTTGGATATGTTCGGGGATGTATCTAGACATATCTGCAGGCCCAGGGACGGTCCCTAGGCATTTCTTGTCCAATTTGTTTTTCAATGTTGCTTAATCAAAAGTCAAACATGGACTTCAAAAAAATATATATATATGAAAACCTCTCTGTAGTTTCAATGGCTAGTTGTGTTTTCAAAACTTGAGCCTTAGTTGATTCATCTATATCTTTTTTATTAGGGTTGTGTTGACGAAGGTGGATTTCACCCTTGACAGGAGAGCGAGCTTCTGTCTTCCACACTCAACAATGGAAACTCCCCTCTTGCCTGTGGGCAAGGCAAAACTGGGGGGAAAGTCTCTAGATAAGGGCGAGCTCCCTTTGATGTATCTTTTAGGTCCTGGATTTCCTACTGCTAACAAATAAATAAAAAGGGGGGGTTGAAAAGGGAGAAGGATGCTGAAAACAGAACCTAAACCTAAACTAAAAAGGTGATACACCAAAAAAGTTGATCTACTTAGCTCGAACATACACTTTTCACCAAGGACAAGCTAACATACACTGCATTTGATATGGGAAACTCTTCTGTATCAGTGAGTCAGGGGTCCGTAGAGATACAAGGAGGAAGGACCATCAGAGGTGTTCTGAGACACACTATGGCAGCCTATTCACATACGCCTATATTCCTACTGTAGACACTTCTGTCAGACCTGTAGAAGAAGAAACTTCGTAATGCACTAGACATGCTGGAATCGTTCTGTGAAAGCATAAAGAAAATGACTTAACACAAAACAAAAACATAGACATATACAAAAGTGCAAGCTCAAATAGAGGTAAAAATGCTATGTCTTGATTCAAGGTAAAATCCGGCAGAGCTCCGCCTTACAATCCAAGAGATTTTTGGGCAGAGTTTTGCCTTACAGGTTAAGAGTTTTTTTCTCAAATGAGAAGTTTACAATATATATAGAGAAGAGGAAAAGACTTTGGCGCCCTTTTTTACAAGTGGCCCATGTGTGTTTGAGAGCATCGAGAAGAGGAAGTCGGTGTTGTTGATATCATCCTTCTAGAAGAGGCCTGCTAGAACCACGCTGTGTAATCGCTGGTCTTGACTTTGGCGTTCAAACATTAATGTGAAAGCACGGGCCGCGCCTCTTTTTCTGCAAATAAGACTGCTCCTTTCAGATATTTACGCAGTTTGTCTGCTTATAAATGCAAAGTGGAGAAAATAGGGCACGCCGTTCACTGTTCGCGCCTCTTGATGACCGCTTGGCAGGCACTGTTCCAACTACAGGAGTAAATCCTTGAGTCGACACCTCCCTTTGCCACCTGGACTGTTTTGTCTGTTTCTGCACTTTGTCTCTTCCTGGTTTTGTCTTCTCGGTCTCCTTCGGCCCTCGGGGCTATTTTCTTGGCGGGTCGCTGAGTTCACTCGTAGCCTGTCCTTAAGCTTTTCAAAATCAACGGCTATTTCACTGCCTTAAATTTGATGTCTGTGCACCCGTCACTAGGCATTTGAACCTCCAACGGCTAGTTCGCCATGCTCGATTTTGACGTCTTCGGGCCCGTCACCCCTTGGAATTTCTTCAGCCTTTTCCTTTCCTTCGGCCCTTTTTTGCTCTAGTCAGGTTTTTGTCTCAGTTGGGTCCTCATTGTTTTGTTGGCCGAATTTCTTCGGACAAAAAGTCCGAAGGATATCTTTCCTTGTGTATTTGCCTTCGTTCGGGCTTTTCTCTCGGCTATTTTTCCTGCGGACAAAATGTCCACAAGAATTATCTTGATCATTTCCTTTGACCTTCGGAATTTCTTCGAGTTTTTTTTGCCACGGCTTTTCCCGAATTTCTTCGGACTTTTTGTCTGAAGGAATTCCTTCGGACAAAAGTCCGAAAGAAATCATTTCTTACTTTTGCCTTGGTCTTTTCATTTCTGCGGGATTTTCTTCCGAAGGATTTCTTCGGACAAAATGTCCGAAGAAATTCTCGTCCTTTGCCTTAAACAAATTTCCGAAGAAAATTTACCTTTTTGGCCTTGTTCACTTTTTGATCTTTTTTCAAGTGTTCCCTGCCCTCTGCAAGGGCACTTGGGTCCGGAATTGCTCTCTGCAAGGGCACTTGTCTTTTGGGAGACTCTCTTGAACCTTCTGATTGAACCGTTCCTTTGAACCAACCCGTTGAACCGTTGATTGAACCAACCCGTTGAACCAAGTCATTGAACCGACCGATGAACCAAGCCGTTGAACTTTGCCGTTGAACCAAAGCGACGAACTTAACCTTTGAACCAAAGCGATGAACCAAAGCGTTGAACCAAAACGTTGAACCAAAGCGATGAACCATGCCTTTGAACCAAAGCATTGAACCATGCCTTTGAACCAAAACGTTGAAACAAAGCGTTGAACCGAAGCGATGAACCAATCGATTGAACCGGTTCAATGGTTCAACGGTTCAAAATCGCTAACTCTTGGAAAGATAATGTCGTTGAACCACTTTTCCAACCTTAAGGAAAAGTGTCTTGAACCATTTTAGCTCCCTTTCCTTGTGAATTTCTTCGGACAAGAGTCCGAAGAAGCTTTGTAAAAACTTGCACTCTTTGAACTAGTTCTTCATCTGCCGAAAGACTTGTGTAACCAAAAATTGTACTGGCTCAGAATAGCAGGGAAAAAGCAGGGACCGATTTGGCCCTGCAGGACCAAAATGGTCAACAAATTGGCGACTCCCAGGAGAAGCATGTCTGCTATGCTTAGAAACCAGTTGCCTTAAAATCCATTGGGCACGGTGTCAGAACGCAGCTTGAAAAGTTAGCAACAACCCTGATAGATTCAAGAATCAATCATGAAGCTTTTACCCCAAACACCAAGGAAAACACACACAAGGCAAAAAACACTACTTGTGCAAACAACACCTAGGGAAAACAAGAAAGAAAATTGAAAGCAAACTACTATATACAGCTAACTAGGTATATTTGCCCCCCTCCTAGATCAAAGGGAAAATTTCTTACGTCTCTTTCCTGGCAAGAAAATTTATGATGCCAGACAAATGGCTGAATGGAATGGAGATTTGGTGACTTGCTCCTCTTGCCTGCCACTTCGATTGGCTTGCATCTGAGTGGATCTGAGTCAAACATGCTCCCAACATATATGTACTCTTCTTGTTCTTGTAAGCTTGTCGAATGCTGGTCCTTCATGCTGGCGTGTTTTATCAAGAAATCAAAAGCTGTTGGCTCATCACCATAAGCCCTTTGATATGCATAGTCCCTTTGCAGTGCACCATGGTTTGACCCGTTCCCTTCTGCTTCATTAAAGACACTGTCAAACTCATCCTCTGCTCCTTCATGGCTTTCTTGAAGAAGGGTGACTATTGTGATGTCTGAAATGGAATCACAAACTGATTGCTCATCCCATAGAACATCACCTTTTTGTTCAAAGCTCTCTTCTTCAAAGTTTTTCTCAAGATGAATAGGCCTCTCCTTTTCTTGCTCAAAGATCAAAGTCTCTAGTTGTTCAAAGATATTCATCTGATCCTCCTCCAACTCAGGCTCCATGGCCTGGTCATCCTTCTCATCGAAGCAACAAGGAAGTTCATCAAACAAGGGAGGAGAGAGCTCACCATGCTTACGTTCCTCTTCGTATTGCTGGAACATCTGCATGTATGCATGACCTGCGTCTTCTCCATTGCTGATGATGTCTTCAAAGGGAGCCTCCATGATGATTTCATCTTCATTGTCACTCATGGTAACCTTCTGGGAAGCTGCAAATTGGATCTTCTCTTCCTCACTCGCCTCCTGCAAAACAGGGTCCTCCTTGAGAAGGGATGAAGTGGAAGGCTGATGATTAAAACCATGTGGAAGAGGAGGCAGTCCTTGAGCTAGAATTGAATAATTCTCCTCTTTTCATTTGGCCAGCACTTCATCTATATCAGGTGTGGCCTGATAGCTCTCTTGGAGGTGTGTAGATGGGGTGTGTTCAAACATGGAAACTGCTGCGTCCATCACACGTTGGCTGAGGAGTCTCGCTCTGGACTCCAACTCTGCAATTCTCCTGGCTATATCTTCTTGGAAGAGCCTTTTTTGGAGGTCACAAGCATCATCATGATGAGTAGGAGAAGCTTTGTCTTCTTCAAGGTTTTGAGCAAAAACTTGCTTTTCCTTCTTCTTGCCCCATGATTCCACCATTTGCTTCCAATTCATGACCTTGGGATTGGAACTTTGCCCCTGTGAACAGGCAGCAACTTTATCCTCTTCAAGGTCCTGAGCTGGTTCATGATATTCCCTCTTCCAACTTGGAATCTTGACATCATGTTGAGAGACCTGACGAAGTTGAGGAAGACTAGGAAGGGTCTGCGCATGCACAGAAAGAAATTCTTGAAGAGAGATGTGTTGGTTCATGGTAATTCTTTCAAAGGAGGATTCACAATCTAAGGAATTGAGAAGGTTTATCTCCATGGGGGGTTGCTCTAGTTCCCTTTGATGCTGAAAAACTAGGTGCAAGGGATTAAGAGCAGGATTGATTAATGCATCAGATGAGCTAGAGTGAGCAAGTGCTATTTGATAGAAAGGATTTGGTGCATAAGAGGGGGCTTTCTTTAGAATAGGAGGGGGCGCACAAGGTTGACTGCCTTGAATGAAAGGACTCTTCCATTTTGCTACCTCCTCCTTCATGGATTGCAAGGCCTGAGCTTGCCTGAACAAACATTCTTCTTTGTACATAAGCTTTTGATGATATCTATACTGCTCATCTAATTTGTCTATCTCCATCACCTGCTTCTCAAACTCCAGCGCTACTTCCCCTATTGTTGAAGGGCAACTAGGAGAGCTGTTTGAGGTGATTCCCTGAACATTTTGAGCTTGATCATGGTAATATGAAGGAACACAAGGCCCATGATTCTTAGAAATGGGATTATACATACAAAAAATGAGATTTCTTGATGGCCCCTGGACTGCTTAACCAGCTGATTCAACTCGGAGTCGCCATTGGTGTTGATAAAAAAGCCTACAAAGGCTGGTTGGTTGAAGACACACCAAGATTCTTCAACTCTTTGTACAAAACTTGTCCCACAATCCCCTGATTAAAGGTCAGGTGCTGTATTTATAGTTCGTTATGCTGTAACAGGACCAACACCAATCCTGGAACTTTTCTGAGTGTCCGAACATGGTCCCACCGGGCATGCCAAAAACTGTTGACGCAGGTGGATTGCACCCTTGACAGGAAACCGAGCTCCTGTCTTCCACGCGCAACAATGGAAACTCCCCTCTTGCCTGTGGGCAAGGCAAAACTGGAAGGAGAGTCTGTAGATAAGGGCTAGCTCCCTTTGATGTATCTTTTAGGTCCTGGATTTCCTATTGCTAACAAATAAATAAAAAGGGGGGTTGAAAAGGGATAAGGATGCTGAAAATAGAACCTAAACCTAAACTAAAAAGGTGATACACCAAAAAAGTTGATCTACTTAGCTCGAACTTACACTTTTCACCAAAGACAAGCTAACATACACTTCATTTGATATGGGAAACTCTTCTGTATCAGTGAGTCAGGGGTCTGTAGAGATACAGGGAGGAAGGACCATCAGAGGTGTTCTGAGACACACTATGGTATCATATTCACATACGCCTATATACCTGCTGTAGACACTTCTGGGAGACCTGCAGAAGAAGAAACTTCATAATGCACTAGACATGCTAGAATCGTTCTGTGAAAGCATAAAGAAAATGACTTAACACAAAACAAAAACATAGACATATACGAAAGTGCAAGCTCAAATAGAGGTAAAAATGCTATGTCTTGATTCAAGGTAAAATCCGACAGAGCTCCGCCTTACAAGCCAAGAGATTTTTGGGCAGAGTTTTGCTTTACAGGCTAAGAGTTTTTTTTCTCAAATGAGAAGTTTACAATATATATAGAGAAGAGGAAAAGACTTTGGCGCTTTCTGGAAAAGACTTTGGTGCCCTTTTTTACAAGTGGCCCATGTGCGTTTGAGAGCATCGGGAAGAGGAAGTCGCTGTTGCTGATATCATCCTTCTAGAAGAGGCCTGCTAGAACCATGTTGTGTAATCGCCGGTATTGACTTTGGCATTCAAACATTAATGTGAAAGCATGGGCCGCGCCTCTTTTTCTGCAAACAAGACTGCTCCTTTCAGATATTCACGCGGTTTGTCTGCTTATAAATGCAAAGTGGAGAAAACAGGGCGCGCCGTTCACTGTTCGCGCCTCTTGATGACCGCTTGGCAGGCACTGTTCCAACTGCAAGAGTAAATCCTTGAGTCAACACCTCCCTTTGCCACCGGACTGTTTTGTCCGTTTCTGCACTTCGTCTCTTCTTGGTTTTGTCTTCTCTGTCTCCTTCGGCCCTCAGGGCTATCTTCTTGGTGGGTCGCTGAGTTCACTCGCGGCCTGTCCTTAAGCTTTTCAAAATCAACGGCTATTTCACCGCCTTAAATTTGACGTCTGTGCACCCGTCACTGCGCATTTGAACCTCCAACGGCTAGTTTGCCATGCTCAATTTTGACGTCTTCGGGCCCGTCACCCCTTGGAATTTCTTCAACCTTTTCCTTTCCTTCGGCCCTTTTTTGCTCTGGTCGGGCTTTTGTCTCAGTTGGGTCCTCATTGTTTTGGCGGCCGAATTTCTTCGGACTTTTGTTTGAAGGAAATCCTTCGGACAAAAAGTCCAAAGGATATCTTTCCTTGTGTATTTGCCTTCGTTCGGGCTTTTCTCCCGGCTATTTTTCCCGCGGACAAAATGTCCGCAAGAATTATCTTGATCATTTCCTTTGACCTTCGGAATTTCTTTGGGTTTTTTCTCCCGCGGCTTTTCCCGAATTTACCAAAGAAAATCCTTCGGACAAAAGTCCGAAAGAAATCATTTCTTGCTTTTGCCTTGGTCTTTTCATTTATGCGGTATTTTCTTCCGAAGGATTTCTTCAGACAAAATGTCCGAAGGAATTCCTTCGGACATTTTGTCCGAAGAAATTCTCGTCCTTTGCCTTAAACAAATTTCCAAAGAAAACTTACCTTTTCGGCCTTGTTCACTTTTTGATCTTTTTTCAAGTGTTCCCTGCCCTCCGCAAGGGCACTTGGGTCCGAAATTGCCCTCCGCAAGGGCACTTGTCTTTCGGGAGACTCTCTTGAACCTTCTGATTGAACCCTTCCTTTGAACTAACTCGTTGAACCGTTGATTGAACCAACCCGTTGAACCGACCGATGAACCAAGCCATTGAACTTTGTCGTTGAACCAAAGCGACGAACTTAACCTTTGAACCAAAGTGATGAACCATGCCTTTGAACCAAAGCGTTGAACCAAAATGTTGAAACAAAGCGTTGAACCAAAGCGATGAACCAATCGATTGAACCGGTTCAATGGTTCAACAGTTCAAAATTGCTAACTCTTGGAAAGATCATGTCGTTGAACCCCAACGTTGAACCACTTTTCCAACCTTAAGGAAAAGTGTCTTGAACCATTTTAGCTCTCTTTCCTTGTGAATTTCTTTGGACAAGAGTCCAAAGAAGCTTTGTAAAAGCTTGCACTCTTTGAACTGGTTCTTCATCTGCCGAAAGACTTGTGCAACCAAAAATTGTACTGGCTCAGAACAACAGGGAAAAAGGGGGGACCGATTTTGGCCTGCAGGACCAAAATGGTCAACAGGTTGTATACAACTATGAAGGTTGCTAGAGCAAGTCAGCAAGTCTTTCAATTATTGGCTTGTGTTTCAGCCTTGCCAAAATAAAGGAAATAAATGTCTATAACATGATCAAGATGAGGGAGAGGTTGAAATCAATGATGTCTTTTTTTGCTTATCCTTTATGTCCCAAAAATATGGTCTTCTAGGACTCTTTTTGTGCAGTACGTATGGGAAGATCATTTGCATAGGTATAATATGAAACCTCAACTCATGAATAAGCTCAAAGAAGAGAACATGGCATAGTCTTAAGTTGATTTAACACCAGGTCAACTCATTGTAATCTTCACCAAACTGCAGACAGTGCATTTTCTTTTGTTTTTATTTTTGTCCATACATTGTAACATTTGCACTATGTACCTATAATAAGACTAATCTAAGTTCGACAATTGAATATTATGATATTTGACATTGAATTATTAGTATGTTTTGTGGTAATTTAACTTATTATGTTTCCTCTATGCATATTATGTGGTTAATTTTGCTTATATGGCTATGTATTTTATATTTTTAATATACATATATATATATTTCTACGGTCGTATCCAAAATGTATCCAAGCCTCAATAAAAAATTCCTATATCCACGTATCCGATTCTTATACCTATATCCGTATCAGTAACGTAGATTTATTTCCCTTGCATCACCCCTTTAGCCTTCGGGAAATGGAGAATAAGCTAAGGGTCTTCTAACTTATTCAATTTGAAAAAGGGGACATGACATTCATTCCTGAACATTTCTCATTAAACTTGTCTTTACTTTGTTTTTAACGCTTTTTGGTAGACTCTAGTGTTGTTATGGCTAAATTTTATGCCTTTCCCATATTTATAGCAAGTTTCTTGAGGCATTGGCTTCTTCTCAGAGACATTTTGGGCATGCATTCAATGCCGAGTTGGGCACTAGATACAGTCACAAAATGAAATCTTGATGGTAGAGCTAGGAGTCTTGAGAAACTATGAAAATTGATTTCAGGTGGGGAAAAGTAGTATTAGATTGATCAATAGTTGGTGGAGTTGTTATGGAAAATGGTTGAATGTTTAGCACCTTCTTGCTCAAACAAGCTTTCTTATGCCCACCTACTACTTTGTGCACAAAAAGATCTTATAAATTCTTAAATAATCTTACCCTCTTGTAGTAAAGATTCCCTCTTTTCTTGATAGGTTCCATAGCCTTTCCCATTAATTCTCTTCATTTTAAACCCTGGTGGATAGAACGACAATCAATTCGATAGAAGATAGACTTTGTTGGATGTGGACAATAGAAATTCAAAGTTCTAAACGTAGGTAATAAGAGAATAAGGGATTTTGTTTGTGTTAGGGACCATCTCTAAATACTTGCCATACGTATTCCTCGAAACAGTTGTAAAAGCATGTCTTTGTAGGCCCATGTGAGAGATAGTGTGTGCCTTGAAGCCAAAAGTGGGTCGTAAGGTCTTTGCAAGCAAAAAATGATTATATAAGATGTAGTCTTAAGAATAAAAATGAATGAATGACAGATTGTAATAATGTCCATGAGACCAAGCTTTCTATGGGACAAAGAGAAATAACAAGAGTGTTCCATGCAAAAAAAGCCACTTTTCACAAGGGCTGTCCTACTAATTTTGCAAAATGTCCATTCCTTTTTTGATGGCTGATATTCTACTATGAATCTTAATCAAAACATTTGTTGTTTTATCTAGCCTCCCCTCCTCAAACAAGGTGGTTAGATTGTCCACTTTCAGGGTTTGTCTTCATATTTGGTTCAGATCTCACTATAGGTGCACACTCCATGATGTAGTGCCATTATGCCTCCATCACCCCCTTGTTACAAAATAGACATGTTCTCTTTTCCAACTCTTCTTCAAGCATTGTCCACCTGCTAGTTTCACACCTACAATGATGCAAGCTTGTCCTTAGTTGAGCCATTGACTTTTTTGCCTTCCACTTGATCTTTGCTCCTATGTAGGCCTTTTTGTCATGATCATATGTGGGACTAAATTATTTGAAAGAAAGAAAGAACTTATATTAAAGTCCATAGATGACCAAAAGCAGGTCAATGGGATTGAAGGATACAACCATTAGCATTAGAAACTTCTCGGAAGCGCAAATCCTAAGGGGAAACCAAAGAAAAAAATATTCTTTATTCTGCTCAGTTGCTTTTTATATGGATACTTTGAATTATTCTCTCACATACCTTTTTATTTCCTCATTAGTGTTTGAGCATTCTTGAAAGCTAATGCCTTATGTACTCATCCACTTGGTTTGTTTCATCCATGTGTTCTTTCCCCTGCTTAACTCTTCCTCTATGATCATTTTGGGCCACCGATGGGTCTCCATACTTTTTGTCATTTTTAAAAAATTTAACATCCAAATCATAGTAGATGCCTCCAATGGGAAAGTCCTTGTTTCAACTAATAAAATCTCATGGAACTGAATTTTTAATTTTGAGGTCGCTTGTGATTAGTGTTGACGCAGTGGATTGCACCCTTGACAGGAGGCTGAGCCTCTGCCTTCCACACGTCACAATGGAAACTCCCCTCTTGCCTGTGGGTCTGGCAAAACTGGGGGGAGAGTCTCTAGATAAGGGCTAGCTCCCTTTGATGCATCTAAGTTATTCCAGTAAGTTTGCTAATATATATATATATATATATATATATATATATATATATATATATATAATGGTGGGGGTTGAAAAGGGAGAAGGATTACAAGAAAACAGAACCTAATCTAAGAGGGTGATGCACCAAATAAGTTTGATTTACACTCACACTCTGAACCATAAGAACACATACATACACTTTAACTGGTAAAAGGGCCAGACTGCAGGAAGCTTGACATGGAGGCTTTAATGGAAACACACAGAAAAAAGGACTTACCATAGGCGCTGTAGGAAAAATACACTGTCTAGTAACCTCCTTCTGCCTCTGCATTCCAAGTACAGCTCTTGTCATTTGCAGGAATGACGCTTTGTATATACCAGGTGCATTGGTGTCGACCCTGTGAAAGCATTAGGAAGCAATGACTGAACACAAGACTAACACTCAGACACACTCAGAGATATATCCAATCAGAATAGAGGTAAAAATGCGTATTCTATCGATTCTAGGTGAAAATTGCCAGGGCTTCGCCTTACAATATGAGAGATGCCTTCCCAAATGAGAAGTTACAATATATATAGAGGAAGAAAGAGGCCTTTTGGCGCCCTTTTACAAGTTGGCCCATGTGCATTCCCAGCATTGGGAAGAGGAAGCCGCTTGATAGACAACGTTGTGTCGGCTCCTGTTTTGACTTTAGGCATTTAAGATATATTAAACGTCATATGTGAAATTATGGGCTGCGCTGTTTGTCCATAAACAAGACCGCTCCTTCAAGGCACTCCCATGGTTTGTCTGCCAATTTAATGCAAAGTGAAGAAAAATGAGTCGCACCGTTCACTGTTCGCGCCCCTTGATGACCACTTGGCAAGCACTGTTCCAACCGCTGGAGTAACTCCTTGAGTCAACACCTTCTTTCGCCACTTGGACTATTTTGTTCGTTTCTACACTTGGCTCTTTTGTCTTTTCCTGGCTTTGTATTTTCTGTCTCCTTCAGCCCTCTTTGGCTCTTTGGGCTCTTCCATCAGCAGGTCGCTAGGTTCATCCTCTTGGTCTTAAGGCCTTTGAATGTATTTGGGTCCGCGCTCAAGCTTTTTAAAGATCAAACGGCTATTTCCCTGCCGTAAAATTGACGTTCGTGGGCCCGTCACTGTTTGAAAGCCAACGGCTAGTTTATTGCCCTGAATTTGACGGTTTCGGGCCCGTCACCATTTGAAAGCCAACGGCTAATTTATTGCCCTGAATTTAACGGTTTCGGGCCCGTCACCCTCCTTGGCAATTCCTTCGGCCTTTTCTTATGATCATTCCCAAAGGGGAAGTGTCCCTTTGGCTTTGGAGAAGTTCCCCTTCGTTTTGGCTGAGAGTCCCCCGCAAGGGTACCTACCCTTCGGGGTCCTTCGGGCTCTTTTTGATAGTTACATCCTTGGTCAAAATGTCATAAGGAATTCCTTTGGACATTTTGTCCGAAGGATTTCTTTGCTTTTTTGCTTATTTCCTCGGGGATTTTCTCTTCGGTCAGGATTTTGTATCGGTCATTTTTCCCGCGGATTTTTCGGAATTTCTTCAGACTTTTTGTCCGAATGAATTCCTTCAGACAAAAGTCCGAAAGAAATCATTCTTGCCTTTGCCTTGTCTTTTCATTTTGCGGGATTTTCTTCTGAAAGATTTCTTCGGACAAAATGTCCAAAGGAATTCCTTCGGACATTTTGTCTAAAGAAATTCTCGTCTTTTGCCTTAAACAAATATTCGAAGAAAACTTACCCTTTCGGCCTTGTTCACTTTTTGATATTTTTTCAAGTGTTCCCTGCCCTCCGCAAGGGTACTTGTCCTTCGGGAGATTCTCTTGAACCTTCTTATTGAACGTTTCCTTTGAACCAAACGTTGAACCAACCGGCTGAACCAACAATGGTTCAACGGTTCAATGGTTCAATGGTGCGTCTTGCTCGTTCAATTGACCGTTTGAACCATCCGCTTCGAACCAACTGGTTGAACCCTTTGATTGAACCGTCCAATTGAACCGACTGCTTGAACCAAGCCGACTGAAGCAAGCCGATGAACCATTTGATTGAAACAAATGTTGAACCAACTCTTTGAACCATTTCTTTGAACCAAGCCGACTAAACCAAGTTGTTGAACCAAGCCGACTGAACCGACTGAGTGAATCAAGTGATTGAACCATCTGATTGAACCAAAGCATTGAACCAACTGAACTAAACCAACTCGTTGAACCAACGCTTTGAACCAAGCCGACTGAACCAAGTTGTTGAACCAAAGCGATGAACCATTGAACCGGTTCAATGGTTCAATGGTTCAAAATTGCTAACTCTTGGAAAGATCATGTCATTGAACCCCGACGTTGAACCACTTTTCCAACCTTAAGGAAAAGTGTCTTGAACCATTTTAGCTCTCTTTCCTTGTGAATTTCTTTGGACTAGAGTCCGAAAAAGCTTTGTAAAATTTTACACTCCTTGAACTGGTTCTTCATTTGCCGAAAGACTTGCCTGCAGAGTCCATAGAAATGTGCCTGCAGAGTCTGTAGAATTCAGGCTTGTGCAAAAATCAAATTTGTACTGGCTCAGAACAGGAGGGAAAAAAAGGAGGGGGACCGATTTTGGCCTACAGGACCAAAATGGTCAACAATTAGATGTTTTGGATTTTATTTGTCTCCATTTCAAATCAACACATTGTTGCGTAATGGAAGGAGTGTATGTTGTATGAGTAGGCATATGCATGGATGATTGAGGGAAAGTGATGGATGTTCCTAGGTCAAGGGATAAAAGTGTATAAGTGACTAAGGGTATAGAAATAGGCATAGGTTCAAAGGTAGAAGTAAAAACATCGGAAGTGGGGGATTTGAGAATGCGAAAGGAAAAAACTTGAGAGGAGGAAGTTAAATTAGCTTGATGCTCAGATTTAGATTTAATAAGTATGTGGATGATGTTATTCACTCCATGAGGGTATTTTTGGAAACCTTGATGAAATCTAGATAATTCTTTCACTTGCTCTTGATCAACTTCAATAAGCTCATTTTTATCAAGGTATCTTTCTTGCTCATTATCATATTCCTCATTAGTACTATCATTATCAGTTTCAATGTAAATTTCATTTTCATTATGACCTACCATTGCAAAAAAAACCAAAGGGAGCTTCATATATGAAAAATGAGTACCACTTATAATTCAAAGTAATGGAATGAAAAAAGAAAATAAAGTGAAAAGACCACTGATGTGATGAGCAACTTGAACAAGGTTCTCCTAGTTTTCTAGTTCCATAGTTCAGCATTCCCTATTTTGTAGCGAGTATAAAGCCTTCCACTCCCCTTGTATTTTTTTTCCATGTAAGTCTCTCATTCAAGCCCAAGGTTCTTGTATTCTTTCTCCACTTCTAGTGGGTTTCCTTCGAAAAGGAAGTTAATTTATTTATTTTTTATCTATAATGAAAAGATCTTGACTTTGGTTTTGTGGGTATTCACTTGCATTCCAACGTCTTGACAAAAAATCTCTAGGGCCCTAAAGTTCTCTCAAACTATGAGTTGTTTTTGCAATTAGGATAAAATCCTCTACTTATAGGAGTAGCTTTACTACATAGCTAGCGAGGTGAATGTCGCCTCCACCAAATTTGTTTATCTTCTCCTCTAGTTGATTAATGTATAGCCCAAAGAAAGTGGGGAATAGTGAACATATTTGTTTGACACCAATGTCACTACCAAAGCATTTTGACATTCCTTCACTTGTTCTGATTTTGGTTCGAACTTGATCATAAAGTCTATGTATTGTCGCTTTATACTCAAGGAATAATGTATGGAGTGGTTAGTGTTGCAAAAGCACTATCCAAAGATAATAAAATGTCATTGTAATATTCCGAACCAGAATTTTATACGAAAATTTGATTTCCTTGAAATTCCGTTCTTTAAAATAAATACAGAATTTGAACTTCAAAATAATTTATTTAATTGAATTAATTTTATTACAGAATTTTCAGATCTCGAATATCACAATACAAGTCTCAAGGGTTTACGTCCTTGAGTTGGGATGACAAGGATTGTCGTCCTTGCATCCAATTTTTACATTTGAGGGGTTTCGTCCTCAACTGTAATTGTAAAGCATTAAGCTTGTACATGATTAAATGTTTAATACATGAATATGATTGGATGTTTTTCCTTCTCACCGAATGCTAAATATAAATACCTTCATAGTGTTCCACCAAATGTCATGTCTTCACTAAGGATTGTGACCTTTTGTAAAATGAATGCTAACTACTAATTAATTAATAAGTAATTAATGTTGTTTAAGGACTTCTATTTAGTGTGGCGCTCCCTTAATTAATTGTTGTTTGGAATATTACACAATGGCGATTCCTTAATAAATTGCAATGCTCCTCTTAATTGAAGCGATTCCCGTGAGAGCGATTTCCTTGACAGCGATTTGTCCTTAACAGCGATTTGCTCATTTAAATTCAGCGATCTCCTTCTTGGGGATATTACAGTCATCAAGGGGCGTTTAGTGGGCGTAAAATGCAAGGTTAGGTCGGTGGATAAAATGCCAAGTATTAGCATAGGAATATGATGTATTGGAGCGGTGCTTAGGGAATAATTGATGGTGGAAAATGATAACAGTGTTGGAATCTTGATATAGAGTATGGTTAGGCTAGTGAAATTGCTAAAATAATGGGAACCCCCTTGGGTAAAGTGGCCCATTGACCTACTAAAAAAAACAAGTCGAGAGTGAACTATAAAGTCCTCCATTAGGGTGATAGTGGTGTTGCACTTAGGGTTTTTTTAATATACGGAACTCAAACTTATCGAGTCCATCTAAGATCAATTATGCCATAGATATGACTCTTAGTCAAAATAAAGAACAAAAGGAAATGAAAGATACAACCAATGGTGGGTTTATGGATGGGAAGGGCTGTGTGACAACATAATATTTCTGAATTATATATTATGATAATTTGTATTGGCAAAAAATTCTACATCAACCATGGGTTTGTGCTGAGAAGTTCCTTGAACTTGTGATATAGCTGAATCTCTTGTTTCATAGGATTATTAATAGTGTTTTCGGCTAGCAAATCACCAACATAATTGAATCCCCTGGGCTTATGTTCAATTAGAATGTCATGAATCTCAGAGACCACTGAAAATTTGGTGAACGAAGTTTGCCATTCGACAGTTTGATTTTCCATGATTTGAGCAATTGCTGTTGATTCTTCTTCAAAATAATTGAAAGATAACATTCGAATTGCCTTCAATTATCAATTGACAAATGCCAATAATTTTTGCCAGCATGATACCATAGTGACAGGCAATCAACTCAGCCAAATTATTGGTCGGATGATCGATGCCCTTTTTGTATGTGAGTACCAAATTGCCTTTATCATCTGGGATTATTCTTCCAATACCTGCTTGGCCTGGTTTTTTTATAACGCTCCATCAAAATTCACATTATACCAATTTTTTGTGGGAGGGACCCATTTTTGTTTTGCCTTCACCTTGATCCATTTCATTTTGTAATGAAAAGGAATATTCCATCCCTTAGCCTTAGCTAGGTGGCAGTCCATCATACTTGAAGTTTCAAAGATTCGCGGCAGATGACATGTGTTATGAGTCTCATTGGTGAAAATCTGAGCATTTCTTTCCTTCCGGAGTTTCCATATTATAAATCCTAGGGTAAGACGAGCCATGCTTTTGAGCAATTGCGTTTCCATTGAGATTGTAGCCCATTGTTTTAGTGCTTGTTATATATAGCTGAGTTGAAGATCAGTAGCAACCGAGAGCAACAAACAGACCAACCATCTCTCTCCATATTGGCAAAACCACCGGACATTGAAAGAAAAGAAGCCAAATATTTTTAGAATTATTTTGGAAATTTGGGCATCGGATTGGGCCAATTATTCCTCTTCTTTGAATATTTTCATTTGCCAAGATTTTCCTATGGCCCACTAGGAGAGGATGCATTTGATTTTGGGCAAGTGTGGAAAATTCCATATTTGATTCCATTTTTTTTCCATTTGGGGCCCAAATTTGGTTTTAATAAGTCAATGCAACTGTACATTCTCTCATCTTGTATAGGGCCAAGCTTTTTTTAATCTTCATATGAGGATAAGGCCACATACCTATTGCTGAGTTCTTTGATCTGCTGTCCTCGAGTGTATAAGGCTGTTTTAAAGCTGTCCAGGATTCAGGTGTCCCAGATTGTGAGGCCAATCTGATTAGTGCTGCAATAATAAGCAACCATAACATAGCCTTTATGTTGGAGTTATTACTGTACTATTTGTATATTGGATGGGAAACGATGGGATTGCCTTTCTAGCTACACTCCCAAAACCTGGTTTGGGCTTCTCTTCTCAAATTTGTTTTACTAATTAAAAAAAATTGTAGTAATATCAAAGGTTTCCAAATTGCTTTTACATGAAGTTACTGGATTTTTATAAAAGGCAGCTTTCCTTTACCATTCTCTTCTAGTCCCACCTTTGCATGCCTTTTAAAAAAACATACATGATTTTTGCATGCTTTCTTTTCTTACTAACAAGCATACATGCATATTTATACTTTCAGAACATGTATGTCAGAATTTTACAAGTAAATCCAAAACGCAAGAAAATAGACAAGAAATAGTCAAATGACCATATTCAAAACATGGACATCATCAAAAAGCATTGTTTTCATCATATTTCAAAAACTCCTACTTTGCAGGCCAAAATTTTGATCGGGACTCGGGAGTTTCTTGGCAATTACTCAACAACTTTATCGCTACTTTAAAAAACATATAAATTCATAAAATAAATTTAAATAACATGTAAAATATTGCTAAATGATATGAGAAATGAATGTAGAGAATGCCATAAGTATATTTTCTATTCATTTTTGACCAAAAAAGAGTACAAACTACAAAGTACAAAGTTACAAACTATAATGTTCAGAGTCATAAAATATGAAATATACATATTACATTTCATCTCTAATGCTTAGAATAAGTTAGTTGCGGCTGTCTCTTGGAAGTGGAAGGTAAAGATTCCTCCAATGCAATGCCAACATTGTGAGCAAAGCCTCTACTACCCCGGATACTATTGCTTCTTCCATCTCTCTTTCCAAATCTACGATCTCCGTGGTAAACATGGGCTCTGCATCATCATCGATCAAGTCGGCAGATGGATCGATTTCATCCAAGTCATTTGCATCATATTTTTTTAGCCCCTCCATTTGTCTCAAGCGAAGATGATGATTGCATCGCACAAAGACAAGGTCATTGAGATGTCGTGTCGTCAACTTGTTGCACTTTTTTGTGTGAACAACTTCGAACATGTTCCAATCACATTTACACCTATAAGAGCTAGACGGCTGACACAAAATGTGGAGGGCTAGTGTTTGAAGATTTAGTGTTTTTGCACCATAATTGTCCAACCACACATTTGCAAATAGGAGATTTATAATTTTGTAAGTCAACTAGGCTTAAATAAATGAAAGAAGTCTACTACAAGTATCTATAGACTACGAGTAACGATACTAGAAGGAAAAAACAAATGACTCAATTTCTTTTGACTTGGTTAATAGGTGTTTCTTCTTTTAATGCATAGAGCCAAAGAAAAGAGTCTCCCTATTGTATTTTTGTAAATTTGCAGCTCATCAATAACTGCATCTCTAGTCTCATCATCAGGGATCATCCTCTCTATGCATGTATTGAAGCCGTCCATAACCTCCTCATCGGCTTAAATGAACCAGAATAGAAAAAATTATGGTTCAAGTAGTAGGCCGTTGTGTGAATATGTCGGTGGAGTGTCTTGTTCCATCTTCGATCAATTTTGTCATATGGGTTCATATTTTCTTTGATTTTTCTTTGGCCACGTCCATGGCCTCATACAAATAACCCATTGGGTTTCTCTTTCCATCCACCAACCATATAACTTGAACCATAGGCTTTGATACCTAAAACAAAATATTTCACAAATTTGAAATGAAAATTAATATTTTTTTATAACAAATAAATCATAAATAAAAAAATCGAGTTTAAGGTTATCTTAATTATCTCCTCCATATGGTTCACAAACATGTCATCAAAAATAGTCTTCACGACCCTTTGCCCTTTGGCCTTCTTAGCATAGGAAGACTCCAAACACCAATGACTCACAAGCATCTACTTAAGAGATGTTAGTGAAGCTGTAATGCTCTGCAATGTGATGAATTTTGTAGCGAATCGTGTGACTCCCGATCGCACAAGCTCTTTTCCATTGGTGTGCTCTCTCATCAAGTGTATCACCCAAGTGTAAATGTAGATGAACTTGGTGATATCTCTTGCCTCTTCAACCACATTCTTCATCCATGAGATGTTTCCTATGTCATCAAATAGGAGATCAATGCAATGGGCCGCACAAGGGATCCAAAAAAGTGTTGGGTGCCTCTCTTCAAGAAGTCTCCTAACTGATATGTATGTTGTCGCATTGTTTGTCACAACTTGAAAAATATTTTGCATACCTACTTCCATCACCACCTTATCCAGCATGTCACATAAAGTGTTTGCATTTTTTACTTGATGGGAGGCATCAATTGACTTCAAAAAGACTAGCTACTTGAAGCAACTAGAAATTTAATTAGTGCACAATTTTTCCTATCCATCAGATGAATTGGTGCACCCCTTTTTTTGCCATTGTTTTTGGTTTTTTGCAAGAGCTTGCGTATATTTCACATAATCCTCCAAGGCAACTCAAATCATGAAGAGTAGGAGCCTTGAATCCCTTACTGATTACGGTCAATGCAATGACCAAATTTTCTCCATATGGACTTTTTGCCACATTGAAAAGAATATTGTAGTACCAAAAGTTTGTCGCAACTATTCTTGTTTTGTTATGTAGTTCTCAGTTCCAAGTAATACCTTCGAACGAAGGTTGTGACCTAGGGCCACTTTGAGGAATAAGAAAAAGTAACTAAACTATCTTCAGTGGATGAGTCTAGTCGTCGACCTTGACCTTCTGGAGTTGGGGCAATAGAAGAGGCCTCAATGTCACAATCATCTCACGTTGCCCTCCTATTCATTAGGGCTGCAAGTACATTGACTTTTCTCAAATTTTCTTCCTTTTTATCTGCATAAGGCGCAAGGTCAAGCAACCATCTCTCTTTGAGTTGGTGCTTGTGTGCATAGTGCCACATCATTCCCTGACAGCGGTGCGATATATTTCAAGCAATAAACACCTCCACTCATCTTTATCTCGCAATAATTGCATATAATGTAGTTGTCCTCTGCCCCCGCTTCACAATGCTTCTGAAAAGGGTCATTACACTTTGGCTTATGACGGGTCTTTGAACCAGATGTCAATGCCATTCTTAAACAACAAGCTTAAACTCTATATATATATATATATATATATATATATATATATAGAAAAAATGTTTTAGAATTTAAACCTAACTATTAATCCAAGGAAGAAGTAGAAGACGAAGTAGATATGAAATTTCAATCGCTTCAGAATGCTTCTGAGAAGGGTCATTGGACTTAGGCTTACGACGGGCCTATGGACCAGACGTCGATGCCATTCTTTAACAACAAGCTTAAACCCTATATAAAAAAAATATTTTAGAATTTAAACCTATTTGCTAATCAAAGGAAGAAGTAGAAGACAAAGTAGACATGAAATTTCAATGATCATGATTCAACTATCATATTTGAAATTAGGAAGATAATGACAAATAAAATAAATACATGTGGCTACATATGTATGCTATAGGCTATAATAGTGTTTGAACTCCGATTGTGTTATTGTTTTCTTTGAGGCTTGAAAATAGAGTATATACTTCAAAGTAAAAGTTGTAAACAATAATATCGATTTTCAAATACATACGTATGACTTTATTAGACTTGACTATGGCTCTATCAGAGTGTATCAGACTTGAATATGGCTTTCATTCATTTATGTATGATTGTATCAAACTGTATTAGACTTGAATATGGCTTTCACTCATTTATGTATGATTGTATTAGACATGACAGTCACTTGAGGGCTTGGACTTGAAATTTGAAGATGTGAAGTGAGTGTACTGAGAGTGTGTATTTGTGAGAGCAAATGGAAGCCTTGAAGTGACCATATTGGCCACTAGATGCATAGATTTAGAAATGCATGTATCTGTATGAATGAATCATTGATATTCAAATTTCACTACTGATTCACTTATATTCAAATATAATTGTTGAATCGTTGATTTTCAAATGTTAGATGACAATCATTTTCATGAGCACATGTTATGACAAAAGGAATGATTGAATATAGTGCAGTGTTGCAGGGAGACGCGTCTCCCACCCCCTGGGACACGTCTCGGGCACCGAGATGCGTCTTGGGTATGGGAGACGGGTACAGAGATGTCTCCTTATCTGTTCCCGCCCATACCCACATCTAAACTCGACGTACCCAAAAAAATATAAACCCTAAACGCATACAAAACATTGTCGTCGTTTATAGGGAAGGTCCTTGTTTGCATCATGCAGTCAAATCTGCTTTGGATTTTTATTGTTTTATTTTAATTGAAACGCTATTTTTTATGTTTTTTCTTTCTTGGCCCTATCGCGAACATGACGGTGCCCTACACTGCTATGAACGGCAGTGCTTTGCATGGCTGCGAGCGGCCGTGCCAAATGTTTTTTTAAATGTCTTTTTTTAATGTTATTTTTACATGGTTTTTTTTGTTATTTTTTTAATTTTTATAACTAGATATTCTTACTATAACAATATACTATATAATATATATTTATATTTATTTAATTAATGGTTTTAATATATTTTTTATTATTAGTTATAACTTATAAGTTATAATTATATATTTATTTATTTTTAATTTTTAAAATAATTTTAATTATATAATTATTTATATTAATATATATATTTTATTGTTACAACTTACAACTTATAATTAACTTATAAATTATAACTTTAAAAGTTTATATTGTTAAAATAATTTTAATTTTATAACTATTTTAATTTTAATTTCATAGTATATATAAAATATATTATATTATTTATTTATAATTATATATATATATATATATGTATGTATCGTTGTCTCCCCGTACCCCCGTCTCTTATTTTTCAAAGAATGGCATCCCCGTACCCGTCCCTGTCTCCCCATATAGTGTAAACCCTGATTCAAATCTCACTATAAATGAGTCCCATAGCTAGAAAAAACACACAAAAATCTCATTGTAAAATGATAAAATCACTTTATTTTTTTGACCTAGGTTTTTATTGACACAGTTGGCGAGTTGAGGGAGATTACTCGGCAAAAATTGGTTAAAATTTGCTTGAAATCTACCTATTTCAGCTTTAGAGGCAACTTATATGAACAAATTGAAGGAATTGCAATGGGGTCTTCACTCTCACTAGTAGTGGCTAATATATACATGGAATATTTTGGAAAAATAGCCCTTGAAACGTCCATTAAAACCAAATTGGTGGAAAAGGTGTTGACGCAGTGGATTGCACCCGGGGCAGGAGGCCGAGCTCCTGCCTTCCACACGTCAAAATGGAAACTCCCCTCTCCCCTGTGGGACTGGCGAAGCTGGAGGGGAGAGTCTCTAGGTAAGGGCTAACTCCCTTTGATGCATCTGAGTTGTTCCAATAAGTGCTAATACATATATATAGGTATATAATGGGGGGGATGGAAAGGGAGAAAGATTGCAGGAAAACAAAACTACTCTAAAATAGGTGATGCACCAAATGATTCGACCTAATCACACTCACACTTGAAACCATACAAACACATACATACACTTTAAACTGGAAAAAGGACCAGGTTGCAGGAAACTTAACAGGGAGGCTTTAATGGAACACACAGAAAACAGGGACTCACCATAGGTGCTGTGGAAAGGGCACATTGTATAGTAACTTCTTATGTCTCTGCGCTTCCAGGTGCAGCTCTACTTGTCACTTGTAGGAATGGCACCTTATAGACACTAGGTACGTTGGTGTTAATCCTATGAAAGCATTAGAAAGCAATGACTAAACACAAAATTGACACTCAGACACAGAGATATCTAACCAGAATAGAGGTAAAAAATGTGTTTATTGATTTTAGGTGAAAATTTGCCAGGGCTTCGCCTTACAAATGTGACCGATCCTTTTCCAAATGACAAGTCTACTATATATATAGGAAGAAAGGAGGCCTTTTGGCACCCTTTTTACAAATGACCCATGTGCGTTCTGATCATTGGGAAGAGGAAAGCCGCTCCAAGGTAATGCTGTGTCGGCCCCTTGTTTCAAGGTGAAATTATGGGCCGCGCCATTTGTTTGCAAAAGACTACTCCTTTAAGGCATTTCGGGGCTTGCTTGCTCATTAATGCAGAATGGGGAAAGATGAGTTGCGCCGTTCATCGCTTGTTCGTGCCTCTTGGTAATCAATTTGGCAGACACTCTTTCAACTGCAGATATAACTCACTCCCTTTTGCCATCTGGGCTGCCTTCTCGGTTTTTGCTCCGTCTCTCGGGTTACCTCTACTAGTTCTTCAGCTCTCCAGACTTTAGTCTTTGAATTCCTTCGGGTTCACGCCATTTGTTTAAAAACCAACGGTTATTCATTCCTGGAAAGTTTGACGTCTGCGCGCCCGTCGCTTTGAAACTCATAAGGCACTTTGAAACGCGGATGCCGACGCGTGGTGGCTTCCGTTGAGTTTATGATGGGACACGTGGCAGTATTCGCTAAATCTATAGAAGCTTCAAACACCTTTGGAGAGTACTACGAAAAATGATGCGTGGCGGCTTCCACTCTCTTTAGCAGTTTATTGGGGCCCACCATAGTGTTTGCAAGACAAAAGGGAAGAGGCGACGGGTGCTGACACTTGTCGGCTTCTATCAAGCCTTGCAGGGGACACGTGGCACGTTCCGCTGCTCCTAGAAAAGCATGTCAAAGCCTTCCGCGGTTGCCACTTGGTGCCTTCCGTGCTCTGGTTTTCCTGGTGTAAAATTTGTCGTTCGCGGGCCCGTCACAGTTTAAAGGCCAACGGCTAGTCTATCTTCTTAAAGTTGATGGCTTCTGGGATGTCACCGTCCTTGGCAGATTCGTTCGGGCCTTTTCTGCGGGCTTTCTATGCGGATTTCTTCCTGCGGATTTTTCCCGAATTCCTTCGGACTTTTTGTTCGAAGGAATTTTCTCGGACAAAAAGTCCGAAAGAATTCATGACTTTGCCTTAACAAAATTCTGAAAGATCTTAGCCGCTTCTTTGCGGCCTCTTTGAAGTGCTCCCTGCCCTCCGCAAGGGCTCTTGAACTCAGAACTGCCCTCCGCAAGGGCACTTGCCCTTCGGCTTTAGGACACTCTATTGAACCAAGCTGTTGAACCAACCGATTGAACCAAAAATGGTTCAACGGTTCAACACTGCGCGCCACTCCTTTGTTGAACCAAGCCTTTGAATCTGCCGCTTGAACCCTTTGAACTGAACCAAAACCGTTGAACTTATGCATTGAAACAAGCCGATGAACCGACTGAGTGAAACGAGTGATTGAACCATCCGATTGAACCGAAACATTGAACCAAGGCGTTGAACCAGCGCGTTGAACCAAGCCGATGAACCGTTTGATTGAACCAAAGCGATGAACTTGCTGATTGAACAAGGGCTTTGAACCGAAGCGATGAACTAAAGCGTTGAACCAAAGCGTTGAACCAAGGCATTGAACCGGCTCAATGGTTCAAAGATGCCAACCTTTCTTGTGAATTTCTTCAGACAAGAGCCCGAAGAAGCCTTGTAAAACCCAACACTCTCTGAACTAATTCTTCATGCGTCAAAAGACTAAACTGCAAAGTCCGTAGAAAACTTCTTTGCAGAATCCGTAGAAATTTCACCTGCAGAGTCCGTAGAAATTCTTGGACTTGTGCAAAATCAAAAAATGAATTGGCCTAGAACAGCAGGGGAAAAAGCGGACCGATTTTTGGCTTGTTGGGCAAAAAATGGTCAACAAATTGGTGACTCCCAGGGGAAGTATGCCTGCTATGCTTAGAAGCCAGTTGCCTCAAAATCCATTGGGCACGGAGTCAGATTGTAACTTAAAAATCAGCAATAGCTCCGATAAATTTTAAAACCAATCACGAAGATTTACCTCAGAAGGAAACCAAAACACACACAAAGCTAAGAAAACTACTAACATGTGCAGAAAGCACTTAGGGAAAGCAGGAGAAAAGCAAGGGAAATATATACATGACCGAAAAGGGGGTCAGTGGCAATGCTTAAGATGTATTCCATTAACTGGGATATACAGTTCTTCACCATCCAATCTGAAGAGTTGGAATGCATTATGATGCTTGCACTGAGTGATTACGTATGGGCCACTCCATAGGGCGTCGAACTTCGCATGCTTTCCAGGTTTAGCTCGGTCCTCATCCCATTTCAAGTCAATGTCTCCTTCAGAGAAACCTTTTGATAAAGATTTCTTGTCGAAGTGTTTCTTCGTTTGCTGTTGGCGACTGGTCATAGAAGCCATAGCCCGGTCCCTCGTTTCTTGGAGCTCCATCAGCTCGCATAGCCTAACCTCCATACTATTTCCTTCTTCTAATTGCAGCTGGAGAGCGAGGTTCAAGGCTGGCAATTCAAGTGAAATGGGGAGTCTAGCTTCCCTTCCATAGACGAGCGTGTATGGCGAGTTGCCAATTGCCCTCTTCGGGGTGACCCTATCTGCCCACAGGGTTGTTTTCAACTTGGCATGCCAAGTCTTCTAATTCTCTTCCATGGTTCGCTTGATGATCCTGATCAGGTTCTTATTTGTAAACTCAGTCAGCCCATTCCCCTGTGGGTAGTAATTGGATGAAGTGTTGAGATATATACCATATCTCAGCGCCCATTCACTTGTTTTGGTTCCCAGAAAAGCTAACGCATTATCTGAGATTATGGTTGCTGGAACCCCAAACCTTGTCATCAGGGCCTCATAAAAATCCAGGACCGCACTTTCATTGGCCTCCTTCAAAGCAACAGCCTCTACCTATCTTGTGAAATAATCCGTTGCGGTCAGGACCCACTTGTGTCCAGCACTGGAGGGAGGATTAATCATCCCTATGAAGTCCAGGCCCCATTGCATGAATGGTTGCTCCATCTGAATAGGCTGTAAAGGCATGGCAGCCAACCGTTCTTTCCCATCAAAAAACGCGCACTTCTGGCACTTTCGTATCCAGGGATGGGTCTCCCTGAAAAGAGTAGGCCAGAAATAGCCAGCTCTCATTATTCTTGCTATAGTAGCCCTAGCAGCGAAATGACCGCCAGCCGGCCCATCATGGAACTCAGACAGCACCCTATCGGCCTGCGTATAAACATCTTAAAAGGACACCTGAGAGATCTTTTCTGAACAACACTTCATCAATCAGGACATAAGGAAGACACTAGAGTCTGAAATATCTCCTCTTGGTCCTATTAAGGCCCTGCGAGCACTCACCAGTGAGAAGGAAATGCCTCACGTCTGATGTCCAATCCTTCATGACAGCTGGTTTTTCTACTGTAGCTGCATCATGAATTAGTAGACAGTCCTCTTTTTGCTGCTTAAAGTCTGCAGCGAGGTGTTCACACAGGCCTCTCCCTCTTACCAGTTTGGTGATCTTATTATCTACATATTCCATCACCTTAGTGATCCACCTTGCTCTCTTCTCATTTAGGTCTCGGTTGATCAAGAAATCTTTGATGCCGGGATGTGGAACCATGAGGTGGATCCTGCTATTGGACAGCATGTGTTTGAATTTCTTCAGACTCCGTATGACTGCCAAGACTTGCTTTTCCACATGTGTATCTGACTTCAAAACCTTCTAGACCTTGGCTAAAAAAAGCAATTGGTTGCTCAAGGTTATCATCACTTGCCTGAGTAAGCATGGCGGAGATTACCTCTTCGTTGCTGAAGGTGTAGAGGTTGAAATCTTTAGTGAAGTCAGGGCTGATCAAAGTGGGAGCCTGGGCTATGGCCTGCTTGATTTCTTCAAAACTATCTTTTCTCGGTGCTGTCCATGTGAACTCACCATTCCTCGGCATAGAGGTCAATGGCTTGACCATTTCTGCAAAATTCAGGATAAATCTCCGTATGAAATTTATCTTGCCGAAGAAGCTTTGCAGGCCTTTCTTGTGCTTAGGCAAGGACAGCTCCAGGATGGAGCGAACTCTTTCTGGGTCAATAGTCAGGCCTTCCGAAGAAACAATGTGACCAAGGAGCTTTCCCTCGTGGATAGTGAACACGCATTTCTTAGGATTGAGAGAGATACCGAACTCTCTACACCTCTCAAAGATTTGCCTGAGGTGTTTCATGTGTTGGCTCGCTTCCTTGGAGAAAACTGTCACATCATCAAGATATACCAGCACAGTATTATTTATCAGGCCTTGAAAGGCCATGTCCATAGCTCGTTGGAAAGTGGCACCAGCATTAGACAGTCCGAAAGGCATTTTCCTGTAAGCAAACATTCCCCACTTGGTTGTGAAGGCTGTCTTGTGCTGGTCACAGTCTTGCACCAAAATCTGGTTATATACTAAATACCCATCCAGTAGGGAGAAATGCTCGTTGCCTGTCACCATTTGAAGGATCTGCTCCATGCTTGGGAGAGGATAATGGTCTTTCAAAGAGACGTTGTTGAGGTCTCTGAAATCGACACACAGTCTGATCTCCCCATTCTTTTTTCGGTCAGGAACAAGATTGGCCAGCCAAGAAAAGTGTTTGATTGGAAATATTATCCTAGACTCAATCAACTTGGTGAGCTCCTTGCGCATGAGAGGCTCAATCATTGGGTTGACAGGCCTCTGCTTCTGCTTGATTGGTTTGGCACCTTCTTCTAGCTCAATGGTATGATGGGACAAACTTGGGTCAAAACCCTTCAAATCACTGTACTCCCAAGCGAAGATATCAGCAAATTCTTGGCACAACAAGATGAAGCCCTGCTTTTCACGGTCCGTGCACACTTTCCCAAGTGCAAGCAGCTTATCCTTGAATATTTCCACCTTCTCATGGTGCTCCCCCTTTGTTGCAATGCATACCTTGTCGCTTCTCAATTGGTCATCTCCATTGAAGATACACTCTAAAGTGACCAAACCTTTGGGGAGCTTATTGTTCTTCAGCTGAACAATTTGGCTTCCATATTGCTGTTGCAGCTTAACCTGGTTTTTTGCAGCAAACTCAACTTCTTTTTGCAGAAATTGTTATTTGTTGATCACTATTGAAGACCTACCAATTAGTGACATTGTCAGGTACAGAGGGCCGGATCACTACCTTCAAGTGACGTGAGCTGTGGTCTCGGCCTATCTCTTGAGGGATATCGAACTGGGCACCAACCGCTGCCAGCCTATTTGTTTGCTTGTTCTGCTCTCTAGGAATGGAGGAAATATTGAAAACAAAGAAATTTTGCACTAAGTCCCATACCCTATGTTTGTAGGACTTCAGTAGAGAATTCTTCATCAAATTTTGGCCTCTTACCTGATTGACAATCAACTCACTGTCACCAAAGACTTGGAGCTCTTTGACTCCTCCTTTCCTCGCCCATTCCAAACCGTGGATGAGGGATTTGTATTCCGCAACATTGCATGTGCAGGAAAATTGGAATCGGAAGGCTGAAAAATACCTTTTTTTTAAGGAGAGACCAAAACCGCTCCACCACCAACTCCCAACTTACTTTTTGAACCGTCAAAGAACAGCTGCCATAACCTAAGCTTTCCTGGCTGGCTTTCATCAAATTTGGTACAAAAGTACCCTCTTCATGCATGCAATAAATCCCAAGGCCCGCCTCCTCTATGAATTTGTAAGGATCATGCTCGAAGTTGTCGCTTTCCCATTCATCTAAGAGCAGGTCTGCAACTCCTTCAAGGGCAGAGGATGGAGATTGGTCTACTTGGGACTCTTCTTGGTCGATGATGGCGTAGCTGACATTTGCTGCCTTGAGCGAGTAAGGTTCCAAATGATCTCTGTGGAGTGGCTCGGATTCAATCTTGACTTTAGTCCCATACTTGGTTCTAAAAACCAGATAAGACCAATTTGCTGCTAAGTAGCCGCCTATCTTGGATGTAAAATCCCTGGATAAGTAGATGGCAAAGGAAGGACATCCGCCACCACTACATCATGAGGAACTGAGAAGGTCGGGCAAGCATGCAGCGTCAAGCTCAAACCTTTTACCACCCCAACTGTGTTTGCTAGAGTTCCATCCAGCTGTAGGACTCCTTTGGTCATTTCTTCATATTTCAAGCCCAGCTTGTCAGCTATGCATTTGGGAATCACCGAGGTGCTTGCTCCGCTGTCAATGATGCGATTGTGCACCAAGAAATCTCCTATGACCAAGGACACATAAAAAGGAGGAACCTTTTCTTCTTTCCGGGCCTGACCTGAGGTGGAAGGCTGTCCGTTCATCATCAAGACATTATCAGCGTTTGCTAGGACAGCTTGTTCATTTAGCTTTTGCAATTCATTTTCTAATATGCCCTTTTGCCCCAGTATTGACAGTGAATCCCACAAAGAGATGTTCACGTGCAGCTTCTTCATCTGGTCAACCACATTGACTCGAGGGTTGACTTTCTTCAAATTTTCTTTGGAATTATTTATAGCCTGAGGTGCAAGCCGAGGAGTTGAAGGTACAACCGGCGGTCTGAAGCTTGGGACGTTTTGATTTACGGGTGATGAAGAGGGGATTGCTGGTGTTTGGGCAGTAGCTTGAGCTTTTTCCATTGCTCTCCTTTTGAATCTTGTGTTGGCTGCAACACGATCAACCTGATTGTCTGCAGCACCACATAATTGACTAAATGGAATTCTCCTTCCAGATGATTCATGAGAGTAGAATCAGGCTGGGCCTGATTGCTACTCGTGCTAGGTTGCGTTGGAGCCTCAAAGACTTGGGAATGAGCGGCTGCCTGATCGTCTTGTACATTTAGGTAATAACCCGTCATTTCATTCGTATAAACAGCCTGCTCCTGACCATATCCCATGGTTGAACAACTTGGTTGTTCTTGCACCAGATTATTTTGGACGGGCACCATAGCCTTAGATGATGAAGGGGCGCCTGGGTTGTAGCCTTGAAAGGGTCTGGTCTGAGTAAGTTGACCCTGTCCTTGATTGTAATGTTGGAAAGGGGGATTAGGAGCTTGACCATACTACTGGTATCCTTGGTTGGGTCTGTTGCTTTGAGCTTGCTGCCTTTTAATAGCCACAAGTTCATTTGACATATTTTGCAACAGAGTCTTGACTTCATGAAGCTCATTGGATGGAGTAGCAGCTGGGTTTTCTATGTTAGGTAGAAGAGCTAATGTGGGAGCAACGGTCTGAATTGGAGGCAACATTTCAGGGAAAAGTGGCATATGGGGTCTAGGAGCTATCTTTCCAGCCTGCACTAAGCAATTTTCAGCTGCTATAGCTATGTCATAGGTGGCAGGCAGCACATGCCCTCCCATGGACTGTATCATAACAACGATATCGTTGTTTAATGCTCTTAAGTAATACAAGAAAGCATAGCTAGCAATTGGTCTTACCAGAACGGAGATTCTATCCCATGTCTTCTGAAATCGAGTGTTGAAATCCTGCATGTAATCATGTGGGGCCCTTTTCATGGTAGTCAACTGCTCAGCAAGTGAGAGGTGGTCGCTCTTTTCCCCAAAACAGTCCATCAAGTGAGTACCCAATTCATTCCAGGAACTGATTGAATTTATAGCCAAAGTCCCATACCAGTCAAGAGCTTTGCCTTTGAGAGACAATGCCAGCAATCTGATTGCAATATTTTTCTTGGTGACATTGTGAATATTGCAGAGGTTAGCAATATTTCTAATGTGCTCGATGACTGTAATGGGCCCCTCCATCAAAAGAAGGCAACTTTTGAGGGCTGCTCCTGGAATTTGGTCATAACGTTGGAGATTCAAAGGACTCTGACCACGAAAAGTCACAAAGGGTAATGCCATAGCTATGACAGGATGTAACCGCGGCTTTCTTGCGTAGGTATTCTTTATAGCAGGTTTTGGAAAGTGGTTTGCTGAATAAGGATGGGTCCTCTCAAATCTCAGTCGCTTTGCTGAGTTCAAAGGTAATTCAATAAATTCAAAAGGGACACCCTTAGAAGTAGACCGTGTGGTGACTTTAGGCATGGGAAGTCAGACTGGTCTTTGATTAGAAAAAGTTCTTACCAATGGAGTCGCCAGATGCTGAAAATAGTTGATTTGCTGTAACAGGACCAGCATCAATCTTGAAACTTTACTGAGTGTAAAAACTGGGTCCCACCGGGCGTGCCAAAAACTGTTGACGCAGTGGATTGCACTCGGGGCAGGAGGCCGAGCCCCTGCCTTCCACACGTCAAAATGGAAACTCCCCTCTCATTTGTGGGACTGGCGAAGTTGGAGGGGAGAGTCTCTAGGTAAGGGCTAGCTCCCTTTGATGCATCTGAGTTGTTCCAATAAGTGCTAATACATATATATAGGTATATAATGGGGGGGATGGAAAGGGAGAAAGATTGCAGGAAAACAAAACTACTCTAAAAGAGGTGATGCACCAAATGATTCGACCTAATCACACTCACACTTGAACCATACAAACACATACATACACTTTAAACTGGCAAAAGGACCAAGCTACAGGAAACTTAACAGGGAGGCTTTAATGGAACACACAGAAAACAGGGACTCACCATAGGTGTTGTGGAAAGGGCACACTGTATAGTAACTTCTTCTGTCTCTGCGCTTCCAGGTGCAGCTCTACTTGTCACTTGTAGGAATGGCACCTTATAGACACTAGGTACGTTGGTGTTAATCCTGTGAAAGCATTAGAAAGCAATGACTAAACACAAAACTGACACTCAGACACAGATATCTAACCAGAATAGAGGTAAAAAATGTGTTTATTGATTTTAGATGAAAATTTGTCAGGGCTTCGCCTTACAAATGTGACCGATCCTTTTCCAAATGACAAGTCTACCATATATATAGGAAGAAAGGAGGCCTTTTGGCGCCCTTTTTACAAATGACCCATGTGCGTTCTGATCATTGGGAAGAGGAAAGCCGCTCCAAGGTAATGCTGTGTTGGCCCCTTGTTTCAAGGTGAAATTATGGGCTGTGCCGTTTGTCTACAAAAGACTGCTCCTTTAAGGCATTTCGCGGCGTGCCTGCTCATTAATGCAGAATGGGGAAAGATGAGTTGCGCCATTCATCACCTGTTCACGCCTCTTGGTAATCAATTTGGCAGAGACTGTTTCAACTGCAGATATAACTCACTCCCTTTTGCCACCTGGGCTGCCTTCTTGGTTTCTGCTCCTTCGTCTCTCGGGTTACCTCTGCTAGTTCTTCGGCTTTCTGGACTTTAGTCTTTGAATTCCTTCTGGTTCACGCCATTTGTTTAAAAACCAACGGTTATTCATTCCTGCAAAGTTTGACGTCTGCGCGCCCGTCGCTTTGAAACTCATAAGGCACTTTGAAACGCAGATGCCGATGCGTGGCGGCTTCCGCTGAGTTTATGATGGGACACGTGGCAGTATTCGCTAAATCTATAGAAGCTTCAAACACCTTTGGAGAGTACTGCGAAAAACGTGTGGCGGCTTCTGCTATCTTTAGCAGTTCGTCGGGGCCCACCATAGTGTTCGCAGGACAAAAGGGAAGAGGCAACGGGTGCTGACACTTGTTGGCTTCTGTCGAGCCTTGCAGGGGACACGTGGCACATTCCGCTGCTCCTAGAAAAGCATGTCGAAGCCTTCCGCGGTTGCCACTTGGCGCCTTCCGCGCTTTGGATTTCCTGGTGTAAAATTTGTCGTTCGCGGGCCTGTCACAGTTTAAAAGCCAACGGCTAGTCTATCTTCTTAAAGTTGACGGCTTCCGAGACGTCACCGTCCTTGGCAGATTCCTTCGGACAAAAAGTCCGAAAGAATTCATGACTTTGCCTTAACAAAATTCCGAAAGATCTTAGCCGCTTCTTTGTGGCCTCTTTGAAGTGCTCCCTGCCCTCCGCAAGGGCTCTTGAACTTAGAACTTAGAGATCTATTCACCTTTTGGACAAACAGAAAAGCGTGAAGATGATTTTTCAACAATAAAACCCTGCCTATGAGAGGGAAGGGAAGTATTAGCAGATCCATGATGTTTGGGGGATCCAAGCAAAAATCCTTCTTTGTGTAGCTCAATATTCCCTTTGGCAGTCATGTGGTCTAGATGCATAGTAACCTCTTTGAAAGAGATTTTATAAGGGGACTTATCTCCTCCATAGCTCTTGCACACATCCTTGGAAGTTGTCTTGAACAATGAAGCAAGTGGATCCTCCCTTAAGAATTTCAGCACTCCATTGTTCTTGCATGCAGCCTTGCATTTTTTCTTGGGTAATGTTGCATGTGGATCCTCCTCCAAAAGGTTTGAATGCCCTCTAGATCTTTTGCATGCAGCCTTTGATGTTTCTCTTGAAGATTTACCCATTATCCTTTCACTCACATAGAGTTCCCAAATCTGGTCAATATTAGGCAACATTGATCTTTGCTCCTCCCTGTTCTTGCTCTTAACTTTTCTTTCTAATTTATAAGTCACATGATCATTTAGTCATTTCAATCCCTTTTGGGAATATTTTGAGGTGCTGAAAAGAGGGGCCTTCAAGTTGACAGTAGTTATGGCATGTAAGGTTTTAGTGTGAGTTTTGTTGTGTAATTGTACCTGTTGACGTAGTGGATTGCACCCTTGGTAGGACGCTTAGCTCCTGCCCTTCCACATGCAACAATGGAAACTCCTCTCTCACCTGTGGGACTGGCGAAGCTGGAGGGGAGAGTCTCTAGATAAGGGCTAGCTCCCTCTGATGTATCTTTTAGGCCCTGGTTTCTCCTACTGCTAACAAATAAAAAGAAAAGGGGGGGATGAAAAGGGAGAGAGATGCTGAAATAGAACCTAAACCTAAAAATAAAAAGGTGATACACCAAAAAAGTTTGATCCACTCAGGCCCGAACATACATTTTTCACCAAGAAGAAGCGCCCATACACTTCATCTGATGTGGGAAAACTCTTCTGTGTCAGTGAGTTAGGGGTCCGCGGAGATACAGGGAGGAAGAAACTATCAAAGGTGTTCTGAGACACACTTTGACAGCCTATTCACATGCGCCTATATTCCTGCTGTAGACACTTCTGGCAGACTTGCAGAAAAGAAACTCACAATGCACTAGACATGCTGGAGTCGTTCTGTGAAAAGCATCAAAGACAATGATTTAACACAAAAGAAGAACACAGACATATACTTTAAAGTGCAAGTCCAGATAGAGGTAAAAATGCTAAGACCTGATTCAAGGTAAAATCTAGCAGTGCTTTGCCTTACAAGCCCGAGATATTTTTGGGCAGAGTTTGCCTTAGGGCTGAGAGAATGGATCCTTCCCAAATGAGAAGTTTTACAATATATAGAAAAGAGAAAGGAACTTGGCATTTTCTGGAAAAGACTTTTGGCGCTCTTTTTGCAAGCTGGCCCATGTGCGCTCTGAGCCTTGGGAAGAGGAAGCCGTTTGATTGTCAGCGCCTGCTTTGACTTTGGCGTTCCACATTAATGTGAAAACATGGCCGCGCCTCTTTTCTGCAAACAGACTGCTCTTTTCCTGCAAACAGACTGCGGTTTGTCCCCTCATAAATGCCAAATGGAGAAAGCAGGCCGCGTCGCTCATTGTTTGCGCCGTTTGATGACCATCCGGCAATAACTCGCCTCTCCATTGCCACTTGGACTGCTTTGTCTTTTCCTTGCCTTTTCTTCCTTGTTTTGTCCCTTTTTAGCCTTGTCGCTTTCTGGCTCCTTCGACCCTCGGGGCTATCTTTTGGCGGGTCGTTGCGTTCCTTTGGCTCCTCTTTGGTTGGCGCTCAAGCATTTAAAAAATCAAATGGATATTTCACCATATTAAACTTGACGTTCGCGGGCCCGTCACTGCTTGAAAACCAACGATTAGTTCGTCGTGCTTGACTTTGACGTCCTCGGGCCCGTCACCCCTTGGACTTCTTCAGCTTTCTTGCTTCGGCCTTTTCTGCGGACTACTCGTTTGAACCTTCCCTTCGGCTTTTGGAAAGCGTCCATTTGGCAAGAACCCCCCGCAAGGGCACATACCCTTCGGGTGGTCCTTCGGCTCCTCGATGGGTTTTTTCCCCGCGGACTTTTTTCGCCGGACAATTTTCTCAAGGACAAAAAGTCCGCAAGAAATGTTTCTGCCGCTTTGCTTTCCTTCGAAATTTTCTCGGATTTTCTTTCCATGGCGTTCTTTCGAATTTCTTCGGACTTTTTGTCTGAAGGAATTCCTTCAGACAAAAAGTTCGAAAGAATTCGTTCAATGCCTTAGTCTTTTCTTCAGGATTTTTTGCTTGCAGCCTAACCGAATTCCTTCGGACAAAAAGTTCGAAGGAATTATGCCTTTGCCTTTTGACTGCCTTAAACAAAATTCCGAAAGAAATTACCTTTTGCGGCTTTCTTGAAATCGACCCTTCCGAAGGGTGCTTTTGTCGACCAAGTGCCCTCCGCAAGGGCATTTGTCCTTCGGGAGGCTCTCTTGAACTTTTGCATTGAACCTCTCCTTTGAACCAACCATTGAACCAAGCTTTCAACCAAGCGTTGAACCAAGCTTTGAACCGAGCCGATGAACCCTTTGATTGAACCAAAAGCCGTTGAACCGTTTGATGAACCGACTAAGTGAACCGAAGCATTGAACCAAGCCGACGAACCATTTGATTGAACCAAGGCGATGAACTTTGCCGATTGAACTTTGCAGTTGAACCAAGCCGTCGAACCGATTGAGTGAACCGAGTGATTGAACCATCTGATTTGAACCGAAGCGTTGAACCGGTTCAATGGTTCAAAGATGCTAACTCTTGGAAAGATCATGTCGTTGAACCACTTTCAACTCTCTTTCCTTGTGAATTTCTTCATACAAGAGTCCGAAGAATCTTTGTAAAACCTTGCACTCTTTGAACTGGTTCTTCATGCGCCGAAAGACTACACCTGCAGAGTTCGTAGAAGTTCCTATGGAGTCCATAGAAAACCTGCAGAGTCCGTAGAAATCCAAGCTGTGCAGAGTCCATAGAAATGGACCTGCAGAGTCCATAGAAATTTGCAAGACTCATGCAAAATCAAAAGTACTAGCTCAAAATAGCATGAAAAAAGGGGGGGACCGATTTTTTGGCCTCTTGGGCCAAAAATGGTCAACAAATTGGCGACTCCCAGGGGAAGCATGCCTGCTATGCTTAGAGACCAGTTGCCTTTAAGTCCATTGGGCACGGAGTTAGATGCAGCTTTGAAGAAAGGTTAGCAACAACCCCAAAAGATCCAAGAATCAAACATGAAGCTTTTTACCCTACACACAAAGGAAAACACACACAAGGCTAAAAACTACTTGTGCAAACTGCACTTAAGAAAAGCAGAAAAAGAAACTGAAAGCAAGCTACTATGTACAACTAACCAGGTACATCTGCCTCCCTCCTGGATCAAAGGGAAAACTTTTTAAGTCCCCTCCCTGGTTAGGAAACTTATGGTGCCAGACAAATGGCTGAATGAAATGGAGATTTGGTCACCTACTCCTTTTGCATGTCCCCTGGATTGGCTTGCATCCGAGTGGATCAGATTCAAACATGCTTTCGACATATATGTACTCTTCTTGTCCTTGGAAGCTTGTTGAATGCTGGTCCTTCATGCTAGTGCGTTTCACTAAGAAATCTGTGGCTATTGGCTCATCACCATAGGCCCTTTGATATGCATGGTCCCTTTGCAATGCATCATGGTTTGACCCGTTTCCTTCTGCCTCGTTGAAAACCCTGTCAAACTCATCCTCTGCTCCCTCATGGCTTTCTTGAAGAAGGGTGACTGTGGTGATGTCTGAAATGGAATCACAAATTGATTGCTCATCCCACAGAACATCACCTCTCTGTTCAAAACTTTCTTCTTCAAGGCTTTCCTCAAGGGAGACCAACCTTTTCTTTTCCTGCTCAAGGATCAAAGTCTCTACATGTTCAAAGACATCCGTCTAATCCTCCTCCAATTCAGGCTCCTCGGCGTAGTTGTCCCCATCAAAGCAACAAGGAAGTTCATCGAACAAGGGGGGAGAGAGCTCACCATGCTTATGTTCCTCCTCATATTGCTGGAACATCTGCATGTATGCATGCCCTGCATCTTCTCCATTGCTGATGATGTCTTCACAAGGAGCATCGATGATGATTTCTTCTTCGTCGTCGCTCATGATAGCCTCTTGAAGAGCTGCAAATTGGATCTTCTCTTCCTCACTCGCCTCCTGCAAAACAGGTTCCTCCTTGAGAAGGGGTGAAGTGGAAAAACCATGTGGAAGAGGAGGCAGTCCTTGAGCTAGAATCGAATGATTCTCCTCCTTCCATCTGGCTAGCACTTCATTTATATCAGGTGTGCCCTTGATAGCTCTCTTTGGGGTGTGTAGGTGGGGTGTGTTCAAACATGGAATGTGCCGTTGGGTATGAACCGTCGTCCATCACACATTCGCTGAGGAATCTCTTTCTGGATTCCAACTCTGCAATTCTTCTGGCTATATCCTCTTGGAAGAGCCTTTCTTGGAGATCACCAGCATCATCATGAGCAGGAGCAGCCTCATCTTCAAGGTTTTGAGCAAAACCTTTCTTCTCCTCCTTTCTACCCCATGATTCTACTGTTTTCTTCCAGTTCAGGATCTCGGAATTGAAATTTTGCTCCTGTGAACAGGCAACAACTTTGTATTCTCCAAGGTCTTGGGGCTCCTCTACAAGGTCTGAAAGTTCCATCTCTCTTTCTCTAAGCAGTCTCATCTTAGCCTCTAATTCCTCAATTTGCTTAGCTAGATTATCCTGAAAGAGTCTTTCTTGGATCTCATAGGAATCATCATAGAGATGGGTAGGAGCAGTTTTGAGAGAGATGTGCTGGTTCATAATGTTCCCCCAAAAGAAAATTCACGATCTAAAGAATTTAGAAGGTTCATCTCCATGGGAGGTTGTTCCAGTTCCCTTTGATGCTTGAAGGCTAGGCGCACGGGGTCAAGAGCAAGGTTGATTGATGCATCAGATGAACTGGAATGAGCAAGTGCCATTTGATAGAAAGGATTTGGTGCATAAGAGGGGGCTTTCTTTAGAATAGGAGGGGGCGCGCAAGGCTGGTTGCCTTGCATGAATGGATTCCTCCATTTTGCTACCTCTTCTCCATGGATTGCAAGGCCTGAGCTTCCCTGAACAAACACTCCTCTTTATACATCAGCTCCTACTGATATCCATACTGCTCATCCAGTCTGTTGATTTCCATTACTTGCTTCTCAAACTCTAGCGCCACCTCCCTTATCGTTGAAGGGCAACTAGGAGAGCTGCTTGAGGGGATTCCATAAATTTTTTGAGTCTGATCGAAGTCATATGAAGGAATACAAGGTTCATGATTTTGTGTAAAGGGATTATACATACAAAAAATGTGATTTCTTGATGGCACCAGGCTGCTTAACCAGCTGATTCAACTCGAAGTTGCCATTGGTATTGATGCAAAAGCCTCCAATGCTGGTTGGTTGAAGAAACACACCAAAAATTCTTCAACACTTTGGACACAACTTGTCCTAGTTGGTCCCACCGGGTGTGCCAAAAACTGTTGACACAGTGGATTGCACCCTTGGCAAGATGCCTAGCTCTTGCCCTTCCACACGCAACAATGGAAACTCCCCTCTCGCCTGTGGGACCAGTGAAGCTGGAGGGGAGAGTCTCTAGATAAGGGTTAGCTCCCTCTGATGTATCTTTTAGGCCCTGGTTTCTCCTACTGCTAACAAATAAAAAGAAAAAGGGGGGGATGAAAAGGGAGAGAGATGTTGAAATAGAACCTAAACCTAAAAATAAAAAGGTGATACACCAAAAAAGTTTGATCCACTCAGGTCCGAACATACACTTTTCACCAAGAAGAAGCGCTTATACACTTCATCTGATGTGGGAAAACTCTTCTGTGTCAGTGAGTCAGGGGTCCGTGGAGATACAAGGAGGAAGGAACTATCAAAGGTGTTCTGAGACACACTTTGACAGCCTATTCACATGCACCTATATTCATGTTGTAGACACTTCTGGCAGACTTGCAGAAAAGAAACTCACAATGCACTAGACATGCTGGAGTCGTTTTGTGAAAAACATCAAAGACAATGACTTAACACAAAAGAAAACATAGAGATATGCGTGAGTGCAAGTCCAGATGGAGGTAAAAATGCTAAGTCTTGATTGAAGGTAAAATTTGGCAAAGTTCTGAAGGTAAAATTTGGCAAAGTTCTGCCTTACAAGCCCGAGAGATTTTTGGGCAGATTTGCTTTAGGGCTGAGAGAATGGATCCTTCCCAAATGAGAAGTTTTACAATATATAGAAAAGAGAAAGGAGCTTGGCATTTTCTGGAAAAGACTTTTGGCGCTCTTTTTGCAAGCTGGCCCATGTGCGCTCTGAGCCTTGGGAAGAGGAAGCCGTTTGATTGTCAGCTCTTGCTTTGCTTTGGCGTTCCACATTAATGTGAAAACATGGCCGCGCCTCTTTTCTGCAAACAGACTGCTCTTTTCCTGCAAACAAACTGCGGTTTGTCCCCTCATAAATGCCAAATGGAGAAAGCAGGCTGCGCCGCTCACTGTTTGCGCTGTTTGATGACCATCCGGCAATAACTCGCCTCTCCTTTGCCACTTGGACTGCTTTGTCTTTTCCTTGCCTTGTTTCGTCCTTGTTTTGTCCCTTTCTGGCCTTGTCGCTTTCTAGCTTCTTCGGCCCCCAAGGCTATCTTTTGGCGGGTCGCTACGTTCCTTTGGCTCCTCTTTGGTTGGCGCTCAAGCATTTAAAAAATCAAACAGTTATTTCACCATCTTAAAATTGACGTTCGCGGGCCCGTCACCCCTTGGACTTCTTCGGCTTTCTTGCTTCGGCCTTTTCTGCAGACTACTCGTTTGAACCTTCCCTTCGGCTTTTGGAAAGCAGTCCTTCATTTGGTAAGAGCCCCCCGCAAGGGCACATACCCTTCGAGCGGTCCTTCGGCTCCTCGGTGGGTTTTTTCCCCTGGACTTTTTCCGTGGACAATTTTCCTGCAGACAAAAAGTTCGCAAGAAATGTTTATGTCGCTTTGCTTTCCTTCAGAATTTTCTCAGCTTTTCTTTCCATGGCGTTCTTCCGAATTTCTTCGGACTTTTTGTCCGAAGGAATTCCTTCGGACAAAAAGTCCGAAAGAATCCGTTCAATGCCTTAGTCTTTTCTTTGGTATATTCTGCTTGTAGCCTTTCCGAATTCCTTCGGACTTTTTGTCCGAAGGAATTATGCCTTTGCCTTTCGACTGCCTTAAACAAAATTCCGAAAGAACTTACCTTTTGCGGCTTTCTTGAAATTGACCCTTCCGAAGGGTGCTTTTTTCGATCAAGTGCCCTTCGCAAGGGCACTTGTCCTTCAGGAGGCTCTCTTGAACTTTTGCATTGAACCGCTCCTTTGAACCAACCGTTGAACCAAGCTTTGAACCAAGCCGATGAACCCTTTGATTGAACCAAAAGCCGTTGAACCGTTTGATGAAACGACTGAGTGAACTGAAGCATTGAACCAAGCCGACGAACCATTTGATTGAACCAAGGTGATGAACTTTGCCGATTGAACTTTGCAGTTGAACCAAGCCGTCGAACCGATTGAGTGAACCGAGTGATTGAACCATCTGATTTGAATCGAAGCATTGAACCAAAGCGTTGAACCGGTTCAATGGTTCAAAGATTCTAACTCTTGGAAAGATCATGTCGTTGAACCACTTTCAGCTCTCTTTCCTTGTGAATTTCTTCAGACAAGAGTCCAAAGAAGCTTTGTAAAACCTTGCACTCTTTGAACTGGTTCTTCATGCACCGAAAGACTACACCTGCAGAGTTCATAGAAGTTCTTGTGGAGTCCGTAGAAAACCTGCAGAGTCCGTAGAAATCCAAGCTCTGCAGAGTCCATAGAAATGGACCTGCAGAGTCCGTAGAAATTTGCAAGACTCGTGCAAAATCAAAAGTACTGGCTCAGAACAGCATGAAAAAAGGGGGGACCGATTTTTTGGCCTGTTGGGCCAAAAATGGTCAACAATACCCTCAAGATGAATACGGTTCTTGCAAAAAATTCCATGCCATTTTAATGGCTAGTGATTTATTGAACATTTTGATGTTTTTAACGCCAAACCTCCCTTAATTTTGTGAGTGTTGATTGCGAACCATGATACGAGTGGGAATTTGTAGTTAGTATCTCTCCAATAAAAATTCCTAAGGATTGTATTTAGTCATTATTTTTTGGAGTAGAGAGGATAGAGAGAAAATAGATAGGTATTGCGTGTAGGACAACTTTGACGTGCTGAATTTCTCCAGCAAATGTGAGCTATTTGTTTGTCCATCTTGAGATTTTTTATTGCAGTTTGGAAACTGTTGAGATACATAGAGTAGAATTGCTTTTCAAGTGGAGGGGAATCCCAAGAAGGACATTAGAAGTTTACCTTTTATGAATCCTAGGACGTGACCAATTTATTTCTTCTTCCTGCTTGAAATGTTAAGATGGAGGATACTAGACTTGCTTGCATTTATATGTTGCCCCAAAGCTTTCTAATATTGGTCTAGTACTTTTTTCTATTGGGTTGTCATGAGAGAGAAGATGATCTAGGTGGCAGTTTAGGTTGTCATTTGGCAGATTACCAACAAACTAGTACGTCATCTTGCCAGAGTAATTACTCTTTGACCATATCTTGGAATTTTGAGACAAAAATATGCATTGGAAAGCTTAGGATATGAAAAAAATTCTTACGAAGATGCATGGCGGAGGATGGGAATTTTGTCATTGTAGCCTTTGTTGACGCAGTGGATTGCACCCTTGATAGGAGGCTGAGCTCCTGCCTTCCACACATCACAATGACAACTCCCCTCTTGCTTGTGGGTCTGGCAAAACTGGGGGGAGAGTCTCTAGATAAGGGCTAGCTCCCTTTGATGTATCTTTTAGGTCCTGGATTTCCTACTGCTAACAAATAAATGAAAAAAGGGGGGGTTGAAAAGGGATAAGGATGCTAAAAAACAGAACCTAAACCTAAACTAAAAGGTGATACACCAAAAAAGTTGATCTACTTAGCTCAAACATGCGTTTTTCACCAAGAAGAAACTGGCATACACTTCATTTGATATGGGAAACTCTTCTGCATTAGTGAGCTAGGGGTCTTCTGGAGGTACAGGGAGGAAGAACTATCAAAGGTGTTCTGAGACACACTATGGCAGCCTGTTCACATGCGCCTATATTCCTGCTGGAGACACTTTTGACAGACCTGCAAAAGAAGAAACTTCACAATGCACTAGACATGATGGAATCGTTATGTGAAAGCATAAAAGAAAATGACTTAACACAAAACGAAAACATAGACATATGCGTGAGTGCAAGTTCAAATGGAGGTAAAAATGCAAAGTCTTGATTCAAGGTAAAATCCGGCAGAGTTCTGCCTTACAAGCCCAGAGGTTTTTTGGGTAGATTTTTGCCTTACGGGCTAAGAAGATCCTTTCTCAAAATGAGAAGTATACAATATATAGAGAGATAAGAAGACTTTGGCGCTTTCTGGAAAAGACTTTGGCGCTTTTTTACAAGTTGGCCCATGTGCGTTGAGAGCATCGGGAAGAGGAAGTCACTGTTGCTGATATCATTCTTCTAGAAGAGGCCTGCTAAAACCATGTTGTGTAATCGCCGATCTTGACTATGGCATTCAAAATTAATGTGAAAACATGGGCCGCGCCTCTTTTCTGCAAACAAGATTGCTCCTTTCAGATATTCACGCGGTTTGTCTGCTTTTAAATGTGAAGTGGAGAAAATAGGGCGTGTCGTTCACTGTTTGCGCCCCTTGATGACCACTTGGCAGGTACTGTTCCAACTGCAGGAATAACTCGCCTCCTCTTTGCCACCTGAGCCTTTTTGTCCGTTTTTGCACTTTGTCTCTTCCTGGCTTTGTCTCTTTCTGGCTCCTTCGGCCCTCGGGGCTATCTTCTTGGCGGGTCGCTGAGTTCACTCGCGGCTTGTCCTTAAGCTTCTTCAAAATCAACGGCTATTTCACCGCCTTAAATTTGACGTCTGTGCACCCGTCACTAGGCGTTTGAACTTCCAAGGGCTAGTTCGCCGTGCTCGATTTTGACGTCTTCGCCCTGTCACCCCTTGGAATTTCTTCGGCCTTTTCCATTCCTTCGGCTTTCTTGTTTGATCATTCTCAAAGGGGAAGTATCCCTTCAGCTTTGGAGAAGTGTCCCTTGATTCTTGGCCGAGAGTCCCCCGCAATGGTACCTGCCCTTCGGGCTCCTTGGTCCTGAATTCCTTCGGACAAAATGTCTGAAGGATTTCTTCCTTTGCTTTTCCACTTTTATTTCCTCGGCTCTTTCTTCTTCGGTCGGGCTTTTGTTTCGGCCATTTTTCCCGCGGACAATATGTCCGCAAGAATTCTCGTTCGCTTCCCTGTCCTTCGGAGTTTTTTCTCGGGTTTTTTCCCGAATTTCTTTGGACTTTTTGTCCGAAGGAATTCCTTCGGACAAAAGTCCGAAAGAAAGCGTTTTATGCTTTTGCCTTATCTTTTCCACGGAATTTTCTTCCGAAGGATTTCTTCGGACAAAATGTCCAAAGGAATTCCTTTGGACATTTTGTCCAAAAAAATTCTCATTCTTTGCCTTAAACAAATTTCCGAAGGAACTACTTACCTTTTCGGCCTTGTTCACTTTTTTATCCTTTTTTCAAGTGTTCCCTGCCCTCCGCAAGGGCACTTTGGTCCAGAACCGCCTCCGCAAGGGCACTTGTCCTTTGGGAGACTCTCTTGAACCTTCCCATTGAACTGTTCCTTTGAACCAAATGTTGAACCAGCCGACTGAACCAAGTGATTGAACCATCTGATTGAACCAACGCATTTGAACCAACTGAATTGAACCAAGCCTTTGAACCAAGCCGATGAACCATTTGATTGAACCTCGCCGTTGAACTTTGCCGATGAACCAAAGCGATGAACCAAAGTGTTGAACCAATCGATTGAACCGGTTCAATGGTTCAACGGTTCAAAGTTGCTAAATCTTGGAAAGATCATGTTGTTGAACCCCAACGTTGAACCACTTTTCCAACCCTAAGGAAAAGTGTCTTTGAACCATTTTATCTCTCTTTCCTTGTGAATTTCTTCGAACAAGAGTCCGAAAAAGCTTTGTAAAACCTTGCACTCTTTGAACTGGTTCTTCATTTGCCGAAAGACTTCCCTATAGAGTCCGTAGTTCTCACCCTGTAGGGTCCGTAGAAACACCTGCAGAGTCTGTAGAAACCCCTGCAGGGTCTGTAGAAACGCTTGCAGAGTCCGTATAAACAAGACTTGTGCAAAAAATCAAATTTTGGACTGGTTCAGAACAGCAGGGGAAAAAGGGGGGACCGATTTTGGCCTGCAGGACCAAAATGGTCAACAGCCTTCTTGTCATGTTTTGTTCACAGCAAACAAAACATGCATGAAACCTCTTGGTATACCATGCAACGTTTCAATACAATAGGTATTATGGGAGCCAAGTTCAACCCATACTTTGAAGCCATTGAAATGGATGAAGATAACAACCACCCAACCTCACTTGGTTGGCCTTGATGCTATGAAAACATTTAGATATGCACTTAAAAGAAGTGTTACATGAGTTTTGAAAATGGTGAGCATCGGGTAGTTATTCCACTTGACCATACTCAAGGACCAGCTTATTTTGAGAGTGTGGACATAGAGGAAGATATGAACCTATAAGCTCTAATTGATGCATACCTAATTAAAACATGAGCATAATTAAGATCTAAGATAAATACAATAAAACAACATTCATATCTTAAACAATGCTAAAATATAAAGGGACCAATACATGCAAATGCTGAAATAGAATATGGAAATGACAAGTAAGAGAAAAGAGAGAGAAACAAACACACCTAGATGAATTGTAGAATTTTGAGACACGAAATGGGCTCTAGACCCAATACAAAAGTTTCCTTGTGAAATTGACTGCATTGTTTTGGAAGTATGAAATAGGTGTAAAGCTAATAATGCTAAGGGCAGAATTGACAGATCAACAATAGTTCCCCCTATTGTCAATGATTATGTTCTTGTGCACCAATATTGTAGATAAGACTTGATCCTTGATCCATTAGCTTGTTATTGTTTTGAAATGGCTCAAGATAGAATTGTATAGATGGTATAGATGCATCATAGGACACTGTAGGAGTAAGCTGACCATGGAAGATAGACATATATGAAAGTCAAGGCGAAGGAAATGAGGGCATAGCAGAAAGGGCCTACAAAAATGGCAGGGACAAAATCAACATTCAGTCGATTCTATGCCAAACATAATTGGTGGACTGCCTTGGGAGATAGAAAGACACAATGATACCCAAACCAATTAGAAAGTCAAAAAATGAGATAATACAACTGATATTTGACATGTCTAGTGTGTATCAAAATGAAACAAGGTCATAAAGAGTCCAAATGAGGGTGAAAAGTGTCTAAAAGTAGCCAAATGTGCACAAGCTGACAAAGTATGAAAAGGCATGACAAAGATGCAACAAAAAAGTGGCTTTTACTAAAAATAGGTGTCTACATAATGCCCCACTTTGATTTACATGTGCATGTGTCAAAGTAAAATAAAAACTGAAAAACATATCGGCACTTACCTAAGGATGGGAAGATGAAGATTTTAGCCAACTGGATAGAGGCTCATTCACGTCATGGTGCTGAAGAATCTGGTGTATAATGCAAGAAAGTAGTCAATACATAATTGATTAAGAATGCTAACAATACCACTTGCTTCTGCATTGCATGAATCATGATTTATATGACCTATCTGATTATTAGAGTTATCTAGTTCTTAAGAAGTAAATAAATAAACATTAGATGTAATATGTTGAATAGCACCAAAATCAACAATACATTCAAGAAGAGGAAGATGCAAAGCACAAGTAAAAACAGACCTAGTATTAGACTTTTGAGGTTTTTGAGTCTTGTTTTTAGCACTAACATTAAAATTATCTAGTTTCAAAGAAGTAAATAAATAAACATTAGATGTAATATGTTGAATAGCACCAAAATCAACAATCCATTCAACATGAGAAAAATGATGCAAAGCACAAATAAAAACAGACCTAGTATTAGAATTTTGAGATTTTTGAGTCTTGTTTTAGTAGTAGTATTAGTGTTTACTTTTAGCTCACCATTTCTTATGTATTGTTATTTTTCAAATAACAATGTTTCTCATCATGATTGTTCTTATCACAATAATTATAATCGAACATTCCCTTAGGGTTTGAGTTTAGACTTTTGTTCTTTTTTTTCATTTGTATTGTGAGACTTAGAATGATCTTTGATATTCTTGTATTGCTAGACACAAATACATTTTCATTTGCCTTAAAAATACCAAATTGAAGTAACTTTTGTTGTTCTTAACGCAACAAGTTAAACGTCAATTGAGTTGCTAAAGTAGGAATAGCCACTTGAGAGTGAATATTCATAATAAATTATTGAACAGGTCTACATAAACACTTTTTCATAATAGCATGAATTAGATTCAATTCATAAATTTTAACACCTAAACCATTCAATTGCGACTTTAAATAATGATTTTTTGTCATAAAATGATCCATCATTTTAAAATCAATATGCTTTAAATTTGAAAGTTGATTTTCAACTTAAATTTTCCTAGATTCATTCACAACATCATAAACAGATTTAAATTTTGACCAAGCACTAGAAGTAATGACACAAGTATAAATGTAAACATGAAGTTCAGGTGACATTACCATTGCAATTAAACCTAATGCCTCCTCATTTTTAGCTTGCCACTTTTCTTTTACTTCGGTGAAGGCTTTTCCATCAGGTATGGTTTATTTACTCTCTGTGATTTGAACTAAGTGTTTAAAGGTAAAGATGTATCATATATGTTATTTCCATAAATGGTGGTTTGACAAAGTGAGTTTAAAATATAGGCAACAAGAACTTATGGTGGCTCGAAAAATCTCAATACCAAGGGAATCACAAAAAGAAAAAGGAATAACACCAATAGACTTTAAAAAAAAGGGAAAAATAACTAAATTTAATAATGCCGGATAAAATCTTTTACATTTTTTTTTTTAAATATACAATTTTTTATTAAATAAAAAGTTTCCTATATATACACAAAATCAAAAGAAAAAACTTATGAAAATATACACATATTTTATAAATATGAAAATAATTATAAATAAAAAGATAAATGAAAAGATAAAAATTTAAAAAATGATCAAAAAAACGAAACCAAGACAACACGTACATTCCCCTAAGGAAAAAAAATAACTTTTGTCTTTAGTGTGTGTTTTTTTGCTTTTAAAGAAATTTAGCACAGAAATGAGATGTCAAAAGAGAATAAAAGCTTTATTAAAAAAAAAGTTTGATCTTCTAGATTAACTTTTACTGTAATATGAAGCGTTACTAGTAAAGAAGCTTGTGAAGACAGAAGTGTGTGAAGTAATGAACAAACGGCAGAAACATAAACGAACTTAACTGACTGCAATACCAACTACAAGCATTTCGAAACAGCTGTAGTACTATCAAATAAATTGTTATAGGGAGTGAGCTTATAAAAAAGCAGCAGCTACAATTATAGGCAACAAAAACCATCGGATAGAGCAATAACAACAAAGAGAAAAAAAAAAAAAAAACAGAATAGAAGCAGCCGAAGAATAATATTTCTAAAATGTATTACAAACAAAAATTACTCATCCAAAACCCAGAAATGTTTGAACAATAGAGCAAGATTTAATTTCTTATTTCTATGAGCAAAACCAACAAAAGGCAGAAAAATAAATTTTATTGTTTGATGAACAGAAATGAAATTACTATGCCTTGAATCCAATGGAAGAATGCCTTAAATTCATATGCTTGAAAAATAGAATACTCTACTTGCAGGTGATTTTTTTTGACTAAATTTTGTTTTTTTTGTGCACCAACCAACAAAAAAACCAGACTAAACCATACCTCAGAATGAGAGTTTGTAATAGCTTTGTTAAAAAAAACTTACATCTATACTCTCCACAGTGGGCCAAATCCCGCAAAATAAAGCTAGCTTGTAAGAAAAACCAACAAATAGACTATCAATGGGTCAGGAAAAAAAATCAAAGACAAAAAAAGTTTGCAAGAGTGTTAGCCCTTGCAAAAAATTTGTCAAAAAAAAAAAGATCTCTTGCTTCTCCACCCAAGCATGGGCCAAATCCTGCAAAATAAAGTTAGCTTTCAAGAAGATCCACAAAATAGACTAGCAATGGGTTAGGAAAAAAAATCAAAGATAAAAAAAAAGTTTGCAATGGTGTTAGCCCTTGCAAAAATGCGTGTCGAAAAACAAGATTTCTCTTGCCTCTCCACCCAAGCACCTGCAAACATTCATATTTCAATATTAATAATGACCTGCTCTAGTACAATGAAAGAATAAACAACAAGATCTTTGAAAATAAAGTTGTAGCATGAATAAATGAATACACAAAAATGTACAATATTATCTCAAAGTCAGCCAAACCATGAAAATGTGATACACAAATTGTTAAGTGGGGAAACTGAATTAAGAGAAGAAAACCACCCTATGTGTATTAAGAAGAAATGATTACAAACACTATTCCCCGTGTTACAATCTTTGTAAAGAGATTAAAAAAAATAAGAAAATAGAAAAGAAGAATAAACTTCAAGTGTGTAGAGATAAGAGGAGAGTTCTATAAATGTGTTGCAAAATAAGATAACTTCATCATTACCTAGGCCAACCTTCTCAGTGTGTCTCTAGTGTCTTTAATCACCATGATGTGAGCGGGAAGTGTGTGTCAAGTGTTATTGGAGCTATATGACATGGAACTCTGAGACTTCCTTTAAAGGGGATAGAAGGGATGAGACACCTCATATATTCTTTTAATATATGAATTAAAAACTTCATATGGGAATAAACCTACACTCCTAAATCACCTTTAGGAGTATAATTTAATGCAAATAAAGGCTAATCCTAACACACATGGAAATTTGGGCAGATCGGACATAGTACCATTAAAGTGCACACCAAACCTTACACATTCTTTATCATTGGCTTCGTCAAGGTTCGAAAGGGGCCTAACCATTACATTTTGATGTCATCTAGCCTAACCATCTGGAGGTGAAGAGTCACACAAGGAAGAGCAGCCGTTCCATCTTTCATAATAGTTCTTTAGAAATTTTTAAAATATTGTATACTTGTCATCATAGATGGTTAGCATCATATATCAGAGCATAGAAAACCATACATCTCTCTTGAGAGTATGCCATGTACATAACACACGGATTAATAATTTTTTTTTGCTCCAGTTCTATTATTTTTCCTATATATCTCCATTTGAATGTTCATTTCATAATAACTATTAAATATTGCTTCTGCATGCATATAACACATCTAGCTCGTAAAAATCTATATTGTTGTTCCTTGGATCTCTTGGGGTCTAGATCAACAAGGGACTGCATCATATTGTTATCATGTAATGCAAGCTTAGAAATTTAACTACTGTAGTATGCATATCAATTTTGACATTGCTTGTAGAGAGTATGATGTGACCCATATCTATAGGCAAGATAATATCACTAGTCAAATCTCCCATAAAGAACCCCCTTTCACAGTTGTACCATGTGTTCTTTATTCACCCACTAAATATTGGACTATGTTTCTTATTTGATCCCTCTATGGCAACATATTGCCACAAGAACAACACATCTCAAAAACCATTTTTTTCTTGTCTGCTTTCTCATGTGCATGCACTTTCATGTCTGTTTGTGTCTATTAAAGTTGTTCCCGAGATAAACATGGTTTTTATTTTTGGCCTTCTTTCCTAGAGGAATCTTTTTTTCTTTTACTACTCAAATCTAGTGGTACATCTACTAAAAACAAAGAGAGCCTATTTCTAGCCCATGTTATTATATCATTGTTAACTTGCAATGTTGTCCTTTACCTACAAAACAGTTTGGCAGTGCCATGAACATAATCCCTAAAACCACTAATGACATCATTGTCCTTAAATTTGGTACTTTGACAGTTTTTATTTGAGATCCTTAGACTACAAGATTCTCTTCTTGTAGTAAAATTGTAAAGCATGCTTTTGTGCCAAAGTCCCCTCCTGAGTACCATTAAACGCATCATCACCCACCACTCTTATTGAACCCTGAGCAATCCTTGCAGTCCGTCTCTCCACCTCCTTGGGAGGCCTTGGAATGTGCTTGTTTGTCACTCATGTTTTCTCAATGAGTGTAGGATGGACCTCTAAATCTTGAATGACTTCATGCTTGATAGATCTTCAAAAATTTGATTTTAGAAATCAACTTCAACTGCTAAACATTTATTCTATGACTATGTCATATACTATTTTTTGGGGGCTCTCTTTAATATTAGGTGTGCAGGGACAAAATCATGGAAGATAGACATATATGAAAGTGAAGGCAAAGGATTTGAGGGCATGGCAAAAAGGACCCACAAAAATGGCAGGGACAAAATCAGCATTCGATCGATTCTATCCCAGACATAATTGGTGGACTACCTCGGGAGATAGAAAGACACAATGATAACCAGACCAATCAGAAAGTCAGAAAACAAGATAATGCAGCTGATATTTGATAGGGCTAGAGTATCAAAATGAAACAAGTTCATAAAGAGGCCAGATGAGGGAAAAAAGTGTTTAAAAATAGCCAAATGTGCACAAGCGAACAAAGTATGAAAAGGCATGACAAAGATGCAGCAAAAAAGCGGCTTTTACTAAAAATAGGTGTTTACATAATGCCCCACTTTGATTTATGTTGATTTCGTGGATTGCACCCTTGACAGGAGGCTGAGCTCCTGCCTTCCACACGCAACAATGGAAACTCCCCTCTCGCCTGTGGGACCGGCGAAGCTGGGGGGAGAGTCTCTAGATAAGGGCTAGCTCCCTCTGATATATCTTTTAGGTCCTGGATTCTCTACTGCTAACAAATAAATGAAAAGGGGGGGATGAAAAGGGAGAAGGATACTGAAAATAAAACCTAAACCTAAACTAAAAAGGTGATACACCAAAAAAGTTGATCTACTCAGCCCGAACATACACTTTTCACCAAGAAGAAGTTGTCATACACTTCATCTGATGCGGTAAACTCTTCTATATCAGTGAGTAAGGAGTCCGTAGAGATACAGGGAGAAAGAACTATTAAAGGTGTTCTGAGACACACTTTGGCAGCCTATTCACATGCACCTATATTTCTGCTATAGACACTTCTGGCAGACTTGCAGAAGAACTTCACAATGCACTAGACATGTTGGAATCGTTCTGTGAAAAGCATAAAAGAAAATGACTTAACACAAAAAGAAAACATAGACATATGCGTGAGTGCAAGTCCAGATGGAGGTAAAAATTTCTAAGACTTGATTCAAGGTAAAATCCGACACAGTTCTACCTTACAAACCTAGAGATTTTTGGGCAGAGCTTTACCTTACAAGCTAAGAGATCCCTTCCCAAAATGAGAAGTCTACAATATATAGAGGAAGAAAAGAGGCCTTTTGGTGCCCTTTTTACAAGTGACCCATGTGCGTTCCGATAATTGGGAAGAGGAAACCGCTTAAACATCATATGAGAAATTATGGGCCGTGCCATTCGTCTGCAAACAAGACCGCTCCTTCAAGGCGATTATGCGGCTTGTCTTCTCATCAATGCAAAGTGAAGAAAATGGTTCGTGTCATTCGCTGTTTGCGCCTCTTGATGATCAATTTACAGATACTGTGCCAACCACTGGAATAACTCCTTGAGTCGACGCCTTCCTTTGCCACTTGGACTATTTTGTCTGTTTTTGCACTTGGCTCTTTTGTCCCTTCCTTCTGCTAATTTTTTGTCTTTTCGGCCTACTTTGGCCGCTTTTCATTGATCTCAACTAGTGACACGTGGCGTGTTCCGCTGCTGAAACAGGCAGGACACGTGGCAGCATCCGCTGAGTTTATAGAAGCTTTAGGCACCTTTGAAGGTCCTACGAAAGATGACACGTGGCGGCTTCCGCTCTCTTTAGCAGTTCGTCCGGGGTCCACCACAGTCTTTACTGAACAAAAAGGAGAGACCGCGGATGTTGACACTTGTCGACTTCTGCCAAGCTTTGCAAAAAACACGTGGCACGTTCCGCTGCTCTTAAAAAAAATGTCAAAACCTTCCGCAGTTGCCACTTGGCACCCTCCATGGAACTCTGAGGGAAGCTTGTTGAAAGGAGCTTTGGGACTCGGATGCAGACACTTGTCGCGCTTTGCCAGGTTTTGCAAGGGACACATGGCACGTTTCGCTGCTTTTAGAGGCAAATTATCATGTGTCCCGGCAGACGACACTTGGCAGCTTCCACTCTCGGGCCTTTTCTAGTGTAAAATTGACATTTGCGGGCCCGTCACTGTTTGAAAACCAACGGCTAGTCCATTTCCCAAAAATTGACGGCTTCAGAGACGTCACCGTCCTTGGCAAATCTTTCGATTCTTTTCCTTTGGAGATTTGTCACTCCCTTACCTTCGGGCTTTTGCTTTGGATCCTCCCAAAGGGAAGATGTCCCTTCGGCTTTGGAGAAGTGCCCTTCTTTCGGCAGCTGAGAGTCCCCCGCAAGGGCACCTGCCCTTCAGCTTCCTTCGGCAGCTTTTTTCTTCGGCTATTTTCCTGTGGACAAAATGTCCACGAGAATTGTCTCGACCATTTTGCTTTACCCTTCGGCATTCCTTAGGGTTTTCTTCCTGTGGACCTTTTTCCGAATTTCTTCGGACATTTTGTCCGAAGGAATTCCTTCAGACAAAAAGTCCAAAAGAAATCCGTTTATGCTTTGCCTTTGCCTTAAGTCTTTTCTCACGGGGTTTTTTCGTTCATAGTCATTCCGAATTTCTTCGGAACTTTTGTTCGAAGGAATTATATCCTTGTCTTTTCCTTCAACTGCCTTCGAAAGGTGCCCTTCGGGAAAACTACTTCAGTACTGTCGCCGATCAAGTGCACTCCGCAAGGGCACTTGTTCTTCGGGAGACTCTATTGAACCGTTCCTTTGAACCAAACTATTGAACCGACTGTTGAACTTTGACGATGAGCTTAGCCGTTGTACCAAAGCGATGAACCAAACACCTGAACCAAAACGACTGAACCAAACTATTGAACCAAGCACTTGTCCATTTTGCGCCTAAGTGTTGGGAACCCATTTTTTCTCTGCAAAGTCCGTAGAAAACATACCTGCAGAGTCCGTAGAAATGCCTGTGGAGTCCGTAGGAATTCTCTACAGAGTCCGTAGAAATGGGCCTGCGGAGTCCGTAGAAATGGGCCTGCAGAGTCCGTAGAAATTCCAGACTTGTGCAAAATCAAAAATGCACTGACTCAGAACAGTAGGGGAAAGAAAAAGGGGGGGATCAATTTTGGCCTGCAGGACCAAAATGGTCAACAATTTACATGTGCATGTGTCAAAGTAAAATAAAAATTGAAAAACTACCAACACTTACCTAAGGATGAGAAGATGAAGATTTTAGCCGGATGGATAGAGGCTCATTCATGCCATGGTGCTGAAGAATCTAGTGTATATCTGCAAACATGCATATAATGCAAAAAGTAGTCAATACCTAATTCAATATTAGGAATACTAACAATAGCAATTGCTTCTACTTTTCATGAAACATAATTTACAGTACTTATATGATTATTAGAATTATCTAGTTCTAAAGATGTAAATAAAAAAACATTAAGATGTAATATGTTGAATAGCACCAAAATCAGCAATCCATTCAACAAGAGGAGGACGCAAAACACAAGTAAAAACAGTCCTAGTGTCATACTTTTAAGGTTTTTGAGTCTTGTTTTTAGCACTGGCATTAGAATTATCTAATCTTAAAGAAGTAAATAGATAAGCATTAAATGTAATATGTTGATTAGCGCACCAAAAACAACAATCCATTCAACATGAGAAAAAAGACATAAATCACAAATAAAAACAATCCTAGTATTATGCTTAACATGTTAAGCACAGGATATGCTGAGAGGAGGGGCGAATCAGTATATCATATATCTTATAAATCTTTTACTTAATCAAACTCCACTTAACCATACATTTAAGATATGCAATAAAACAGAAATAATATGCACCACACAAAAGAGAGAGAGAGAGACCAGATTTTTACGTGGAAACCCAAAGTGGGAAAAACCACGAAGAACAATCTCAAGTATATGAATGTGTTGTTGTCAACCTAGAGTTGCACCCTGAATCGAAGATGTGCTGAAATGGCCAATCCTCTCTCCGGTTGAAACAATGGGATCTTCTCACGAGGGTGGGTGCCTCAATGGTGAGAAGAACCTCTGGAGAACGTTGGTTCCTATAAGATGTATCAATGAATTTCTACTTTGTGCTGTGAATCTACCATGAAAAAGGGAGAAAGAAACTTAAAAGGAAAATCCTACCTAATGACGGTGATACACCAAAACGTTGATCCACTCTACTTGGAACCTTGAACACTGAATCAAACAAGGGAAAAAGAAGACCTTTGATTTCAATTGATCATTATGCATAAATATTTCGTGAGAAGGTTCGATCCAATGACCAAAACATGAGGGAAAACGATGGAGAGAGGTCTGATACAAGACACTTTACAGCGACCTAACATCCACTTACAGCTTCAACAAAAGAGATATAAAACATTGAACATGACTTGCATAATACGATAAGCTAGCAACTAAGTACGAATCAAAATTTGAGAATGGAGAGAAATCTACCACATATGCAAATCGCTGAATGAATATACACTATGCCAACACTTGAAATTTGAAAGTACAGTCCTTCTATTAATTGAAGAGGTTACACAACTCACCAATGGCAGAGTCTGGTCTTGCCATGAGAGGGATAAAAAATATAAGGCGAAAAAGCCATTAATATAGAAAATTATAAAAGCCAAGAGATTGGCATTGAAAAATAGAAGTGGAAGATCAACATAGATTAACCGAAGATCAACTTAGATTAATTCAAGACCAACTTTGCCTTCTAATAAAATATATTTTCTCTTTGTCTTTGCATGAAGCTCCTTGGCTGTAATGCCCCCTTCTCGAATCTGATCTCACAGTGACCGTTGGCCTAGTTCTGGAAATCCGTACGCTATTCGAAAGGTGCAAATTAGGGTTTCCTATTTTTTAGGATGACCTTGCTCGGAGTTTTGATGGCGGATTCTTTTTGGGTTTTCCGAGAGCTTCACGGGGGTATGTTTGTTTCGGCTTTCTGAACATTTCCAGGAATTTACTATTTTTAGTAAATTCTATTTTTGGCAGCTAGCAGGTTTGTCTCAAGGAGTTGACTTTTCCTTTTTCAGTTGACTCATTCAGTTTTGGGCTTCAGAATGCGGTTTTGGAGAAATAAGTTTATTTTAAAAATAAAATAAAATAAATAACATTATATTTTAAAATTATGACCTTGGCCTAGTCGAAATAACTTAATGTTATTTTAAAAAAGTGGACTTGAAGGGGGGTGCCATCATTGCTTTGAAAAGGGCGCCACCTTTTAAGGCTTCAAAGGAGGTCAACTGAAGCCTATAAAAGAAAGCATTGGGTTCTCATTTGAACATCTTGGTTTTATACATTGTTATGCTGCCGCTTTGGCTCTGGAATTGCTTCGGGAAATGAAGGCCTCCTAGCTAGGGCATCATTTCATGCTTGCAAGATAGCATCTAGTGGTGATTCAGTAATTGATATTTGTATTTACTCATGTATTGACTTCAGTTATTTCATTATTAATTATTTGGTATTATTAGTGTTTCAGTTATTGTATTCTGTATAAGACAGATCTGGGTTTTTACTCATAAATTAGAAAAAACAAAGAAAAAAGTTCTGGGTATCATTTCATGGTCTTGCCTAGGCTTAGGCACCCCTTTTCTCTTATTTTCAGAATTTTTAAAGCTTGCAATTATTTCTTAGAGCAAATCGCCCCATTCAACTAGGACAACCCTTGGGGTTTGCATTGGAATCTGTGTATTAATTATTGGATGCAGATTGGATCAGATCTTGGGTGCTAGCTTGGGCGCCATCTTAAGGAAGAGACTTTGCAACAGAAATCAGGAAGATTGAGCAAATTTTGTGTGAGTTATGAACATCTGAAGAATTTAATAGGTGGCTGGTTTTTCTTCTTTCTAACAGCAAATTCTTCTTATTTTGTAAGCTGACAGTAGTACTAGCAGCCATTCTTTACTTGTTCAAATCTGATTTCAAAAGTTCAGTTTTCATTAAGTTACTGTATTAATTTTTAGCTCCGCCCTATGGTAGCTACTTTCCCTATTTGGGTTAGCAAGCACATTTTGGGTGTAGAGCTCCGCCCTATGGTAGCTACTTTCCCTTCTAGGGTTAGCAAGCACATGCTGGGTGAGGAGTAGTTTCATTCTTCAGTATTTTCAATTAAAGCATTGTTATTAATTTCACTCCGTCATATGGTAGCCCCTTACTCCACTTTGGATTGGGTAGCACATACTTGACGTAGAGTTCCTTTGTTTTGTAATTTTTGTTATCTCCACCATATGGTCGCCTCATTTCCATATTGGATTGAGTAGCACATACTTGGTGTCGAGTGTGCTTTCAGTACAATAGATTGTAGGGATCCTCTGACCATATGCTCGTCGTTCGCCGGCGCATTCTTGGTTAGAGTTCTTGCTTCAGCATCGTTTTGGTTTAGCTGCTAACCTTAACGGGTGCTTTGGTTGTAACTTGCAATTTGAAAAAGTTGAAAAAATTTGGCTCGGAATATTTCAGTGGTATCAGAGCCAAGATCCTGCCATCCTGTGGGCAAACCATCTATGAGTGACACAGAAAAGAGATACATTGCAAGAGAGGATAAGAAAATTGCAAAACAGTTCAAGTGGTATCAGGTTCCCGAAGGTCAGACAGCTTTAGAGATCTTGAGGGCTCATTGGGAGTCTTCTCAAGAAGTAGATATGGCAGAAGGTGAGAGATCAGTCGGGGGTAACGAGAGGTTTACCAACACTAGAAATGATAGTGGGAAGGGTAGAGAGAGATCATTAAGTCCTGAAAAAAGATTTGAAAGGAAGATGGATGCCTTGATGGATATGGTATCCCTCATGTTGGGGAAAGTGGGTCAGAACCCAACTATCCAGAACAATCCCAGATATAGAGAAGAACCTAGTGCCTCAAATCAATATGATGGAAGTGTTGCTCAGCCTGTTTCAAACAACACTTACATTTCGTCAAGGCCCTTCAAACCCACCTTCGTAGCACCAGTAAACACACAATCTGATCTTGAAGAGAATTCTTCATTTGTGGAACAATTGAGACGTGACCATGCGGAGTGTGATTCTCTCCCTGATGACATTGAAATGGACATGTCCTATAATGAATTTATAGATCATAAGAGAAAAAGTAAGGGACAAGGGAGGAAGTATGACCAAAGAAGAACTCTAGCACAAGGAGACTTGCATCAAGCTATCAACAAGGTTTTGCTTTCCCACTTTGATGGAAGTGATAATAATTTTGCTCGTGCTTGGATTCAGAAACTAGACAACTATTTGGCTCTTAGGCCAATGGCTAAAGAAAACGCGATTAAATTCGCTACGCTACACCTAGATGGGGTGGCGCATGAGTGGTGGTACCATGGCCTAGTCACCTTGGGTCATGGATCTATCACTAGCTACGATGAATTCACAAATAGACTCATTGAGAGGTTCGAGAAGGACCCAGAAGTGCATTTTAGGGAGTTGGCACAATTGAAGCAGTATGGCACTGTTGATGCTTACATAGCTGAGTTTCAAAGACTTTCAGTTATGGTCACAGGAATCACTGAGAGAAGATTAGTGATCTTATTCAGCGAAGGTTTGATGGAGCCACTCAAGGGATGGATCAAAGCTTTTGATCCACCGTCCTTACAATAAGCAATGAAAAAAGCTAGAAACATGGAGTGGGCTGCTCCCAAAACAAAGTTCCATCCTAAACCATCATTCCACAAGAAGGATAGAGGGAAAAAGTTTCATCAAAAGCCTTACCAAAAGGAGTTGAACGAGCAGAAACCTCTTGGCAAAAGATTGGATCCCGAAACTATCAATGAACTCCGAAGAAAGGGGTTATGTTTCCGATGTAGAGAAAAATGGTCTCCAGAACATGTTTGCCAAAAGGGAGTCAAATTTCACCAGATTGAGTATTATTCAGCGGGTGAAAGTAACTCTGATTTTTCAGACCAGCAATCTGATCCCGAAGATAGTGAAGTGGAAAGAGCTCATGAAGAATCCGAAAGTGAAAAAGAAAGTGGTGGTACGTTGGCTCAACTTTCGAGCTTCCAAAAGAATGAGTCTTTCAAAATTCGTGGGACAATCAAAGGGCAGTGTATCGTTGCTTTAATTGATACTGGAGCAACCCATAACTTCATTGATGAAGCTATGGTGGCAAAGGAGTTGCAAACAGAAGATTTTGAAGGGTTCAAAGTTATGGTTGTGGATGGGTTCCACATCTCTTGTACCAAAAGGGTTCCCAACATGTCAATGCAATTGGGCAATTACGAAGTCAAAGATGACTTTTATGTGGTTAATATTGGTGATACGGATGCTGTCCTTGGCATTCAGTGGCTGCGATCTCTTGGAGAGATCTCTTTAAATCTGCAAACCATGGAACTCAAGTTTCAATCCAATGGAAAGAAGGTGGTGTTGAGAGGGATGTCCAATGGTGGCCCTCGAATTGTGTCATTCAAAAAGATGGCAAGGTTGATACGTCATGATCAAGTGGACTGGGCTGCGGAATGCATGGTTCTTCCGGCTAGTCCTGCTAAAATGAAAATAGAGTATCCTCTTGATATTCAATCTTTACTCACCAAAAAGAGTAAAGTGTTTGCTGATTTACCCCCTGGACCACCTCCTGATAGAGGTTCAGAACACATCATTGAGCTCAAGGAAGGAGCAAAACCGGTGATCATAACTCCATATCGGTATCCGAAGAGGCAAAAGGACGAGATTGAGAAGAATATTCAAGAACTTTTGAAGATGGGTTTCATACGCCCAAGCAAGAGCCCCTTTGCTTCTGCAGTGGTTCTTGTGAAGAAGAAGGATGGTACCATGCGCATGTGTGTGGATTATCGTGCTTTGAATCAAAGCACCATCAAAAACATATATCCCATACCCAGGATAGATGAGCTCATTGATGAGCTACATGGTGCCAAGTTCTTCTCAAAAATTGATCTGAGATCGGGTTACCATCAGATTCGAATGAGGGGATCGGATGTGGAGAAGACAGCTTTCAGATGCCACTATGGCCATTTCGAATTCTTAGTTATGCCATTTGGGTTGACTAATGCTCCGGCTACCTTTCAGTCTTGCATGAATCGTATTTTTCAAAGTCAGTTAAGGAGGTTTGTGTTAATATTTTTTGATGACATTCTGATTTACAGCAAGACTTGGGGAGATCATCTTAAGCACTTGGAGGAAGTGCTTAGTATCATGGAATCTGAGAGCTTGTTTGCAAAAGCTTCCAAATGTGAATTTGGGATGACGGAGTTACTATACCTTGGCCACATAGTCAGTGCTGAGGGAGTGAAGGTGGACCCAGAGAAGATCAAAGCAGTAGTTGATTGGCCACCTCCTGAGAGCTTAACTCAGTTGAAAGGTTTTTTGGGTCTTTGTGGGTTTTATCGGAGATTCGTAAAGGGGTATTCACAGAATGCTACTCCCCTTACTGATCTCACCAAAAAGGGAGCCTTTGTTTGGACAGAAAAGGCTCAAATTGTTTTTGACAAGTTCAAGAAGATCATGAGCTCGTGTCCGGTTTTGGCAATACCGGATTTCTCCAAGCCATTCGAGCTACAATGTGATGCATCAAGTGAAGGAGTGGGGGCTGTCCTGATGCAAGACAAACACCCTATCGTGTTTGAGAGCAGAAAATTACGAGGTGTTGAAAGAACATATTCAATCTATGACAAAGAAATGCTTGCCATTATGCATGCACTAGCCAAGTTCAGACAGTACTTGGTGGGGAATAAGTTTGTGGTTAAGACTGACCACAATAGCCTCAAGCATTTCATGCACCAAAAAGATCTAAATGAGAGGCAACAGAAATGGGTGAGTAAGCTTCAAGCTTATGACTTTGACATTGAATATGTAAAAGAAAAAAATAATATTGTGGCCGATGCTCTTTCCAGGAGACCTCATCTTAGCTCATTGTGTGAGCTTACTGCAGATTGGAGAGACATGTTGCTTGCTAATTATGCTAAAAATCAGTTTGCAACCAGCATTCTTGAGGGTACTTTTCATGATGAAAGGTACAAGATGGTTGAGGGATTGATACATTATAAGGGAAGAATCTTTCTGGTGGCTGATTCTAAGCTGAAGAAGAAGATTCTTTTGACTTTTCATGATATTCCAGTTGTTGGTCACCAAGGTTTTTTCAAGACATATAGGCAGATCCGAGAAAGGTTTTCTTGGAAGGGATTGAAAGGAGAGGTACAACGCTACATTCAGGAGTGTCCTGTTTGTCAAGCGAATAAAAATGAGCATACATTACCAGCCGGTTTATTGCAACCACTCCCTATTCCCAATCAAAAATGAAAAAGTATCTCGATGGACTTCATCACAGGGTTGCCCAAAGCCCAAGGAAAGGACTGCATCTATGTAGTGGTGGATCGGCTAACCAAATTTGCTCACTTCTTCGCCATTACCAGCACTTTTTCTGCAGCCCAAGTTGCAGATCTGTTTTTTCGAGAAGTGTTTAAGCTGCATGGATTGCCAAAGAACATCGTGAGTGATAGGGACAGCAAGTTCCTAAGTAAGTTTTGGCAAGAAGTCTTCAGAATGAGTGGCACTGTGCTCACCCCAAGCACTAGCTACCATCCCCAAACAGATGGGCAAACTGAAGTGGTGAACAAGTGGTTGGAAGGCTACTTGAGAAATTATGTGTCAGAACAGCAGAGAACTTGGGTCAAGTGGCTGCATATTGGTGAGTACTGCTACAACTCTACTTTTCATATGTCAATTAAGATGTCTCCTTTCTTGGCACTTTATGTGTATGAGGCACCTAGTTTTGCAGATATAGTGTTTGGTGACAGCAAAGCACCCCTAGCCAAGGATTTGTTGCAGCATAGTCAAGACATAATGAAATCTTTGAAGGATAATTTGCAGACTGCACAAAATCAGCAAAAATTGTATGCGGACCAGAGGCGTGTTGAGCGTTCTTTCGAGGTTGGAGATATGGTCTATCTTAGATTACAACCATATAGACAGTCTACTCTCAAGAAGAGTGGAGCTGAGAAGTTCAAACCTCGCTTCTATGGGCCCTTTAGGGTCATCAAAAAAGTTGGAGCAGTAGCTTATGAATTAGAGCTACCTTGTGATAGCAGAGTGCATAACGTCTTCCACGTGTCTCGCCTCAAGAAGGCACTTGGACATAATGTAATTGCTTCATCATAGTTACCACCTTTGGATGAAGAGGGACAGTTTCTAGAGGAGATACTTGATGTTCGAGAACGTTCTTTGAGGAAAAGAACCATCAGAGAATACCTGGTAAAGTGGAAGGATCTACCTATGGAGGATGCAACTTGGGAAAATGATGACATCTTGCATCATCCTAGTTTGCAATTGCTTGAGGACAAGCAATTTTGGGGAGGACGGACGAATCTGATCTCACAGTGACCGTTGGCTTAGTTCTGGAAATCCGTAGGCTATTCGGAAGGTGCAAATTAGGGTTTCCTATTTTTTAGGATGACCTTGCTCGGAGTTTTGATGGCGGATTCTTTCTGGGTTTTCCGAGAGCTTCGCGGGGGTATGTTTGTTTCGGCTTTCTAAGCATTTCCAGGAATTTACTATTTTTAGTAATTTCTATTTTTGGCAGCTAGCAGGTTTGTCTCAAGGAGTTGACTTTCCCTTTTTCAGTTGACTCATTTAGTTTTGGGCTTCAGAATGCGGTTTTGGAGAAATAAGTTTATTTTAAAAATAAAATAAAATAAATAACATTATATTTTAAAATTATGACCTTGGCCTAGTCGAAATAACTTAATGTTATTTTAAAAAAGTGGACTTGAAGGGGGACGCCATCATTGCTTGGAAAAGGGCGCCATCTTTGCTTGGGAAAGGGCGCCACCTTTTAAGGCTTCAAAGGAGGTCAACTGAAGCCTATAAAAGAAAGCATTGGGTTCTCATTTGAACATCTTGGTTTTATACATTGTTATGCTGCCGCTTTGGCTCTGGAACTGCTTCGGGGAATGAAGGCCTCCTAGCTAGGGCATCATTTCATGCTTACAAGACAGCATCTAGTGGTGATTCAGTAATTGATATTTGTATTTACTCATGTATTGATTTCAGTTATTTCATTATTAATTATTTGGTATTATTAGTGTTTCAGTTATTGTATTCTGTATAAGACAGATCTGGGTTTTTACTCATAAATCAGAAAAAACAAAGAAAAAAGTTCTGGGTATCATTTCATGGTCTTGCCTAGGCTTAGGCGCCCCTTTTCTCTTATTTTCAGAATTTTTTAAGCTTGCAATTATTTCCTAGAGCAAATCGCCCCATTCAGCTAGGACAACCCTTGGGGTTTGCATTGGAATCCGTGTATTAATTATTGGATGTAGATTGGATCAGATCTTGGGTGCTAGCTTGGGCGCCATCTTAAGGAAGAGACTTTGCAACAGAAATCAGGAAGATTGAGCAAATTTTGTGAGAGTTATGAACATCTGAAGAATTTAATAGGTGGCTGGTTTTTCTTCTTTCTAACAGCAAATTCTTCTTATTTTGTAAGCTGATAGTAGTACTGGCAGCCATTCTTTACTTGTTCAAATCTGATTTCAAAAGTTCAGTTTTCATTAAGTTATTGTATTAATTTTTAGCTCCGCCCTATGGTAGCTACTTTCCCTATTTGGGTTAGCAAGCACATTTTGGGTGTAGAGCTCCGCCCTATGGTAGCTACTTTCCCTTCTGGGGTTAGCAAGCACATGCTGGGTGAGGAGTAGTTTTATTCTTCAGTATTTCCAATTAAAGCATTGTTATTAATTTCACTCCGTCATATGGTAGCCCCTTACTCTGCTTTGGATTGGGTAGCACATACTTGACGTAGAGTTCCTTTGTTTTGTAATTTTTGTTATCTCCACCATATGGTCGCCTCATTTCCATATTGGATTGAGTAGCACATACTTGGTGTCGAGTGTGCTTTCAGTACAATAGATTGTAGGGATCCTCTGACCATATGCTCGTCGTTCGCCGGCGCATTCTTGGTTAGAGTTCTTGCTTCAGCATCGTTTTGGTTTAGCTACTAACCTTAACGGGTGCTTTGGTTGTAACTTGCAATTTGAAAAAGTTGAAAAAATTTGGCTCGGAATATTTCATTGGCATTTGAGAAATGGACGGTGGGTCTGTTGAAAGTCAACTTCTCCTTTGCATGGAAGATTATGCCAATGTCAAAAATAGACTCCTCTTGAGTTGTCGGATCGAGAAAACAATTATTTTTGCCTAAAAATGACGCTAAACTTAGACTGAGAAACTCGGCTTAAAGCTGAGTTGGACCTTCGGATGCATGAGAATGACTAGTCAAACCATGAACGAAACAAATAGTCAACTGAAACTTAGCAATCTGCGAAAAATAGCCCTTGCTTGCATGAGTGAGACATATTTAGACTGAATCGTTCGCCGACTTTCCGTTCTCTGTTTCCTTATTTTCGTGCATGCATTTCTCTTGCTTGTTTGTGGTTTTTCTATTTCCTAGCTTTTCGTTGACTTCACCTTGGTCTTTTATTTTCTATGGACATTTGTTTTTCTGTGGACCTTTTGGATTTCCTTCTTGGCTTATTCCCTTTGATTTTCTTCAAAATTTTCATTTGACAAATTTTTCCTGCGGACCTTTTTGTTTATCTCCCTAGCCTTACCTTGATTGTATTTCCTCGGGCTATATTCTCTTAGACTTCTTGTTATGAAATTTTCCCGAATTAATCCTTCGGACAAAAAGTCCAAAGGAATTCCTTCGGACTTTTTGTCCGAAGAATATCCTTCCTCCAATTTTGTTTTCTCTTTGCCTGTGTATTTTCCATCGAGTTTTTCTTTGTCCCGAATTTCTTTGGACTTTTTGTCCGAAGGAATTAGTCTCTTGTTGACCATTTTTGGTCCAACAGGCCAAAAATCAATCTCCTTTCTTCCCTGCTGTTCTGAGCCAGTTCATTTTTTGATTTTGCATAAGTCTGATTTCTACGGACTCTGCAGGCTTTTCTACGGACTCTGTAGGCAAGTCTTTCGGCAGATGAAGAACCAGTTCAAAGAGTGCAAGGTTTTACAAAGCTTCTTCGGACTCTTGTCCGAAGAAATTCACAAGGAATGAGAGCTAAAATGGTTCAAGGCACTTTTCCTTAAGGTTGGAAAAGTGGTTCATCAACAAAGTTCAATAGCTTGGTGCAATCGGCTTGGTTCAAAGGAACGGTTCACTCAGTTGGTTCAACGTTTGGTTCAAAGGAGTCTTCCAAAGGACAAGTGCCCTTGCGGAGGGCAGGGAACACTTGAAAAAGGATTAAAAAAAGTGAACAAGGAGAAAGCCGAAAAGTTAAGTTTTTTTCGGGAATTTTTACAAGGCAAAGGACAAGAATTTCTTTGGACAAAATGTTCGAAGGAATTCCTTCAGACATTTTGTCCGAAGAAATTCTTCGGAAGAAATCTCGCAAAAATAAAAAGACAAAGGCATAAAGTGATTTCTTTCAGACTTTTGTCCGAAGGAATTCCTTCGGACAAAAAGTCCGAAGACATTCGGGAGAAGCCGCAGGAAAAAACCCGAGAAAATCCTCCGAAGGAAAGGAAGCGAGCGAGACAATTCTTGTAGACATTTTGTCCGCAAGAAAAATGGCCGAGACAAAAGCCCGACCGAAGAGAAAAGAATCGAAGGAATTGCCAAGGACGGTGACATCTCCGAAGCCATCAATTTCAGGTGATAAACTAGCCGTTGGCTTTCAAACGGTGACGGGCCTGCAAACGTCTATTTTATGGCAAGGAAATAGCCATTTGATCTTTAAATACTTGAGCGCCAACCAAAAGGGAGCCCAAAGAGCTAAGAGAGGAAAAGACAAAACCAGGAAAAGATGACGCTGGGAAAAGACAAAAGTTAAGAATGAACTCAGCGACCTGCTAATGAAAGAGCCCAAGGAGCCAACAAGGCTGAGAAGATAGCCCCCGAGGGCCGAAGGAGCCAGAAAAAACAAAGCAAGGAAGAGACAAAAGAGCCAAGTACAAAAATGGACAAAACAGTCCAAGTGGCGAAGGAAGGCATCGACTCAAAGAGTTACTCCAGCGGTTGGAACAGTGCCTACCAAGTGGTCATCAAGGGGCGTAAACAGTGAACGGCACGACCCATTTTTTCTCCATTTTGCATTTATGAGCAGACAAACCGCGTGAATGCCTTCAAGGAGCAGTCTTGTTTGTGGACAAATGGCGCAGCCTGTGTTTTTAAATGCCTGAAGTCAAAGCAGGAGCCGGCATAGCATTATCTATCAAGCGGCTTCCTCTTCCCAAGGCTCGAAACGCACATGGGCCACTTGTAAAAAGGGGCGCCAAAGTCTTTTCCAAAAAGGGCCAAAGTCTTCTTCTCTCTATATATATTGTAAACTTCTCATTTTGAGAAGAGAGCTCTTAGCCTGTAAGGCAAAGCTCTGCCCAAAAAACCTTTGGACTTGTAAGGCAGAACTCTGTCGGATTTTACCTTAAATCAAGACATAGCATTTTTACCTCTATTTGAACTTGCACTTTCGTATGTGTCTATGCCTTTGTTCTGTGTTAAGTCATTTTCCTTTATGCTTTCGCAAGATGATTTCAGCATGTCTAGTGCATTGTGAGCTTTTCTTTTGCAAGTCTGCTAGAAGTGCCCTAGAGGAGTATAGGTGCCTGTGAATAGACTGCCATAGTGTGTCTGAGAACGCCTCTGGTAGTTTTTCCTCCCTCTATATCCACGGACCCTTAGGCCACTGATGCAGAAGAATTTCTCATGTCAAATGAAGTGTATGGGAGCTTGTTCTTGGTAAAAGTGTATGTTCGGGCTGAGTGGATCAACTTTTTTGGTGTATCACCTTTTAGTTTAGGTTTAGGTTCTATTTTCAGCGTCCTCCATTTTCATCTCCCTCCTTTTTTCATTTATTTGTTAGCAGTAGGGAATCCAGGACCTAAAAGATACATCGAAGGGAGCTAGCCCTTATCTAGAGACTCTCCCCCCAGTTTTGCCAGGCCCACAGGCAAGAGCAGAGTTTCCATTGTTGCGTGTGAAAGGTAGGAGCTCAACGACCTGTTAAGGGTGCAATCCACTGTGTCAACATCTCCTTTGTCTTTATTCTGCCACCGGCCAAATGCCCTTCGGGAAAATTGGAAAGGTCTTGTCACTGACCAAGTGCCCTCCGCAAGGGCTTGGCTCCTTCCTCTGTGCCCTTCGGGAAAGTTGGAAAGGTCCTATCACTGACCAAGTGCCCTCTGCAAGGGCTTGTGTCCTTCCTCTGTGCCCTTCGAGAAAGTTGGAAAGGTCCATGTCACTGACCAAGTGCCCTCCGCAAGGGCTTGTGTCCTTCCTCTGTGCCCTTCAGGAAAGTTGGAAAGGCCCTGTCACCGATCAAGTGCCCTCCGCAAGGGCTTCTATCCTTCCTCTAGAACTGGCTTTTCGGAAGAATTGAAGGGCACCAGGGCTTTTTGTAGGGAACCCGAGTTTTTTTGTCTCTTTAATTCCTTCGGACAAAAAGTCTGAAGGAATTGAATACTTTGTAAATTTTCCCTTTGAAATTCTCTCAGACTTCTCCCAAGTCCTTTGAAAAATATTTTCCCTCGGACAAAAGTCCAAGGAAATTGTCCATCTCTTAGCCCTACAGAATTTTGAGAAGACAACCTTTTGGAAAGAAAGTACTTGGGAAAGAGAATAGTCGTTGTAAGTCTAAAAAACAAACCTATATTCCATAGGTGTCCAAAATAAAACACTCGCCTTCATTTATAAGTGAACCTACAGGCTTGTAGGTTAACCTTAAGGATGGCTGAAGGTAGACATTGTCAAATCTAAAAAAATGAGAACGCCCCTTCAAATCCTTTGAATGATCAAGACTTTACTTCGCTGTAGGCTCTTTCCTTGGCTGATACCTTGTTGTGGATGGCTCCTTGGGTGGTTGTAGGTATGCATCTAGGCTTGATTTAACTTTGCAAAACCTTTTCCTTTTCATTATTCAGTACCCAAAACTGATTCACGAGACAAACTAGTACCATAAGACCATCTTCCGAATAGTAAGGTTGACAATTTTTTGGCCTGTGGAAGAATTGTCAACATTTTTGGCGACTCAGTTGGCCCAACATCCCTGCTATGCTTGAGAACTTAGACCATGTACATGCTATTCGAACTCCCGAAACAATGATAAACCTGATTTCTGACTGAAAATCTCCTCTTGACCATGGTTGAAGTAACCTTCCTCCTTCAAAAAGGAAGGGAAAACACGAAAGCAGGAAAACTAACTAAGAAGCAAATGTGCAAATAAGCACTTATTGAAACAATATTGAAGCAAACTACTGTGCTTGAACAACACTTGGAGGGAAGCAAAAACAACTATGTACATAGAGTTTTGCTCTTCAATAGCAATGTTTCATATGTATCCCATTTACTAGGATTGGAAACTCTTGGCTGTCCATCTTGGCAACTTGGAAGGCATTGCAAGATTTGCAGCTGGAGATCGTGTATGGGCCACTCCAAAAGGAATCAAACTTTGTGTGCCTTCCTGGTTTGGCTCGATCCTCATCCCACTTGAGGACCAAGTCTCCTTCATTGAAGCTTTGTGAGGAGGCTCCTTTGTCAAATGTTCTTTTCACCTGTGCCTGATGACTTTCCATGGCTAGCATGGCTTGATTTCTTGTCTCTTCCAAATCCATAAGCTCTGCATACTTGATCTCCATAGGCTCATTCTCTAACAACTCAAGTTGATGCATTAGTGCCAAAGCTGAAAACCCAAGAGAAATAGGTAACCTTGTTTCCTTACCATAGATTAGCTTGTAGGGAGAGTTGGCTATTGATCTCTTGTAGGTGATCCTATTAGCCCATAGAACTGACTTCAACTTGAGATGCCATGACCTCTGATTGTCTTCAATAGTCCTTCGTATGATCCTTAAGAGGTTCTTGTTTGTAGATTCAGCAAGTCCATTTCCTTGTGGATAATAGTTCGATGAAGTGCTGAGATAAACTCCATGTTGGACAGCCCATTCGCTGATCTTAGATTCCACAAAAGCCATTGCATTGTCAAAAATAATGGTCGAAAAAACTTCAAACCTAGTAAGCAAACTTTCATAGAAATCAAGAACGCTAGTTTCGTTTGCTTCTTTTAATGCAATTGCTTATGTCCAACGTGTGAAGTAATCGGTAGCTGTTAGAATCCACTTATGCCCTGAACTCGAAGGAGGGTTAATGAGACCAATAAAGTCCAATCCCCACTGGACAAAAAGCTGATCCACTGCAATTTGCCAAGGGGCAAGGCTACAAGTTTAATTTTCCTACAAACATATCACATTGTTTGCACTTCCTAACTCATGTATGGCAATCGCCAAATATAGTAGGCCAATAGTACCCACCTCTCATGATTTTAAGTGTTGTAGTTCTTGCGTAAAAGTGTCCACCAAGTCCATCATGGAATTATTCAAGTAATCTTTGAGTTTGGCTTGGTTCCACACACCTTAGTAACATTCCATTGATATCCTTTTTGAACATAATGCCATCAACGAGCAAGAATGGAATTGATTGCAATCTGAAATATCTTCTTTTTGAAGCACTTAGGTGAGAAGGGTAACAACCATCTTGCAGATAGCTTACCAAATCACGAAACCAGCTGGAAGGTGAGGTGTAAACAACAACGATCTCTTCATCATTTGACACTAAAACAACTTCATTAGTTTTTTGTAAGCCCTGAGCTAGATGCTCACAAAGTCCTTTGCCTCTAACCAGCTTTGTAACCTTAATTTCTACATCATATTCCATTACCTTGGTTATACAACCAATGCTCTTCTCATTTGTCTTTGTTCAGAAGAAATTCTTTGATGCTTGGATGAACAACCTTTAGATGTATTTTATTATTAGACAACAAATGCCTAAATTTCTTCAGAGACCTTATAACTAAAAGGACATGTTTTTCAACAAAAGATTACCTTGTCTCATACTCCTCCAAGCCTTGGCTGTAGAAAGCTATTGGCTGCTCCAAATCTTCATGATTTTGCTGCATAAGAATGCCTGAAATGGTGTCCACATTAGCATATGTATACAGAATGAAATATTTTGTAAAATCTGGATTTAAAAGCGTAGGAGCACTTGCTATGGCTTTTTTAACATTTTCAAACCCTGTTATTCCCTCTTTGGACCAGCTGAAGTTCTGATTTTTCTTTAACATGGATGTAAGTGGTTTAGTTAGAGTAGCGAAATCTGAAATGTATCTCTTTTTAAAATTGATTTTTACAAAGAAACTTTGCAAAGCCTTTTTGCTCTTAAGCAAGGAGAGTGCAAGAATGGATTGAATTCTTTCAGAATCTATGTTTAAACCATTCTTTGAAATAATTGTTGACGCAGTGGATTGCACCCTTGACAGGAAGCTGAGCTCCTGCCTTCCACACGTCACAATGGAAACTCCCCTCTTGCCTGTGGGCCTAGCAAAACTGCGGGGAGAGTCTCTAGATAAGGGCTAGCTCCCTTTGATGCATCTGAGTTATTCTAGTAAGTTGCTAATACGTATATATATATATATATATTGGGGGGGTTGAAAAGGGAGAAGGATGCTGAAAACAACATAACCTAACCTAAAAGGGTGATGCACCATAAGTTTGATATACTCACACTCGCACTCTGAACCATAAAAGCACATACATACACTCTACCTGGTAAGAGGACCAAACTGCAGCGAGCTTGACAGGGACGTTTTAATGAAAACACACAGAAAAAGGACTTACCATAGGCGCTGTAGGAAGAGCACACTGTCTAGTAATCTCCTTTTGCCTCTGCATTCCAAGAACAACTCTTCTTATCACCTGCTGGAATGGCACTTTGTATATACCAATTACGTTGGTGTCAAACCTGTGAAAGCATTAGGAAGCAATGACTAGACACAAGACTAACACTCAGACGCATTCAGATATATCCAACTAGAATAGAGGTAAAAATGCGTATCTATTGATTCCAGGTGAAAAATGGCAGGGCTTCGCCTTACAATATGAGAGATATCTTTCTCAAATGAGAAGTTACAATATATATAGAGAAGATAGAAACAAAAGGCGCCCCTTTTGGAAAAGACTTTTGGCACGCTTTTACAAGTGGCCCATGTGCGTTTCGAGCCTTGGGAAGAGGAAGCCACTTGATAGATAACGTTGTGTCGGCTCTTGCTTTGACTTCAGGCATTTAAAAACATAGGCCGAGCCGTTTGTCTACAAACAAGACCGCTCCTTGAAGGCATTCATGCTGTTTGTCTGCTCATAAATGCAAAATAGAGAAAAATGGGTTGCGCCGTTCACTGTTTGCGCCTCTTGATGACCACTTGGCAAGCACTGTTCCAATCGCTAGAGTAACTCCTTGAGTCGACGCCTTCCTTTGCCACTTGGACTATTTTGTCCATTTTTGCACTTGGCTCTTTTGTCTCTTCCTGGCTTTGTCCTTTCTGTCTCCTTCGGCCCCCGAGGGCTATCTTCTGCTACTTCTTTGGCTCTTTGGGCTCTTCCATCAACAGGTCGCTGGGTTCATTCTTAACTTTTGTCTTTTCCCAGGGTCGTCTTTTCCTGGTTTTGTCTTTTGTTGGCTTTTGTCTCTTTGTCTCTTAGCTCTTTGGGCTCCCTTCTGGTTGGTGCTCAAGTATTTAAAGATCAAAAACTTGGCAAGCTGATTTTTAACTCGGATCTGGACTTGGTGAAAACACTCGGTCAAAACTTGGAAAATGTAAAAAATAGAAAAATTTAAGGGAAAAAGCTATTAAAATTTATTCCATGTCAAATCAACTTCAAATACATTTAAAACTAATCAATTATATCTACCATACACATATATGACAAAAATCTATATAATAGGACATGAATGTTGAACTTGAAACTTGATATGAAATAAGAGTTGCTTTTATATTCATAATTTTTTTTTATTATACACAAAGAATGGATTTTATCGATGTTATCAGCAAAGATACATAATATAAAGACAGTTAAGGTTGAGATAAGCATGTATCACTCATCCCAATACGAGATGCCCCACAATAGACCCTAAAACATGTTTTGTACATCAAGGAAGCAGTTGCAGCCATTCTACCCACAATAGAGGTAGTAATAGGATCATCCTCCACAACTTGTTTATCTCTAGATGTATAGGTGAGCTCCTCCTCCTCCCTTGGTGCTACAAGCTTTGCCTCACGATCAACCTAATTGACCCATGCATGGTCCTCCTCTGTAAACACAAAGTTTTCATTCTCGGTGGTCTATTCTGATTGTTTATCATATTCCAATTTAGTGGGGGATAATTCTTCTTCAACGCCTATAATATTCTTATGGCAGAGGTGTTGGCTGTAATGCAAAAAATATAAGGTCAAATAACCTTTGCATTGAAAACATATTGTGCCTTTTGGAGTGCATGTGCTCAAACATACTCCGATTGTGGTCACAACCATAGTTGGATCAACACTCAAATAACAATCATATGAAGATTTGGCACTTCGGCAAAACTTTCACACCATATATTGATAAATATTAAACTGTTTTAGACTTCAAGTTCAATTCAAAAAATACATTTTTTATCATATTCAATAAAAAAAATAGAGTTTTCCTAGTGCTTGTTTGTAGGTCTTAATCTCAGACATAATTTTCAGCCTCAATTGCAGATTTGGCTCCATTGCCGATATGACTGTGTAGAGGCCACCCATAACCTCTTTGTCAACCTTGAATCTCTCAAGGAATTGAAAGGCTAGGTTCAGAGAGTATGCACAAGCATGAATTAGTCTATGAAGTTTTTTTATCTACCCCTGGGCAATGATATCCTAGATGGGATGATATTTGGTCTCCACCTTGCCATAGAATTTTTTTATTTTCTCCTTGGCTCGGTCGATCCCTTCGTTTGTATAGCCATTGTGAGATTTTCTCTATCAACCACATGAATGAGAGAAATCAATGGCTTCGTGACCTATAAAACATATTTTAAAAATTAACTCTACACTTAAGCCTTAGATGAATAAAAAAATAATATGTTATAAAATGAAGAAATGAAAATTCAAAAAATTTAAAAAGACTTATATCTACAATCTCCCTCGTTGGCATCCAAAAAGTGGGACTCGTTGAATACCCACTCTATAACATCAACCCCGACGTTGGTCCTCAAGTAGGAAGACTCGTTCCATTGCCTTTTAACAAATATTTGCTTCAACAAATCTTTTGATTGTAGCAAAAACTACATAAATGAGGTCACAAAACGGGTTACACTAGGTTAGAACATCTCCTTGTTATATGTGAACTCTCTCACTAAAGAGAGGACCCAAGCATGGTTGTAGATGTATTTGCAAATATTACGATCATGTTCCAAATTGAACCCATTCCATTTGCCAATATCCTTCAACATCAAGTCAATGCAACAAACCGAGGAAGGAGTTCAAAAGATCGTAGGGGCATCTACATTGGTAGTCTACTTGCACGAACATAATTTGTTGCATTGTTGGAGACTACTTGTACCACATTTTGTTCCCCCATATTTACCACCACTTCTTCCAAAATGCCACATAAATAATTGCAATGTTAATCCTTCCTCAAGGCATCAATTGACTTTAAAAAACCATTCCCGCCTAAAGAAAAAACAAAGAAGTTCAATAGTGTTCTATTTTCTATATCAGTACATCTATTGGATGTAATAGTGCAACCCTTCTTCCTCTAAATAGCCTGCTTCTCAATGATTGTTTCCACATTTTCCATCTTCTTTGACAAAATTGGTCACCTTAAATCATCCACAAAAGGGGATTTGAACCCCTGACCATTGACAACGATCACATCCAATAATGATTTCCAACAAGGTGACATAAAACACAAAAAGATAGATTTTAGAATTAAACTAAATTAAAAAAAATCATTCAATGTCTTATTGTAAAACAAAAAATATATAATGTTACTTGGCCACATGAAAGGGAATGTTGCAGAATACCAGAAGTCACCCACTGCGCTTCTCATTGCTATGTTTGTTCTTGTTCCAACTTGTACTTTCCAGTGATGGTTGAGAACTAGGAGCACTGTCTGGCACAAATCAATCCCCTGAATTACGAGACCTAGCCCAAATGCTACTAGATTAGGATCAAGCATTGGAGGAACGGAAGAGGAAGCTATCTGTTTGTTTTGCCTAATGCTTTGTTTCTTCTTCTTCTAAAATCTCTCCAATTGAGTTGTCACCTCCCTTACAACCATGGGCTCCATAGATGGGCACAATGCCACATCACATCTAAGAAGGCGGGCAAGTTGTTATAAATTTTAGGGGATTAATGGTGCCTCTTAGAAACTCAGCACCATAATACTTTCAAAAAACCTGCCCTTTCTTTGTTCTCAGATTGCCAGACTTTCAAGCATGGTATTTTCTTTGCAGTTCTAACATATTAAAAATGAAAAACCTACATTGCAGAGGAAAAAACAGTGGTAGGGTTAACTTACAAATCTAAAATATAGAATGAGAAAAATCTGAGAGGAAAATAACAGTGGTAGGGAGAAAAGGAAATAAAATGCAAGAAAAAAATCTTAAAAAAAAAGATAAAGATAAATACTTGGATTTTTAACTTTTTTCCATTTAAAATTTAAAATTTAGAATCTTTAAAATTTAAATAGATTTGAAGAAGAGAAATGAAGATTTAAAAATGGGAGAAAGAAAGAATGGTTCAAGTTTTGATCCATTTACCTCTTGTAGATGCTTGAATTTTTTTTTAAAAGACAGCCAACCTCTTTTATCAGCTTCACGTTTGCACACAATCACCATTCACCTCGTATCCAACCCTTGCACATGTTCAACAATCGGCTCCATTGAAGCAAAAACAGAAAATCAGAATGGTGTGAGTGAAAATGGAATATGCAAGTGAAAATAAGGTTTAATATAGTGTTTGAGTGTGTTAAGAGTGGTTTTTAGATTTACTTTTGTGTTTTATTTTACTACATCGTGTGTTTTTTTAATTTCTAAAAAAACGAAGGAGATCCAGTTGAGACTAGGTGCGGAATTCACACATTCCACATTTAGATTCATTGAGTCTGCGAATCTTACCTGCAGCCTCACCAAAGCTTCCTCAGATTCAGATCAAGAAGTCCTTGCTTGGACTCGCTGATTCTCATAACTATGGTTTGATGTACTTAGATTTATAATATAATGGAAAATATTTCAGCATATCGTGTTATTTTCTCTTATGTTATGTGATGTGATGTGTGTATTACAGTGACTAATGGATTAGAGGTATCATTCTCTTTTGGATAGTAATTCCTCCTATGCGTTCTTGTCAATGGACCATAGTGTTCACCATGTCAACCTCCATCCTTGGATGGCTCTTGTTCCTCTTGAGGGAGCTTGTCCTAGTACCGTCGTCGAATCGCAAATCATTATCCCATTCCTTACATAAAAATTGCATCAACAAATAGTGGCGGGCCAAGTGTCTAGGAAAACCGACCATCAACCGATCATGTGCTTTTTCTACACCAGGTTGTCCAAACATGGTTGGGCATAACTTGGGTTTCCTAGGCTTCCTCTTGGATATGTTTTTGAATTGCAACATTATAGAGGAATCTAAAATATCAAGTCAATTTCCTTCATCTTTCTCAATCAGTTCAGGCACTTCAAATTCTCTACCTAGGAAATCTGCTTGGACCAGCACTTAGCACTCCTTCACGGAATTCATCTTGATTCTCTCATTCATATTCATTTTGTGATATGATAAAAATGGTTCAAAGGTTTTGGGATCCAAATTTTGACACATTGACTGGGCTCAGCCTGAGGTGGTTCGTACTATCATGGTTCAGACTTCAGTGTATGATTTGTTGGAAGAAGACAATTATGTGAATGGTACAAGCGAGGCAGCAGCTATATGAATGGTAATCAGAAATATAATTAGGAATAAATCAGAAGTTTTGCCACCTTTAGGAGTCTGGATCCAGTCATGGAAGCTGAAGGGTTGGTCACGAGTTAGATGCCACTAACTAGTAATTTGCAGGACTAACAAGTACATATGTATGCCAAGTTATCGATACCATCGTGAAGAAAGACACAGAAAGATCAAGTTGTCTTGTTGGTGGAGACCATTGAGCCGAAGGAATGAGTGAGTGCACTGCAAGTCAACTTATAAGAAGCCCTCTGGCACCAAGACAGAGATGATTGGTATTTTAGTTCCTAAGAAAACTGATGATAAGATTGAGATGCAAAAGCCCAAGAAGCAGGAATATTTGAATCCTATTGGATTGCAAGTTGGTGAAGTCGAGTGTTCAGTGAGCGGGATACTTGGAGCCATGAACCTAATTAAGCATGGAGAAGAAGATAGAATCAAGTTAATTTTTTACCAAGTAGGATCGACCGGTAGCTTGAACTTATTGTCTCAATCACCAAATTCAAAATTTGGTAGGACCATATCATCAAGAGGTGAGGAGATTTTGCAAATTTTCAAAAGTCACTCTTGAAATCCTGCAGTTTATTTCTCTGATTGGACTTTCAGACCTTGAGTTTCTTTGATAGGAGAATTGAGCCAGTGATAGGAATAGGCAATGAGTCCTTAATAACCATAACATTTATCCTCCTGAATTCCACACAAATTTGAATCTGTTGTTTCCTCTTTCTGACTAATGCCAGTGGGTGAGATCCATTCACTAGTGTTGACTTTGAAAGAAATACTGGCTTCCAACGTTTGATCTTTCTCTGCTTGGATTTTCTCCACATATTTGATTTTCATCCTAAACAACCTTGGACTTTCTCTTGCCACCTCCTACAATTGAGTCAGTGATAAGAATAGGGAACGAGTCCTTAATTGTATCAGCATTTAGCCTCTTGAACTCGACACAAATGTGAATCTGTCATTTTCTCAATCAGACTAATTTCAGTGGGTGAAAGCCATTCACGATTGTTGACTTTGAAAGTAATACTGGTTTCCAACGTTTGATCTTTCTCTGCTTGGCCTTTCTCTGCATGCTTGGTGTTCATCCTATACAACCTTTTTTGGACAGTTTGCATCCCTGGTATAAATGAAATCCTCAGATGGCACTTCTTTCTAGTCCATATATGTCTGCAAGATTTTATGTCCTATGAATATTTGAATGTAGTATCCTTCGACACATGATCACAATTATCACCAACATTTATTAGCTATGGTTTACCTTCGGACCCAAGATTAACCTTCTCTGTTGTGAGGCACCCATGTTTGATGTTGTCTGAGTTGGGAAAAGTATGTGCAGGCACATTGTCCATTGCGCAATGAAATCTATGCAATATCAATGATGAAGATTCCCCCTCCTATTTTTAATCTTTGGGCAACCAGAAATCCATGGAGGTTCTACCCCAAATTCGATCTTCTATCCGCAGCCAAAAATTTCGTGGCCACAAGGTAGGCTTGTCCAAATTGCAGTGTCCTTTGTCAGAATATTCACATCCAACCCTTCATTCACATTTTCTGGAGTCTGAACCAAAATATTCATACAGAGTATCGACTATTACAAGTTTATCACCATTGACCATTAAGGTAACATGGTTGACAACTTTGTTTTTGTCATCTTGAGGTTCTGCCATCGTAGACAATTGACATAACAGATCATGCCATGACAGATCATGCAAATTGATTACAATCTATAAGAGGTCGTCAATTCTAACAGGCACTTGGTGTTTGTGGTACTTGTTCTATAACAACGAGCTTAGAGTTGTAGCTACCTTGGAAGCAATAACTTCTTTCATTTCTATTGCACTTATGGTACATGTACAGGCTAATGGAGCATACTTCTCCTGGCTTCCTCAGCCATTGCCTTATGGAATTCCTCTCAAGTGTTCAACATTTGAAGCTTTTCAACAATGGATTGCGATATGCTGCCTTCCTCGCTTGTGCCCCTTGTAACTGCTAAGGTGGTATCATCCCCATCCATTTGTACTAAATTGACATTGACTCTTTTGTATTGCGGGCAATTCTTGTAGTCACCCAGTCCCTGCCAATGACACATTAAAGATAGGTTTGCTCCTTATTGATATGGTTAATCTCATGCAAAGTGTCCCCATGCAGTAAACATATGGAAGACTCATGAATGGTTGCTTGGAGCATATTTGTTGTGATTTCTGCTGCCACCTTGTTGGTTCTAATGCCAGATCGGATGCTGATTTTTATATCTGTGGCTTGTTTCCTCGGGGAGATGATATATAGCCACCCTTGAGCTCTTACCATCAGTTGGAGCCCTTAGGTCGGATGAGTGCTGACCATAGATATAGATAGTCTCGATCTATTGATTGTTTGGCCAACCTGTGTATCAGCAGTACTTGATGATGTTTATTCCTTCAAATTACCTTTAAAGCATGATTGGTAACTCTATTTCACAAAATTGTTTATTTGAACAATTTGCACCATGCGTCCCTCGGTACAACAATTTGTGTGGTCCTCAGTGCAGCAATTTTTGCACCCTACTTCCTTCTCGATGTCCTCGCACCATTCCTTGAACCTTGCACAAGGCCATGATGGGTGGTTCTTTGTAATATTTTTTTGGAGACACTGGAAATCTAAGGTTCCCTATTCTTCATATATATTTTTACTTGTCAGTCAATTCAGATTGTTCTCTACGTCTCAAATGAAGCCATTGAATGTTCCACTATCTAATTGATATTAATCTTCTTTAGTTCTTCACGGATGTCTGCAAAGAATCAAGAAGATGATCATGTCTTTTAGAGAAACAGATGGACGTGTGTTTGGCATTTAATAGCTTTTATTTTTTCTACAACTTTGGTAATTGGCCGGCCGTATACATAAACTTAATACGGGCCTATGGATCTTTTGTCTCTATTTCTGGGATCCCCAACTATTTGAGCTTCGGCATCACGTTGAATCAATTTAAAATATACCTAGATTATGCTGTTGCATCCTAAGATACAAAGATTGCTTGTGCATATCATGGATGGTCTTAGATTTGGAGGAGTTCTATAAAGCATGAATATCTGCACAGAGTTTTAGGCACTATATAGTATAGCCTAACAAGAGCTATTGACATAATTTTCTCGTGTTGTTTGAGTGTATTGTTATTTTCAGAAGCTGGTGTTCCTTTAATCATGCTATTTTTCTGTTGTAACTGAATGCACTTACAATGCAATTTTGAGTCCCATTGACCGACTTTGATCATTTGTGGACATTAATATATATTTTTTCTTTTAAATTATATTTACCCCTTTGTTATATTGTCACAGAATTGGTCTAGGAATAATTTAAGCTCTATCCTATCAGAAGCATTTTCTCTCTGTTGTAACATGACTTCTTAAATTCTGTCTCAGGAAAGTCCCCCTCCTGATGAATCTCAACTTTTTACCCATCTGTATGCTGCAGGACTTGGGGCCCAGGTAATAGATTTGATCAATTGCTTTAATGATTTCAGTCTGAATATGTTGTTACAAACTAAAGTCAAGATCATCTTAGTGCAGGCTTTTGGTGTGGATAGAAAGCACGGAACAGCAATATTGCAATGAAAATGATTTTGAAGATACACTACACCATCTGTGAGGATACATCAAAAAGTAGTAATGTAAAATGCATCACAAATGAGAATATTATGGGCCTTTCTATATTGACCAGAAAAACTTCACCTCAACTGCACCCATAGTTTTACAATATGTTCTCCATTGCTCTTTTGAGTAAGAGGTAACAGCAGCTCTTTTTTTAGCAAGTTATTTGTTCATATTGGAACGTTGTCTCTACCACTTGTGATAAATTTGTCTCGAAGCACATCACTCAGTGATGCTTGTAAGCATTCTGGGTAATCTTGCATTGTGATTGTCTCCGACATAAATGTTGTTTTATAGATTACAAGCTTCAATAAAATACAGTGACATATTCCTTGTTGAGGAAATTGTTCCCCATTAATATCTTCCTACTTAGGAAGGCTAGTTAATGAAAAAAGGGAAAGAAAATATGCACAGGATATGATAATAAGACTTAAGGCGCTGTTGAGCAGGGGGAAAGATGTTTAATTGTTTTAAGTTAGTTTAATTGTCTTCCTGCTCATGAACAAGAGGGAATTTCAGCGTTTTTTTTTCTAGAAGGTACTCCTAAATTCAATAGGAAGATTTGTGATGAGAAATTAAAAGTTGAAGGGCCTTCAGTGTAAATTTATGAATAGGTCTTCATAAGAGTAATTTTTGCAGTTAGAAGTATATTTGGATTATTTTTTATTAAATTGATGACATTTTTCATCATTTTATTTCCTTCATAATGTGGTGTCATTTTTTGGGTATGCTTACGAGTGGCAAATAACTCACATTTTCATGATACATGAGTCATTGTGTAATTAGATGCAAAGGATTATATACCATATATCCTGCGTAAAATCAATGTCTGTAATACAGATTGGGCACTATCTTGCGTGGAGAATACTTTGATTGATGATTGTTTCTATTAACTTTAAATTATGCCATTAGCCATTGATGTATTCTTCTAATTCTTCTGAAACATTGTGGAAGATCTTAGATTATGGAATTAAATTTTCAACAAATATGGAGCTATCTTATTTGTGAAAAAGTGGTAAATTAAATTTAAATTGTGTGGTGGGTTTGTATGCCCAATACATGCAGAAGAACAAATGCATCATTAATATTGTAATTAAAAAAATATTTACATCATATTTAGCATGTAAGAGTGGTTGTGTCATTTTCATATTACTATGAACTTATAAAGTCTAAAAACCCTGGTAAAGTAGGGTTTATTCATGTTTCTTTTGCTCTTCAATGTCATCCGATCTTATTGTGCTTGTTCCTACTTATTCATTGTCCTTCAAGGCTTGGGTGGCTTTCTTTTTATAATGGTTGAAACCCAACAAAGTGTATTTAGTGTTTCAAGAGTTTAAGATCAAAAGGGCACTAAAGAAGACCTAGAAGTTCGTTTGAAAAGATTCCCATGAGGTGAGGATGAAGTCCCTCACCATAGCACTAAATGATGGGCTTTTCCTTTCCATTATTGTAGACTTTGTGTATTAGTGGTACATAAATTATTGTATTAAACTTATCACAGTCAAAAACATGATCAAGGGTTTTATCTTTGTTCTCATTTAACATGATGTATCCATAACAATTGAAGGGCTTTATGACCCTTGGTAGATGCTCTTGTATAAACACCATTTTTTTTTGTTGGATTAGATACTTCTTGTGTCTACTGAAAGTATTGATTCGGTTTCAATTTTTATGGCTAGCAATTTTGTTTTGAACTTTTTGACTAGTTGGTTACATCAATTGACCTATTGTTATGCCATGAGCAAGATAATTTCTTGATTCCTCCTCAAAAGACAGTTTGCGTTGTCATTGAATCAACCAAAGGATTTGTTGGAATATAGAGAGATTTAAGTTTGGAGAATTTGCTCAACACTTATTTGTATCCTTGACCATTAGCCCTTTACTAAAGCTTCTCAATAGTAACAAGGCAATGAGAAGAGTTGAACCATTTTTTTTAAAGGAGTAACAAGGTAGTTGCAGCCCCTGTAAGAACTAAGACTCTGAATTTGCTCAACTCGTTAAAACAACGATTTATAAATAAAAATTAACATCCAAAAAATGTCATAGGGAAGATGATTGAACTAGAACGGAAAAATTATTAATCGTGGCATACAATTGAAGGAGGTTTGCGGTTGTTGATGCTCCACTAGCTACATTTTCCATTAGCTACATTTTATGCTAACTATCTATACAAATATTTATATATGTCATGTTCATATTTTTTGTCAAATAAAACTAAGTAAAACATTATTATTATTATTATTTTCAATTTTAATTAATTTATTTATATACCTCACAACATGTCACAAAGAAGTGTGATGTTAATCACTTCTTATTTTTTTCACATATAAGACACTATAACAAAACGTCTCTGTTATTTATATTTTTTTTAATTACTTCAAGTTTAAAACAAACTATCATTCTTCTAAGGACAATCATTTAGTAATAGCAGTTAACACCCAAGTCGATCACCTAAGTCAATCATAAATAAATTTGAGTTACGGTCGGGTTGCCACAACATGACAATTGTAGAATGAAGTCGTCATTGTGAACCTCTATCAAACATTGTTTCATCCAAATATAAAAGGTGTTACTCTATTACAATCAACACATAGGGTAGCAAACAACATTGCATTACACGTATAATAGTAAGGTTGACAACATTTAAACTGAAAAAAAAAGAGTTTACTTCTTTCTTATATTGATGATCCTCACAAAAAGTCTAAACCTACCCTGAGGGTTAGCAATATAACAACTCTAACCTAAGAATTAAACCTTGATGTCCACTCCATTAAACACCTTGCATATGAGCTCTTGGGAATTAGGATCAGACGTAATTCTCCATTCATATGAAAGCACTGTCTCTTCCACGAGACATCATCTCAAAAGGGGTTGGCTAACTAAGCAAATGCGAGGGATAAAAATTATCTTGATTTTAATAAAGTTTTTATAAACTCTAAAAGTGAAAACTAAAAAACTAATTATTTGCTTTCATAAGTTACAATTAAATAATAAGCATTTATCTTATATTTTGATATTAGTGAAGGCAAGATGCGAGCTACTTTGACATATCACAATAATAAAATTTAGTTTTGTTATGATTATTGAGGAGTTTTATATTTTCTTAATCTAACTATTTACAAATTTTTCATTACATTTACTCTCACATCATCTAGGAGTCATTATGCAAATCAAGAGTGTTATTGCCAATGTCAATGATTTATTTAGTTATTTCCACATTTCCAACTTTATCTCAACTTAGGTCACCACCTCATTATTATGTTAGGGATCACACACTGCTGAGTCTTATGTTCTACGTGGTTAACAAGGTAGGGAAGTATGCTTACTACACAAGGGAAAGTGTCATGATTGTGAGTCATGATTGTTCACGCTCATTCCTTGAGCTACCTACATATCAAATTATATCCACCTGCATAGGCATAAGCAAGGTTAGTTTTAATTCACTCATTTGCAAGCACAAGTGTTAGTCCATTTACTACAAATCCAAATGACATTTGTTACACCACCTCACAATTGTCTCTCTTATAGTTTCCCCACAGGTAACATTGCGACTACTAACTCACTCACATGTAGTTAGTTCTCATCAAGGTTAAGAAGAGACACCTGTACACATAATTATGGATTGATTAGACTTTCCAAGTTTAAGCAAGGTAATATAAGTTCTATTACAAGAGCACAATCAACATTACAACTAACAACTAACAACTATCTTTCTTAAGTTTAATAGGGTGTGTTGGGTGAATATTTTGTTGACCAGCTAACTGGCGTTCAAAATAGTTCCTATCACCACAGCATAGGAAGATTGGTTGTTCAATGTTGCAGGTTTACCACATCCAAAGGGGACAAATCTCTTCTCTCATCAAGGGGAGGTTCCCTACAGATATGCAGGAGATGCAGGAGGCTATATACTATATATGCAAAAAATAAGACACAGGGGGTAGGACAAACCATCCATCTCTCTTCTTTCAGGGATGATGTTGACAAACAGAAGAGAAATACTGGGTGATGGGGAAGGTGCTTCTCTTCTTTTAGAAGCAACTTTCAGCGAAGAACCAAATTCCTTCTTAAATAGTAGAAATCCTGGTGAGGCAACAGAAGGAACTTCTCTTCTTTCAGAAGTGCTTGTTCTTGCAAACAGCATGACTCTTTCTGGTAGCAAGTAACCGGTAACAGAGGTGCTGAGTGACTAGCAACCCGAGAGAAAAAGACACGAAGAACAATGGGGGCACAAAGTCGTCCCAAGGCTCTTTACACAAGAAAGGAAAATGCAAACACACTGAAGGTACTTATGGGGGCACAAAGTCTCTCCACAGTGGGCCTTTAGGACACCTTCTTGATTACCTCCACTAGTTCTGTTTGTTAAATCAAATAAACAAGAATGCTTTCAGAAGATAGACATAAGAACAATCTCCTAAAGTAGCACAAGCTATAACAGTAGAAAGTCTGCAAGTAACTTGCTTTCTCATTCAATCAAAGAAATATGAATTACAATCTGAGCTCAAAGTCTCAGTAATGCCTTCCAATTTGGGCAGAGTTTCACTTCTGGTAAGGGGAAGATCTCCTTTACAAATGAGAGAATTAACAAACTTATAGCCACTACGCAAGGATTGGCACCTTTTTCCATGGGACGGCCCATGCTATAGTCAATGTCTTCAATGCGTCTCCAGTTTGGTCTGGAGAGACCATGCTGAGAACAGTGTGCTGCCATAACTATGGCGTGTCCATTCATCTGACATGTCTCCTCCTTAATATGGACCGTCTGGTCCTTTGCATATTTGTCTTTACTTCATGGAAGAAAACAGGCCGCGTCTTTGGTTTGGTGCGCTCAAAAGTCTACTCGATCCACTGTTTCACCTACTAGAAATAACTCTTTCGAAGATATTTTTGATCCTTTGGTCTCGCTCCTCTCTTCACTGCTTAAGTGCTTCTTTGCTCTTTATAGCCCTTCTTGCCTAAGTCTTTGGGGGGTCCTTTTTGTGTCTTTGACAAGTGGCAAGTTTTGCTGTTATGAAACTAATTAGAAACTTACGAAAAATGGGGTCCATGACACATTTTGCCCGAGCAACTCCAAAAGGGAAACACGAATGGAAACAGTTGTCACATTTCGCTAAGTCATAACAGGACACGTGATGTATTCCACTCTGCTTTATAATGGACACGTGGCGGCTTTTGGGCTTCTTTCTCTCAGCGGGCTTTATCCTTTATGTCCTTCAGACAATTTGTCTGAAGGAAATCTTCCTTGCCTTTGCATCTTTCCTACCGGGCTTTTGCTTTGTCTTTCAAGCGAATTCCTTCGAACAATTTGTCCAAAGGATTTCGCTTTATCTTTTGCCTTGTTCACTTTTTCGAAGGAGTTCACTTTGTCTGCTTTTGCTCGCTGCCCTTCGTAAGGGCACTTGGCTTGGTTCACAGCCCTCTGTAAGGCACTTGTTCCTTTGGCTTTGGGACAACGCCTTGAACCTGCCGATTGAACCGATCGATTGAACCAACTTTGGTTCAACGGACCAATGGTTCAATCTTGCGTTTGAAGCCATCTTTTTGTCGAAGTCTTTTGATCTCTTTGAATCGATTGAACCTGTTGAACCAATTTGGTTCAAGGTTCGACGGTTCAATGGTTAATTTCTTTGTTTTTCGCCAAGTCCTTTGATCGCTCGAACAAAATGCGTTGAACCAACCACTCGTTGAACCTGTTGAACCATTGAACCCATTGGACCAAAATGATTCAAGGTTCAACAGTTCATCCCTTGCTTAAAAGCTTGCCGATGAACATTTTTAGTTGAACCAAGGCATTGAACCAATCCTGAAAATGACTAAGCGTTGGAAACTTGTTCTTTTGATTGAACTCCCTTGTAGAAGCCTTTGAACCTGTTGAACCTGCTAACTTCAAGCATGTTGAGTCCGTAGAAACATATCTGCAAAGTCCGTAGATTTGAGTCCCTTGAAAGAGTCCATAGAAATGCACCTGCGAAGTTCGTAGATTCAAGCCTGCAGAGTCCGTAGATTCGAGCCTGCAGAGTCCGTAGATTTTTGGAAAGCTTGAAAAAAGAGGAATTTGAAAGCTCAGAACAAATTTTGAGAAGGGAAGAGAGAAGTTTTGGTCCTGTAGGACCAAGATAGCTCATATGTTGTTCCAAAAATGAGTGACATTTTTGGGGACCAACAGCTGGCTCCAGTTGGGGAACTTCCTTCTATTGCAAAAATTGATTGAAGGGAGTAGAATCCAGAATCTCCAGTGCCTTAGAAGCGTGCCATTGGGCTACGGAGTCATGCTACCTAAAAAGAAATGCTCCAAAAAATGAAAATTAAAAAGCACAAAATAGAACAAAGACTTTACAAATATACAAATGTATAGGTGAATTTATTTGGTACTTCAAGAATTGAAGTACCTTAGATGCTGCCCCTTGAGAGGCAGTGAAAATGGTCTTCTGTCCTGATAAACCAGTAAGAAGCCATTTTGCCTCCAGAATCGGTGATGGGCGAATGAAACTCTCCACCAGGAATTCAATCTCCTGTGTCTTCCTCTTGGTTCTCTTCTCTTGTTTCCCCTTGGCAAGACTTGCTTTCTAGTCCGAGAACCATGAATCTTGGTTCTCTTGCGGAGTCCCTTTTTCTGATTCTGATGGGTAGTAGCCTGGTCTATTGCCATAATTTGTTGTTCTGATAGTTTAGTCCAGCACATGTCTTGATTGTCCCCTTCAAACACCTAGCAGACCACTGGCTCGGCATCTCCTTTGTCTCGAGTAGCTCCCCATTCGAGTAACAGAGATTCATACTCGGCAGTGTTGGTGTTGCTGAACTGCAACTCGTGTAAAGAAAGAAGAATATCCCCCTTAAGAGATCAACACCAACTTGGCCCCAACACTTGTAGAGGAATTGCTGCCATCCATTTCTCAGATCCAAACATCATCAGAAATGGATCTTCTGTCAGATTTCTCTTCATTAAAGATGGAAGACCCTTTTTCATTTGCACTGCGCCCTACCAATCCTTCTAATGTCTGGTTTGAATCAATTCCTGGATCACCACCTACCAGACTTTCATCTCCAGGAACATGGACGTCCTCCATGGTCAAGAAGTAATCACCCCTGCCTGAAAACTCAAACAAAATTTGAGCTTCAAGGGCCGACGTTTGGGTCTTGACATCTTGTACCAACATGTCTAATTGATCGGGGTTGGACTGCAGGACTTCAAATTCAGTCATTTGACTTTTGGTCTTTTTGACATGATCAATTATGTCAAATGATTGAATTGGATTAGGCATAGAGGATGGGAGTTCATCCTTTTGGTTTTTGGGAGGGGTGGGAGGACTGGACTACAAAATTGAAATAGAAGTTACAGAATTGTTTGGGATACTTACTTCTTTAGCAACCACCAGGTCCTTTGGCTGGAAAGATAGAGTGATTCCACGTTCAACAATTGAAATTGCTGGTTGAGATCGCTTCTCTATTTTTCCTTTATCAGTTTGCTGAGCTGACTGGTTCTGGGACCGGGTGAACACAGCATATGGTCCCTCATCTGCATCACCTTCACTTCTGGGTTCATCCTGGTAATCCAGGAAACCAATGATGGAGTCACCAGCTGACTCTTCTTGATCCTCCGTGAAGAGGTCAGCATTATTTTCTTGATTAAACTCAGGTTGGAAAGAGAAATCATGCTCTGTTTCCAAATATCCAATTGCTGAGTTGGCTGGAGGTGCTTCAATGGCCAGGTTCCCTCTATGGGGGAGGAAGATGATTTGACTGCCCTTGACCCCTGGCAACATTGTCTTGGTATGCCTGATTTTGAAATGTCCTCCATGGGACACCCTGATGAGGAGCAAAAAACATACCTTGGGCCATTTGTCTCCTGAGGGCCAGCGCTTCATTTGCTAGCTTCTGCACCATTGAATCAGTGGTGGCTGTAGGTGAGTTATCAGAAGATGAGAAAGATGCACCTCTGTTTGAATCCCTTCTTATCTTTCTAGCCAAGATAAGGTCATCTTCTAACTCAATAGCTAAGTCTTGAGTAGCTTCAAGATCTATGCAGCCAGCACGTCTTAGCAAAAAACTCACTTCAGGCAGCTGTGAGTTTATGAAGAAGCATTTGAGGTTCTCGGGTGTGGGTTGAGCAACTCTAAGAATCTTGTTTCTCAGCTTGTCAAATTTTGCAATAAAATCCCTCATGGGCTCATGAAGTTCCTTCTTCATTTGTGTAAGTTGGGCTAGCAAAGCATGAGCATCTTCTGCAGGTTTGAACCTTGCTTCAAATTTAACTTTGATAGTGTCCCAGCCAATTACTGATCCAGCTTGCAGATGGTAGAACCAGTTTGCAGCAGCACCTTGTAGTGTCTCCACAAACAACCTAACTCCTACGTCTTCAAATTTCACCCCTATCACACCACAGGCTATGGTGAAGGCTGCAATGTGTTCATCAGGGTGGACTCTTCCATCACCAAAGAATTTGGAAATATTCTTTCTTGAACTGAGTGGTAGCTCATGCAGGGGTGGAGTTAGATTAAGTAGGCCAAATGAGTTACCCTAGGGGCCCCAAACTGCCATGATTGGATTATGAAAAATGGGGATAACACATCTGAGTGGAGTTGCCAGATTATAGGATAAAAATGGAAAAAAAACTTGCCCTGCTTCAGCTTAAAGCTTGAGACTTTAAACTGTGCTTTCTTTCTCAGTAGTTCTGGTTTTGCAGACCAGATAATATAATGGAGATGGATGAAAATGGTAAGGCTATAAATGGATAATGGGTAAGACCCAGATGGGAGTCGCTAGACTCTATAATGGATAAGGGTAGGGACTGCTTGTTCAAGTCCCCAGGAGAGTCGCCAAAAATTGTTGGGTGAATATTTTGTCGACCAACTAACTTGCGTTCAAAATAGTTCCTATCACCACAGCATAGGGAGATTGGTCGTCCAATGTTGCAGGTTTACCATATCCAAAGGGGAAAAATCTCTCCTCTCATCAAGGAGAGGTTCCCTATAGATATGCAGGAGATGCAGGAGGATATATATATATATATATATATCCTCCTGCATCTCCTGCATATCTATAGGGAACCTCTCCTTGATGAGAGGAGAGATTTGTCCCTATATATATATATATATATATATATATATATATATATATATATATATATATATATGCAAAAAATAAGACACAGGGGGTAGGACAAACCATCCATCTCTCTTCTTTCAGAGATGATGCTGACAAATAGAGGAGAAATACTGGGTGATGGGGAACGTGCTTCTCTTCTTTCGGAAGCAACTTTCAGCCAAGAGCCAGATTCTTTCCTAAATAGTAGAAACCCTGGTGAGGCAATAGAAGGCACTTATCTTCTTTCAGAAGGCTTATTCTTTGCAAACAACATGACTCTTTTTGGTAGCAAGTAATCGGTAACAAGGGTGCTGAGTGACCAGCAACCCAAGAGATAAAGACACGAAGAACAATGGGGGCACAAAGTCATCCCAAGGCTCTTTACACAGGAAAGGAAAATGCAAACACACTGAAGGTACTTATGGGGGCACAAAGTCTCTCCATAGTGGGCCTTCAGGACACCTTCCTGATCACCTCCACTAGTTCTGCTTGTTAAATCAAATAAACAAGAATGCTTTCAGAATATAGACATAAGAACAATCTCTTAAAATAGCACAAGCTATAACAGCAGAAAGTCTGCAAGTAACTTGCTTTCTCATTCAATCAAAAAAATATGAATTACAATCTGAGCTTAAAGTCTCAGTAATGCCTTTCAATTCAGGTAGAGTTTCACTTCTGGTAAGGGGAAGATCTCCTTTACAAATGAGAGAATTAACAAACTTATAGCCACTACGCAAGGATTCGCACCTTTTTCCATGGGATGGCCCATGCTGCAATCAATGTCTTCAATGCATCTCCAATTTGGTCTGGAGAGACCATGCTGAGAACAGTGTGCTGCCATAACTATGGCGTGTCCCTTCATCTGACATGTCTCCTCCTTAAATATGGACCGTTTGGTCCTTTGCATATTGTATTTACTTCATGGAAGAAAACAGGCCGCGTCCTTGGTTTGGTGCGCTCAGAAGTCTACTCGATCCACTATTTCACTTACTGGAAATAACTCTTTTGAAGATATTTTTGATCCTTTGGTCTCGCTCCTCTCTTCACTGCTTAAGCGCTTCTTTGCTCTTTATAGCCCTTCTTGCCTAAGTCTTTGGGGGGTCCTTTCTGTGTCTTTGACAAGTGGCAAGTTCCGCTGTTATGAAACTCATTAGAAACTTACGAAAAATGGGGTCCACAACACGTTTTGCCCGAGCAACTCCAAAAGGGGAACACGGATGCAAACACTTCTCACGTTCTGTTGAGTCATAACAGGACACGTGACGTATTTCGCTCTGCTTTATAATGGACACGTGGCGGATTTCGGGCTTCTTTCTCTCGGTGGGATTTATCCTTTATGTCCTTCGGACAATTTGTCTGAAGGAAATCTTCCTTGCCTTTGCATCTTTCCCGTCAGGCTTTTGCTTTGTCTTTCGGGCGAATTCCTTCGGACAATTTGTTCGAAGGATTTCGCTTTGTCTTTTGCCTTGTTCACTTTTTCGAAGGAGTTCACTTTGTCCACTTTTGCTCGCTGCCCTCCGCAAGGGCACTTGGCTTGGTTCACAGCCCTCCGTAAGGGCACTTGTTCCTTTGGCTTTGGGGCAGCCCCTTGAACTTGCAGATTGAATCGACCGATTGAACCAACTTTGGTTCAACGGTCCAATGGTTCAATCTTGCATTTGAAGCCATCTTTTTGTCTAAGTCTTTTGATCTCTTTGAACTGATTGAACCCGTTGAACCCGTTGAACCAATTTGGTTCAAGGTTCGACGGTTCAATGGTTAATTCCTTTATTTTTCGCCAAGTCCTTTGATCGCTCGAACAAAACGCATTGAACCAACCACTCGTTGAACCTGTTGAACCATTGAACCCATTGAACCCGTTGGACCAAAACGGTTCAAGGTTCAACGGTTCATCCCTTGCTTAGAAGTTTGTTGATGAATTTTTTTAGTTGAACCAAGGCGTTGAACCAATCCTGAAAATGACTAAGCGTTGGAAACTTGTTCTTTTGATTGAACTCGCCTATAGAAGCCTTGGAACCTGTTGAACCTGCTAACTTCAAGCATGTTGAGTCCGTAGAAACATATCTGCAGAGTCCGTAGATTTGAGTCCCTTGAAAGAGTCCGTAGAAATGCGCCTGCAGAGTCCGTAGATTCAAGCCTGCAGAGTTCGTAAATTCGAGCCTGCAGAGTCCGTAGATTTCTGGAAAGCTTGAAAAAAGAGGAATTTGAAAGCTCAGAACAAATTTTGAGAAGGGAAGAGAGAAGTTTTGGTTCTGTAGGACCAAGATAGCTCATATGTTGTTAAAAAAATGAGTGACATTTTTGGGGACCAACAGGGTGCAATTGAAATACTATCAAAACAAAATATGTTTAAACCCAATAATTCAAACTAACTATTTAAAGGTATTTCTTAAGCATGGTAAATTTTAGCGGCGAATATTCGTTAATTCATGAATATTTCAATTTTTGATTTTTGTGTTTGGCGATTTTTTAGGGTCCGCAGATGGATCCGAATCGTCAAAAATTTAGGAATATAAATTATTTTTGGGGTCAGTTCGCCCACCATTTACAATAATATCTTAGATTACCCTTCAATTCGCCACATATATATAGTACAACCGCCTCCGGCCCTCGATATCAAACAAGGCAACCAGCAAAACCTGAACCGACAAGGTCGAACAATCGGAGGATGACAACATCAAACATCAACACCTGAATCGAGGACCCAGATGATGATACTGAACAATAACAGTGCCAATCAAAGGTGCTGAACAATAATACCTCACGATAGTGCCAAACAACATATCGAACGATAGTGATGAACGAAAGTGCAAGAACATTCAAAGGAGTAAGGGCATGAGCAAAAGAAAGGAAAACAAAAAAATCAAGGACTAAATTCCCAAACCCTACCAAGGTGCAACAGAATAAAGAAACCAAGGTTGAAACCTTAAAAGACAAGCAACCATTGAATGTACCTCACCTGTTGAACGATATCGAAGTGATTTTCAATGGTATTAGGGATAACAAACAAAACATTGCATATGCACCTTTACATTTGTCTGGATATCCTATAGAAATAGGAATTTCACATGTTAAAGGAGAGCTTTCTGAATATGAAGAGAAATCAAATTTACAAGGGGTTTATAAAGGGAATTTAGATTCCATGTGTCAGGGGTTAGCAAAAATGATGGTGCTTCTTCTGTAAGTATTGTCTTTGTTTTAGATAAGTTGATAAGAAAAATATTAAATCAAGAAATGGTTAAGCTGCCTCTGGAAACCATGTCATGGATCCATTCGATAACACTAGAATTCATTCGAAATCATATTAGTTAGGTCAAGAATGTCTATTGTGAAGATGTGGGGTGTGATTTAGATGACAAGGATAACAAACAACAAGAGATGGAAATTGAACATGTCAAAAGTCATCCACATTTGTTAAAAGTCTTTCATATTGATGAATATACTACAAGGATGGAATAATGATCAGTCAATAAAAAACATGAAACCCTTGATAACATAAAGATTGAACTGTTGCATGGAATTCAGGATTAGTGACCACCATATAGATAGCCAAACCAAGATGAGAAATTCAGAGAGAACTCTCAGTATGTGGCAATATTTAGTCAATGGATATTTACATTGATTTGTCAATCATCACAAATGATCTTGGAAGAACATTTTCTACATGAAATCGATCTAATCCTCACAAATTCAATACCAAATGCACTAGTGTTGTGGTAAGCTTCAAGTCAACAAATCCATTGCAGACCATATCTATGATGCACATATTACCACTGAAAGCTCAATATGCTGCAAGTTTAGGGATTGAAAGATACCAAAATCCTCAATTCTCACTATCAAAGGTTGAAATTAAGCAAGTTTAGGGTTTGCTTCATTTCAACCCTCGATAGTGAGAATTGAGGGTTTTGTTATTTTTCACTCCCTAAACTTGCAGCATATTGAACCATTAGTTGCAATCTACGCATCACAGATATAGTTTGCAATGGATTTGTTGATTTGAGGCTTGCCACAACACTAGTGTATTTGGTATTGAATTGGTGAGTATGAGATCGACTTCTTGTATAAAATGCTCTCCCAAGATCATTTGTGATGATTAACGCATCAATGTAAATATCCATTGACTGAATATTGCCACGTACTGAGAGTTCTCTCTGAATTCCTCATCTTTGTTTGGCTCTCTATATGGTGGTCGCTAATCCTGAATTCCATGCAACAGTTCAATCATTATGTCATCAAGGGTTTCATGTTTTTCATTGATTGATTGTTGTTCCATCCTTGTAGTATATTCATCAATCTGAAGGACCTTTAGCAAATGTGGATGACTTTTGACATGTTCAATTGCCATCTCTTGTTGTTTGTTATCTCTCTCATCTAAATCACACCCCACATCTTCACAATAAACATTCTCGACCATTTTTTTTGCTAGCTCATATGATTCTGGATGAATTATGGTGTTACCCAATGGATCCATGACCTTGGTTACCAAAGGCAACTTGACCAGTTCTTGATTTAATATTTTTCTTATCAGCTTGTCTAAAACAATGGCAATACTAGCAGAATAAGCACTGTCATTTTTACTAACACTTGACACATGGAATCTGAATTCCCCTTATAAAACCCTTGTAAATTTGATTTATCATCATATTCAGAAATCTCTCCTTGAACAACGTGAACTTCCTATTTTTCTAGGATATAGCCAGACAAATCTATAGCAGGTCGTCAAAGCTACATTTCAAAATCCAATTGTTATACGCACTTCACTGATGTGTGATTTTAAAAATGTACGGGCATAACAAGTTCTTCAAAACATATTTTCTTACCATGGCGAATTATTGTGGGTGGGGCCGAAGGGGGAAGAGAAATCTAAAGTGCAAAATGTTTAAAATGAGGGCAGAGGGTGTATTTATAAGACTAGAGAGTCAACCAGGCAACCAGATAGTAGACCGACTGCACTGGTCACCTGGTAGTGTGGCTTGACATTATCATTTGACACAGTCTGCTCAGCCCCTCGCTCACCACAACTGTCTGATGCTTGCCATTCAATGTAAACTGTTTTGTACAGTCATTCGACACAGTTGTTTGACATAGTTATTCAGTGGATCCATCCAGTGCAACCATTCAGTTCATCCATGTTTAGTGTTGCCTTTCGGTGGTTTTGTTTGGCATCTGTCTTTTGGTGCAGTGGAACGGTTGTATAGAAAAAAAAAGAAACTGCTTGTTTTTCGCTCCTTTAGAGTCATTATAGATTCACCATCGCCCATGGAGGATTTGCCACAGTTGCAATTTAAATTTTTCTAGATTTACCATAGATTTTCAATAGGTTACCCAATAAGGCCTCTTAAAATTAACCCTGGTCTTAAACTAACAAGAGTGGAAATTAATCATTGGTAAATTTTAATTATAAAAATATACAATAATTTTTTGCCAAAGCAACAACAATTCCAATCAACTATTTTCACACCATTTCCAAGTTGATAAAATACATAATTAATTCACAGATTAAGAAATAAATAATTTTGGTGCTTTGATCATATTTTAAGCTAGATAAAAACTGATTGCAACATTAAATTTTTTTGGTGTGAGATTATGTTGTAAAATCACCTAGCATTCCATTTGAATGCTTACAATAATTAATTTACAGGTAGGGTGCGGCCGGTCTGTCACGCATGTGTGTCATTGTGAGGTGGGAGGCTAGGCATCAGACCATCGGCCCCGTGTATCCATAGTCATGCGGCTCTAGCTTCGCCGCTTTGACGAGGGTCGAGTTGATGGACCTACTAGCTCATGAAGTCATAGGTACACAACGTGAAGAGTCATTGCATAACCATGCGATTGGGGGATGGACTAGTGGGCCTGCGAGCGTTAACACGTGTAGCAGAAGGCCCGGGTCGTCACATCCTTGGCGGTTCGCTGTATGACCCGTGAAAGCATAGACATTGGGTCAGTCATGTCGGCACATGGCGGAGGGCCAGGCGATTAGGCCTATGTGCACGTAAAGGTGCTGAGCGAGGATGAATGACAACTGCAGGAATTTACTAGAAAACTTCAAGTTCATAATTTTTGTTGCAATGATCTGTGGCAAAAAACTTGCAAGAAGAACCCAGATCTAGGAAAATCAGTATCAATGAGTTATCATTACATGGTCATGGTTTGCAGATTGATGGTTCATACTTCATCAAAAATATTAATACTGATAGTATCTTAAAATTGTCTGCATAAGCCCAATGGCTTTGGTTTTCTCATATATTTGCATTAACTTAGGTGAAACAAGTGATATATGTGGTCTTGCAGAGCTAGTTCATCCTATTCGTGTTGGTTTCAACCTAGTTTGTTTGAATATTTAATCAAGAAGAAATTATCATTCTTCGTATATAGTCTAAATATTAAGCTGAATTATATTATATTCTTGTTCTGATACCAAATATAAGAGTAAGAATATAATATTATTCAACTTAAACTCAGAATATATTACATAGGCTATTATATGACCAAAACAATAGCACAACTATATCCTAGAAAATAGGATGGTGCATAACCAATAAATTTGAAATAGAAGTCACGGGGGAAACAAATAATAACAAATGAATAATAATATTTTATGGTGAATTAATCACCCTATAAAAAGCACGAGCATAAGAGCCATCTTGTCATGTATATTGACAAGCAGGGTTTGTTAGAAGAGAAGAAAGAAGTGTACAACACGTTAATCATGAAGAGGAATGCAAAAAGTGTTGCACAAAAGAAGGTGAGTGAAGAAGTGGACCTTGAATGTCGAAGTGTGACACCAGTGTATGATCAAGTAAAAAAGATGCAAAGCCCTCTCTTAATCAAAACAGAATAATCAATTCGGCCTTATGCATAACTGGCAAAGACCCACTTGGTAATCTACAAAACCCAAAAAAACCTAAAAAGCATTTTCTGATTGAAGACTTTAGTGATGCAAAAATGCATGAAAACCGAGAAAACTACATTAAACCCTCAAAAAATGGCCGAAAATAGCAGTCATGAAACTAGGTCGTGTTAACTATCAATCCTAGAGTTTTGGCACCTTCTGAATGCAATGGGACTGTCTATTTTTTCTCTGGAGACTCTAGCTGTAAAGATCTGCACAGATTTTTGAGAAATTCCATAAAACCTTTGAAAACCAAAATCAATGAAAAATAATAGGGATGCACAACAAGGATCTCACAAAGATTCAAAAATTAAATGATTGTTAGAATGGCTCTAATATTATGTCATATTGCACCACGATACCAAAATCCTCAATTCTCACTGTCAAGGGTTGAAATGAAGCAAGTTTAGGGTTTGCTTCATTTCAACCCTCGATAGTGAGAATTGAGAATTTTGGTATCTTTCATTCGCTAAAATTGTAGAATATTGAACCTTCAGTTGCAATCTGTGCATCACAAATATAGTTTGCAATGGATTTGTTGACTTGAGACTTGACACAACACTAGTGCATTTGGTATTGAATTTGTGAGGATGAGATCGATTCCCTGTAGAAAATGCTCTCCCAAGATCATTTGTGATGATTGACACATCAACGTAAATATCCATTGACTAAATATTGCCACGTACTGAGAGTTCTCTCTAAATTCCTCATCTTGGGTTGGCTCTTTATATGGTGGTCACTAATCTTGAATTCCATGCAACAGTTCAATCTTTATGTCATCAAGGGTTTCATGTTTTTTATTGACTAAGCATTGTTCCATCCTTGTAGTGTGTTCATCAATCTGAAGGACCTTTAACGAATGTGGATGACTTTTGACATGTTCAATTGCCATCTCTTGTTGTTTGTTATCCCTCTCATTTAAATTGCGCCCCACATCTTGACAATAGACATTCTTGACCATTTTTTTGGCTAGCTCATATGATTTCAAATGAATTATGGTGTTACCCAATGGATCCATGACATTGGTTACCAGAGGCAGCTTGACCAGTTCTTGATTTAATCTTTTTTTTATCAGCTTGTCTAAAACAATGACAATACTTGTAGAAGAAGCACCACCATTTTTGCTAACCCCTGACACATGGAATCTTAATTCCCCTTATAAACCCCTTGTAATTTTGATTAATTGTTATATTCAAAAAGCTCTCCTTGAACAACGTGAACTTCCTATTTCTCTAGGATATAGCCAGGCAAGTCTACAACAAGTCGTCAAAGCTGCATTTCAAAATTCAATTATTGTACGCATCTAGTTGCTGTACAATTTTTAAAATGTATGAGCATAACAAGTTCTTCAAAACCTATTTTTTTACCATGGTGAATTGTTGTGGGTGGGGTGGAAGGATGATGAGAAATCTAATGTGCAAAATGTTTAAAATGAGGGTAGAGGGTGTATTTATAGGACTAGGGAGGCGACTGAGCAATCAAACATCAGATCGACCCTACTAGTCACTTGGCATCGTGGCTCAGCGCTCTGCTCACCACAACCATCGGGTGCTTGCCATTTGATGTAAACCATTCCACAAAGTCGTTCGATGCAGTCGTTCGATATAGCCATCTGACATAGTTATTTGACATAGTTGTTCAATGGACCCATCTAGTGCAACCATTCGATTCATCCATGTTTAGTGTTGCCTTTTGATGGTTCCATTCGACATTTGTCTTTTGGTGTAGCTGAACAATTTTACGAAAAAAAAAGAAACTGCTTGTTTTTCGCTCCTTCAGAGTCATTATTGATTCACCATCGTCCATGGAGGATTTGCCACAATTGGGATTTAAATTTTTCTACATTCGCCAAATATTTTCAATAGGTTATCTAATAGGGCCTCTTAAAATTAACCCTATTCTTAAGCTAACAAGAGTGAAAATTAATCATTGGTAAATTTTACTTATAAAAATATACACTAATTTTTTGCTAAAGCAACAACAATTCCAATCAACTATTTTTACACCATTTCCAAGTTGATAAAATATATAATTAATTCACAGATTAAGAAATAAATAATTTTGGTGGTTTGATCATATTTTAAGCTAGATAAAAACTAATTGCAACATTAAAAAAAATTGTGTGAGATTACGTTGTAAAATCACCTAGCATTCCAGTTGAATGCTTACAATAATTAATTTATAGGTAGGGTGCGATCGATCTGTCACGTGCATGTGTCAAAGGGTCGTTGTGAGGTGGGAGGCCAGGCATTAGACCGTCGGCCCCACGGATCCATAGTCGATGGACTTGCTGGCCCGTGAAGTCATAGACACGCAATGTGAAGAGTCATCGCGTTACCATGCGTTAAGAGGCTATTTTTAGTCTCGTGGACGTTAAAATTTTATTATTATTATGCGATCAGGGGATGGATTAGTGTGCCTATAGGCATTAACGCGTGTAGCAAAAGGCCCATGTCATCGCGTCCTTGGTGGTTGGCTATATGACCCGTGAAAGCATAGACTTTGGGTCAGTCGTGTCAGCGCGTGGTAGAAGGCCAAGGGATTAGACCTGTGTGCATGCAAAGGCACTGAGTGAGGACAAATGACAACTGTAGGAATTTACTAGAAAACTTCAAGTCCAAAAGTTTTGTTGCAATGATCTGTGGCAAAAAACTTGCAAGAAGAACCCAGATCTAGGAAAATCAATTAGGCCTTCTGCAAAACTAGCAAAGACAATCTACAAAACCCAAAAAAGCTTAAAAAGCATTTTCTAATTGAAGACTTCAATGATGCGAAAATGCATGAAAACCAAGAAAACTACATTAAACCCTAAAAAATGGTCGAAAATAACGGTCGTAAAACTAGGTCGTGTTTATTGTCAATCCCAGAGTTTTGGCACCTTTTGAATGCAATGGCACTGTCCATTTTTCCTTTGGGGACTCTAGTTGTAAAGATTTGTACGAATTTTTGAGAAACTTCACAAAACCCTAAAAACCAATATCAATGAAAAACAACAGGGATACATAAAAAGGATCTCACAAAGATTCGAATAGTAAACGATTGTCAGCATGGCTATGATATTATGTCATATTGCACCACAATCAACTGAATAACGAGACATGCATGAAAAACCTATAGAATGAAATCTCATAACCTGAAAGAAAAATGTCTCACAAAAGAAAAGTTGTGAAAAAGAACATTATCTCATTCTCTCACTAAAACATTTAATCATTAGTCAAAAAGTACATAGGAAAGTTCCTTATATAGGTATAAAATAAACATATCCCAACATCTTTATGCATGTAGGATTATTTTCCACCAAAGACCTTTATTAAACCTAAACAAATTGACTAGACCTTATAAACAAAATTTAGTGGGAAAAAAGTCTACACCAATAGATCATATCTTATATAAAAACATATAGACATATGTATGATATTTAATAGCTTTTATTTTTCTACAAGTTTAGTAATTCACTGCCGTATACATGAAAAACTTAATATGGGCCTATGGATCTTTTGTCTCTATTTGTAGGATCCCCAACTATTTGAGCCTCGGCATCGCGTTGAAACAATTTAAAATACACCTAGATTATGCTATTGCATCCTAAGATACAAATATTGCTTGTGCATATCATGGATGGCCTTAGATTTGGAGGAGTTCTATATAGCATGAACATCTGCACTGTAAAAACCCCTGTTCTCCCTGATTTTTGAAAATTGACTGCTTTGATTGTTTTTTCTCGTTTTTGAAAGAAAATGCTGAATAAATTTATATAAAATAATGCAACACCAGAAATGATAGAATCTATTGAAAATATTGATGCCAAACTATTTATTAATCTTCTAAAATGATTACAAATAAGATCCAATAACATGCAACTAAAAAGGCAATGATATTTTGATGAAAACCTGATTAGTGCTGCAAGCTAAAAGAAACTCTGTGAATGTTCTGTGATAACTTCTGAATGAAGATATCTCCCTGAATGCAATAGATCAGCTGATATTTCACAGCCTCTGAACTGCAACACTGAAGATGGCTCGTTCTCCAATGCCTGTAGACAACTGAAACCCTTGGCTTTGTTCTCTGAAGAAGACTTGATCAAAAATTGATTTCATAACATAATGAGCTCAAAACCCAATGAAAACCTTATATCTCCTCAAGAGTTCGAATTTTCTCAATTAGGTTTCATTTAAATAAATTCGAACGTTTTTTCTTTTTTTTAATTTTTCAATAGTTTTCGAAAGCACTTTTAATTATAAAATATAATTAAAAGTGGCCCCTTCAATGATGGCGACCCCTTCAGCAAAAATCACTTAATTTATAATAAAATATTATAACTTTATATTATAAACTCCAATTAATTAATATTTAATTAATTCAATTAAATATTAATATCTCTCTCATCATTCATCCGATGCACGAATCGTCTGAAGCTGTCGACTGAGGAAGTGATTCTGAACGCTATCAATCCATACTGCTAAAAATAGCAGGGGTCCCACGCTGAGTGCTGAATACTGCTAAAAATAGCAACTTAGGCTAGAAGTGTCTGAATGAGCCCGAACGAAAGCCAACTGATCAAGTACTGACAATCTGAAGCTGAGCCAAGCTCCATCAAGAGACCCTCTAACCATGCATATTAACCTACGAGGGCTAAGAATAGGCTAAATCCACCGAACTCTGATGCTCGGAAAAATGGGGACATTACAGTCCGCCCTCCTTGAAATTGCTTGTCCTCAAGCAATCTCTACTGCAAAGAAACCCAACTCCCCGGAAGGCCCAAAATAAGAACTGTGAAGTGTCCCACACATCACTAACTGTCTCCTGTAGCATCAACAAAAACACAACTGCGCAAGCTATCCCTGGATCCCAAACCCAGAGTGAAAGTCTGTCGTGTCTGTCATCCTCAGGCTGCCACTGTGCTCTACTGCCTCCAACTTCACCATGCTGTGAGTGGTGAAGTAACCCAATGGGACCCATCCCATACTCAGTGCCAAAACTGTCACCACCTGGATCCCAATACAATCTAAATTCACATCCATCTGTCATGCGGAGATAAGAACTTCTTGAAGCATCTGCTACACTGAATCTCTCCCTGTCCTCTGCTAAACCCTCGTGGATGTGATTATTGACCAAGCCATCATGCCAACTGACACCATAGTCATCCTGTAACCATGTACCCATAAGAAAACTCTCTGACATAAAAGTAGTAAACCCTATTGGATACATATCAGCATGATGTAAAATTGACAGCTGTCCTTGCAAGTAATCCCCTACAAACAGCTGAGTCGGACGCTTGCAGCCGCTAATCCCATCATCTGAAGATGGTGAATACCCATCCCACAACGGATGGTATAACTCTGGGGCCAATCCACACTGATGCATCATCAAATCCTCCGTGTGTGGACCAACGGAGAAGTGATAAACACTCCTCACTATGCAATCAAGATGAAATGCTCCCACCTCTATCAATGGCTAACCATCATAGTCATGGGGAAACAAATCAGCATAAGTACAAATCTCTATACTGGATGATGCCCCACATATCTCCTGTGATGACGATGAAGTAGTGGCGTGATCTGTCACACAACTCTCAGAAAAATCAACTATCTCATCACAAGAGCTCTCAACCAAAACACTCATCCCATCTGAATTGACTGCACCAATATCTGTGATAGATGTAACCACATCCTCACTACAACTTGTGGAGATAAGATCCTCATCAACTGCCTTTGTATATAACTATACTGTATCTGCAGCTGGTGGAAACTGTGCCAAACTCAACTCCACGATAAGCTCCTCCAACCATGACTGTGACTCTTGAAGGGCCAACTGAGCACTCTCCAATGAGTCCATAGTCACCTCAAGCTCATGAGTGAGCTCATCAACCTACTCCTCTTTCCTCTGCAATGCATCATAACAAATGCAATCCCACTCGAGAAGAAAATCCCTGTCTGCAAGTAGTTTTAAGTAATTTTGTTTCATCATTCCAATTGCTTCTCGAAGTGCATGTATCTCTGCAAGGGAAAAACCACTATCACCGTGCTCATCTGTCAAAGGAGTACTCCAACCATAGGTAGCTAACATATAACAAGCAACATCAAAATGCTCAATGGTTGTGGCAATCATATTGTCGTTCGCCTTTAGTTGCCCAACCAAATGATGACTCTGTAGCTTATGACCCCCATACAAGTTTTTCGGTTCACAATATGCACTATGATATGAGGCTGATTCGTCATCACTCTCCTCATGATAAGCAACATCATGTGTGCTTTCATCCATGCACACCTCAACATCTAAGGTACTGCTGCTATGTACCTCAAAGGATGGCTCAACTGATAAGGTAGAAGTTGCTGGTATGACAGTATCTTCACACACTTTTACTCCCAAAGTAATTGCATGCCCATCCAAAACACGATCCTGGGATTCCATATCAACATATGAATCTTCTAGCTTGTTTTCAAGGGGCTGATCAGACTCACCATGACATGAATCATCAACATACAATGCATCATTAGTACCCAATTCTTGAGTACTTTCATGTGACAACTCAATAGTAGCATCTTGCACCTGTGAAATCACGGCTGTCTCATGTTGTTGGAAAGTTTTATCACTGCTGTCATAAAAATCAGAACTGTTAGCAAGGTTGATAACATCCTCTGAAGTGTTGTTACTATCATTTTTTGGCTCCACCATACCATTTCCTTGATGTAAAATTTCCTTATCAACCACCATTTCATTTTCAACCCCATGTCCATCTGTAGGTTGAAGATCACGATCTGCTAACTTATCTCTTTTTAACCCAAACACATCATAGAGACTCTTAGATACTTCACCAAGTCTCTCATTTTTACTTCGTGATGAGGTTCGTCTTGAAAGGGAATCCTCATACTACTGCAGACTATGGGTTAATCTTCGTTGTGAAAGCTTAAGTTTCCACTGGATATCATTCAACATGCTCTCAACGCTTGGCTGCTCGCATTTCTTTGGTTTTCTTCTTTGCTTGTTATAATCTATCTGATGCTCCATATATTGTTCGAAGTTTAGAAGCTCTTTGATCTTATCTGGTAGTGCTTTGTACTCCTCATAAGCGTCTGTTATCTCATCAGCAAATTTAGAATCCATGACAACCATTTTGCTGTCCAAGATGGCCAATATGATAAAAAGAACCCTGATTTTCTGCCTCAAGAATTTTGTCAAACAGATTGCTTGCAACTCTCTTCAACTGAAATCTGACTTCACTTTGGATTTCAACTTTATGTATTGTTTCAAATGCATGGAGAATTAATCTGAAACTTGCTAATGACTGAAATGATAATGGGAGTGCAATTAAGTATGCTATCAGATTTTCCAATGCAATTTAAAATTTGAAAAAGACAGTAATTGACAGCTACAGCAACCCAGACATTTTTACAAACAATTTGCAAGTAAACTCCAAGCTTCTTAATAGGACTATATTGACTTGAATAATGCTAATATACCAATGATGGTCGTCCCTTTTGTAAGAGTAGCTATCAAGTTCACATGACTTTGGTGATGGAACTACCGTTGTAAAAACAGAGATCTCTTCTACAGACCTAGACTGGTGAATTAATGAGAGAAATTACAACTATAATGCAATATAAAATAAGAACCTGGGTACGCCTTGTGATGGCTATAAGCTAGCATCCATGATGTACTCTTGCTGTTGTATCCTGTTAGAAGATAGACTGATAGCTGAGTGTCTCAATAACATAGACGACTTTGATTCTGAGAGGCCACGTCCTCCAATCACCCACGATCTATGTGCGTCCCTATAAATCAGTGATTCCTTAGAGACACCTCACAATTTCTTCTATGGCCGCATCAGATTCAAAAAGTGTGGCTTTGTTTTGTCTTTCCCTAGTTGGTGTTTATTTGTCTCCTTGACTATATATGCCACAATTTTTAATAAATCAATTCCTGTGTGCGCGGCTCCCTGTATTCCTTGTCTTATCCAAGCAACTTAGTCACTGAGCTTTTGTCTCCTTTTGAAGCATACGTTCTTTCCAAAAAAAACCAATTCTATTCTATTTGCTTGTCTTATCTGGAACGACAGTTCGATAAATAAATTATTTCTTGGTCCCTCGATAAAATTCAAGTCATCTCTATCTACTATGCCCAGACATGAAAGTAGCCACCAGAGTTGAACGGAGGGAATGCCGCTATTTCTCCAGGTCAGATTTAATGTCCGAGTCATCTCCCATGGCTCAGAAAAAACCACGATTTCTCTAAACAAATTTAAGCTCCTCCCAATACCTCAAAAATATCATCGAGCCTTCAGAATGCATCCCACGATTTCTTCTCCTGCAGACGCTTTAGACAAATTCGACTCTTTCAAACTAGCGGAATACCTTGGCATGAGACCGCTGCCTCAAAAAAAAAAAAAAAAAACTTCGATTTGTTTCTTGCTTCCACTGTTGAATGCTCCGACCGGAATGTGATTAGTTATATGCATCGATCTTTGTATTTTATAAAGGCCCGATAGTCTTCAGATATGTCCTCCTGATAGTATTAATATTTTTTTATTTTTTTATTTTCCCTTATCTCCTGTGCGCCTACTTCCCACGATTTGATATTCATGCAGCTAGCCTGCTGAGTGAGCAGCTTCAGATTTTGTCTTTTCTAGACTTCTATCCCCTGACGATCTCTTGTCTTACCTGTATTTGTCTCTTGCGTCTCCAGCCACAATATTGATATTGACTATTTTAAAATATCCGGAGAACAATTCCACGATTTTTATCAAACCCTTTTGAATGCTGTATGATTGTGCTTTAAAACTTATCTTTAAATCAATTCTTTCTTTACCTGTCCAGAAGCTGCGATTTCACTAAAAATGGGCCCTGCATTTTTGATTATTTTATTGAAGATCAAAGCCTTGAAGACCTGTTCATATAGTCTGCAATGTTTCATTAATCTTTCTAGCAATTTAAAACCCTAGGAGTATGAGATTCTCTTTTCGAAAACCAACACAGGATGGCAGAAAACCGCTCTGATACCACTGTAAAAATCCCTGTTCTCCCTGATTTCTGAAAATTGACTGCTTTGATTGTTTTTTCTCATTTTTGCGTTTTTGAAAGAAAATGCTGAATAAATTTATATAAAATAATGCAACACCAGAAATGATAGAATCTATTGAAAATATTGATGCCAGACTATTTATTAATCTTCTGAAATGATTACAAATAAGATCCAATAACATGCAACTAAAAAGACAATGATATTTTGATGAAAACCTGATTAGTGCTGCAAGCTGAAAGAAACTCTCTGAACGTTCTGTGATAACTTCTGAATGAAGATATCTCCTTGAATGCAATAGATCGGCTGATATTTCACAGCTTCTGAACTGCAACACTAAAGATGGCTGGTTCTCCAATGCCTGTAGACAACTGAAACCCTTGGCTTCGTTCTCTGAAGAAGACTTGATCAAAAATTGATTTCATAACATAATGAGCTCAAAACCCAATGAAAACCTTATATCTCCTCAAGAGTTCGAATTTTCTCAATTAGGTTTCATTTAAATAAATTTGAACTTTTTTTCTTTTTTTTAATTTTTCAATAGTTTTCGAAAGCACTTTTAATTATAAAATATAATTAAAAGTGGCCCCTTCAATGATGGCGACCCCTTCAGCAAAAATCACTTAAGTTATAATAAAATATTATAACTTTATATTATAAACTCCAATTAATTAATATTTAATTAATTTAATTAAATATTAATATCTCTCTCATCATTCATCCGATGCACGAATCGTCTGACGCTGTCGACTGAGGAAGTGATTCTGAACGCTATCAATCCATACTGCTAAAAATAGTAGGGGTCCCACGCTGAGTGCTGAATACTGCTAAAAATAGCAACTTAGGCTAGAAGTGTCCGAATGAGCCCGAACGAAAGCTAACTGATCAAGTACTGACAATCTGAAGCTGAGCCAAGCTCCATCAAGAGACCCTCTAACCATGTATATTAACCTACGAGGGCTAAGAATAGGCTAAATCCACCGAACTCTGATGCTCACAAAAATGGGGACATTACAGTCCGCCCTCCTTGAAATTGCTTGTCCTCAAGCAATCTCTACTGCAAAGAAACCCAACTCCCCGGAAGGCCCAAAATAAGAACTGTGAAGTGTCCCACACATCACTAACTGTCTCCTGTAGCATCAACAAAAACACAACTGCGCAAGCTATCCCTGGATCCCAAACCTAGAGTGAAAGTCTGTTGTGTCTGTCATCCTTAGGCTGCCACTGTGCTCTACTGCCTCCAACTTCACCATGCTGTGAGTGGTGAAGTAACCCAATGGGACCCATCCCATACTCAGTGCCAAAACTGTCACCACCTGGATCCCAATACAATCTAAATTCACATCCATCTATCGTGTGGAGATAAGAACTTCTGGAAGCATCTGCTACACTGAATCTCTCCCTGTCCTCTGCTAAACCCTCATGGATGTGATTATTGACCAAGCCATCATGCCAACTGACACCATAGTCATCCTGTAACCATGTACCCATAAGAAAACTCTCTGACATAAAAGTAGTAAACCCTATTGGATACATATCAGCATGATGTAGAACTGACAGCTGTCCCTGCAAGTAATCCCCTGCAAACAGCTGAGTCAGACGCTTGCAGCTGCTAATCCCATCATCTGAAGATGGTGAATACCCATCCCACAACGGATGGTATAACTCTGGGGCCAATCCACACTAATGCATCATCAAATCCTCCGTGTGTGGACCAACGGAGAAGTGATAAACACTCCTCACTATGCAATCAAGATGAAATGCTCCCACCTCTATCAATGGCTAACCATCATAGTCATGGGGAAACAAATCAGCATAAGTACAAATCTCTATACTGGATGATGCCCCACATATCTCCTGTGACGATGATGAAGTAGTGACGTGATCTGTCACACAACTCTCAGAAAAATCAACTATCTCATCATAAGAGCTCTCAACCAAAACACTCATCCCATTTGAATTGACTGCACCAATATTTGCGATAGATGTAACCACATCCTCACTACAACTCGTGGAGATAAGATCCTCATCAACTGCCTCTGTATATAATTGTACTGTATCTACAGCTGGTGGAAACTGTGCCAAACTCAACTCATGATAAGCTCCTCCAACCATGACTGTGACTCTTGAAGGGCCAACTGAGCACTCTCCAACAAGTCCATAGTCACCTCAAGCTCATGAGTGAGCTCATCAACCTGCTCCTCTTTCCTCTGCAATGCATCATAACAAATGCAATCCCACTCGAGAAGAAAATCCCTGTCTGCAAGTAGTTTTAAGTAATTTTGTTTCATCATTCCAATTGCTTCTCGAAGTGCATGTATCTCTGCAAGGGAAAAACCACTATCACCATGCTCATCTGTTAAAGGAGTACTCCAACCATAGGTAGCTAACATCTGACGAGCAACATCAAAATGCTCAATGGTTGTGGCAATCATATTGTCATTCGCCTTTAGTTGCCCAACCAAATGATGACTCTGTAGCTTATGACCCCCATACAAGTTTTTCGGTTCACAATATGCACTATGATATGAGGCTGATTCGTCATCACTCTCCTCATGATAAGCAACATCATGTGTGCTTTCATCCATGCACACCTCAACATCTAAGGTACTGTTGCTATGTACCTCAAAGGATGGCTCAACTGATAAGGTAGAAGTTGCTGGTATGACAGTATCTTCACACACTTCTACTCCCAAAGTAACTACATGCCCATCCAAAACACGATCCTGGGATTCCATATCAACATATGTATCTTCTAGCTTGTTTTCAAGGGGCTGATCAGACTCACCATGACATGAATCATCAACATACAATGCATCATTAGTACCCAATTCTTGAGTACTTTCATGTGACAACTCAATAGTAGCGTCTTGCACCTGTGAAATTACGGCTGTCTCATGTTGTTGGAAAGTTTTATCACTGCTGTCATAAAAATCAGAATTGTTAGCAAGGTTGAAAACATCCTCTGAAGTGTTGTTACTATCATTTTGTGGCTCCACCATACCATTTCCTTGATGTAAAATTTCCTTATCAACCACCATTTCATTTTCAACCCCATGTCCATCTGTAGGTTGAAGATCACGATCTGCTAACTTATCTCTTTTTAACCCAAACACATCATAGAGACTCTTAGATACTTCACCAAGTCTCTCATTTTTACTTCGTGATGAGGTTCGTCTTGAAAGGGAATCCTCATACTACTGCAGACTATGGGTTAATCTTCATTGTGAAAGCTTAAGTTTCCACTGGATATCATTCAACATGCTCTCAACGCTTGGCTGCTCGCATTTCTTTGGTTTTCTTCTTTGCTTGTTATAATCTATCTGATGCTCCATATATTGTTCAAAGTTTAGAAGCTCTTTGATCTTATCTGGTAGTGCTTTGTACTTCTCATAAGTGTCTGTTATCTCATTAGCAAATTTAGAAGCCATGACAACCATTTTGCTGTCCAAGATGGCCAATATGATAAAAAGAACCCTGATTTTCTGCCTCAAGAATTTTGTCAAACAGATTGCTTGCAACTCTCTTCAACTAAAATCTGACTTCACTTTGGATTTCGACTTTATGTATTGTTTCAAATGCATGGAGAATTAATCTGAAACTTGCTAATGACTAAAATGATAATGGGAGTGCAATTAAGTATGCTATCAGATTTTCCAATGCAATTTAAAATTTGAAAAAGACAGTAATTGACAGCTACAGCAACCCAGACATTTTTACAAACAATTTGCAAGTAAACTCCAAGCTTCTTAATAGGACTATATTGACTTGAATAATGCTAATATACTAATGATGGTCGTCCTTTTTGTAAGAGTAGCTATCAAGTTCATATGACTTTGGTGATGGAACTACCGTTGTTGTAAAAACAGAGATCTCTTCTATAGACCTAGACTGGTGAATTAATGAGAGAAATTACAACTATAATGCAATATAAAATAAGAACCTGGGTACGCCTTGTGATGGCTATAAGCTAGCATCCATGATGTACTCTTGCTGTTGTATCCCGTTAGAAGATAGACTGATAGCTGAGTGTCTCAATAACATAGACGACTTTGATTCTGAGAGGCCACGTCCTCCAATCACCCACGATCTATGTGCGTCCCTATAAATCAGTGATTCCTTAGAGACGCCTCACAATTTCTTTTGTGGCCGCATCAGATTCAAAAAATGTGGCTTTGTTTTGTCTTTCCCTAGTTGGCGTTTATTTGTCTCCTTGACTATATATGCCACAATTTTTAATAAATCAATTCCTGTGTGCGCGGCTCCCTGTATTCCTTGTCTTATCCAAGCAACTTAGTCACTGAGCTTTTGTCTCCTTTTGAAGCATACGTTCTTTCCAAAAAAAACCAATTCTATTCTATTTGCTTGTCTTATCTGGAACGACAGTTCGATAAATAAATTATTTCTTGGTCCCTCGATAAAATTCAAGTCATCTCTATCTACTATGCCCAGACATGAAAGTAGCCACCAGAGTTGAACGGAGGGAATGCTGGCGCTATTTCTCTAGGTCAGATTTAATGTCCGAGTCATCTCCCATGGCTCAAAAAAAACCACGATTTCTCTAAACAAATTTAAGCTCCTCCCAATACCTCAAAAATATCATCGAGCCTTCAGAATGCATCCCACGATTTCTTCTCCTGCAGACGCTTTAGACAAATTCGACTCTTTCAAACTAACGGAATACCTTGGCATGAGACCGCTGCCTCAAAAAAAAAAAAAAAAAAAACTTCGATTTGTTTCTTGCTTCCACTGTTGAATGCTCCGACCGGAATGTGATTAGTTATATGCATCGATCTTTGTATTTTATAAAGGCCCGATAGTCTTCAGATATGTCCTCCTGATAGTATTAATATTTTTTTATTTTTTTATTTTCCCTTATCTCCTGTGCGCCTACTTCCCACAATTTGATATTCATGCAGCTAGCCTGCTGAGTGAGCAGCTTCAGATTTTGTCTTTTCTAGACTTCTATCCCCTGACGATCTCTTGTCTTACCTGTATTTGTCTCTTGCGTCTCCAGCCACAATATCGATATTGACTATTTTAAAATATCCGGAGAACAATTCCACGATTTTTATCAAACCCTTTTGAATGCTGTATGATCGTGCTTTAAAACTTATCTTTAAATCAATTCTTTCTTTACCTGTCCAGAAGCTGCGATTTCACTAAAAATGGGCCCCGCATTTTTGATTATTTTATTGAAGATCAAAGCCTTGAAGACCTGTTCATATAGTCTGCAATTTTTCATTAATCTTTCCAGCAATTTAAAACCCTAGGAGTATGAGATTCTCTTTTCGAAAACCAACACAGGATGACAGAAAACCGCTCTGATACCACTGTAAAAACACCTGTTCTCCCTGATTTTTGAAAATTGACTGCTTTGATTGTTTTTTCTCGTTTTTGCGTTTTTGAAAGAAAATGCTGAATAAATTTATATAAAATAATGCAACACCAGAAATGATAGAATCTATTGAAAATATTGATGCCAGACTATTTATTAATCTTCTGAAATGATTACAAATAAGATCCAATAACATGCAACTAAAAAGACAATGATATTTTGATGAAAACTTGATTAGTGCTGCAAGCTGAAAGAAACTCTCTGAACGTTCTGTGATAACTTTTGAATGAAGATATCTCCTTGAATGCAATAGATCCGCTGATATTTCACAGCTTCTGAACTGCAACACTAAAGATGGCTGGTTCTCCAATGCCTGTAGACAACTGAAACCCTTGGCTTCGTTCTCTGAAGAAGACTTGATCAAAAATTGATTTCATAACATAATGAGCTCAAAACCCAATGAAAACCTTATATCTCCTCAAGAGTTCGAATTTTCTCAATTAGGTTTCATTTAAATAAATTCAAACTTTTTGTTCTTTTTTTAAATTTTTCAATAGTTTTCGAAAGCACTTTTAATTATAAAATATAATTAAAAGTGGCCCCTTCAATGATGGCGACCCCTTCAGCAAAAATCACTTAAGTTATAATAAAATATTATAACTTTATATTATAAACTCCAATTAATTAATATTTAATTAATTTAATTAAATATTAATATCTCTCTCATCATTCATCCGATGCATGAACCGTCTGAAGCTGTCGACTGAGGAAGTGATTCTGAACGCTATCAATTCATACTGCTAAAAATAGCGGGGGTCCCACGCTGAGTGCTGAATACTGCTAAAAATAGCAACTCAGGTTAGAAGTGTCCGAATGAGCCCGAACGAAAGCCAACTGATCAAGTACTGACACTCTAACGCTGAGCCAAGCTCCATCAAGAGACCCTCTAACCATGCATATTAACCTACGAGGGCTAAGAATAGGCTAAATCCACCGAACTCTGATGCTCGCAAAAATGGGGACATTACATGCACAGAGTTTTAGGCATTATATAGTATAGCCTAACAAGAGCTATTGACATAATTTCCTTGTGTTGTTTGAGTGTATTCTTATTTTCAGAAGCTGGGGTTCCTTTAATCATGCTATTTTTCTGTTGCAACTGAATACACTTTTGAGTCCCATTGACCCAGTTTGATTATTTGTGGTCATTAATATATATTTCTTCCTTTAAATTATATATACCCCTTTGTTATATTGTCACAGAATTGATCTACGAATAATTTAAGCTCTATTCTATCAGAAGCATTTTCTCTCTATTGTAAGATAACTTCTTAACTTCCGTGTCTCAGGAAAGTCCCCCTCCTGATGAATCTCAACTTTTTACCCATGTATATGCTGCAGGACTTGGGACCCAGGTAATAGATTTGATCAGTTGCTTTAATGATTTCAGTCTGAATATGTTGTTACAAACTAAAGTCAAGATCATCTTACTGCAGGCATTTGGTGTGGATAGAAAGCACAGAACAGCAATATTGCCTTGAAAATAATTTTGAAGATGCACTACATAATATGTGAGGATACATAAAAAAGAAGTGTAATATGCATCACAAATGAGAATATCATGGGGCTTTCTATATTGACCAGAAATACTTCACCTCAACTGCACCCCTAGTTTTACAATATGTTCTCCATTGCTCTTTTGAGTAAGAGGTAACAGCAGCTCTTTCTTTAGCAAGTTATTTGTTCATATTGGAACGTTGTTTCTACCACTTGTCATATAAATTTTTCTTGAAGCACATCACTCAGTGATGCTTGTAAGCATTCTGGGTAATCTTGCTTTGTGATTGTCTCCGACATAAATGTTGTTTTATAGATTACAAGCTTCAATAAAATACAGTGACATATTTCTTGTTGAGGAATTTGTTCCCCATTAATATCTTCCTACTTAGGAAGGCTAGTTAGTGAAAAAAGGAAAATAAAATTTGCACAGGATATGCTAATAAGATCCAGGCGCTGTTGAGCAAGGGGAAAAGATGTTCAATTGTTCTAAGTTAGATTGTTTTCCTGCTCATGAGCAAGAGGGAATTTCAGCCTTTTTTTTTTCGTGAAGTTACTCCTAAACTCAATAGGCAGATTTGTGATGAGAAATTAAAAGTTGAAGGGCCTTCAGTGTAAATTTATGAATAGGTTTTCTTCATCTTCATAAGAAGTAATTTTTGCAGTTAGAAGTATATTTGGATTATTTTTTATTAAATTGGTAGACATTTTTCATCATTTTCTTTACCTTCATAATGTGATGTCATATATATATATTGGAAAGGTACTATTACAAAAGGTTTTGGTGTTTTGGCTATGCTTATGACTAGCAATAACTCACATTTGCATGATACATGAGTCTGTGTGTAATTAGATGCAAATAATTATATGCCATATATCCTGCGTAAAATCAATGTATGTAATACAGAATGTGCACTATCTTGCATGGAGAATACTTTGATTGAGGATCGTTTCTATTACAACTTTGAATTATGCCATTAACCATTATGTATTCTAAAACAATGTGGAATATCTTAGATTATGGTATTAAAATTTCAATAAATATGGAGCTATCTTATTTGTGAAATAGTGGTAATTTAAATTTAAATTGTAATCAGAGGTGAAAAGGTAAGAAGCTTCGTTGGACGGATGAGGTTGGAGGGTATGGAGAACTTATGGCTTGCGGGCTTTTAGGGTTTCAATAGAGACCACCGATCTGATACTACAATGTAGAGACCATAACTCTTATTTGAAAACATAATTTAAAAAAAAAAAAAATTGTTTGTGGATATAACTCAGGTATACTTTATCATATCGGATATCTTTTGTCAAACAGACAAGCATCTAACCATACAGGGTAGGCATTCCTTTGTCAAACGGGCAAGCCTCCAACCAGAGGGATTAGGTATTCTTTTACCAAACAGGTAAGTGTCTAATTAAACGGATTAGGTATCTACACAAGAGTAGGTTATGCTCTGTTCAGAGACTTGACTCATTGGGATCAATTGGACCCTGAGTCGCTCACTATTCACCACTCATCTCTACTTAGATAAGCATTAAGGTCGTCGTGACAATAGCATGTATAAAATATATAAAAAAAATCGCATTTTGCTTCGGAATTTGGCCTAAAACCTCAGAAACGACGACAATCCAACTGGGTTCCTTCCGAGTATAACACAAAATTCTTATCTTTGCTTTATTTATGTAGACTAAGGTCTTATTATAATGGTCTTGCCTTTTCATTTAACTTTAATTTTGTTTAGCGCACAACTTCAAACCCCATCTTATTTACCTGCATATTGGAAGCATTCTTCGCTTCACAAACTGCCTACATACCTATGTCCGAACAGGGTCAAGGTTTAGTATGCATGTAGTTCTGTTTTTTATTCTAAGTTTCATGTGAACTGTAAATCTGGGTATGCAGCGCTTTCTAGGGCACAGTTTTCCAGACAGTTTATCTATGATTGCTACCCAAATGCGAGTGTAAAAATATCAATTTAAGTCACTGAATATTTGTTTAACTAAACTAACCTTAAATCTTAACAAAAAATAGAAATGAACATTGCAAGCTACATCCCATTTTTACTTTTTGTTTACAATGGTTTTGATCCTTTCTTTAGATAACTTAATCCGTATAATTGTTCTTGCCAAAGTTTCGTTCTCTAAAAGCTATATGGTTGTTGGTTTCTTGATAATAATTGATTTAACATTTTCAATTATGGTTTTCATTGCTCCTTTTCGATGGCACCGAGTTTTAAGTAAGAAATGTACTTTCTCTATTTTGTTTCATAAATTCACAAGTCAGAATTGTCTAAGATAGTTGAAATCGTTTTCTTATTTTGATTAGTGTTATTGACTAAGAGAGATTATCCCACCCCTTGATTTTAATGACACGACATGATCCTTATTTCTCTCCGACGGTTTATAGGGATGATGCCTAGATGTCATTGCAGCGATGATAGGCTATGGATGCAGTAGCTCAAACGTGACGATATTACCAGTAAACATGAGCTAGAGGCACTGTTTAATACCGAAAGCTACATAGTTTTGTTTAATCTTAAATTCTTGATCTAAGTTTAAGATTTGAAAAGTAAATAATACTTAAAATAAATTAATGCATTATATTTCAAAAGCAGATTTGTTAATAGGAAAGTAGAAACATAATCGTCTAGTTTAATCATCATGTCGATTTTCAACCATATTTATTTTAGACAATTATTTAATGAAGTGAATGAATTAATATTGGAAATCATCAAAAATTATTTTTGTTAATAAAAAGAAACTTTTCTTTTATTTGATTCTTTTAATTTTAGAACTTTCAAATAAATTATATTTCGTAAATAGTTTAAGAGTTCAATTTTTTTTTTATTATATTTTTAGTAAATAATTTTTAAGATAATTAATTAATTATAAATATTAAAATAAAACCAATCTAACCTAAAGTCCACCCTACGTATTAAATCCATGCATGCAAATCTGATAACACTTGTTAACTAGACCTTCTACCATGCCACAGGGGGAGGGAAAACAATTATAAACTTTCAGTTATAAAATATCCTTCTTTCAGTTTGGAGTAATTCGCTCCACCTCCCGAAGTTCTACGCCACCTTAACACATGCAAATAACAAGAGACTGTCATTTAAGAATGAGTTAAGCTAATCAAACAGAAAATTGAGAGAAGTTTGTAAAAACAATTATAAATTGATATCAACGTAGAAGTAAAAGGATCAGAAAAAAAAAATAGCAGAGAGGATCGGCGCTTGGGAAGGAGAGAGAGATGCTTTGCAAGGAGGAGGAGACAATTTGACAGGGGAGAGAGACGCTTTGAAGAGGGGGATCGACGCAAAAATGGAGGGAGGAGAAAGATATCTCAAAAGTGGAGGGAGGAAGGATGCTTGCAACGCCATATCAAGTTTTGTTTCATTTATTTATTTATTTACTCTGCTAAGATCAACATGCCACCATTTACTTATTCTCAGCTGCTTTCAATTCAAGCGAATTCACATTCCATTTCAGTGAAAGATTTCAACGGCAAAGGTAAATATTTTATTTATTTAAAATATAAGGTTTAAAAAAATTGTTTTATTTAATTTGTAAAATAAATGATTTTATTTTATTTTATTGAGAATGAAAGGTCGATATTTTGTTTTATTTAAATTTTTAAAATAAATATTATTTAAATTGGAAGTAAATAATTTATTTTATTTAAATGGTAAGGCAGATTATATTATTTTATTTAAATTGTAAAATAAATAATTTATTTTATTTAAAACAGAGGGTAAATAATATGTATTATTTAAATTGAAAGGTAGATATTTTATTTTATTTAACATTGTAGAATAAATATTTTATTTTATTTAAATTATAAGGTAAATAATTTATTTAATTTAAATTGTAAGAGAAATATTTTATTTTATTTAAATTGTAAGATGAATATAATATTTCATTTAAATCGTTAAGGAAAAAAAATATATCCTTCATTTTAAGGTTGAACCCTCAAATTTTAGAACCCTATTTTCAAATGTATGAAGGATTTATCTAAATTTAATTTCAATTAAATTGTACCTTACTTTCACAATTTCCCATCGATGACCTGATAGCTCTTTGAAATCAACACAAAAGTTAACTTAAAAATCAACTCATCCTATCACAAATACTAAATGAGGTCCAAAACAACTTAAAATATAAGCACGAGTCTACAGTGTGGGAAGAGAGGTCGTGACAATTTCAACCTACCTCTTATCACATCTTCGATCTATCCAATCTAGGCGGGAGCTATTGACAGCGCATTTACTGCACTAAGTTAGGGTACCCATTCACCATTTGGGTAGTTAGTCACCAACTGTTATATTAAATGGTCGTCATCCTTCTTGCATCGTTTGATGTAGGTACCACTGGCGGGAACCAAAGAAGCCATGGTGTTGAAACAAGCTCAAAAGTTTGTCCCAAAATTTTACCACAAGATATTGATTCTGAGTCCAATGCTCCTCTTCTAGATATGGTTCTAGATTTACCAGAGTTTGATAAACCCTGTCATTATTTTAAATTTTTTACCTTAGTTGCTTACTATGTGGGTCAAGTTCCTTCGAAGAGCCTTTTGAAACAATAGGTTCACAACCATTGGCAAGGCCATGGGGTAAAACTGGAAGGAGTTCAAAACTTCATCAAGGGTTTCTTCTTATTTCGTTTCATAAACCCTGAACATTGTAGAGCCATTATTAACCATGGCCCATGGTTTATTCACAACACCTTGGTTGTTTTTTTTATATTGGATCGGAGACTTCCAAGTCTCTGAGTAAGATAAGTTTAAAATATCGACATGGGTAGAGTTTCTAGGGTTATCTCTATCTCTGTGGAACTTTGTCGACTAGATTTTCAAGCCTTTGGGTTGTTTTATCTGCCATGAGCAACCTAAGTTCTATGCAACCTGACCTCAGAGAAGGGTTTGTGTCAATATTGTCATCGCTAAAGACCTTAAATAATCCATTGACATTTAAGTGGGCAACAACCAGTTCTTTTAGCATGTACTCTATATTAACCTTTCGAACACTTGTTTCATGTGTCAGGGTTTGGACCACATGATTAGGGAATGTCCTCTGATGATCCTCACACCTGTGATCCCTCTGGACAAAAGTGGCTTTGAGACAAAAGGTTTTCAACATAAAAAATACTATTACCCGTGGTAATGTTAGACCTCAGCTAGTTGTGATGTCTCAAAATTAATAATTAGTTTAATAACATGTTATTAGTAACATAAATAAATGTAAATATACACATTAATTTTCAAGCACCACTGTTGTCTGTTACATTCAAATAATTTTGAGACTGAATCACTACCGACCTAGAAGAGGTCCAAGCTCTTCAGCTCCTTCCGACAAAGCCCTGACACCATCTCAAGTTAAACCCCCGCCTCTCATTTCTTGGTCACCATAGGTGGTTTCTCAATTTGTTTCATCCCCATCTCCCATTCATATGACCCCTTTGTCACAACCCCTTTTAGGGGTGAATGATTTGTATTCATATTTGGGGCTTGTAACCCTCAACCATAACATTGTTATGTGTTGCTCATGTAGTCCCTCTCCCTCTGTAGATGAGGATTATGTGCCAAATAAAAGACAACCCTTTAAGCTAGGAGAATTTGCTCTTTCAAGGTCAGCTTTCAATCGATTTACAACCCTCTCATATCTCTTTGAGGGAAATGAAATGAATTTAAATGTTTACCAATGATAGTTTATTCTTGGAATGTTTGAGGACTCACTGATCTGACTCGTAAGTATATGGTCATAAACAATTGTCATCATTTTGTTCACATGAAATTTGTAAGCATGCAAGAAGTCATTTTTTTGGATTTTTGATTCAATCTTTAGCTTGCACTATTTGGACTTATTAGGCCACCTGTCATGAGTCTAGGCATGGGGGAGTTGTCACCCTGATGGCACCTGACTTGTCTCAAAATATGATTTCTTAGGGTTCTGACCCCACCCACCGGGTGGCCTGGATTCTTTCTGAATTTGATAATCACATCATTAGCCTTGTCAATTTGTATGCATATAATGATTTTGTGTAATGCACCCTAATCTGAAGATGGTTATCTAATTCCCTCCTAAATGCACATTAGATTATGTGTGGTGACTAACATGATTGAATCTATGGAAGACAAAGGAGGTCATCTTCCCCTGAGATGGTGTGCAGGAGAATGGGAAACTTGGTTCTATATGAGAAATAAACTTGGGGTCTTCGACCCAAATCATTGCAAAAGGGGTAATTCAAATTCTTTGTGGTTCACTTGGTCCAACTTTTGTCAAGGAGAATATCGAGTCCTCAAACGCCTTGGTCGTGTCCTCCTTACTGAGCAAGATCTTTTCTTCTTCGCCCCCATCCATGGGTAACATGCGTCTGTCATTTCATACTCTTTTTTGTTTGACCACCATCCCATCTATTTTTGCATAAATTGGACCTCTCCTCAAGTTAAATCGAAGGGTACTAGTTCTACCTCAACATGCCCATATCAAGCATCAATAGGTTGTGGAACATATCACTAGGATTTGGATCTTATCCCCCAAACCCATGGGGGACATTGGTTGGATTGAGTGTCGGTTTGCTGCTATAACCTGCACCACTACCTTCCTATAGATATATGGCAAACAAGTGGCTATTTTCAGGGAGTGCATTTAGAATGCTACAAATCGTGAATATATTTGGGTTTCACAAGAGTTAAAAGTTGCACCTTTAAACTCAAATTTGTAGACTCAGGCCACCATGTGGAAGGTCAAGCTCTAGGTTGTGGAGGCTTATAAGGCCAGAGGAGCCCAACTTCAATCAAATATGCATTGGTTGAAGGTAGGAGACAAAGTAACCAAGGAAATTTTTTCTCTCCTTCGGTCAAGACAAGTTGCTGACAAAATCAAAGCCATTAAAAGTGCTTCAAATAGGCTTACCAAACTCCTAGATATCCTCCAAGCCTTTATCCATCACTACCATGGTGTCTTTATGGCACACCCTTCGTCTCTTACTTGTGATATTGGCCTCTCTCAATGCCTTGATGTGGTTCCCTGTAATCTCTTAGAAGCTCAGAGAGTTCCCTATGATAGACCTCTTAGTGTCAATGACTTTAAGAAAGCTTTTATGTAGATCATCTCTGATAAAGCCCTAGGTATTGATAGCTTTCCTTGCAAATTCTATCAAACCTTGTGGGATACTGTTGGACTTGATCTCTATAGAGTTTACTTTGAAGTGGTCCTAACCAATTCTTTAGGTCACCTCATCAATCAAGGCAACATCAAGTTCATCCCCAAGGCAGGGGATCTTGAGGTAATTACCAACTAGAGACCCATCACTTTATTGAATGTGTCTTACAAAATTATAGTCGAAGTTTTATCTCTAAGAATTAAGCGCTTCCCTTAATTGTGCAAAGTGAGAAAACTAGGTTCATTTAGCATGATATATTCTAGACAATGTTATTGTCATATGGGAAGGCATGGAATGGGGTAGAGTATCCAACTAGAAGGCCTTGTTCATCAAGATTGATTTTGAGAAAGCCTATGACTGAATAGAGTGGCATTTTATTATAGCTATGTTACAGGAACTGGGGTTTGGCCCCAAGTTTGTTCACACTGTCAATACACATTTCCAAGATGTTAGGACCTACATTACCATCAACAGATCCAGTCTCAACATTTTGAGCCCCACAGGTCCATCAGACAAGGTTGCCTCTTGGCCCCTATGCTTTATGTGTTGGTTACTAAAGGTTTTAGCTATCATTTGGCCAGTTATACTTCCAAGGGTCTGGTCAAAGGGATCTTTGTACCTAATTTAGACCACCAATTAATCAATGGCCATTTTACTGATGACTCCTTCCTCACCTTATAGGGGGATGAAGGCTCTGTCAAGCATGCCATGGAATGATTAGATATTTTTTGCCTTGTTTTGGGTTGCCTATCCAATAGCATGCAACCTAGTGCTACCATCAATCTTTGTTACCCAAACCTATTTCATTGGAGGGATATATATGACAATGGATCTTTTCGGGGGTTCAGTTAAATTTTTAGGCATTCCTTTTGCTTTTAGAGCCTCTCCTACAGAGTTGTGGTCCTATGTGTTTCAAAGAGTGGAGAAAAAAATCTCTTTCTGGATCACTAAGCCTTTAACCTTGGCCTAAAAGTTTCAGATTTGTTCTAAGGTGCTCACTACTAATTTTTATTATTCATCTTGTTGGGCCCCTTCCCTTCAAATTCCTCATATAAAAAGCTTGAAAAGCTTCTACGAGATTTTTTAAGGGCCAATTCTGAAGGACACCAGGGCTTTCATCAAGTTTCTTGGGCCATTTTTTATTGTTCTAAAGAAGCTGACGGGTTGGGGCTTATTGACATAAAGCTTCATAGAACCACTTTTGGTGTTAAATGGATCATCAAAACCTTGGAAAGTGATGAAACCTAAGAATTTTTATTGTGTCACTACATTTCTCAAGGTTTCCCTCTTGGTAGAGACCCTGGCAAGGCATAGGTTTTCACAACACACTTATTTCGCAAGTGCCTATCAAAGTAGGGGGCACGTTTGTCATGCAAAGTATTTGGAAGGCTTGGGAAAAGATCAAACCTTACCTTATTGGGGAGAGAGAGGGGTTTAGAAGCGGTCTTTCTCTAAAATCCTAGTCATTATGGTGGTCTCCTCCACTGACCTTCGATAATGTCCCTTTTTCCATGGTCCTCTGTATCAAAAGATTGAGGTTCTTTAAGAAAGGTATTCTCACAATTGGTGATTTGTTCTGTAAAGTCTCGAGGGACTGTTTTCTTGGACTTTGCTAAACGTTGAATTTCATCTTAACAATGAAGATGCAAAAGTCATTGTTGAATTGTAGAGTTCTATACCTAATGAATACTTTCACAAGATTAAAGTTTCCTCTCCTGCTATGGTGGAAGGACTAGTCTTGGCCTATGGCCAAGCCATTCCATCGTTATTCTCCTCGGTTGGGTTACAATTTTTCTGCCTCCCAACATATTGATATAGAGGCTCTTAATCACCGATGATCTCTCCAATCCCTTCATCAGGTTTGGGCCAAGAGATTTGATAATATTTGGGTGGCTTTATTGAAACCAAAAAGGCACACTTCCTTTGGTGTATTCTTTACTAGGGTTTGCCTATGGGAAATCAACTCAAGCACATAGGGGTTCTTAATCTCACTTACCTGGCTTGTCACCACTCAGAAATTATCAAACACATCTTTTGGTTTAACACACATGTTCAATTGTCCTGGAGATGGATTCATACCCTTTTCAACCCCTTCAACCTTGAAATGTTCACTTAGAAAATGGCTCTCCTAGGGGACTTTGCCTTGTTACATGCAAGCTATAACAAATTCTGGCAAATTTTCCATACTGAAATTTTGTTTCAAAATTGAAAATCTAGAAATCAAGTATGTTTTAATAATGAAATTATGGAAAAGGTTTTTCTGTAACCAACAAAGAAGTTGTGATTGTTAACATTACCTCCTCAAATTTAGAGTCAAACGGACAAGGTTCGGCTCGAGCTTCATCATTTTCAAGTCCTCTTGGACCACTAGGGAAATGCTCCTTGTGTAGTCAGTTGTGAGCCACTTGATCTCTCACCTCGTCACTCTCCTCCTCGGGGTTACGGGTGCAGGGGGAGGTGCCACCGCTCTCACAGCTAGAGGTATCAAATTTGGAGGAGCTCCTCTCCTTGTTCTCATTGGGCATCTCCTCCGAGGGGATCTAACAGAGGCAAAGACAATGATGGTGGTGGGGAGGGGGTAGGGGCAGATGAGGAGGGGGAGGCCCCTCCGTAGGATAAGTTCCCATATTTGGAGCTAGCCATCTCTCCTTCCTGCCATGATTTGCAAATGCAGAATGATACCAAAGCTAACCATCAAGTTAATGGTTGGGACCCCCTCCCTGTGGATGAAGACCCCCAACCCAGGTTCACTGGGGAGGGAAGCCTCAGGGCCCTTCAACTCCACCTCCTCTTTCGAATGCCATGTTTGTAGCTACTACTTAGCGTGTTCCTTGATGTTTGTGTTATTTTATTATCATTTTTTGATTGATATACACTTGAGTTAATTTAACTATGATTTTTTGTTGGGTTATGACTAGTTATTTTAGACTTTAGTTTCCCCTGAAATTTTTTAAGCTTGATTTGATATTCAAGGTGACTTTTCCACCTATTTTTTTGTATAACTAACATTGCACTATTAATTTTTTCTTTAAATTAATAAAAATGCTTTTCAATTAAAAAAAATTAAATTGTATGGTAGACTTTATATGCCCAATATATACATAAGAACAAATGCATCATTGATATTGTAATTAAAAAACAATTACATCATATTCAACGTGTAAAATTGGTTGTCATCTTTATATTATTATGAACTTACTCTAAATAAAAGTAGGGTTTATTCATATTTCTTTTTCTCTTCAAAAGCACCATATTAATTATCCTTTAAGGTTTGTGTTGCTTGCTTTTTATAATGGTTGAAATCCAACAAAGTGTAATTAGTGTTCCAAGAATTTAAGAGCAAAAGGGCTCTAAAGAAGACCTAGAAGCTCGTTTCAAAAGTTTGCCATGAGGTGAGGCTGAAGTCCCTCCCATAACGCTAAATGATGGGCTTTTCCTTTTCATTATTGTAGATTTTGTGTATCAGTGTTGCACAAAATTAATTTTGGTAGCATACAATTGAGACCCATATTATATCAAACTTATCAAAGTCTAAAACATCCTCGAGGGTTTATTTTTGTTCTCATTTAACATGACATATTCATAAAAATTATAGGGCTTTATGACCCTTAGTACACACATTTGTATGAACACTATTGATGCTTTTTTGTTGGGTTAGATACTTTGTGTTTGCTGAAAGTATTGATCCGGGTTCAATTTTCATGGCTAGCTATTTTTTTTTTTTTTCAGAATTTATTGACTAGTTGGTTAAACCAATTGGCTTGTTGCTATGCCATGAGCAAGAGAATTTTTTCGATTCCTACCCAAAAGACTTGTTTTATATCTTTGACCATTTACTCACTACTAAAGCTTCTCAATAGTAATAAGGCAATGCAAAGTATTGAACTATTTAAAAAAAAATGTAACAAGGTAGTTGTAGCAACTCTCTAAGAACTACGACTTTATGAATTTTCTCAACACTCATTTTGTATCCTTGATTGTTAGCCCACTACTAAAACTTTTCAAAAGCAACAAAACAATGAGAAGGGTTAACCATTTTTGTAAAGTAACAAGGTACTCACAGCCACTCTCTAAGAACTCCCAAAGGGCCTTCATATGTGTCTATGGCTAAATTTGATGCTTCTCCTAATTTAGATCCCATAAGATATCGAGGACACAATAGTCTAAGTTGCTATAACTTGTGTGTGTTGTATGCAAATGCAATGTTAGAACAATGATTTATAAATTAAAAATAACATCCAAAAAATGCCATAAGGAAGATATTGAGCTCGAATGAAGAAAATTGTTAATCATGGCATACAATCGAGGTAGGTTTATGGTTGTTGATGTTCCACAAGCTACATCTTCCCTTAGTTACATCTTATGCTAACTATCTATCCAAATAGGTATATATGTCATGCTCATATTTCTTGTCGAATGAAACCAGGTAAAACACAATATTTTGATTATTAATTAATTAATCAGTTTATATACCCCATAATATATGTCTCAAAGAAAGTGTGATACTAAATTAAAGTAACGATGTATCTTACAACATTATGGAATTATATTTGATGCAATTAAGCACATGAATTAGTCATTAAAGTATAAAAACATGAAGCCAAAGGTTAGTCATTTATGGTTTGGTTCAATTTAATTTCCTTATTAAGTTCAACAAGAATGTGTCATGTATAAAATTTATAAGTAGATAATTCACCACCAATTCCTTTCATAATAGCAACATAAGTTCAAGAGAAAGCTATGCTCTTAGTGGGTTCTTTTTAATCACCACAAAACATGAGCTCTCATTTTAACAATCACTTATCATTTTTTTCACATAGGGGAAACATCCAACACTTATAAATCACCATAAAAAAATGTCTCTGTTATTCATATCTTCTTTTCATTACTTTAAGCTTTTAACAAACTATAATTCTTGTAAGGATAATCATTGAGTAGTAACACTCAACATCTAAGTCGATCATCAATAAACTTGAGAGTTATATTCAATACGGTTTCCACACCATGGTAATCGTAAAATAGTCTTAATTGTGAACCTATGTCAAACATGGCAATCATAGAATAGTCTTAATTATGAACCTATGTCAAACATCATTCACACAAACATAAAAGGTGTTAGTCTATGACAATCAACATAGAGGGATAACAAACAACATTTCATTGTATTTATAATAGTAAGGTCGACAACACCTAGATTTAAAAAATGTGTTTAATTCTTTCTTAAGTTGACGATCGTCGTAAAAAAATTTAAACCCAACCCAAGGGTTAGTAATATAACAAATCTAGCCTAAGAACTATGCCCTGATGTCCACTTCATTAGGCAACCTACATATGAACTCATAGGAATTAAGGTCAGATGTAATTCTCCATTTGTATTAAAGAACCGTCTCCTCCACAAGACATCATCTCAAAAGGGGTTGGCTAACTAAGCAAATGCAAGGGATAAAAATTATCTTGATTTTAATAAAGCTTATATAAACTATAAGTGAAAACTAGAAAAGTAATTATTTGCTTTCATAAGTTACAATAAAATAATAATCATTTTATCCCATGTTTTCATACTACTGAAGGCAAGATGCAAGCAAGTCCGACATATCACAGTAGTAAAATTTAGTTTTGTTATGGTTATTGAGGAGTTTTATATTTTCTTAAATATTTATTTATGAATTTATAACAACATTTACTCTCATGTCATATAAGAGTCATTATGCAATTCAAGAGTGTTAATGTCAATGTCAATGATTTATTTAATTATTACCACATTTCCAAGTTTATCTCAACTTAGTTCACCACCTTGCTATAATGTTAGGGACCACACACTAATTAGTCTTATGTTCTACGTGATTAACAAGGTAGGGAAGTATGCTTACTGCATAAGAGAAAGTGTTCTAATTGTGAGTCATGGTTGTCCACACTCATTCGCTAAGCTACGTACATATCAAATAATGTGCACCTACATAAGAAAAATTAGTGTTGGTTTTAATTCACTCATTTTTAAGCATGAATGCTAGTCCATTTATTATGAATCCAAACAACATTCGCTACAGAACCTCACCATTTTCTCTCTCATAGTTACCCACGAGTAACATTGCGATCACTAACTGGCCCACATGTAGTTAGTTCTCACCAAGGTTAAGAAGAGACACCTTTACACACATAATTATGGATTGCTTAGACTTCCCAAGTTTGAACAAGGTAATATTAGTTCTATTACAAGAGCACACTCAACTCTACAACTAACAATTATTTTTCTTAAGCCTAACATAGTGCTACTAAAATACTATCAGAATCAAATGTGTTTAAAGCCAATAATTCAAATTAAAAAGTTAAGTATTTCTTAGGCTAGCAAGAGTGTATATTAATCATTGGTCAATTTTACTTATGAAAATATACGCTAATTTTTTTTCCAAAGTAACAACAATTCTAATTAACTTTTTTTCACACCATTTCCAAGTTGATAAAATGCATATAAAATACTATTTAATTAATTCACAGAGTAAGCAATAAATTATTCTAGTGGTTTGATCACATTTTCTAAGCCAGATTAAAAAAATGATCGCAACATTAGCAAAAATTATGTGAGATTATGTTGTAAAATCACCTAACATTTTGAAATGACTTTTACGAGTTAGAAAAAAGCACTAGCAAACTACTTGGGAAAATGATTTTGAAATGCAACCAATTTTTTTTTATATTTATCAGTACTTAAATTATTTAACCACTAACTGGTAATTTTTAGTCATTTAAAAAATAGTTAAAATCTCAGATTTGACAAATTTCATCCATAGGTATTTATTTTTCTTAAATTCCAAATTGACTTTACTAGATTAATTTAGAAGAAGATGCTTTTAACCATTTTAATCATAATTTTATACTTCAAAATTTGTTTAGGGCATAAAATGAAAGGAATTTGATATGTTTATTTGACTATTACTTCTTAGTATCCAGAAAATATAAACTCTTCATTCTTGTAAAGCTTGAAAATTCTTGGTGAAATCCATGCCTTTGGTACACTACAATTATCATATTTCATGAGAAGCCATCTAGTTTAGTGCTGTTGTTGAAAAGACACACACACACACAATTTGTCATTACTTCTTAACATCTAAGAAGATAAAACTCTCCATTCTGGCAAAAATTGATAAAAGTTTTGATAAATTTCAAGGTTGTAGCCATACTGCCAGTATTCTTGAGACTTAAAAAAAAACTCACTAGGGCTTCTTGAATTCATCTGGTATGTGTTTCTTTAAAATTATCCAGACTATTGATATGCATAGTTAAAATTTGAAGGAGAGAGAACAAATATAATTACACTTTGTCAAACAATTTGGTGCCTTCAGTATGAAGGCACATTTTGTTAATTGGATAAATGTATAATTTCATTTGTTGTTTATGGATGTTCATACCCATTTTGAAAGCTCCTATTTTGGCATAGGTTGGGAAGACGTTGGCAAAGGTTGCAAATTTTGGCTTTAAACCTACTAATTGCATTTTATTAAATGCCTATATGTCTTTTTCGATAAACCCATTACATGTATATCTTGAAACCATGACATTTCATTAGGTGGGATAAGGATGAGGCATTTTTTTGAAAATATTTAAAGCCTTGTCAAGAACACCATTTATCTAGCCATCATTGCAATCTATGATACCACATTCCATCAAGGAATTCTGTCAAATAGTACAAATGGTTTGTGTATGCTTCCAGATTTTCCATACATGTTTTCCAAGGCACTTGCAACAACATACCTAAAAAAATGCCTCTTTCCATTATATTGTGATGAATATCCATACATGTTTCAAAGTTCTTATTTTGGCACATGATGTGCCTATAATATCCCCAATGGGATTGAAATACTTAAATTTGGATTTTTACTAAATCTTATTTACTGGAAACTATATCATTGATATTTTCACTACTTTTTCATGAACTTATAGAAATAAATCAAATATAACAAATTTTTGATTTCAAATATTGAATTCTCAATTTATGTCTTATACAAATATTGTAAATAAGAATAGTCAAATAATTAAAGTGAAGCACAAGTGTAAATCCTGAATGAAGTTACCAAAATAGGCATCAAGGGTTTTCATCCTTGAGTCTGATTATGAATGAGGGTTTTCATCTTCAAATGCATTATCGGAGTGGTTGCCCAAATATGAATATTTATTGAATAAAATATGATCATGCTATTTCTCCACAAACTATCCATCATAAATACCCTTCAAGTGGCTTTTCCCAAATGGTGTGACTTCTGAAGGAGTGGTGTCCCTTGAAATCTCACATGGGATGACTTGCTTTGAGTGTTATTCCTTCATTGTGGCACCCTTTTCATGAGGGGTGACTTCATCCTTTGCACTTTATTTATTTTTAAAAAGGGACATTACAGTCCTCCCTTCCTAAAATTGCTTGTCCTCAAGCAATCATAAGTTGGGATGCTCTAAAATGGTCACTTATTTCTAGGTGGAATCCTCAATAGGTAGATATTTACAATAGATCAAGTAGTATTTGATGCTTCTGTTTCTTAATCTCTTCTCACAAACCTCTAGGATGGCTTCTGGTATTAATATCAACTTGCCCTCTTCAACTAATGGGGGTATCTCCATAGAAGGAATAACATATTGTCCAAGTTCTTTTTTTAGGCACAAAACATGGAAAACATTATGTATTCGACTACATCCTAGTAATTCCAATTCATAAGCAACCTCTCCCACTCTCATCATGACTTTATATGGGCCATAGAATCATGGCTTGAGTTTGTTAGATCCATTTTGCTTGAAAGAGGATTGCCTGTAGGGATTTAATCATAAATATACCATGTCTCCCACTTCAAATTCCATTTCTATTATCTGCTAATCTACATACAAATTTTGTTAATTATGTGCCTACTGAAGATTGTCCTTGAGAGCTTTAAGGATATCTTGAATTTGTTGGATCAAATCCTTAGCTCTCAGAACTCTACTATATGAAATGACCAAGCCATGAAGGAATTTGCATCATGCCCATACAAAGCTTTGAAAAGTGTAATTTTAATTGACATGTGATAAGAGGTATTATAACAATATTCTCCTAAATGTAGCCATTTGATCCATGAATTTTGTTGTCCTGAGACATAATTATTTAGGTACCCTTTGATCCACTTATTTACTGCTTCTATTTGACCATCTATTTGAGGATGATAACTTGTACTTGGGGTCAATTCAGTGCCTGCTAGGTGAAAGAGTTCTTTCCAAAATGAACTCATAAATGTTCTATCTCTATCACTAACAATGTTCTTTGGTAGCCCATGTAATTTAAATATTTCTCTAAAAAATATTATAGCTACCAAGGCGGCATTATACTTAGTGGGAAATAGAAATAAATGAGCGTACTTTATCAAACAATCAACAACTAAAAAGAGGCAACTCTTTCCTTGAACCATGGGTAACCCAGTAACAAAATCCATTGAAATACCTTTCCATTTTTGAGTAGGAATGTGCAAGGGTTGAAATAATCTTGATGGAAATTCATGCTCTATCTTGTTTCATTGACAAGTAGGACACTCCTGAATGTACTTGAAAACTTCACCTTTAAGCCCTTTACAAAAGAATGTATCTCTTACATGTTTATGTCTTAAAATAACTTGGGTGGGCAGCCAATGGGATGTCATGAATGACCTTTAAAATTTTATGCTTAATCTTCGATTCTTGTACCAGAAAGATCTTATTGTTATAAAGAATGAAACCTTCTACTACCTTGTATCATTCATCCCCTATCTTCCCCTCTAAGACAACATTAATGAACTCATTTTTGACATACTCAGTTGTTATGAAAGCCTTCCAATCAGCTACAATCATAGTCATGGAGCACAAATATGGTTTTCTTGATAATGCATCTACCACAATATTATTTTTTTCTTTCACATATTCAATATCAAAATCAAAGGCTTGGACCTTGCTCACCCAATTTTTTTGTCTATCATTCAAACCCTTCTAACTTAAGAAAAATTTTAGATTGTTATGATCCATCCTTACTGTTGACCATTTTTGGTCTTGCAGGCCAAAATCAGTCTCGCTTTTTAGTTCTTGCCATTTCCATGCCTAAACATGAAGGATAATGCAAAAATATGCTTCTGCATCTCATTTTCTCCTCTTGGCATACAAAAGGGCTCAACTTCAAGCACTTGGTATGGAAAGTACAAGCAGAGTTGGAAGGAGTGATTATACAAGAGTTTGCAAAAGGTGTTAGTTTCATGAGAGTTCCAAAGTTGAGTGCAAGTTTTGTGTTTTCAAACATCCAAGGAGCTCCATGATGTGTTCTCGGGTTTGACAGAGCAAATAAACTACTTCAGAGGGCTTTTAATCAACAAGATGGACCAAATTCAAAAGACCAAAGGATCATTTTCAAAATCCCGAAGGGCAGGTGCCCTTGCGGAGGGTAGGGAATACTTGCGGAGGGATCAAAGAGAAGGCTGAAATGGGGTAGAGTTTTCCTTCGAAAAAGACTAAGGCAAAAGGAAGGATTTCCTTCAAACTTTTTTCTGAGGAATAACTCTAAAAGAATCCAAGGCAAAGGTCAAAAGTCCTTTGGACATTTTGTCAGAAGGAAAAGATAAAGAAATTCAAAGGACCAATTCCTTTAGACAAAATGCCCGAAGGAATTCCTTTAGACATTTTGTCTGAAGGCATTTGTCAGAGGATTTTCCTGAAAGAAAGAAAGGGCTAGACTTTTGAAGACACATCTCCTTCAAACAAAATGTCCAAAGGAATTGAGAGGCCAAGGCAGCCCGAAGGATCCCAAAGGGTAAGCACCCTTGCAGGGGACTCTCAGTTGCCAAAAGGGGAACTTCTCTCCAAGTCCCAAAGGGACACCTTCCCTTCAAGAGAGTTCAACGACAGAGGCCCAAACAAAGAAAAAGAAAGGGGAGATATTCTTCAAGAAAAAGTCTGAAGGAACACTTCAGAAAGTGAAGCCAAAGGAAAGTGAAGTTGAAGGAAAGAAATCTGAAGGAAAGTGAAGGAATTACAAAGGGTTGGCAGGCCCACAGATGTCAAATTCATGATGATGGAATAGCCGTTGGCTTTCAAATCATGATGGCCATATGAATGTCAACTTTGAGGTAGTCAAATAACCATATTGATCTTTAAATGATTGAGCGTGAATCCAAAGGAATTCAAAGGCCTTAAGGCCAAAAGGAAGAGACTGTCGAGAAAGGAGCCTGAAGAGCCAAGGATTGATAGAAGATATCCCTGAGGGTTGAAAGAGCTAGGGAAAAGATAAAAGTTGGGAAAGGATAAAAGCCAAGCGCAGAAGCAGACAAAATAGTCCAGGTGGAAAAAGAAGGTGTCAGCACAAGGAGTTATTCCAGCGATTGAAATAGTCTCCACCAAGTGGTCATCAAGGAGTGCGAATAATGAAGGCATGGCCTATTTTTCTTTCACTTTGCATTGATGAGCAAACAATCACTAGAATGTCTTTAAGAAGTGGTCTTGTTTGAAAACAAAGGGGCATGGCCCATGCTTTCACAATAATGTTTGAATGCCAAAGTCAAGACTAGTAACTGACACAACATGTTCTTTCAGTGACTTCCTCTTCCCAATGTTTTTTAACATGGCATGGGCCACTTGTAAAAAAGGGTGCCATTGATTCCTCTTTCTCTATATATATTATAATCTCTCATTTGAGAAGGCATCTCTCATTTTGTAAGGCGAAGCCCTGCCAATTTTTCACCTTGAATCAATAGAATACATTTTTTACCTCTATTTGGCTGGATATATCTCTGAGGTTGCCTGAGTATTAACCTTATATTCAGTCATTTTCCATAATGCTTTCACGAGTTTGATACCAACATACCTGGTATAGACAAAGCACCAATCCTATAGGTAACAAGAAGTGCTGTATCTAGAGCGCAGAGGCAGAAGAGGGTTACCAGACAGTGTGTTTTCCTACAGTACCTGTGGTAAGTTCATTTTCTATGTGTCCTCATTAAGCCTCCCTATTGAGCTCCCTACAGTCTAGTCTTTCCAGTAGATAAAATGTATGTATGTCCTCCTCTAATATAAAGTATGAGTAAATGAGTAGATCAAACTTTTTTGGTGCGTCACCATATTAATCTAGTTTCTATTTTCAGTAATCCTTCTCTCTTTTCAAACCCCCCCACTAATATATTAGCAATAGTACTAGAATAACTCAGAGATGCATCAAAGGGAGCTAGCCCTTATCTAGAGATTCTCCCCTCAGTTTTGCCAAACCCACAGGCAAGAGAGGAGTCTCCATTGTGCCACATGGAAGACAAAAGCTCAGCCTTCTATCAAGGGTGCAATCCACAACATCAACACTTACCATAAATTTACCACATATAAGGTATTGTTGGAACGTGGCTAGTGCATGCATGATTGCCAACATTTCCTTGTCATAGATAGAGTACTTACATTCATGTTATTTAAGTTTTATGATTTCAAATGCAATTAGATGACCTTGATGTATTAAAACATCACCTATTCCTTCACCTGATACATCAAATTCTAGTACAAAGGGTAATGAAAAATGAGGTACAACTAAAAATGGACATGAACTAATTTCTTGTTTAAGTTTATCAAATGTTGATTGAGTAATTTTGGACCAGCAAAAGGCTCCCCTTTTTTGTCAAATTAGTCAAAGGGACAACTATTTGAGATAACCCTTTAATGAACCTTTGGTAGTAAGTGCATAACCCCAAGAACCCTCTCAATTGATCCATGGTAGTAGGAGGGGGATAATCTAATATAGCTTAGATCTTTTTTTGATAAACTTGCACTCCATGTCTATTGATAACATGCCCCAATTATAAAATATCTGACATTCTAAATTTTTATTTAGACATTTTAGCAAAAAAGGATTATTGCTCTAGTATTTTTAGCACCATATCTAAATGTTTTAAGTGTTCCTCCCATGTCTTACTGTTATACTCAAATTTTGTTATTATTCCAAAGAAGGTAGTAAAACTAGAAATATGGGTTATGGTAGAAATAATTAATAAAAGTGCACATGTTGAATCAAAAGATTGTGATGAACTCCTCTTTAGTTAGGGAGGAAAACCTATAGATAAGAAAGTACTAAAGCAAATTTGTTTGTTAGATAAAAAATTAGGTGGATTGCCTAGCACCGACTAGATCCTAAAAGCATGGGATTCCTTAGGGGTTGTCAATCCACCATGTTTAAAAAATCAAGTTGATAAACTAGAAATGAGGTACTTGCATCAATAATCATAAGGTATTGAAATAAAATACAAGAAAACTTGTTAAAAAAGTAGACTAGAAATGATCAAATTAGTGATAGACTAATTAATACTAGTGCTAACGGGTCAGGGTATGGCTCAAAAAATAAAAAAGGTGCCTGTGAGTGGTCAGAGACATAGAAAAGTATATTTAGTTAGGTGTAAGAGGGTCAAATTAGATTGTTGGTTCTATTTTTAACCACAGGTGACTGTCGATGGTTAGGGTGACCATTGGCAGTTAGGTCTGATCATCGATGGTTATGTCTGACCATCAACAATTTACTATCCAAATTATGGGCTTGTCAATAGCTGATGATGGGACTCAAAAAATGAATCCCAGGTGTTTGGTGCTAGGTTTTATAATTATAAACGGGATGAAAATAGATAAATAATAGTAATCAAATACTTGACTCACAAAAAATGGGTTGATTGATTAATAAATGCTATCAATTCATAGGTGGAATCTTGTTTGATTTTGGCATAATGATGATGCCTGAAAACTTAATCTAAGAGGCAATGGTAGATTGGCTCTCCTAAATATATTACTAATGATGTTTGATAACGCTAGATGACTTGTAATAAGAAAATTTGAGTACCTGAGCTCTTGATAACAGTTGTAGATGGATTGATCTCTTGCTGCTCTCCTCTTCTTATAGGGAAGGGCCAAGGCTGAAATAGATGTCTAAGAGGTACTTCTAATTATAAATTGCTCATGCAAGGTCTCACAAGAGGATTTTCACAACTTATATTTAGAAAAGGTAAGTGGGTGTTTGCTGGTGTTTGCATGAAAAATCCCAAATAGTTGGGTTCGACCACCAACGGTTATCCTGACCATCGATGGTTAGGTGACCATCGATGATTATCTTGACCATCGATGGTTAGGTGACCATCGATGATTATCCTGACCATCGATGATCAAGGCCATCAATCATAAGTAGCCCAAAAGGGTGATTTTAAGGTTGATTAATTAAACAAAAGTGGGTTTTTGTTTGTTTAGAGGATCTAAGGATTTATTTCAGGGTTTGACAGTTAGAATCCAAATGTACGAGATTCTAGTGTCTACATTTTGCCCCTTTTTGTTATGTAGTTTGTAGCATCAAGATATAAAATAAAAATAGATTATGGGTGTTGGCGAAGATGAAGGTTGGTTCAAGGTCAAGGTTTACCTAAATATAGGAGGAGGTGTTCCCCCTCAAATCAAGAAGCAATGAGGTAAAATAGAGTCAGGTGCTAGTTTGATAAGCGGGTAGGTGGATGAAAAAGGTTGGGTATGATAGGTTAGGCATTAAAGAAAAAACAAGTGCTTAAAATGTAACTAAGTGTGATAGTCAAGATCGTGCATAGAAAATATTACCATGATTGGCAAAAATTGAGTTCGATACTAAGAGACAAGTGACTAGTGTATTGTGTGACCGTATTTAGGTATGGTGGCTGGGTACACTTGTTAGTCTCCTAGACAAAGTCAGTGTTTTCATGGATATCCAAGGTAGGAAGTGATCCTATGAAAAACATAAATGGGCCAAGTGTCATGGGTATCCAAGGTAGGAAGTACTCCCGAGAATACATAAGTAGGTTGGGTATACGCGAGGTGGCACAAGTTCAAAAATTGGTCAACATGGAAATGTTATCATTATGGTCAAAGGACCAAGCAAGGTCATCACAAAATATGTGAAAGGTTGCGCCACACTGACCAAGTCCAAGAGGGGTGGAGAAAGGAAATCTCCAATGGGTCAATGGTTGATGGAGAAGGTAATCTCCTATGGTTGGGTTGGTAGAGAAAGATGATCTCTAATGGTTTGTTGGTTAAGGGAGAATAAGCTACTCCTTAATGGGTTGACTCAAAAGGTCAAAGTTGGTGGAGAAAGGTGATTTCCTAGTTATTTGTGTGGTGTTCAAATAGGTTGCTTAATTTGGTGTATCACTTGGTTTCGCAAAAAGGTGCCCCATTAATTATTGAAAGGGTGAAAAAATTGGTAGTTGAAGGTTCAAAGACCTAAAAATGAAAGACATATGTCTTGATAAGTGTCATGAAAGGTAAAAGGAGGAGGTTAAACACTCTGATTGGCAAAGACCATAATGGCAAGATGGGTGGGATTAAAAACATAAACCCTTCATGCTTTGCGTTGTTGTTAGTTTGTTGGTTAAAAGAAGTGGCTTGATCGTGTAGTGTCAAGTAAGCTCAAAGATCCCTTGAAAAAAGAGGGAGATAGGTGAAGATGGAACCTTCTTGTGAGACTAGTTTGTCTCTTCTGTAGGTTTCCAAAGCATTAGTGTAAACAAGTCTATGTCATATAAAGTGTAGACTGATGGATGTGGGAAGTCTACTTATGAGAGCCAATTGTGGCTTTCCAAGATTATTGCTTTTATGAGAGCTGATTGTAGCTTTCAATTTTTTTTTGTTTTTGCTTGTGGGTCTTTTGCTCATTTTGATTTTTTTAGAGGGTTGGGGAAGCTAATCGATGCGAGAAGCTTCCAAGAAATTGCTAGCTTTGACAAATGATTTACTTAGCCATCCTTCGAGGGAGTGGTCTAAGTTTATATGCTTAATTCAAATGATTTTGATAGCTATCCTTCAAGGGAGCAGTCTGCAAATGCTAAGAATGACCCATGATTTATTTGTGATTTTTGATATTGCCTTTTTATTTTATTTGTTTTTGCTTTTGCTTGACATAGACTTGCTTATACATGCTCAAGGGGTTATCTTTATGAAGGCAAGACTAAGATCACATTAAGGTTGCATAGGTGAAAAAAGATTAGGTGACAATGACCATGGGAACCAATCTCGAAAAGAGATGGGAAGTACCATGAGAATCATGCCATGGATAGAGCCATGGTACCCATAGTTCAATATTAGGTTATCACTGTGACAGATAATCACATGATTCAGTTGTAGTTGGTTGCCCCTTAAAAGAGGGAAATGAATGTGGTGTGAAAGTAAGGGATGAGCTTAAGTTAGACCAAGGTGACCAAGAACTCGGTTTAACAAAATAACATGATGTGAATGCAAAGCATTTAGGGGTTTGAATTTTGATATGCCTTAGATCCATGCTTGCATATATGGTTGACATCAATCAGGAGAGTAGATGTCCCCTAAATTACTTTCCAACACTTGATGAGACATGGAAAAGATTTAGGTTGAGAAAAAGGTGAGGTTGGTTAGGTGATAGTTTGGTGGAGAAGGGTAATATCCAATGGTTCATTGGGTGGTGGAGAAGGGTAATATCTAATGGTTGGGGGAGAAGGTGACTCTCAAATAGGTTGAGTGGTGTCTAAATGGGTTCCCTCAATTTGGTATCCCACTTGGTTCAAGTTGGGTTGATGGAGAAAGGTAATCTCCAATAGTTTAGAGTTGGTTGGTTGATAGGTTAAGGCAAAAATGCCAAGGGTTAGTTTGGTTAATTGTTAAGGTATGGTTTGGGTTGATAATTGGTCAAAACCATATAGAGGGAAAGTTCCCCCAACTTACTCTTTCCATGGATGGTTGAAGATGGAAAAATGATTCCAAGGTGAGGTGTTGTTTAATAAGAGGGTTTAGGAGGGGTGAAGATGACTTCATCGACCCTCTAAAAGGGGGTATTAGTTGTTAGTTGTTAGTGGTTAGTAGGTCATGTTTGTAGGTGGTGGTTCAGGTAAGATCATCATTATGATGTTATGGTAAGGAAAACATTGTTGGGTCAAATTTAGATGGGTTTGAGGTCCAAAAATGATGTTGAGAACATCATCCTAAAATAGAGTTGGGGTGGATAAGAGTGTCTAATTGTCCCAATGAGGGAGCTTAGGTGAGGTGTGGGTAGCTTGGATAAAAGGGTAGCCAAGATTCAAGAAATCTCAAATGGAGGGTTGATGTTGATAGATAAATTACTGATGGTTGGATTAAAAGTTGGGTTGATCATGGTCAATTGATTTGTTTTAGAGGTTGGTTTGATTGGTTGAGGGAGGTAGGATGGGTGGTTGATCTAACTTGTTGGTTGGGTTTTCTTATTTATTTGGTTTGTTTGGTAAGGTAAGGTGATAAATATTTGACCCCATGCAAAAGGTAATTGAACCAAAGACAATGTCATTAGGTAGATGAAAAATAGAATATTATAGAGGAATTAAATGGGTTTGATTTTAATTGAGGTTGGGTTGGATTTAGTTATAGGTGAGGTGTTTTGAGCTTGGGTTGGCTCCATTAAAAGGGGAAGTGGAAGAGGTGGGTTGGTTTCCTTAATGATGGTTTTAAAGGAAAGTTGAGAAGGCTCTTCTTGGTCAATAAGTGGGTGGTTTAAGGTTGATTCTTCCTTAGTGATGATTTTAAAAGGAAGTTGAAAAGGGTGCACTTGGTTAACAAGTAGATCAATTAGGGTTTTGATTATGGTTTACCTAGTTATAAATGCCTTAAAGACCAAATCTAATGAAGGGACCTTATTGTGTTGAGGGCTTTGGTCATGGGCTTACAAAATAATGGGTATAGAAAGAGGTTCAATGATTGATTTCTTGAAGACATTCAAGGCTAGGTTGGGAGAAACATAGAGAGTATTGTTTGGAATATCCTTTTGATCGATAAGGTTTTGGATGATCATCTTAAAAGACCCACATCTATCTATCACATGTCTGTTTATACAATGATACATATAAAACTCATTATCTATGAACCAAATGAGTTTTGGAAGAAAAGCATTTATGGTTTTGATTTGAGGGAGTCTAATGATGGAAGCCCTTAAAATTTTATCAAGGATTGAGGCATATGATTCCCCCAGTGGGGTATACTGCCTAGGAATAGGGTACACTAATGGCTCTTGAGGTTGCGAGCTAATTGGTTGATTTGGTAAAGTTGGATGGTCAAATAAGTTCAGTTGATTTGACAAGTTTGAGTGATTTTATGGTTGGGTATGCTTGATAAGGTTGGTAGGTTAGAAAATTTTGGTCGATAGTTATTGGTTTGATTTGGTGAGGTTGGTTGGTTTAATAAGATTGGTGGGTTCAAAAAGTTTGGTTGGTTGGATAAGGTATATAAGGTAAGTTTGTTTGAGAGGTTGGGTAAGGTTGAGGTATTTGATGAATTTGACATGTTTGATATGATACATAAGTTTGATATGGTTGGGTGGTCTAAAAAGATTAGTTGGTGCAATATGGTAGGTTGATAGTTATTGATTGGATTTTATGGGGTTGATAAGGTTGAGAAGGTGGGTAAAGTAGGTTGGATTGATAGGTTTGATAACATCGGTAAAGATGATAAGATTGATTGGTTAGAATTATTTTTAAATAATTGTTGGTTGGATGATTATTGGTTTGATTTGATGAGTTTGATAAAGTAGGTTGATAGTGATTGGTTTGATACTGGTTGGGTTGATAGTTGTTGATGGTATGAATAGGGGGATAGACCAAGTCTTGGTTTTGAGATAAAGAGGTTGCAAAAATGGGGGTATAGGTGATTGATATGATGGTTAAGGTAGGTAATAAAAATTTTGATGCGGTTGAGGTAATTGATATGATGGTTGGGATGGGTAACCCAAAGATTGGTGAGGTTGAGATAGTTGAGGTGGGTTATGACAAGGGTCTAATAAGGGTTGAAAGGTTGTTGGTTGGTTGAGGTGATGATCAAGTGGTTATTTAAAGGTTGTTAATTGGTTATAGTTTGGGTTAAATTGATTACCCACAAGGTTGGGTTGGTTAAAAGTGAGGGTGGGTTGATTTTTGATGAGGTTAGCCTGATTGTAGGTGAGGTTGTGTTAGTTGCAGGTGAGGTTGTGTTGGTTATAGGTATGGTTGGGTTGATTATAGGTAAGGTTAGGTTGGTTTTAGGTAGGGTTAGGGGCATAAGTGGCTCTTGATGAAAGGTAATGTTCTAAGGCAAGAGGGTTGTCTTCTAGGAGTCTAATGAAGTTAGGATCTCCTGGAGAGAATATAGATGGGCTCCCTATTGAACAAGGAAACAAAGATGAGGTATGTGAAGGTAAGATGGTAGAAGGTTACCAAAAAGAGTTAGATTCCTAAAAAATCAAACAAAGAGAAAGCAAGAAAATGATCAAAGAAATCTAGACACACACTATAAAGTACGTTAAACATAGAGGTTAGTTTTAATCTCACTTTTAGCTTATGCCTTAAGTTATAAGAAAGTGTGATAAAAGTTGGCTTGTAGGTCAGGTATCATAGAAGCAGTCTATGGTTGGTTTTGAGTTTTTTGGGTAATCAAAAGAATATATATTGGAATCAATACATGGCTTGGTATTAGGGCCTACCCCCTCACTTCACGGTCTTACAATGGTAAGAGTGTCAGGTGCTTACCCAATATATATTGATATTCAAAGTTTATACTCTACCAGAGAGCTGAGTTGGTTCTCCCCTTGGTAATGACCTCCAAGTAGGATTTCCAAGAAAGGGTAAGGTGACTGCTAGGTGATGAAATCTTAGTTGGGTCTTGTCACAAATTGTTTTGATGTTTGATTGATGAAAGTGGTTTGGATAGTGTGTGCAACAAAAGTGGTGCTATGATAAGATTACTGTGCTTTAATTCAAAGTGAACTAATGTTAAAAGTAAGAAATGGGTGAAATTGATTTTAAGCCCAAAATAAATACTCAAATTTTGTTATTATTCCAGAGAAGGTAGTAAAACTAGAAATATGGTTTGTGGTAGAATACTTGATAAAAATGCATGTTTTGAATCAGAAGATTGTGATGAACTCCTCTTTGGTTGGGGAGGAAAACCTATAGATAAGAAAACACCAAAGAAAATTTGTTTGTTAGATAGATAATAAGGTGGATTTCCTAACACTGGCTAGATCTCGAAAGTGTGGGCTTCCTTAGGGGTTGTCAATCATCGTGTTTAAATAATCAAGTTGATAAATTGAAAATGAGGTAATTGCATCAATAATCATAAGGTATTGAAATTGAATACAAGAAAAATTATTAGAAAAATAGACTAAAAATGATCTAATTAGTGATAGACTAATTAATACTAGTGTTAACAGGTCAGGGTATGGCTTAGAAAATAAAAAAGGGGCTTATGAATGGTCAGAGAAATAGAAAAGTAGATTTAGTTAGGTGTAAGAGGGTAAAATTAGCTTGCTAGTTCTTTTTTTGCTAGAGGTGACCATCGATGGTTAGGGTGACCATTGGCGATTAGGTCTGATCATCAATGGGTATGTTTGATCGTCGATGGTTTACTATCCAAATTATAGGCTTGTTAATAGCTGATGATAGGACTCAAAAAATAAATCTTGGGTGTTTGGTGCTAGGTCTACTAATTACAAAAGGGATGAAAATAGATAAATGATAGTAATCAAATACTTGACTCACTAGAAATAGGTTGATTGATTGATAGATGCTATCGATTCATAGGTGGAATCTAGTTTGATTCTGGTAGAATGACGGTGCTTAGAAACTTATTCTGAGAGGCAATGAAAGATTAGATCTCCCAAATAGATTATTGATGACGTTTGATAGTGCTAGATGACCTGTAATAAGAAACTTTGAGTACCTAAGCTCTTGATAATAGTTATAGATGGATTGATCTCTTACTACTCTCCTATTCTTATAGGAAAGGGCTAGGGCTGAAGTAGAAGTCTAAGAGGTGATTCTAATTATAAATTGCTCATGTAAGGTCTCATGAGAGGATTTACACAACTTATATTTAGAAAAGGTAAGTGGGTGTTTGCATGAAAAATCCCATACAATTAGGATCAATTATCGATGGTTATCCTGATTGTCGATGGTTATCCTAACCATTGATGGTTGAGGCCATTAGTCAGAAGTAGCCAAAAAGGGTGCTTTTAAGGTTGATCAATTAAATAAAAGTGGGTTTTGGTTTGTTTAGAGGATCCAAGGATTTATTTTGGGGTTTGACAATTAGAATCTAAATGTGTAGGATTCTAGGGTCTACACTTACTATATATCAATATATCAATGAAGAAAACCAAAATAAACTTTCTCAAATGTTTAATGAATATATTGTTAGGATCTTAGAGTACAATTGATTACTTTTGTATAAGCAACTAAACACAGAATTAAAACCAGAAGTAATAAGTAACTAGAAATCTGAAACAACAAATAATAGGAGATATAAGAAACAACCAATCTATATTAAACTCTTCCAGAAGGAAATACAATGAAGAAATCTCTCTCTCCTCACACCTCACAGATGTACAGTAATTCTCCCTCAAGAGTTCTCTCTCTCTCAATCAATTACAATCAACTCAATTACTGAATTGTACATGCTATGAGGATCTAACCCTACTTTATAGTATACTACAACACTAGGGTTCATGAGCCATGCATTCGCCACCCTTAGATCCACCTCTTAAATCAAACGCTCATATCTATTCTTCTAAAAATAGAATAATTTTGGAAATGCACAGAAGTCAGTGTCAGTCTAAAGATGATCGATGCCAGTCGACCCTTAATCGATGTCGGTCGACCCCTAACTGATGTCAATTGGTTCTAACTGATGCCAATTACTGTGTAAGCCCAACGACCTCCACATTAGCTCATTAGTGAAGCTTTTAGGTCCACAACTCAACAATCTCCCACTTGGAGATAAATAGCTACACCTGTACCAATACAACAACATCCTCTAAACATCTCTGGCTTGTTTCTCCCTCTTCAAGTTCAATCTTGAAGACTAACAAAAGTTGAATGAAGATTCAACTTCTCCTTTGTTATCAGCTTTGTTAACATATCAGCAGGGTTCTTATTTGTATGGATATTTTCCAGCTTCAACTGTCCATCCTCCAATACCTGTCTAATGAAGTGGTACCTAAGCTGTATATGTTTGGTTCTTGAATGTAAGGCTAAATTCTTTGCCAAATGAATTGCACTTTGACTATCACTATAAAATTTGCAACTCTCTTACTCCTTTCCCAAATCTTTCATGAACCGAGTCATCCAAATCATTTTCTTGCTAGCCTCTGTGACTGCAATGTATTCTGCCTTTGTAGTAGACAAAGCAGCAACCTTCTGTAACTTTGAAATCCAGCTAACCACCTTTCCACCAACAGTGAACACATATCTTGTGGTGCTTCTCCTACCATCCAAGTCACCTGTCATATCCGAATCTACATACCCATGTAGAGAAGTGTTTGACCCTCCACAACATAAATGCCTACTGTTGGTCCCTCTCAGATATCTGAGAATCCACTGAACTACTCTCCAGTGTTCCCTTCCTAGATTGGCCATAAACTTGCTGACAAATCCCACTGCTTGGGCAATATCTGGTCTAGTACATACCATTGCATACATCAAGCTCCCAACTACTAAAGCATATGGAACTCTACTCATGTACTCAACTTCATCATGTGATTTAGGACACTTTTCTTTGCTCAACTTGAAGTGTCCAGGCACAGGTGTGCTTACCAGTTTTGCATCCTACATATTGAACCTCTCCAACACCTTATTCACATAACCCTTTTGAGACAAAATCAAACTATGATTTTTCCTGTCTCTCTTAATACTCATGCCAAGGATTTTCTTTGCTGCTCCTAAATCCTTCATGGCAAATGTGTGAGCTAATTTTACCTTAAGCTCAATAATTTCCTGCATGTGTGAACTTGCAACAAGCATATCATCTACATACAGTAACAGGATAATATAACTACCATTATCCAATCTGTTAAAATAAACACAATGGTCAGATTAACATTTACTAAAGCCATGCTCTATCATAAATCTGTAAAACCTCAAATACCATTGTCTTGGAGCTTGCTTAAGATCATATAAGTTTTTCTTTAACCTGCACACAAGTTTCTCCTTACCTTTGACCTCAAAACCTTCCGGCTAATCCATATATATCTCTTCATCCAAATCTCCATGAAGAAATGTTGTCTTAACATCACGTTGCTCAAGATGCAAATCCTCAAAAGTAACTAAAGACAATATAGTCTGAATAGAAGTCATCTTTATTATAGGAGAAAAAATTTCACCAAAATCAATACCTAGTTTTTGTGCAAATTCCTTTACTACCAACCTAGCCTTATGTCTCATTTGTCCATTCTCTCCTTCCTTTAACCTGTATACCCATTTATTTTTCAGTGCTTTCTTTCTGACTGACAACTCAACCAAATCCCACGTATGGTTCTCTTCCAAAGAATAAATTTCCTCATTCATGCCATGCTCCCACTATTTCCTGGATTCTACCCTTTTAGACCTCCTTATGGGCATTTGAGACTCATTTACAGCGTGTTATCTGCCCAAATTTTCTTCTGATAGTGACTAATCTCAATCATCTGTGATTGATGCCAGTCTACACTCGATCGATGTCGATTCCTCCTGATCGACGTTGATTTCCACTTGATCGACGTCGATTTCCACCTGACCGATGTCGATTTCCACCTAACCGACGTCGATCTCTGTGTTTTTTTGTGAGTGATGATTTTTACCTGCGAGCTCATTTTAGATCATAACCTCTTCCAAATCAAGATTGCCTTGCTCAGAATTATTCAGCCTCTTGAGCTAATCACTGTACATCACCTTCTCATTGAAAACTACATCACGGATTCTAATAATTTTGTTAGTTTCTAAATTCCACAACTAGAATCCGAAATCTCTAAAACCATAACCAATGAAAGTGCACCATATAGATTTAGCATCCAACTTCTTTTTATTTTCTTTATCAATGTGCACAAAAGCTTCAAAACCAAAAACTCTGAGAAATGAAAGATCTACCTTTTTACCTATCCAAGCCTCTTTTGGAATTCCACCATCAGTGTAGTAGAAGGTCCTCTATTAATCAGGTAAACCACAGTATCTACAGCTTCTACCCAAAACTATAAGGGCAAACCAACATGCAACCTCATACTCTGTGCACGCTCTATTATTGTTCTATTCATCCTTTTAGCAACTCCATTTTATTGAGGTGTCCTTAGAACCATCCTTTCCCTATGTATTCCATTCATAGAACAGTAACTATTGAATTTATTACTACAGTACTCACCACCATTGTTAGATCTAAGGCACTTCAATCTCAAACCTATTTCATTCTCAACCAAAGCTTTCTATTTTTTAATGTGTCAAAAACATTAGATTTTCTCTTTATGCAATAAAGCCATACCTTTCTTGTAGCATCATCAATGAAAGAAACATAATACTGTGATCCTCCAATAGAAGCTACCTGAGCTGGTCTCCACATGTCTGTGTGAACAAGCTTTAACTTGTGCTTCTTCTTTGTTGACTGAGTTTTGAGAAACCTCACTTTCTTCTATTTTCGAAAAATACAATGCTCACAGAAATCTAGATCTATGCTTTTTAAATCTGAAAGCTTACCTTTTGACTTAAGAACTTTCATTCCCTTCTCACTCATGTGACCAAGCCTACAATGCCACAACTTTGCATCTACATTTGAAGTAGATAAAACAGAAGGAGAATAATCAGTAATACAAGTAGATAGATAAAGTGCACCTACTCTCTTACCTTTTGATAATACAAGTGCACCCTTTAAAACTTTCCAAGATTCAGCTATGAGAGTTACTGTACAACCCTCATCACCTAACTTTTTTACAAAAATCACATTCCTCTTCAGGATGGGTACATGCATGACATCCTTCAACACCCATGTGTTGCCATTCTGCAATTTCAGCTGCACTTTTCCTTTGCCAACAATTTTACAAGGCTCATCATCCCCTAAATAAACTTTTTCAAAATCTCCATGGACATAATCATTCAAAAATTCTCTATTTGGGGTTGCATGGAAAGAGGCACCAGAATCTAAAACCCATGATTCTACTTTATTATCCAAAGAAAATATAAGAGCATCCTATGCAACAATACCTACAACTTTTGCTTCTTTATTACCTTCATGCTGATTTTCTTTGTTATCCTTCAACCAATAATATTTTTTTGCATGCCCTTTCTTTCCACAATTCTAGTAGGTTATTCTTCTATTTCTGGATTTGGATCTACTTCCCATCTTTGACCTTGATTTCCCTTGATTTCCCTTCTCTCTTTGCCTTCCCCTGCTTTCAACACTTAAAGCATTACCTGATGTTTCCCCTGTGCTTTTCTTATGAATTTATTCATTCAAGATTACACTAACAACATCATCAACTTTCAAGATATTTGAAGTAGATGCAATATTACTAACTGCCATTACCAAACTATGCCAACTTTCAGGTAAAGAGTATAAGATTAAGAGAGCCTTAATTTCATCATCAAAAACTATTTTGACTGAATTTAACAGATTTACTATTGTCTATAAATTATTAAGATGACTAGATATAGATCCACCTTCCTGCATTTGCAAATTAAATAATTGCTTCATAAGATATACCTTATTCAAAACTGAGGGTTTTCATATAAATTTGCCAAAGTATACATTAACTCTACCGTTGTCTTTGCCTGTGATAAGTTGGAAAACACAGAAGCTGCCAAGCTCAACCTTATAGATCCAAGAGCATTTCTATCAAGAACATTCCATTCTTCATCTTTCATATCTGTGGGCTTCTTTGAAACCCCACCTAACAGTAAATATAGATCTTTATGATACATATAATCTTCAATCTACATCCTCCATAATTGATAATTCTTGCCATTGAATTTATCCATTCTTAGTTTACTTTCTTCTACCATTGCTTTGCTTCCACTCAATCAAAAACCCCTGTGAGTGAATTTTGTAATCAACAAACACTAACACACTCTGATACTAGTTGTTAGGATCTTAAGTACAATTGATTACTTTTGTATAAGCAACTAAACATGGAATTAAAACTAGAAGTAATAAGTAACTAGAAATCAGAAACAACAAATAATAGGAGATACAAGAAACAACCAATCTGTATTAAACTCTTTCAAAAAGAAATATAATGAAGAAATTTCTCTCTCCTCACACCTCATAGATGTATAATAATTCTCCCTCAAGAGTTCTCTCTCTCTCTCAATCAATTACAATCAACTCAATTACTGAATTGTACATGCTATGAAGATCTAACCCTACTTTATAGTATACTACAACACTAGGGTTCATGGGCCATGCATTCGCCACCCTTAGATCCACCTCTTAAATCAAAGGCTCAAATATGTTCTTCTAAAAATAGAATAATTTTGGAAATGCATAGAAGTCCGTGTCAGTCTGAAGATGACCGATGTTGGCCAACCCCTAACCGATGTCAGTCGACCCCTAATCGATGTCGGTTGGTTCTGATCGATGCCAGTTACTGTGTAAGCCCAAAAACCTCCACATTAGCTCATTAGTGAAGCTTTTAGCTCCACAACTCAACATATATGATTCATGCAAGTCTGAAAGGTGGCTGGAGCATTGGTCAATCTAAATGGCATAACCAAAAAATTGAAATTTCCATAATGACATCTAAATGTCATCTTCTAAACATCTTCTTCCTAGACCCAAATTTGATGGTATCCTATTTTAAAATCAGTTTTGGAAAATAAAATAGCTCCATGGAGTTCATCGATTAATTCATCAATTCTTGGCATCAAATATCTATTCTTAATGGTCTTCTTATTCAATTATCAGTAGTTAATTCACTTTCTCAAGGTGACATATTTATTCTTAATGAAGATGACTAAAGAAGTAAAAGGACTTGAACTTGGCTTACTATGACTCATTTCCAATAATTCTTTAATAGCCTTTTTTAGTCTCCTCTTTATAAATTCTGGGGTGGTGGTAAGGTGTAATTATTACCAACTTGGTACAAGTTTATAACTCAATGATATACTAAAATCCCTTGTCTGGTGGTAGCCCAAATGGAATATTCTAAAAAACCTTAGCATGTTTATCAATTATAAGATGAATATCTTCATGGTATATCTATTTTTCTAACTTTGTAGGGCTCACCAAACATTGTGTTGCCCATGAAACTTGGCCTTTCCTAAATGTCCTTTCTATCCTCTTAGTTGTAATTAATTGGGGGGGGGGGGGGCTCCATTAGCCATGACTTGAATCAACACTTCTTTCCCATCTACTTTAAATTTTAATTCCATGGTTTTATAGTTTCAGGTATATTCCCCCAAAGAGTGTAGCCATTAAACACCTAAAACCAAATCTATTTCACTAATGCCCACCACATATAATTCATCAGTTATTTGATGTCTTCCCAATGTGAGATGAAGTTTTTGAATTTTCCAAATGCGTAGAATGGTAAAACCATCAAAAAATTTCACCTTAAAACCTTAAAATTCTTCTACTTTCAAACCCACTTTTGTCACTAGTCCTTCATTAATGAAATTGTGGTTGGCCCCACTACCTATCAACACGATAATTTTTTACTCTTGAAAACTCCCTCTTACTCTAAAGGGGTGGTATCCATGATCCCTTGACAATGTGGAAAGAGTACCCTCTAATGTCTTTCCTACTCCTTTTGGTTCATGTACCATTTCTTTAGCTTCAACTTATTCTTCATCGGATTCACCATCTGAAATAACTTCTATGTGATGGACTTGTCCCTTTCCAAGGAAATGGTAACCTAGTATCCAAGGTTCCTTACAAGTGAAGAATATGTTTTTCCTCCTTAGCTCATTTCTTTTTCCTGACTCCTTACCTAATTTAGGTGGTTCTCTTGGTTGGAATCCTTATTATTGAAATATCCTTCTTTTTTGACCATATGGCGTCATTCCTTGTTATCTGAAGGCAAGGTCCATAGCTGTCCACTATTGGATGTTCTTGTTTGTAAAAATGGAATAATTATCTTTTTTAGCATTGAGGTCAAATACAAAACTTTTTTGATTGATTCTTATAGGGAAGAAAGATTAAAGGATTTGAATAAACCCTTGAGTGGCTCAATTAATCCTTTCATGAATAATACTACAAGCCTCCTTTCAGTGACGTCTGAAACCATTAGGACGAGCCTCTAAAATTCAGCCACATAGTCTTCCACATTGCTTCTTTATTTTAATAGTGTTAATTTTCAAAAATGAATTATTGGGTCAATTCTATTGAATCTTTCAATCAAACTCCTAGTAAATTCATCATATGATTTAATGAGATACCACCATTCATGCGTTGTTCTTTCAAGATGAAGGGTTGTGAATTTTATCACTTCTTCTTCCATCATAGGTTGGAGAGATAAGTAGGTATCCAATTTTTATATCCATGCTTGAGTTGTGCATCTGTTAGAACCATCAAATGTAGATAAAGTCAATTTATCTAAATCATGTTGAAGATCTCTTTGAGTAGTATGGAGTCTATGCTCTATCCGAGTACCATTTCAATTTATTTTCATTGCCATGAAATTTATGAGTGGTATTTCCCTCCGTATTTCATGTAGAATTGTTCAATATTCTTCAAAACCAAATACAAGGTCCTCTCCTAATGAAGTTTGGGTTTCTTGTTCCATAATCAATTCTTATTTTGAAATAAATTTAGGTTGAAAGGTCTATTTGAAGAAATCATGGTTGTTTTTTGAGGGAATTGAATATTGCTGGTACTAGAATAATTATTTTCACCATTTGATATTTATGATTTGTCATAGATTGCATTGTGAGAGCTAATTGAGTCATTGTATTAGCTAATTGTTCATGTCCTTGAATAAGCATATCACTTTGTTCATCATCTCGGTCCAAATCTCCCATATTTTCCCTTTCTTCTCCCTTTTCATTTTCTTCCCTTTGCTAATTTGAAACCTTATTTCTATTTATCGAATAATATTGGATCTCTTTATCATCACCTTGCATGAAGTTTTCTCCACACGTTGGCAAGGCAAAAACTCTGATACCACTATAATATCCTCAATGGGATTCAAGTACTTAAATTTGGATCTTTCCTAAATCCTATTTACTGGAAACTATATCATTTATATTTTTATCAATTTTTCATGAAATTATAAAAATAAATCAAATATAACAAAATTTTGATTTTAAATAAAGAATTCTTAATTTTTGTCTTATGCAGATATTTCAAATAAGAATAGTCAAATAATCAAAGTGAATCACAAGTCTAAATCTTGAATGAAGCTACCACAATAGGCATCAAGGGTTTTCATCCTTGAGTCTAATTAAAAATGAGGGTTTTCATCCTCAAATGCATTATTAGAGTTACTGCCCAAATATGAATATTTATTGAAAAAAATATGATCATGCTCTTTCTCCTTGAACTGCCCATCATAAATACCATTCAAGTGGCCTTTCCAATTGGTGTGACTTTTCAATGAGTGGCATCTGTTGAAAATTCACATGGAACAACTTGCTTTGAGTGTTATTCCTTCATTTTGGCACCCCATTCATGAGGGATGAATTCATCCTTTTCACATTGTTTATTTTTAAAAAGGGACATTACAATGCCCTAACATATTCTCTTCTTTTACCTTCGCTACATATTCCTTCTTTATCAAATTAATAGTTTGGTCAGGTTTAAACATCCCTTTGAAGTCTATATCTTCCTCACATTCATATGTTTTAGAGTTGCTTGCACTATTCCAAATCCAAGTACAAGACCTGATAATAAATCCTTTCTACTAATAGGTGGAGTGACATTTCTCTACATTTTCATGAATGTTTGTATTACTCTTAGCCCTAGAATTTTCCTTGGTTAATACATTCATATGATCCACTCCTTCATAGCACAATAATATCTTTATTTTTTTATATCACTTTATGCATATTGGGATATCATCCTCAAATATAAAGCTTTAAATGGAGTCTTGTTGGATTTGAGACCACATGTTTGTTTCTCACCTACGTTCCTAACACATATACTGAGATTTAGATAGAGGAGTTAGTGTACCTTTGAAAATATGAACATAATACCTTGGATCAAATATGATGTGTTTTTCATATATCCACATAAAAATGGGCATGTATCTTTGAGAATTAACCTACTTGGAATTTGGCCATTTCTTTGATAGTTCAATTGCAATATGGAGCCTTGATCACAACATCTTGTAGGCTTCTTCCCAACTTAAGTATTTTGACCTATGAAAAATCCATACAATTATATGATTCCCTTAAATGCATGATTTGAAGTGCTTAAGTATGTTTATACCTATAGAATGTGAAACCCATGTTAGAAATATTGTCATTGATGTCAAAGGTCTAACATTATTGGTGACAAAGGACCCATATCATTTAATGTCTAAAGGTGTTTTTAATGTTTATATCTTGGCTAAAGTGTGTTAATATTATTTATATATTAATGGATATATGCTTAGTTGAATAAAAACAAAAGAGGGCCCATGAGGAAGTCAAAGAGTCACCACTAAAGATAAAAGAGGGAAAGGATGCATTTTCCCATGAAGGATCACCTTGAGGAATTTGAAGAGTCACCAGATAAAGACAAAAGAGGGAAATGATGCATTTTTCCATGAAGAGTCACCATGTGACTTTTAATATGGAATAATTCAAAGGGTCATTCAATTTTGGTGCCATTTTCCATGAGGATTGAAGGGTCACAAAGGGTGAATGCCAAAGGTCATTTGGAAGGCTATAAAAAGAGGCTTGGAAATCCATTTTGAAGTATGGAAGTGAATTGTTTTATTTAGCTGAGAAGAGTAGAGGAGAGAAGAGAAAAGAGAAGAGATGCAGTAGTATTCTATCATTTGTTGAGAAATAAACATTATGAGATAGTTGTGTTTTATACACAAGAGGGGTTGGTGCTGTTATGGGTTGGTGCTCATGAATCATTACTATGCTGGTGCTCAATAAAGGGGTTGGTGCTCTTATGGGTTGGTGCTCATGAATCATTACTATGTTGGTGCTCAACAAAGGGGTTGGTGCTCCTGTGGGTTGGTACTCATGAATCATTGTTGTGTTGGTGTTAAACAAAGGGGTTGGTGCTCCTACACATTGGTGCTTGCAATTTTTTTAATTTGAGTTGGTGCTCATTCATATACTTGAGATTGTTCTCTATGGTTTTTCCCACATTGAGTTTCCATGTAAAAATCTAGTGTCTCTCTCTCTCTCTCTCTTGTGTGGTGCATGTTATTGCTTCAGTTTTATTACATATCTTGAATGTATGATTAAGTGGTTAAAGAAAAGAATTTTGATTAAGTAGAAGATTTAAAATATATATGAATACTGATTCACCCCCCCTCTCGGTGTATCTTGAGCTTAAAAATTGGTATCAGAGCAGGTTATTTTGAAAAGAGTTTAACAACTTGAAGATAGATTGGGGAAAGTACAATGGATGGATCACATGAAGGTTTTTCTACAAATAAGGCACCTTTGTTTGATGGGAAAAATTATTTCTTTTGGAGTATAAAGATGAGGACTTACCTGATGGCCCTTGGATTTGACATTTGGCAAGCAATGATGGAGGAATACAAAGAGCCATAGACACTTGTAACTACTCTAGTGGAAAAGAAGGAAATTCAAAATAATACTAAAGCTTTAAATGTTATTTTATGTGGTTTATGTGAATCAAAATTTTTTAAAGTTATGCAATCCAAATATGCTCATGAGACTTGGGTACAACTTGAGAATATTTACAAAGGTGATGGAAAGGTTCAACAAGATAAGCTCTAGACTTTTAGAAGATAGTTTGAAAGTTTGAAGATGGAAGAGGAAGAAAGTATAGCAAGTTATATTTTTTGGGTTGATCAAATAGTTAATCAAATTTAAGGCCTTAGAGAAAAATTAAAAGAGTCAACGATGGTACAAAAGGTTTTGAGATCTCTACCATTGAGATATGATGCAAAGGTTTCTACAATTGAGGAAATGAAGAATCTAGCCAAGCTGAAGATGGATGAACTACATGGTATTCTTACATCATATGAGATACAGACTGAACATGAGAAACTCTCAAAAAGGGAAGTTTCTTTCAAAACATCTAAGAAAGACAAGGCCAAGATTTAAGAATCAAGTGACAGCTCAAGTGATGAAGAAGATGATAATGAATCCCTATTTATATGCAAGCCTAAAAATGGCATAGGTAAATATCAAAAAAAGTTTTTATTTAAATGTTTTAAATGTGGTACGATTGGACATTTTTTAGATAAGTGCCCAGATAAGAATAGTGGTGATAATTAAAAAGAAAGTCTACATACAAAAAAAATTCAAAGGTAAATATAAGAAGAGATTCAGGATGAAGAGTTTATACTCTAAATATTTTAGCTCAGCTGAAGATAGTGGAGTTAGTGACTCAAATGAAGAAGAGATTTTATTTATGACCATACATAAAGATGCATCCAAAAGTAAAAGTAGAGATGATCAGGAAGAAAAACATGATGAAAGCAAGGATGAAGCCGAGGTGAATATAGAAGGAGAACTCATTTATGCTTTAGAAGAATTAAAAGCTCTTGAGAATAAGAATCATAGATTGAAGCACCAAATTGAGAAAAATGAAAAGGAGTCAAAAGAAATAATTGAAGATCTACAAGCACACATTGAAGAAGCTAAAAATACTGAAGAAGATCTAACAACTTAGTTACAAAAATTAAGTGAAGAATGTGAAAGGTATGTTGTTGAAATTGCCTCTTTAAAATTAGATCTTGAGAAAACAAATAAAGAAGTTAATGATAGAGCAACCAATGATTCAAAATTTGAGAATAACACTAATATGTTGAATAAGATATTAGAAAGTCAAAGATCAATGCCAGATAAGATAGGTATTATATTTGAATAAGAGAAAAGGGAGACCACTACTTTCACAGATAAGGTTAACACATAAAAAGGAAAGAGCTATGTTGAAGCTCTTACAAAAGAGGAAATGAAAAAGGAAGAAGTTAAGACTACAAAGGTCAGTTAAAAAAAAAAAGGTTGGAACGAATAAAGCTACAAAAGACAGTTAGGTCAAAGATCCACAAATTAGAATAGGTTTTATTTTCATGGTTATTATTTTTATTATAAAGGTTATGGTCATAAGAAAATATAATGTCAAAAAAGAGCTAATAATTTTAGAAATAAGGAGAAGGAAACTCATGCAGAGTCAAGTGGAAGCCACAACTTTTTTTCTCCTCTATCAGGGTTTGATGAAGAAGCCATAGTATGTTATGAGTGCAATAATTTCAGACACATAGCCCGATATTGTAGAAGCATGTTTGAGTTAGTAAATAAGGACCAAAGTTTCAAGGCTCCATTCATCAAGATGAAAGTTTAGACAGGTTCATGGTAGAATAAACAACCTAAAAAGTCTATGTTAGTCTAGACAACTCTGCATGTAAGAAATGAAGAAAAAGCCATGGTTCATTGATAGTAGATATTCGAGGCACATGATAGGAGACAAGAGCAAGTTCATAAATATAAATAATATCAATGGTGGCATAGTGAAATTTGAAGACAATACCACTACTATGATAGCCAAAAAAGGTACATTAAGTTTGGATAATGGTAGAACCAAGACTGAGAATGTTTTGTATGTAGAAGGTCTTAACCATAATCTATTGAGTGCAAGTTAGATATGTGATCAAGGATACACATTAAAGTTTTATGTATAAGGTTATGAGATTAAAAGAAAAAAAATAGATGTGTTGATTGCATATGCTGAGAGGATAGGAAAAAAATTATATATGTTAGCAGATATATTCAAAAAGACACTAGTTAGACATTATCTCTTAAATAATGTCTATATTAGACTTCATATGACCCCCTAGTTGAGAACATTCCTCATAATAAAAATAACCTATGGTAATTATACTTAACAACACTAGTATTTTGAGATAGAAATAAATGAAACATTTCTTCCAAAAAATGTTTTTTAAATGATGAATAAGAAAGTTTAGATAAAGGTACTTAAAGGTTATTATAAAGTAGATTGGCTTGATGAATTAGACATCGTACATTATATATTTTAAAATGTGTAATATGGTCTATTAGAGACAACATATCAATGACCAAGTTGATAACCTTCATCATATATTCCCTTATGAAAAATTATTAAGCAATAAGGATTCTTGATGTGAAAAATAATAGTTAATAGGTGTGCCAAAACCTTGAAAATAGATAAATTGAAAAAATATATAATCTCATAATAAAGTGTTGGTTATCAATTATCTTTTTCATATTGTGGCTGGTTTCACAAGACATAGGTTCATTATATTTAATATGTCACTAAAGATTGGAATCATTTTTTGAATAGTAAAATTTATCAAATTGAAATCAAACATACACCAAACTATTATATGATAATTGGTCAAGGTGTTTATGGAATCTCAATTATGTGGGTGGCATGGGACACCCATGTAAGACATTGTAATGTAAACACATCCTGAAGATCATAATATTTACTCATATAAAAAATTACGGCTTGGAAAATGTTGGATGAGAAGTTTGGGGAGACCTTGGGTTAGAGTCATGAACGATGGGACATGGGTTCTAAGAGATATGATGAAATCTTACTTAGACTCATGATAACTAAACATTTCATTGAGTTGGATACGATAAAGGGGGATTTGTCAAATCTAAAACTGTGACCATAAACATTGTATACAGGTAGTATACATTAGGAATGTATCAATTAATGTATAATTTTATAGTCACACTTTCATCATGTTTTGTGGATTAATTTCAATGTCAATGTAATCACATAATGATCTCTTTCTTATCTTCAAATTTTTATTTGTCCATCTCATGAAGAGTAGGGCAATTCTCAGTGGACAAGAGGTGTATGAGGGATCTAAAAAACTCTATATTTAGAGGCAAATCCCTCTATGATACTCTCCCTCTATGCATATACATATAATTATTATGGTCTCAAATGTTATCCTGATCATCTTAGTGCATGCAAAAGAAATACTTGTTGAATGTTATCAACATTGTATTTGTTTAATTCAAAATGATTAATGTAAATGATGTAACATTGTCAATTATGTAATTATAAGGACATTGATACTTGAACCAAGTAATCATCTCTTATTGTATAATTTGAAATGAGAATAAATTCTATATGCATAGTATTTCCTCTTATCTATTATATTATTGTAAACAATGTAATTGTAAAATGATGAAATCTAGAATTAATTAGTTATTCTATTTTGTATTAATAAATGAATACATTTGGATAAATTACATAATTAAATAATGATTAAATGTTTAAAATATGTATTTGATGAATTATGGATGGTGTCTTTAGACTTGATCCAAATGATATCAGTCGGATTAACTTGAAAATTTTTCAATTACTTTTCGTTATCATATTCATTAATAATTTTGAAGTATGAATATAAGATGTATGAAAAGATGTAATTCAGTCAAAGATGAAATGAAGAGGTCATTAAATGATGTAAAATCATTTCCTAGTTTGTATATTTTTAAGTATGGTTATGAACATTTATAATCCTTATAGCATGGGTATATCATTGATTATGTCATAATACATACTTTGAAAAAATGCACTTGAATTAGAATGTATGAGTAATTACTAAGAAATGTTAAAATTTACCATTATGATGTGTTATATCATTATAATCACTTCTTCTTATTTGAAATTTAGAATTCATGTTAAGTTTTGGGAAATAGTTAAGAAAAAAATTGGGGAGTTCTTGTTAAAAAAATACCATTTTTATGAGTACCCCAAAGGGGTTCTTACATCATGGTATCTAAGCTACATGTTCAACACTTAGCCTAATATTATCATGATCATTTACATTTATAATATACATATTGTTTGGAAAACATGTTTTTATTATAAGTTAATGGATTTAAAACCTTGACATACTTTAGAGTAAGGAATAATCTCTATGTGAGGAAACATAGTGAGAACAAGACTTAAATTGTAACCCTTGGTCCCTTAATAAATTATCAAATTAGCTAGATTTTATTTAAATTATTAGGTATGGGTTGCCTTAGATCCTATTTAATAGGATATTTTGATGTGTTTAACATAATGATAAAGGAGATGGAATCCTAAAAATAAAGGTAGAATCCTAATAGACCTAGATTATTTGTAAACCACTATTCATGTGGAGTGATGAGGAATGATGGCATAACTCACTATTTTTTCTTGAACTTAGACCAAAAAGAATATTAAAAATGGTTACAACACATCATTGGAATTATGAGTAAGATATCACTTACATAGGTGGTATGAAATGTTTTTGTGATATGTTAACCCATACACACTTTTTTGAGATCATTAGGTCAATTATGCTTAATGGATGAGTGATAAACTAGGAATGTGAGTACTAAGTACTGGGAAAAATTTGAGTTAGTCTCACTATGACTCAGTAGTTACTACATCTAGATACAACAAGGGAAAATTATCAAATAAAATATTATGGTCTTATCCATATATATTTGAGAATGTTTTATTCCTCAAATATTTTTTACATTGTAAATGTATCATTTATAGTTTATCTTCATTGTCAGACTTACTAGGAGATACATGGAGTAGAAAAAATATCAACTTATGCACACTGTCCTTTGACATATTCTCTAACACCTTTCTCAAGATAGGGGAAAACACTCTTTGGGTAGGGGAGATGTCCAAGATATGTAATAGGCTTTTTGGAAACTCTTTTTAGCCATTTTTTAGATTTAGCAATGATCTCCTATTCCTTGATGATTGCAAAAATGTTATTTTTTATTGATCATATGTATCTATTGTAAAACAATTTTTTAATAAAGGATAACCAAATCAATTATTGTATAGGAAGGGAAAGAATCATAGCTAATTAAATTCTAAGAGAGATTATTATCTTAAGGACAAATTTGAAGTTTGTTAGTTTATATTGATAAGAAGTTAAATGGAAATGATATGCCTAATTTCTAAAAACTTATGTTCCAAGCATACTTCCTGATCAATAGTATAGTTGGAAAACTATGAAGAAGCATTTTAAGACTTTTTTCCTTTCCTTTCTAATCAATCCTAAGTTTACTAATCCATACTTGTAAAGTTTATCACCACCTTTACCATATTATTATGGTAAATCTTGAAGAAGCTTTTAAAGTGGTTGTAAATTGGGAACCTCCCTTTGATGTTTATTTATTTTATGTGGAATGAAAGATACAAGAAACAAGCTAGGAAACTTCAACCCATCCACTATCGTACTTGAAATATATTTTTATTTCATAGTAATCAGTAACTCCATCAAGTATTGTTCACAAAACCTTGTTTTGAATTTGAACTTAATAAGGGTTTAATTTAGGAAATTGATCTTAGTCACATTAATATAAGAATATCTATTTCTCACATGAATTAAATATTTTTAAAACATAAAGGATGTAATTTATTAAATGTTTGATGATTTGAGATGTGGACATTTATATTTTGGCTTGACACTTAAGTTTTGTGACATCTTGGTTTCATCTATTTTGATATCAAACCTTGTATAATATATTATGATAATGTATCTCATGAGTAGTATGGAATATTTGTAGGGTACATTATCACCCATGCATGATGCTTATCTTGGAATTATTATGAAAACTTATTTTTTAAATTCCTAAACTTGTGATCATATGCAACAATAATGAATATTTGACCCACAGATGATTGATAAATATCAAAAGATAATCCATTTTGGATATCATCATAAGGTGATAAATGTATATAATTAATGTTGAGATATGATCAGTTGTTATATAAAGTTTTGTGTTGATTTATTATTAAACTTGAATATTGATATTGATCCCATCTTTGGATAATAGTGTCTTATAAAACAGATTTTAAACATATTTAAAACCTTGTTGAGTGGTGATCCAAACACACATATGATAAATTGGTTGATAGGAGACCATGCAGTAAGACCAATGCAAATGGTTTTGCTATTGGGTATGGATCGAGGTCATCAAAATCATGAAGTATAATTAGTTGTACATGTGTATAAAGTATATGAGTTTGTATTTTGTATAGTATTTTGGATGTATTCAACCTTGTAATATTAAGAAATAGTAGAAGAATATGAACAATCTTTATTTTTGAGTATATCAAAAGGATGGAATGTGAAGATACAATGATTTGAAATATTATAAATAATGATCAAATGTAATGGAAATGGGTTCTGGTGTGTGATAGAGATTAATAGAATAGTCATGATATGGTTCTTCTAATTATCTTTTATTGCTATATTATGCACAATGATTAATCCATTTTAATTTAAAATTTGTTATTCATTTTGCATATGCCAACTTGCTCTATATTTTATATTTCTATGATTTTTCCTTTTATAAGTAAATCTATATTTTCAAGTAAAAATATGGATTTACAAAGTATAGGTTTTGTTTATCTTTGTTCTTGCACTATGTAAGTTATCCCTATAATTAACATGTTCTGGAGTCTTCCAATAACCTCTGTTAATGTTCAAAATAGGTGCCCTTTTATATCTTGCAAAACCCATAGTTACATTAGACCAATCATGGGGAGGACATATTTTTATTCATGGAATGTGTGATGCCTCATATAGTCCATGTTGTTTGAACCATTAACTCATAATGAATAATTAAATCAATTTAGTTCTTTTCTAATTCTCCACAGGATTATCACCAACTAAACCTAACATAATCTTCATTTCACTATTTTTAATAGTGGTAAATATGCGGGCCAATTTAGAAATTATACCATGATTTATGGTAGGGTTATGACAATTCTTCTGACACCTTCCTCATCAAGAATCATTACAAATATTATCTCTTTTTTGCCCCAGTAATATTTGATAGTGTGTTTTCCCAGGTCAAACTTGACATCTCCTTCTTCCATTTAGACCATAAATCAAACCCCAGTCCTGAAAACATGGTAGAGAGACCAATTGTATACAAATAGGAAAATTAGAAGAACAAATGATAGGGCATGCAAAAATTGAGGTGGATAAATTTCATGGCTTTATCCTTCAACAACTTATTCCTGTTAACTCACAGTAAATAACCATAACTACTTTTTTAAGTCACACAATATTCTATGTATAAAATTTGATATTTAGTTTTTACAAATGCTTTCTCTCTCACTAGTCTAGTGTGGATCATTACCTTACCTTTTATGTTTTCCTCCATAACAAAACCATCATGGTCGACACAAGATCAAATCCATTTTCTAATGAGGGTTTAAATACCAACAACATCCTCTTTGATCAAGAAAACATATGTATAAATTATGAAGCCTATGAAAGCATTCAAGGTTGAGAAGTAATGCTCCCTTAACTCAAAACATCATCCCCATATTTTTCAAAGAAGCTAATACATCCTTAAACTCTATGTACTCTTTGACAATAGCTACATGCTCTACCACTTAAAATATATGCAACTACACAACTATATGTAGTTTCCTCACAAGAACTTAAAAATCCACCAAATTGGAAAAAAATTAAGAACCCAAGCTCCAAACCAAAGAATAAAACTTTCTTCATTTTTCTCATCCATGTATTCCTATGAGACCCATGCTCTTTTGAATATTAGCTACACCATTTTTGGATAGTGGCTTAATGGAAGAATAGAATACAATAGAATTGCACCTATGAAAAATAAATGATGGAAAGCAAATAATAAGAGAAGAAGAGAAAACATGAGACCATAATAGATATTTATTTATTCATACAAAAGGTTTGATTTCTCTTTCTTCACATACTTGCCTAAATAGCCTCTTCAACTTCTCATTTGACTCTTCCTTTCCTTTGACTCTTCAACTCTTTCTTGACACATATTTATTTTATTTTACAAATAAATGCTAAATTCTTCAATCTGTCCTTTTCGTATACCCTTTCTAACATTTGGCTACTTAATGAAAATTACCTAAATACTTTGAAAATGAGGACTTGGGCTAATTTATTTCTAGATCAGAATAAAAATTTTCAAATATATATCAATGAGTTGGTGCATTGAATTATGTAGTAAAGGGTGATACTATGACATGGTGGGTAGGACACATGTCAAATCGATTACACTAAAAAGATGATTATGAATTATTATGATATTGATTTTAGATAATGCATGTGATCATGAGTCAGTGGCCTTTTTTATTAGAAGGATAGTGTCTTAAAATGCACATTCATAGATGTGAAGATATATGGTATTCATAAGATGTGAAAAATAGATATTGGGTACATATATTTAGATATACCCGAGAACCTCTTCCAACAACTTGGTACATGCAAAAGGAATGTAGGCAAGAAACTAAGACTTGGAAACAAGTCTAACATGAATTTATTTAAACCTTTATTTTTTTAAGATAAGAATCCCATGCTGTATAAATATCTTCAAAAGCTAGATATGTTTTTATGTCATGGCCAAGTAGAGGATCTAACAAATGTGTAGGACTGTTCTTCTCAAGAATAAGAAACTATAGACTTGAACACAAATCTCAAAAATTACAAGGCTAGTATGGATAAAGAGTATTTTTTTGTGAAACCTTGAAATATGATCATAGATATAGAATAGACAAAATCCAATGAAAATGAGGAAAACTTAGATTTGAAGGGTTTCTTTGAAACTTAGTGAGAGGTAGCGGAACCAAAATCTAAAATCATAGAGTAAAATAAAGATGCATAATTATGAAATAGGTTTAAAGTGATCCTTAAGATCTTAGATCCTATAGGGCCTATTAGAATAACTACATTCAAAAAGACAAAATTGTGTTGCAGTCTTATTTCTAAGCCTAATCTAAGATTTTATGGAATTGTAATACACAACTTAGACTTTGGAAAAATCCAAAAAGTTTTCACACATTCAATATGTATTACACATCATAAGATATGTTGGTATAGACTTTTGTCCCACTGGGTTTTGTCTACATGATACAGTCAAATTTACTTAAGTTTAATAAAGGTCCTTAGTGAAAAATAATCCCACATTCATGAGGTTATTGGGACATGTCTATTTTATACCTAAATAATTATCCTTCTTATTTTCTTTTTGGCTAATGTTTTTTTCAATGCTTGAATGCTTAATGAGACAATGCTCTTTTACACAACTTTCTTTGTGTGAGCTTTTTTTTTTAGGTTATGAGATTTCAATCTATAGGTTATTCACACTTTCATTGATGTTTAGTTGATTGTGGTGTATTATAACATGTTATTAGAGCCATTATGATAGTTATTTACTGTTTGAATCTTTGTAAGATCCTTACACCACATTTTTTCTATTTTTTGTGGTTTCAATTTTTAAGGGTTTAGTGGGGTTTTTCAAAAACCCATGTATATCTTTATAGTAAAAGTATTTAGATGAAAAATGGATAATTCCATTGGATTAATAGGCTACCAAAACCCTAGTATTGGATGTAAACATGACTTGTTTTTGTGACAACCATTTTGGCCATTTTTTGAGGGTTTCAAGAAGTTTTATTGGCTTTTGTGCATTTTCATACCATCAGAGTCTTCAATATAAAAATTATTTCAAAATTTTTATAGGTTTTACATATTATCAAGTGAGTATTTTCCAATTTTTTAGAATTCCAAGCCAATTTCCATATATTTGAGTTCTTCTTATAGGCTTTTTTTGCCATTTTCAATTGGTTTTGATGACGTTTTTATAGAATTTGAGACTTAGAAGAATTTTTAGCTTCTTTAGGACCTCTTATGCATGGAAATGTGGTCCATATAATGTACGCATGTTTAAAAAAAAATTAGGCCCAAAAATCCTTTAGTTGGACCCTCTACCACATGACAATACATGTTTTATGCCTCTGCACTTTACAACTTCATAGGGCCCAAGGCTAGCTAACCTGACCCTTAACTACATGGTGATGTAATTCAAAGTAACACACATTCCTACAAATTTTCAATACCAATGGTATACCAGCCCAACATTTACTCATGTTATGATGTGGTAAAGACCAAAACATGTGCACTTGATCATTGTACACTCATGAATAAGATGGCCCAAAATTTTGCTTGCAATGATGTGGGTAACCTAAATCCATGTATGATATACCAAATTCAATTATCTTCCTATAATGGGCCACCTTAATTATGTGGTGATATTATTGAGGTAATCAATTTCAAGGCCATAGGCATCTCCTTCTTGTGATGTGTGTGCAACTGTCAACCTATCAACTTTAAGACAAGGGTTGTGACACTATTCATTGGAAAAAATGGGACACTTTAGGATTGAAATTACTCCCCAAGTCAAATCATAGTTTAAAGTGACATAATAAAGGGGGAGATACCTCATCCTAACCCTTATCCCCCTGGTCATATGAGGAAAACACCCAACTTAACCCTTAGCCCTTGGTCATATGGAAATTAATCCCATGATCACTTCCAACCCAAAAATGCTTAAATTTTTCTCAAGGGAGGATTAAGTTTTTATTTTGAAATTTGATGTATAAAATTTCCTTGGGGAAGTTGATCAAAAATAAATTTCCAACACTTTTTCCACCAAATGTTTCATGTAAATAGATTTTCAAACATGTATAACTTTTCATCGGTAGCTCATATTTAAGTGCCATCTTCTTCAAAAGTGTCTATTTTTTCATGCTCTATGCATTGTGTATTCTTGGGTCCTATATATCTCTCTTAAAATGAAATATTATACAATCTTAGACACATTATTCCCTAAGTCTAATGTCCCTCCAATTATTACATACTTATGCACATTTGCTCAAGATACATTATCAGCTGAGTATGTAGTCTATATGAGTGTGCTTGTATTTCAAACTTAAAGGGGGTTGTTCACCCTAATATTTATAATGGGATATTATGTGGTGTTGAGTATTATTCTTTTTAACATTTCTTCCTTCTTTTCTACAATAACCTATTTTCAAAATTATGAATTCAAGTCAAATAAGTCTGCTCACACCGTTTAATTATCATGAATGGAAATCATTTTAAAATCCAAGGGTTACCATAAAATTATAATGGGCACTAATATTAAACCTATAATATCATAAGTGAATATTAAATGTGTCAACCATTGTGATAAAGTTTGTGGACTAATGTGTCTTTCCATCTCTCTTGATGATGTAGGAGCATCTAGAAAACAAACACCATTTTAGTTAAGGAAGTGACATATATTTTTTAGGGGTATTTTTTGGTACTTTTAAGTAATTTAGAGTATTTAAAAGTCATTTTTTTGAGTGTTTGAGGTCCTATTGGTTTTTCCCACCAAAAGTGATATTTTGAATATTTGAAATTGTGAAGGACCTAATGAGGGTTGTAATTGGTGTTTCCAAGAAGTGTAAAAGATGTAAAATTAATAGGTAAGTTCCTAGGAGTAATCATGATCATAAGGAGTGTGTTTTTAATGTATTAGAGTTTTCCCTCCAAAAGTAAAATTTTGAAAATTCAAATCCTAGACCTAAGCATAGAAAGATCATAGGTATAGTATGAAGCGAGTAGGTGAGAGAATGTTTGTAAAAGGGTCTAAGGATTAATGTAAAGAGTGTTTGAATAAATTTTATGCCTAATTACTTAAGGTATTTAAAATTCAAGAGATATGTTCAAGTCTAATTGCCACTCCTACGTTGAGTTGGCCATGAAAGAGATTATTGCATAAAAGTTACCAAGATAGTAGGAAAGATGGAAGGATGAAATCAAGAGAAGTTGTAATGTAGTTATAGAGAGGTTTAAGAGAGTAGGAAAAGAGAAGATAGATCTGAAGATAATAAGAGAGAAGAAACAAATAAAGGAGAATATACACTCTCCAAGAAGATGACAAAGTCCATGAATGGACTATATTTGTAATTATTGATGATTCATGTTAATAAAGAAGAGTCATTTTGTGTGTGTTTATTATTAAATTAAAGTTATTTTATTTTTATTAGTCATATTATACCTTGAAAATCCCTTGAGGATATGAACATATCACTATTTGTGTTGTTATAGGTTTGATTAAGAGATTGTAAGTTATAGTCAAGAAAGAGAAAGATTTATTAGAGTTGATGATGGTTGGTCTAAGAAAGAATATTTTTAGTCATATAAATGTATATCCAAATCATTATAATTTTAATATTATCAATTTATTTATTATAAAAATAAATTACGTAAAAGAAAAGTTCTTAGAGATGAAAACCCTGTTATAGATGGTGACAATTAAAGAATGTGGTGTCTTAACTTTTATTGAAGAATTTTATATCAAAAAGATCATTGTTATACTTGAGATGGTCTGTAGGAAGAGTAATATTTGTGAAATTATATATTTTATGGTTTGAATTCAATTATAATGGTAAATTTACAATGCACAATCCCCATGTAAGAAGGAACTCTATTTGCATAGTTAGAAAATTGTATTTTGCTCAGTCAGAATGCAATGGAGTGCATATTTGAAAAAGAATGTAAATAATGATATTTTTAAGTCTCATTATGAATTTAAGGAAGTAATTTATTATTAATAAACCATTTGGAGTTTGGCAACTTATTTTAAAGTGCAAGATATCATTAAAACTGTTACAGAGTCCTATAAGAGTACATAGAGTTTTGTGTTTTGCTTATTATAAGCCATAATAGGATTGATTAAGGACCATTATATATTTATATAGGTGAAAATTATTATCATATACCTTGGTAAGGTCTCAAAATATTTTTAAATGCTCTCAATCCAAAAATATTGCATTTTAACCTCTCTTGGCCTACACAGTCAAGCCCATTAACCTAGCTAGGGTTTCATTATTGAAAATTCAATATCTTTCATTCTAATTGTGGGAATATTATAAAAATTTGTAATTAGTAATGTTTGGGTGTTTATATAAGTATTAAATAGGTTTTTATTGGTACAATATAGTCTGGTATGGATTTAGTGACTGAACAAGTGCTAGAAGGGCTAGAAAGCCTAATTAGCAAGATGGCTAAAAGAGAAAGAGTATATACATAAATAATTAGGTTTTTAAAAATATTGGGAAGTAGTAAGAAGATATAAGGTGCCTAGATATGGGATTATATATTTTATATGATTTACATAACGTTCAAATAAAGGATATTTGTGTTTAAAAAGCTACAAAGAAGTAGTCTCACTAATGAGTTTGAAGTGGCAAGTGAATATTGGAGAGTAAGTGAGAGGTTAAAAGGGGTTTTAAAAAGTGTTTTATGCCTAGGATAGGTCATACATGATGGTATGTTGTATTCAAGAGATCCTAAATAATATTTGATGTTTTGAGCCTTGAGGAGCTATTAGCTAGTGTGAAGCTAGTGAGTGAGTGAATGAGGGGAGATGAGAAAATGAATGAATTGAGAAGAGTGAATGAGTGTGAGGATTATGGAGGATATAAGGAAATTGATAAATGTTTCAAATGTGATTAGTAAATAGGTTCAAATTAGAGGAGGATATAAATCCTATTGAGGAGTTGAAAAACTAATATTGAAGATTAAAGCTTAAGAATAGGGCAAGGCATTTGTAAGTTGAGATCAATGACCAAGATCAAAGCCAAGGGTGGTGGAATTATGATTTTTTCATAATCCTCTACATCATTTAGGTATTAGATCAAGGTAAGATCTTGTTTTATTTATAGTTTGAATTATTAAAGTTTATTAAATTGAGATTGACAAAGAATGTTATGAAGATTACATGAAATGAAATTGCAGAGGTATTGTGGGAAAAGAGTGTGGTATAGGTATGAACTATTGAATTCATCATAGATAAATAAAATATTGGTAAAATAAGAAGAGTAAGACTCCAAATTATAGTCAAGAGAGATAAGAAAGTCCTAGATAAATGACTAGAGAAATAAAATAAGATCCAAGAGAAGTCTAAGAGGCAAGTAGGTAATCTTGCTAAGAGATAGGTCTAAGTAAGGAATAAAAAGTGAAGGAGAAGGGGGAATATGGATGTATAATAGGAAGTTACAAAGATGAGAATAGATTTGGGGCAAAGTTTTAAGAAGATAGAGATCATGATGAAGCTCATGAAGAATCAAGAAAGCTAATGGTTTGGCTATAATGTGAGGAAGAGAGTGAAGTGGCCAATAAAGCCAATTATGAGAGAGAAAAGGCATAAGATACATGACTTGAGGAAAGAGAAGAACAAAGATAGTATATCCCATAGATTTATGAAGGATTAAAAGTTTCCAAGAGAGTAACATGAAAAAGAAGTTGAGAAAAGAGTTCTCATTGAGGAAGACATGGAGAGAGTCGTGTCAAGAGAAGAACTTGAGGGAGAAGATAAGAAAAAGAGGATAATTTCCAAGAAAGAGGCATTCATATAGACTTTTTTGTCTATTTTTTATTATTCTAACATTATATTTAAGTGTATGTATTTAGGTGTAAAGCAAAGTTGGATGAAAGTTAAGAATGAGACCTTAAAGTTTGTGAGAAATGGGTCAAGTGAAACACCCATCAAGATTAATGAAGATGACAAAGAAAGAGGATAGGTTGTAGAAGACAACATGATGAATATTTAATACTTTCATCATGTTAAATATTAGATATGATAAGAGTTCTATGATGATTTCACAATAATTTCATTTGAAGCAAGATAGGAAGCTCACAAGGAAGACATAAATATAAACCATAAAGACATGGGAGAGGAATTAACCATGTAACAGTCCTTCAATGAGGTAAATGGATGCTTAGGAATTAAATTTCATTTTGAATATGAGAAGGAAGAAGCTAATAAATAGATTGGAAAAGTGAATAACAAAATATATCCCTCAAAAATAGTACAAGAACATGGATATGTAGTGCCTAAGTGGATCAAGAAATCAAATGATGAGATAGAGAAGGTAAACATCAATAAAGAGGTCATTAAAGCCAAGAATTTAGGTGAAATACAAGAGCAAAAAAAGAGGGAGAAAATAAAGGGTAGGTTACATCAAATTAACATGACAAGTTATCAAATAAATAAAAATGAGGAAGGTGAGACAAAAAACCAATCTCAATCTAAAAATATGCAAGTTAAAAAGCATGAAGAGCAAGGAAAGGATACAAAAAGATAGTATTGAAGGCATAATCCAAGAGATAATTAATAAAGAGGAAAGTGGAAAACTCAAGAATAAATAAGACATGGTGGAGGAAAAAAAATAAAAAGGGATGAAGATACAACTAAGTAGCCAAATGAAGAAGCAAGATGAAGAGTGTGAAGAGAAAACAAGCTAATAGAAAGGTAAGAAATTCATTTATGTTGAGTTTGATGATGAACTCTTTGAATCAATGAATGAGGTCATAGATAAAGAGTAAAAAGTATGGAAAATGATGTTAATAAGCACAAATGGGTAGCAAGGTGAGAATTCAAATGTAAATAAAGCAATGACTGCACATGTTGATATAGATTTTTTTTTTTGGAAGATGATGTACAACAACATCCTAATTTTGATAGAGATCATGGAGAGATATATGTTATCACATTTAAAGAGGAATTTGAGATGTTAGAAAAGTATTTTAGTCCATTAAGAGGGTTGGATATATGTGAATAACATCAGGATAAGCTCATGAGTGAGCTCAAAGAAGAATAAAGTAAGATTAATAAATAATTGGATGGCATAGGTGCTAACATATATGAAGATAATAACACAAATCTTGAATAAGGAATGATAAGCATGGATGATATAAAAAGTGTAGGAATGGAGTATCAAGAGAAGATTGAATCTCATAAGCAAGTGAAAAAGAGAGAAGATGAGCCACAAGAGCTCATGATCAAGCATGGCAAATATAAACAAGTGAATCCAAGACAAGACAAAAATATTACTAGCTTGTATGATGATATTAAAATAGAGTTGGATGAACCAAGGATTGATGAAGGTGGTGGAATAAGTTTCCAAGAAGTATATCCAAAAGGCAAGTTGATTTGAGTGTATGCTTGGTTTGAGTGTTGAGGCAATGAAAATATCACTATTTGTGTTGGTTACATGTTTGAGTAGAAGATTGTAGGTTATAGTAAAGAAAGAGGAGGATTTATTAGAGTTGATGATGGTTGGTGTAATAAAAAATATTTTTTACTCATATAAAATTATATTATAATAATTATAAGTTTCATGTTATCAATTTATGTATTCTAAAAATAAAGGACCTAAAAGAAAATCTCTTGGAGATGAAAACCCTGTTGTAGGCTGTGAAGGTTAAAGAATGTGGTGTCTTATCATTTCTTGAAGTATTTTATATCAAAAAGATCATTTTTATACTTGATATGGTATATAAAAAGATTATTCTTGGTGAAATGATATATTTTATTGTTTTAATTCAAGTCTAATGTCAAATTTACTATACAAAGTCCACATGTAAGAAGGAACCTTGTTTGCATAGTCAGAAACCCTATTTTGCTCAGTCAGAATGCAATGGAGTGCATATTTAAAAATAAGGTAGCTACTAAGTTGTTTAAGTATAATTATGAATGGAATGACATCATTAATTAATAGTAGATTGTTTTTATTTTGGAAACTTATTTGAAAGTGTAAGAGATCATTAAAATCGTTACACAGTCCTACAAGAGTACATAGAGTTCTATGTTTTGCTTATTCTAAGCCATAATATGATTGATTAAGGAAAATTATTTATTTATAGAGGTATAAATTTTTATAAAAAACATTGGGAAGGTATCATAATATTTTGAAATTATCTCAATCCAAAAATATTGCATTTTGACCTCTCTCAGCCTACACAGTCAAGCCCATTAGCCTAGCTAGGGTTTCATTCTTGAAAATTAAATATATTTCATTCTAACCATGGGAATATTATATAAATTTGTAATAATTAATTTTTGGGTGTTTATATAAGGATTAAATAGGTATTATCTAGGTATATTATGGATTTAGTGACTGAATAAGTACAAGAAGGGCTAGAAGGCCTAATTGGCAAGATGGTTACAATAGAAAGAGTATCTACATAAAGAATTAGGTTTTAAAACTTTTTGAGAAGTAATAATAAGATATATGGTGACTAAATATGGGATTATATATATTATATGACTTAAATAATGTTCAAATAAAATATATTTCTGTAAAATAAGGCTACGAGGAAGTAGTCTCACTAGTGAGTTTGAAGTGGAAAGTGAATATTGGAGAGTGAGTGAGAGGTTCAAAGGGGTTGAGGAAAGTGTTTTATTATTAGGAGATGTAATCAATGATTTTAGGTTGTATTTAATATATCCTAAACAATATTTTATGTTTTGAGCCTTGGAAAGCTATTAGCTAGTGTGGAACTAGTGTGTGAGTGAATGAGAGGGGATAAAAAAATGAATGAATTGAGAAGAGTGGATGAGTGTGAGGATTATGGAGGATATAAGTACATTGAGAAATTTTTCAAATTTGATAATTAAATAGGGTTAAATTATATGAGGCATTAAATCTTATTGAGGAGTTGAAAGACTAGTGTTGAAGATTGACGCTTGAGAACATGGCATGGCATTTGCAAGTTGAGATCAAAGACCAAGATTAGAGTGAAGGATGGTGGAATTAAGATTTTGAAATAAAAATATGTATAATTTTGGTATTATATAAAGGCAAAATCTTGGTTTATTTCTATTTTGAGTTATTAAAGATTGTTAATTTGAGATTGGTAAAGAATGTTATGAAGATTACATGAAGTGAAATTGTAGAGCTATTGTGGGAAAAGAGTGTGGTACAGGTATGACCTATTGAGGTCAACATAGATAAATAAAATATTGGTGAAAGAAGAGGAAGAATCAAATTTAGAGTCAAGAGAGATAAAATCTAAGAGAGGTCTAATAGGCAAGTAAGTAAGCTTGCTAAGAGATAGGTCTAAGCAAGGACTAAAAAGTGAAGGAAAAGGGAGAATATGGATGTAAAATAGGAAGTGAAATATATGAGAATATATTTGGGGAAATTTTTTAAGAATATAGATCCCATGGTGAAGCTCATGAAGAATCAAGAAAGCCAATGGTTTGGATGTAATGTGAGGAAGAGAGTGAAGTGGATGATAGAGCTACTTATGAGAGAGAAAAGGCATAATATAAATTCCTTGAGGAAAGATAAGAAAAAAGAGAGAATGTCCCATATAGGTATGAAGGATGAAGATTTTACAAGAGAGAAACATGAAAAATAAGATGAGAAAAGAGTTCTCATTGAGGAAAACTTGGAGAGAGAAGTGTCAAGTGAAGAACTTGAGGGAGAAGACAAGAAAAAGAGGATAATGTCCAAGAAAGAGGAATTCATAGAGACTTGTTATTCTCTTTTTTATTATTATAAAATTACATTTAGAGTATGTATGTAGGTGTAAATAAAATTTAAATGAAAGTCAATAAGACCTTAAAGCTTGTCAGAAATGGGTTAAGTGAAGTACACATCCAGATGAATGAAGATGACAAGGAAAGAGGATAGGTTGTAGAAGACAACATGATGAAGATTGAAGATTCTCAGCATGTTAAGGATGAGATAAAATAAGAGTTACATGATTCTTTGAAAATCATTGTAAGACATGAGAGAGGAATTAATCATGATCATTCCTTCAATGAAGTAAATGAATACTTAAGACTTGAATTTGATTGTGCATATTAGAAGGAACAAGCTAATAAACATATTGGAAAAGTAAAGAGATAAATATATCCCTTAAGGATAGTATAATAACATGGATATGTAGTGCCTAAGTGGCTCAAGCAATCAAATAATGAGATGGATAAGGTAAACCTTAAGCAAGAGGTCGTTCAAGCCAAGAATTCAAGTGAAAGACAAGATCAAAAAAAGAGGAAATAAATAAAGGGTAGGTTACATAAAATTAAAGTGAAAGGTTATCAAATAAATAATCATGAAGAAGGTGAGACAAGAAACCAATCTCAGTCCAAGAATGTGCAAGGTAGAAAGTGGGTCATGCATATCAAGGAAAGGATACAAAAAGATAGTTTTGTAGGCACAATGAAAAGAGCATAAAGAAAGAAGAAAGTGGAAAACTCAAGGAGAAAGAAGACATGGTGGAGGAAAAAAAAGATAAAGGGATGAATATGTAGCTGAGTATCCAAATGAATAAGCAAGATGAAGAGTGTGAAGAGAGCACAAACCAATGGAAAGGTAAGAAAGTCAGTTATGATGAGTTTGATGATGAACTCTTTAAATCAATGAATGAGGTCATAGAGAAAGAATAAAAAGTATGGAGAATAAAGTTAATAATCACAAATGGGCATCGAGGTGAGAGTTAAAATGTAAATAGAGATGAATCATTTATGTATAATAAAGAATTAATGACTTCACATGTTGATATATAATAAAATTTTGAAGAAGATGAAGGAAAATAGGGTCCTAAATTTGATAAATATCATGGAGAGATATACGATCTTATGTTGAAAGATGAATTAGAGATGATATAAAAGTTTTTAAATCCATTTAAAGGTCTTCATGTAGGTGAATAACAATAGGATTTGTTCATGAGTGAGCTTAAATAAGAATCGGGTAAGATTGAGAAAGAGTTAGATGGCATAAGTGCTAATAGCTATGAAGTTACTATCACAACTCTTGAATAAGGAATGCCAAGCATGGATGATATAAAAAGTGTAGGAATGGAGAATCAAGAGAAGATTAAATATCATAATCAATTGAAGAAGAGATAAGATGAGCCACAAGAGCTCATGATACAACATGGAAAAGACAAAAAAGTGAATCCAAGAAAAGGAAAAAATATGACTAGCTTGCATGATAGTATTGTAGTAGAGTTGGGTGAACCAAGGAATGAGGAAGGTGGTGGAACAAGTTTCCAAGAAGAATGTACAAAAGACAAGTTTATTGAATAGGATAAACAAATAGATACAAAGACAAATTCAACTGAGAGAACACTCAAACCAAACATACAAGTTCAAGGAGCTAGTGAAGAGGTAATTTCACCTCATGACACTCATAAAGTGCCCATGGAGGATGTATTTTGTATAAGTAAAACTAAATATAAGGATGAATAAGTGTATGAGAACCATGACTTGATTGAAAATGAAATATAAGTATAGATGTTTGCAATAGATAAAGAGTTGAGGAGAAGAAAATGGAAGAAGAAATAAAGTAATAGAATAATGAAGACTAAAAAAGATAGAATTATGAAAGATGGACCTGAGAAAAGAAAAGAGGAATATAAAAAAGAAAGAAATATGAAGAATAATTGAAGAAGAGAAAGAATAATGTTGTGTTGGTATTTAAGTTTTCTCCCCCTAAGGAGTATGATGTAGGAGAATATAGAAAACAAACACCATTTTAGTTTTTGAAGTGACATATGCTTGTTAGGGATATTTTTTGGTCCTTTGAAGTACTTTAGAGTCTATATGAGTCATTTTTTTGAGTGTTTGAGGTCCTATTGGTGTTTCCCAGCAAAAGTGATATTTTGGATATTTAAAATTATGGACCTAGTGAGGGTTGTAATTGGTGTTTCCAAGTAGTGTAAAATATGTCAAATGAATGGTTAAGGTCATAGGAGTCATCATGAGTCATAAGGAGTGTGTTTTGAATGTATTGGAGTTTTCCATCCAAAAGTGAAAGTTTGAAAATTCAAATCCTAGACCTAAGCATAGAAGGACCATAGGTATTGTATGAAGTGAGTAGGTGAGACAATGTTTGTAAAATGGTACAAGGTATCCTAAAAAGAGTGTTTGAATAAATTTTATTCCTAATTACTTAAGGTCTTGAAAATTCAAGATACATGTTCATGTGTAACTGTCACTCCTACATTGAGTTGGCCATGTAAGAGAGTCTTTAATAAAAGTTGCCAAGATACTAGGAAAGATGAAAGGATGAAATCAAGATAAATTGTAATGTAGTTAAATAAATATAGGTTTATGAGAGTAGTAAAATATTAGAGATATTTGAAGATGATAAGAGAGAAGAAACAACTAATGGAGAATATACACTCCCCAAGAAGATGGTAGAGTCCATGAATGGACCGTATTTATAATTATTGATGGTTCAGTTAATAAAGAAGAGTAATTTTGTGTGTGTTTACTCTTAAATTAAAGGTATTGGATTTTTATTAGTCATATTTTACCTTGAAAATCCCTTGAGGCTATGAACATATCACTATTTGTGTTGGTTACAAGTCTGAGTAAGAGACTATAGGTTATAATCAAGAAAGAGAAGCATTTATTAGAGTTGATGATGGTTAGTGTAAGAAATAATATTGTTTAGTAATATAAAGGTATATTAAAATCATGATAATTTAATTTTTATCAATTTATGTATTCCAAAAAAAATACCTAAAAGAAAATCTCTTGGAGATGAAAACCCTATTGTAGACCATGACAGTTAAAGAATGTGGTGTCTTAACATTTCTTGAAGTATTTTGTTTCAAAAAGATCATTGTTCTACTTAAGATGGTATTTAGGAATACTATTATTTTTTAAATGATATATTTAATGGTTTGAATACAATCTAATGGAAAATGTATAATACACAGTCCACATGTAAGAAGGAACCCTATTTGCATAGTTAGAAACCTTGTTTTGCTCAGTTAAAATGCAAAGGAGTACATATTTGAAAAATAAGGTAGAAAAAAAGTTGTTTAAGTCTCATTATGAATGTAAGTAAGTCATGTATTGATAATATACCATTTTTATTTTGTAAACTTCTTTAAAAGTGCAAGATATCTTTAAAATTGTTACACAATCCTACAAGAGTACACAAAGTTCTATGTTTTTATTATTATAAGCCATACTATGGTTTATTAAGGACCATTAGATATTTATATAAATGTAAATTGTTAGCATATACCTTTTAAATGTATCATAATAGTTTTAAATTATCTCAATCCAAAAATGCAGTTTGACCTCTCTCGACCTACGCAATCAAGCCCATTAGCCTACATGGGTTTCATTCTTGGAAATTCAATATCTTTCACTCTAACCATGGGAATATTATAAAAACTCATAATTAGGCATATTTTGGTGTTTAGATAAGTATTAAATAGGTTTTTAATGGGTAAAATATGGTCTAGTATAAATTTAGTGACTAAACAAGTGCAAAAAAGGGTATAAGGCCTAATTGGCAAGATGGTTACAAGAGAAAGAGCATCTACATAAAGAGTTAGGTTTTTAAATTTTTTTGGAATTATTAATAATATATAGGGTTAATAAATATAATATTATATATTTTATATGATTTATAGAACATTCAAATAATGGATATTTGTGTAAAAAAGGATATATGGAAGTAGTCTCACTAGTGAGTTTGAAGTGAAAAGTGAATATTGGAGAGTGAGTGAGAGGTTCAAAGGGGTTGAGTCAAGTTTTTATGCCTATGAAATTTCATCCATGATGTTATGTTTTATTCAATAGATCCTAAACAAAATTTTATGTTTTGAGTCTTGAGGAGCTATAAACTAGTGTGAAGCTAGTGAGTGAATGAGAGGAGATGAGAAAATGAATGAATTAAGAAGAGTGGATGAGTTTGAGGATTATGGAGGATATAAGGAAATTTTAAAATGTTTTAAATGTGATTAGTAAATATTTTCAAATTATATGAGGCTATAAATCCTAGCGAGTAGTTGAAATGTTAATGTTGAAGATTAAAGCTTGAGAACAAGGCAAGGCATTTGCAAGTTGAGATCAATGACCAAGATCGGAGCTAGGGATGGTGGAATTATGATTTTATCATAACCCTCTACATTACCTGATATAATATTTCACATATAATATTCAAAAAATCCCACTCAAGTTTGGTCAACTCTAAACATACTCTTTAGAAAGCATGATGTGATGAGAGGCAATGAGTTGAAGAATGAACTCATCAATATGAGCCTAGATAACTTCAACAACCTCCAAGAATTCTTCATTAATTTTAAATTTTTTGGGTTATAATTGAAATAATTTGTAATTAATAATAAATATGGGTAACATGTTCTCTTGATATGCTCTAAATTAAGTCCAGAGTATTTTGTATTTGTATCCACTTTCCATGCCATAAAAAGTGCTCTTGGAGCTGCATAAAATATGCCTTATTTAGATGCATTTATTTTCAACATGATTTAGGAAAAAGATAAGTTGGTATAGATGGGTATAGTGAAGTCCTCAAAATATCATACACTTTTTTCTAATAAAGAGAAGGATTCAAACCATAGAGAGAAGAAACATAACAAAAAATATCAGGAGAAGGGTGCAAATCCTCCCACCTCCAAATCCAACCATGAGTCCTCTTATTCCAATTCTAAGCCTAAGAAATATTGGATAAAATGTGGGGTTTACTGAATAAATCATGATGAAATTAAATGTTTGAAGAAGTAGATTAACCAACTAACTAAGGTGTTCAAGAAACATAACCTTAGTGTCCCTAACTCCATCAATCAACACTCATCAACCCATGAATCCTCTAAGTTAAATGATCATGGTAAAGAAAATTCAAAAGAGAATAGCAAAGGGAAATCAAAGGGAAATGACCTAGTTATTATTTTATCTCTAAATCCTACATGGGTCATTGAATCTAGTGCTTCACATCACATGGCTTCTTCTCAGATAGAGTTTGATTCCTTAGAACTATGTGACATGACCTCTATAAAACTAGGTGATGATACTTATAAAAAGGTTATCAGGAGAGGGTCTATTGAAGTGAGTGGTGGACCATTCAATAATGTTCTAAGTATTTCCTCACTTTTAGCTAATCTATTTTTAGTTTACTAGAGCACTTACCTTGGTACAAGCATGCGAGTTGATTTCACTCTAGAGTCGATGTATGTTAAAGAGATGCATAGTGATACTATATTGATAGTTAGAATACTCAATCATCAGACTTGACTATATAACTTATTACACTTTTTTCCTAAATCTAATTCACATTATTCTTCTTCAGACTCACCTAAAATCGATGACATTTCTAAACATGAACACACTTATGATATTAATGACACTTTATCTAATATAGATGACTATAGCAATGAAGGGGACACACCTTTACCATATCCTTATCATATTCCAAATGTTTAAGAGTTAGTTATAGATCAACCTACGTATGATTTTCCTCCAACAATATAGGGAATATGTATTATAATCTAGGACACATCATATATTAGGCAGTTTATGGCATAATTTTAGGGCATTCCATGGTCCTTATCCCTCTATTACTACTACATCTTCTTGGCATAGAAAATTTAGCCCACCTATTTTTCATGAAGAGAATGATTTCTTGTATCAGAATCACATCTTGGTTGAAGATCCATTAGGCACTTGGAAGACTCATTCACTATTCCATGGCGATCCACTCTTCACCGTATCTACTTCTAATCCATAGTCACTCTAGGGCACTCCTTTGTAGGATACATGATGGCTTCATGGAGTTATATATTTTAGTAGGTATTTTTAGTCCTACCTTTTTATTTTATCTATTTTGGAGAGAAGTTTTGTTCCTAAAAGTTTTATCATTTTATCTACTTTATTTTAGTTACATTCTTCTTGGGTACCTTATCAAGCCTCATTGTTAGGACCCAATTATTCTACCCACCTAAGCTATGCTTAAGGGGGTGTTGGTGTAGACTTTTATCCCACTGAGTTTTGCCTACACAATTTAGTCAAGATTTCTTAGTCTTAATAAATATCCTTAGTGGAAAACAATCCCACATTCATGAGGATGTTGGGACATGTCTATTTTACACCTATATAAGCAATCTTCTTATGTACTTTTTGGCTAATATTTTTTTCAATGCTTGAATGCTTAATGAGATAATGCTCTTTTGCACAACTTCTCTTTTATGATTTTTTTTTTTTAGGTTATGAGATTCAAATCTATAGGTTATTCATGATTACATTGTTGTCTAGTTGATCATGGTAGAATCTAAAAAGATATAGGTTTTATATTCTTCAGCAACTTGAATTTTCAAGAGAATTTGCAAAATTATCCTTGAAACCTTGTTTTAGGCCTACTTACATGTCTATAGAACCTAAAGTCCAAATATATTTCCTTAAAGTTATATTCAGGGTTCCAAACCACTTTAATCACTTATAAAATTTTCTCAAGTGGTTGCCTATCAATTTTCAAAATATTTTGTTGGTTTGTTTAAGAGTTATTGAAGTTTTTGTAAATGAAACCTTCAACTAGAGTTATAGTCTAATTATTGGTTGAGAGCTCAAAAATAGATGAATTTCAAATTTAAATATATATCTAAGGTTCCTATTATTTGGTTTGAGACCTATATATTATTCCCTTGTTTATTTACAAATTATTAAGACTTAGTAGTCATAAAAATTCATAGAAAACCTTCTTTTTACCAGACTATGTTATAAAAAATAGTGTTTTCCTAGTTTCTACAAACTAAGAACCATTATGAAAACACGAGTCAAGATCAAAATATGATCAATAAATTTTAGCCACATAATTACAAGTCTAATAATGCATCCCAAAATCATAATAAAGTGCTCCTTAGTCATATAACTTTAAGCGTTGATACATAGGCCCTGTAGGCTTCTCACACACACCAACAACCTACCACTTAAGATTTTATCTTTGTTTTTATATTTTATTAGACGCATTTTTTATGGTTAAATATTTATCATCTTGTTATTCTTAAAATTACTTTTATATTAATGCAATAAATAATTCTCAACCACCTTAAGACTCATTCAAAAAAATGCCTAATTTAGCCTTCTACCTGCATTTCATAAACCTTGATTGGGTTTTAGGTAGGTTAAGATCGAGTTAAAGACTAAAATATCGTTGCATCATGTATTTTGACCTTTAGGATATCTTATAAAAAAATATAACCCTTTTCCATATGCCAAAAGTGTATCAATCCCATTAAGACTTTACAAACAAATTCAAAAAAATTAAATTTCTTATTTTTGGTAGAAAAACCAAAAACACCTCTAAATGACCTAAAACTGACCAATGAGGCCTTAAAAAGGATTATTATTGAGAAATTGTGGCCTCTTATACCTCATAAAATAAAAAATAAAAACAATAAAACTACTTACAAGTATGTACCTACATCAAACTACCAAGGAACAAAATAATTGTTCATGAACTCCTACTCATGAGTTCTTCAACATTAATACCATGCTTGGCTATCTCTGAAGGTGTCATAAAAGTTTCATACTCAAATTTATGGTTATTATACTTGATCAATTACTAAAATTACTCCTTATCTATGGTCTTATTTACCACCTTCTTGTCTAGAATGTCTTTAATTTGATTTGGTTGTGTTTTTGGTAGTTGTTGCTCCCAATTGATGGTATGATCATCTTTGTCTTTAGGTGCCTTATATAAGTTATCATATAATATTAAAGGATAAATTTTTTATACATTTAATATGGGTGAGATTCTAATGTCAAATGGAAGCTCCAATTCATAAGCATTAGTAAAAAAATTCTTAAGACCTTACAATGCTCAATTTTCTTAATCTTTAACTTGTATTATTCCTTAGGGAATTTTTATTTTATAAGATAGGAAATTAATATATCACTTAATTAAAAATTAACTTATTTCCTTCTCATATGATCAATTATTTTTTACTTACCTATACTTAATTCTAACTTTTGTTTGACCCACTCATGTAAATCTTGCATAACTATAACAAAATCCTCACCTTTTGCACTTCTTTTCTCCTACGTGCCAAAGTTACTCATATTATATGATCCTCTTGGATGGATTAAATAAAAAAATTATAATGTAATATAACCTGTACTTATATCTATATAATCATTATATAATTTTTTTGCTTGAACTAGTACTTGATCCCATTATTTAGGATGATCACCTATCAAACTCCTAAGTATGTTTCTAAGACTCTTATTGACCACTTTGGTTTGACCATAAGTCTAAGGATGGTAAGTTTAGATGAATATTAAAGTGGTCCCAACTTATTTTAAATATTAATCCAAAAATGACCAAAAAACTTTGTATCTTTATCAGACACAATGCTTCTAGGAAGCCCATGCAATCCACTACTTCTTTGAAGAACATGTTTGTAATGTTAGTTGCATCACTTATTTTTGTGAAAGATATGAAATTTGAAATTTTATAAAACCTATATATATATATATATATATATATATAATCTTTAAATTTTTGTGTCTTTTTTAGTCCAAGTACAAAATCCATACTTACTGAATCCCATGGCCTACTAAGAATTGGCAAAGACTGATACAGGCCTACATTCTAACTTGTCACTTTGGCATATTGGAAAAATTTTCATCTCTCAAAAAAAATATTCACATAATATTAAATTCATATCTAATAATAGTGTGCACTTAATTGATCAAGTATTTTTATTTGCCCAAAATGTCCTGCTAAGCTACCACTATGTTTCTCTTTTAGTAGATTTTCTCTCATTGACCCTATTAGTATGTGAAGATAAATTCTATTGAATAATAATACCTCATATATCATAGATTCCACCAATGTAATTTTATCTATGCTTACTAGATTATCACATGCTTCATATGTCTCCTTGAAATCAAAATCTCCTTTATATATGTCTTTCAATGCATCAAAACCCAAGATTTTCACTTGGAACTCTTGCATAATCAGACTTATCCTACTTAATGCATCCGAAACTTTTTTATATTTTCCACTTTCATGCTTGATAAAAAAATAAAATATTTATAAAAATTCAATCCATTTCATATGCCTTTAACCTAGTTTACTTTGAATACTAATGAATTTTAAGGTGTAATTGTCTGTATAGAACATAAACTCTTTGGGTAGCAGTTAACATCTCCATTTTTTCAAGGCTTGGACATGGAATATAAATATTTATCATATGTTGAGTATTTTTTATTTTTCTCATTGAGTTTCTCACTGAATTAGGCAATTGGTTTACCCTCTTGGCTCAAAACAACCCCTATAATAGATCTACTAGCATCACACTTTACTTAGAAAGTTTCACTAAATTTAAGAAAAACTAATATTAGATGGTCTATGATTTTTTTATTTATAAAATAAAAAATTATCTCAGCTACCTCAGTCCATTTAAATTTCTTTTTTTTCCTTTGATAGTTTCTAATATTAGATCAAAAATGCCATTAAAATTCCTTATAAACTTTGTATAAAAATTAGCCAAGCCATGAAAACTTCTTACCTCAAATACACTCCTTGGAGTAGGTCATTCTACTATTTATTTGACCTTCTCTTTGTCCATATTCAATCCCTCTTTGGAAATGACAAATCCCAAATATATCAATTATATCTTCATGAAGGCACACTTCTTGAGATTGCTTAATAACTTTTCTTCTTTCAAATTATTTAAGACCATCCTAAGATGTCTAAGATGTTCATCATTTAACTAAATACAAATAAAAATATCATCTATGTAAACAATGACAAATTTACCTATGAAAGCCTTAAAAACCTCATTCTTAAGCCTCATGAAGGTGATTGGAGCATTAGTCAGTCCAAATGGAATTTCAATCCATTCATATAGTCCATAATTAGTCTTAAATGTTGTCTTCCATTCATCTCTCTCTTTGATCTTAATCTGATGATAACCAATTTTCAAATCTATCCTAGATATATACCTTGCACCACTTAAATAATACATTAGATCATCAATCATAGGAAAATGAAATATATACCTAATTGTAATATTGTTTATATATCTTGAATTAGTGCATATTATCCAACCTACATCCTTTTTAGGAGTTAGGAATATTGGAAAAAAATAAGGGCTTAAACTTTATTTGGTTAGACCTTTGTCCAATAATTCTTGCACTTATTACTTTATCTCCTCATTCTCTTTTGGTGTCATCAAGTAAGCTACCTTATTTGGTATATTGGTTCTTATAATGAGGTATATATGATGAATGTTGTTCCTTATTAGAGGTAGTTTATTAGGTAAGTCATCCACAACAATTTCAAAAAACTCATTCAATTAATTATATATTCTAGAGGTAAGTCAGTTAATTTTGTGGTTGTAATAACTATTCTAGTATTTCAAATTAATGCATAACTTACCTCTTCTTTTGTGATTTACTACAATAACTCTTTGCCACTTGTTGGTAGCACCTTAATATGTCTTCTAATTTTGTAGTCTCTTATTAAAATGGTATGAGTGTGTGTTTTATTCCATATTTCTCAAAAGTATAAGTATTACTTCTCCCATCATGTTTCTTGTCAAATTTACAAGGTCTACCTAATAGGACATGGCAAACATCCATAGCCATGACATCAAACATACCCCATACTTATAGCTACGTATTTGAAATTCTATTTTACATTGTTCATTTACCAAGATTTGGTGTCCTTTTTGAAGCCATGACACCTTATAAGGAGTGGATTGTGTTTATTTTTTCAATCCTAACTTATCAACTATTTATGAAGAAACTAGATTATCAGTACTTCCACTCTATATAGTTACCTTGAAACACTTACCTTTGGACTTACAAGTGGATCTAAACAATGTCTTCTTTTGTGTAAGTTCTTTGATATCCATACTAGGCTTGAGAAACACCCTCTTCCTATGCAAGGATTATCAAACTTAAAGTGCATCTTCATGAGAAAGTGATCCCACACTCTCCTTACCATCTTGGATAATTTGAGTACTGCCTTTACTTGTAGAAGGATTATCCAGGTGCTTATAAGATCTATGCCCATGCTTGTTTCATTTGAAACATATACCTATAAAACCTCTTCTTCCTCCTCATATGAATTGTCTCCTACCTCTAAATGAGTAACTACCTCTTGTGGTCTGACCTTGACTTTTTAAACTACTAGCTTATTCATTATGGATCTACAGTTGACTCCTTCCACAATGATGTCCTCTACCTTTAAATTTTTTGCCTCTACATATTTAATGTTGAGTTTACTTCTTAGATGATTTCTCCTCTACTTTACGAGAAAATTAGTCTGCATCATCAAATGATCTTGATGATAGAAGGCTAATTTAATCTTAGATGTTGAACCTTAACCCATTGGTATATATACCCACCATTTTAGCATATTTTTATATATGAAATGCTTTAATGGTTATCTTGTAGAAATCCTATGTGTAATCCTTGATTGTCATCTTATTTTTCCTTAAGTTTTTAAGCTTATTGAAGAGATTAGTTTGGTAGTATTTTGGCATGAATTTTTGTCTCATCTTGCACTCTATCCCACCAAAGGGTTGCATGACCTTTCAATCTTGTACTATAAAATTTGGACTTTTTATCATAATCCACTCCCTCATACTCACATTAATTATCTATGGTATTTATCCAGATAATAAACTCATCAAAATTCAATCTACCTTCATTCATAGGTATATATAACTGGGGTTTGGAGTTGACTCACATGACTACTCTAATAAGTCTCTCTTCTGCCCTTTCTTCTCCTTCTTTTTGTTTTCCATATTCTTATTGAGACCTTTCGTATCATTTTTCACTACATATCCTATATCAATTACCATTCTTTGAGTAAGCTCCATGTCCTAAAAATGAACTTGTATATTCCTCATCTCCTCAAGTAATATTGTTAGAGTAGGTTGACTCTACTGATCTCTACATTTTGCTCTAACTACCATCTTTACACATCTCTACTTTGATTGAGATATTAAAAAATTTAGGAAGCCTAAAAATTGGTTATGATAACACTATGGTTTAATTTTATCCTTAATATCTTAGACCCTATAGGGTCTTTTAGACTGAATGTGTTCAAAAAGATAGAATTGAGTTGCAATCTTGTTTTTAGGCCTAATCTAAGTTTTTATAGAATTATAATACACAACTAAGATATGGAAACATCAAAAATGTTTTCACACATTTAATATGTATTAAATATGACATCATATAGGCTCTATATTCTTTAACAACTTGAAGATTCAAGAGAATTTAGAAAAATATCCTTAAAACCCTATTTTAGGCCTACTTACAGGTCTACAGACCCTAAAATCCCAATATATTTCCTTTTATTTATATTAAATATTTGACACCACTTTAATCACTTATAAAATTTACTCAAGTGGTTTCCTACCAATTTTAAAAATATTTTTCTATTTGTTTAAGAGTTATTGAAGTTTTTGTAAATGAAACCTTAAACTAGGGTTTACAGTCTACTAACAGGCCAAGAGCTTAAAAATAGAGTAATTTAAACTTTAAATAGATATCCAAGGTTAATATTATCTAGGTTGAGACATTTATATTATTACCTTTCTTATAAATAAATTCTTTATCCTTAGTAATAAAAAAAAATCCATAGAAAACCCTCTTTTTACCAGACTGTGTTACAGAAAACAATGTTTTCCTAGTTTCTATAAACTAAGAACCATTATGAAAGAATGAAGCAAGATAAAAATATGATAAATAATATTTAATCACATAATTAAAATTATAATAATGCATCCCAAAATCATAACAAATTTTTCTTAATTCATATAACTTCAAGAGATAGTATATAAGCTCTATAGGCTTCTCACACACACCAACAACAACCTACCACTTGAGCTTTTTTCTTTATTTTCATACATTCTTAGCCTTATTTTTTGATGTTTCAAAGTTTATAATGTTTTTATTTTATTCCTAAAATTATTTCCTTTTTTTTATGCAATAAATACTTCTCAACCACCTTAAGACTCATTTAAAATTGCTTAATTTGGCCTTCCACCTACGTTTCATAAACCTTGATTGGGTTTTAGGTTGTTAATACTGAGTTAAAGGTTGATAAATAATTAAAACACATATTTTGACCTTTATGACCCCTTAAAAAAATATCCAACCCTTTTATATATACCAAAATGGTGTCAATCCCATTAAGACTTTACAAACACATTAAAAAATTTATTCTTATTTTTGGCAAGAAAAACAAAAACACCTTTAAATGACCTTAAAATGACCAATGAAGCATGGACAAGGATTTTTATTGAGAAATAATGACCTCTTATACCTCTTAAGACAAAAAAACAACACAATTGAACTAATTACAAACATGCAACTACATCATAATTTTACATAATTTTGAACAAGAAGGGAAGACGACACTATGAGACACTATGCCAAATGGGTCCAATAGGATATATCAAGAATTGTTAAATAAATCAGTAGGTAACATTGGTACTAAGTCTTCATAAAATCTTATGAATTTGGGTGAATATTGAACACAACAAGATATATTATAAGGTCTTCAATTGTTGTAATATTATCAAGTTGTATTCCCAATGAAGTTTTTAGAAGTCAAGGGTGTAGACCCTTAAGTGGGAGAGATGCACATATAATTTAAAGAGTGTGTACAACTTATCAATAAGTTACCATACACATTAAATCCCAATATCAATCTTAAAGTTAAGGTTGAAATTGATAAGATGAAAGAAGTAAGGTTATTTATCCAATAAAATAAATAAATTGGGCAAGTCTAATGGTGGTTCAATCCAAAAATTTAGGGGATATTCAAGTCTATGGGGAATACAAGACATTAATTGGTTCATGTGTTAATGACCCATTTACACTTCCATTCATAGACAAATTTCTTGAATTATCATAGGGCACAAAGTCTTTTCATTCACAAATGGCTCCAATGGCTACCATTATATACTAATTGTAACCTATGATCAGGATAAAACCATATTTTTAATGGAATGAGGATCCTTCACATACAAGGTAATTCCACTTGGCTTGAATAATGTTCTTATTTTTTTAATCTAGGGTCATGGTCACTACATTTAAATATTTCATACATGATTTTTTGGAAGTTTAACTTGATAATTGTGATCTATTATATTTATTTAAAGAACACCTATCCAAGTTATGACTCATGTTATAATGATACTGGGATTTTCATAACACTTTGAATTTGAAAAGGTGTTTTTTATTTACATTTTTTGGTGTTATCTTGGGTCACATAGTATGCAACAATGGTATATTGGTTTCTCAATCCAAAATCATTGTTTAGTGTTCTCTTAGGTCACATTGTATGCAATGATGGTATTTTGGTTTATCAATCAAAAATTGTAATCATTGTGAGTGTACAACCTCCTATAATATCTAGTATAGTGCAAAAATGATATTACTACAAGATCATAAAAGAGTACACAACTATATCTACTCCAATGGAGAGACTATTTCACAAAGATATAAAGTTTAAATAGAGTGCTGAGTGTCAGACATATTTTTTGGACCCAATATTAGTATTTCTTGATTGGATTAAGCCATTTCATGTGCATGTATATGATTTGGGAACTGTAATAAGAGTTCTATTGTCTCAACTAAGATATGGATGTTTAAATCACCCCATTCACTTTGCAAGCAAAAAATTATCAGTAGAAGAGAATAATTAAAGTACTACAGAGTGAGAGGCCTTGGCTATGGTGTTTGCACTATATAAATTTATGAATTAATTCTTAGAAACACCATTTGAATTATTTATAAACCACCAAGCTCTGTGAAATCTAGTGAATAATCCCATGTTAGGTGAAAGTATATTCGAGTGGATAATGGTGTTCTAATAATTCTAGTTTAAGATCAATGTTAAACCAAAAAGTTAAAATGTGGGACCAAATAATATTAACTAAATAAGGAATGACGAGGATCCAAAAGATTTATAAGATGAGTCACCAAATGTGCACTTTTTAGAGATTCTATGATTCCAAATAATATGGAGGACATATGAAATTTATTAGAATAAGGAGTTTTCTTGTGCACTATGTTGAGAAAGATAAAAATCAATTGGTCACATGATCCATACCATTTAGTATTATCAATGGGCTTCTATAAAATATGGGTAAGGATGATGTGCTACTCATAGTACCCTTGGATCATGAGATACCATTATTTTTAGAAAAAACACAATGAAAAGTCATAATAAGACACTTTACAAGAGAATATATTATAAAGAAGATATTACAAAGAGGTATGTGGTGGCCTACCCTATTACATAATGTGCACAAAGTTGTAAAGCACTGTAATATTTGTCAATAAATAAGGAGGTTTAATCAAAGGGATGAAATGACTCTAAATCCTATATTATTAGTCCAACCATTTAAACAATGAAGAATTAAATTTTTAGGACCTATTAATCCTCTAAGAAAATTAATTCATGATAGATATATAATTAATGTGATGAATTACTTTAAAAAATGTGTAGAAGCTACTACAACACTAAACTATAGTGATAGAGACACAACCAAAGTTTTGTACAATAATATCCTAACCAAGTTTGCATGTACTATAAATTTGGTTAGTGATAGAGGAATGAATTTCCTCAAAAATGATATCAAGACTCTAACTAAAGGATTCATGATATCACACCATAAGATCACAACATATCATCCTCAATTTAATGGGTAGGTATAAACATCCAACAAATTCCTTGAGAATATCATTACAAAAATATGAAATGTACATATAGATGATTGGTAGGATCAAATTTATGCGATGCTATGGGTATACAAGACTAATAATAAACATGTGAAAGTGTTCACTCCTTTCCAGATGGTCTATGAAATATAAGTAGTTATGTCTATGGAATATATAGTACCTTGTTTGTGAATTGCATTGATAATGCAACAAGGAGATCTAGATTCACTTAAGGCAAGGTTACTAAATGTAACTCATATGGAGGAAATAAGGCAAAGATTAAGTTATATGAAATAAATAAATAAATAAGTAAATTCAAAAATCATAGCATGATGGTAATATATGATTGAAAGAGATTTCTCCAGAGTAGGCAATATTATTGTATGATAGAAAATTTTGTGTACATCTATGTCAAATGTGCATATGGTGGAAATAACAATACATCATCCATGAAGTACCATAATAAGGAATATTAGTACTAAGGGACCTTTAAGGAACTATCATTTTGGGGTGTGTAAATGGTTTTAGGCTTAATACTTTTTCACCAATGATATCTATTAATCTCATGATAAAAATTTGAGTCATTTTTTAGTAGCACCATGTAGTAAGATGTTTTATTTTATTTTAGTTTTTATTGTTTTTTTTAGGTTTGTAATATAGCAATGTAAAATGCTATCTCTATATCATATGAAATCAAAACATAATCCAAAAATCCAATTTCGTAGAGTATGAAAAGAAAGTAACAAAGCAATGAAAAGAACATTACAAAAAGGAGTCATCACAAGGACATGGGGTTAATCAATTTAGTCTAAGAATAAAGAACTAAAAAAAGGGTATGGATGACAAGCAAAAGTTGGTCACTCATAAAGTGGTTAATGAAAAAGCACTTCAAATAGTGCATATTTCCCAAAGCATAATTGTGTTTTAGACTTAGGTAATGAATAATAAAAGAAAGTAATTAGAGATGAAAATATGGCCCATCACATCAATAAATTTTTTTAAATGAAGAAATACACTTATCCATCAAATTGTTAACATCTCATGACAATGAAAAATTGAATTTAAATAAAAAATCATAAAAAAATAAATAAATCTCAAAAAATTCATTCGAAAGTGTCAGATGAGTGTAAGTGCAAAAATATATAAGTGTAGGCATTAGTATTTCACATAATAATATTTGTGTTAGTCTAGGTCTTAAATCCCGTTTCATATTCCATCCCTTTTTCACCCCATGTAGTTACTTCTACCTAATTACTATTTTACCCTTACCCCACATAATTAGTTTGGTTAATTCTTGTTTCAATAAAGTATTTTATTTTAACTAATTACCTACAGTTAAATCTAACTAAATCAACCCAAAATCATAAATAAAATATGTTGTTTTACCTCATAATAACTCCCTTGCTATCCTGAATTCATTTAACAACTTAAAGCTTAGTTTAACCTCATGGGTGAAACCATTTAATATCTTTTGGTAAATTTAGGCTTGAATCATTTTTGATCCCGTGATCGACGTCAACTCTATTGAATCAAAATTGATTTAACCATAGGTTCCCTTGATCAAAGGATCATAATTTTGCACCTGTAATTTGCACTATAATATTAGAGGATTTTATATGGAACATCTATTATCCAATTACTCATCTATTGTAATCCATACTCCTATTTCAACCCATCAACACTCATCCAAGGATCAAGAATCCTCTCACAGACTTTGTAGTTTACTATAGATTGGAAGTGCTACAAAAGTATGTTACCTATTTTATGAAATTATTTATATTTTCATTCTATTTTCTAGTTTATTTTATCTCCTTAATTAGTGTTAGACTATCCTCGGCCATCCTCAGCCATTTAAAATCCCATCAAACCCATCTTTAGGACCTTATCCTTAGAACTTTGTCCATACTATCAGAATCGATGTTGATTCCCAAAATCGGCATTGATCTTATAGATTGACATCGATCTATGATAAAATCCTTTTCTATCCACAATTTGAACTAGTTTTAGTTAACACCTTGATTTAATCTTTATGAGTTGTTTCTTAAACCATGAGTTTTTACTTGTAGATGACTCTACCTAGAGTTATTTATGATGTGATCACTGTTTATGATTTGCCCATAGTCTAACATCCCTTCTTCTATGACCAAAGTGAAATTTACTTTAAGTTAGGCCTTTTTGCATTTGTATTGAACCCCACCTTAGAGGCCATTACTGATTAGTTATAAGTAGTACAAACAGAAGAAGACTCAACTAAAGATTATTGGAATGCATGTTTTGCTAATCTCCATGTAATAGATGTAGATTAAGTTAATTCATCTTAATTTTATATATGTATCATTACATGCTTATTGTAATTTCATTTTCTATCTTTATCCATTTGAGTGATTAAAAATTGGGCTAACATCCTTATTAGGAAGTGTACCACTTCCTGGGACTAGTCTAATACTAGGCATCCCACTCATACATCCTATTAATCAATCTTTTTAAAGTTTTCTATTATGTGTAGGTAGTCCTTCTAAGACAAAAAGGATATCCCATGTCACTAGATAAATGGTTTGGAATATTTCCAGTAACAGGTAATCCTAAAAACTTTGTATCTTACTTTACATTTTTAGTAGTTGATTTTATATAAGAATGAACAAAAAAATACTTTAAACTATTTTGGCATGCCTGATGGGACCCTTTTTGGGCCTCATTATTTTTTATTCTTTATTCTTATTTTTTTGTTTTATTTCTTAGTAAAATTTCTTTTTCATTTTTTCATTAAAGTAGTAAACATCAAAAAATAAAAAAGTAAAATAATATAGATTACTTTCCTTTTGAAAGAAAATGTCTTTTTTAGTTTGCCTATTTTAAAATCATGTCTAGTGTAATTAGGAGGATAATTTATCATTCTAAGTCGCACTATTTTCCACACACTACCAAATCATGATAATCATAAAATTTGTGATCAAAACAATTTCTACCTAGGTAAACACACTTGGATCTCATTACCAAGGGGAAAACCAACTCAGTGTTCTAGTTGAGTATAAATAATTGGTTGGTGGTATATGGACTAAGTACCAAACACCCTTATTAATTTGGCATCATGAAGTGAGGGGGTAGGCCACAATACCAAGCCACATGCTAGCACCAACATAGAATTAGGCCTCATTATACCTTTACATATATCGAGGCTCCCAAATTTAAACAAACTTGAAATCAAACTTAGATGGCCACTTCTTAGGACCTTCATTAACCCAACACCCCATCACATTCTAAAGTTTGTTTTTTAAAATTTAATAATATTTAAGTTCATTAAAATAGAGAGTGTGCTTTCCATCACTAAAATGAAATAATCAAAAAGAGTTATGTACTTTACATTTATTCTTTGTTTTTATTATTTTAGCACTACATGGTTATAATGTAATAATAGTCACTAAAAAAATAGTCACTGCAATCATCCTCTTCTAAGAAATAGTCACTGATCGCCCTACCTCTTCCAATTGCATTAGGGATGGTATCCCTAAGTTTTATCCTTAGGGTGATCCTGATTTTACTAGTATACTAGACAATAATCCAATTACTCTAAAATATTATCTTATCACATGATCTATACGGATCCCTATTTCCCCTCATGGAAAAAAATCCTAATATTTCTATGGCATGATGCTAGAAACATCTGAAGGGTACATAGTGGCCATGGTTTCTTCATATGTCAACCCACCACCACATACTAGTTCAAAAACTATCATGCCACAACCTTTAGATACCTAATCACCCTTAGTATCTAGTAGCCCCACTACAACCATTATTCCAACTCAAAATGTTACTACATTATAACCTCTAGCCAACCAACCACCCTCTCTCACACTTTCAAAAATTAGTAGCCTCCATCTCAATAACTCTCCCTCTAATCCAGATTTATATGTCCTTAAGTTCCCAACGTACCATCCAACCTCCACCATCCACACAATAAATATCCCCAAGTCAAACATTCCAACAATAAATCCATTTAACTACCTAATACCAAATTCTATCAAAACCCCTTACGGGTACATATCTTAACCCATACCAATAAAAAAGATTACCTTTACTATTCATGCAATATGTAGATTTGTCTCAATAGACCATATACTACTTCTATCAACTGTCACCTTTTGTAACCACTTCCAACCTCATTTCTTCCCTATAAACATTTGTAACAAAATGTTTTAGGAGGTATCCCTCAACACAATGCCCAGCCAGACCTCATGTGCATCATCATGGATAAGATGAAAAACTTAGAAGCTTCTACCTTCGAGTAAAATAACATGCTTATATATGAACAAATTTTTAATGAACCTATTAACCCTACCATACCAATCAAGACATACCTAACACAATGAGAACTTCCTAAATTTACAAATTTTAAAAATAAAGAAGACCCCTAATAGCATATTAGGGTATTTAGGTACACATGTTGCCTTATCACCCATGATGATGCCCTCCTTTTAAGGACTTTCCCTATGTCACTAGTAGGACCAAATCAATATTGGTATAGTTCTATCCCTCAACACTTGTTATTCTCCTTCAAGAAATTATCTCAAACATTTTTAGAACACTGTTTGATTAATATCACTATAAAATTAACCATTACTGAACTCTATGCCATTAGGCAATTTAAAGATGAGTTCATTGTAGACTTTGTTGCTAGGTAGTGAGGCCTTATAAATTAATTAACATTATTCCTTCCTCAACCTGAACTAATTAAGTTATTTTTGAGATTGTGTGCAAAACATACCTCATTCTTGTTATAAGTCTAGTCATTAAAAACCTTTGATGAAGCCTTACCATGGCTCATAAGTTATAAATTTGAGATTTAGAAGATGGAAAAGTAAAGTTACAAAACAAAAAATTTAAAATAGACCCTTCTAAAGGAACCAATAATCCTAAGCCAAAAGGCATAGCTAATATTGTTTTCCTAAAATTAGCTTCTCCATACACAATAAACCAACCAAGCTATTCCTATATGTAACCCTAATTAAACTTAATATGATTTCCACCCAGGCAATACATGCCTTTGGAGGAATCTTATGCTACTATTTTAGAAAAATTATTAAAGGCAATGATTATTGAGCTCCTCCTATTTGACTTGTTGATGAATCTTGACCAAAGCCAAGTTTTTATAAATAAAGTGATTTTTTCACTTACCATCGTGTACCCAGTTATGAAATCAATAGGTGTTGTTTTTACAAAATCCTAATCTAAAACCTCATCGATCTAGGGGAGTTGTAGTTGGATAATTTGAATGCTCCTCAAAATCAATCCCTCGACATACTTAGGCATCCATTCCCAAACCATCCATCCTCATCTAATTACATACAAATAAATATAGAAGGAACCTCAGATCATGATGCCCATGTAATAAATATAACCCATAATAAATTTTTACCTAAATAAGTTCATAACACACCTAAATCATCTTTCGTAACAACAAGAATACTTGATCTCCTTATAGGAGATAATTTTGAACCATTTGAACTAAATAAACACATTTCTACCATCCATTCAAGTCTTCTTGATCTCATTACATGGGATCCTCAAGAAGGAGGCTCATCCAAACACATTAAAAGTCATCCATAAAAAGTGGAGCATAAAAAAGTTATTCTAACCATGTGAGATAAGTGTCTTGCTATGCCAAAGGGAAAGCTCTACAACATCCACCTATAAGACTCAAGCTCCCCCAAAATGAGGATATTCATAAAAATACCCCACAATCTTTAACCACCTTCAAAATGGAAAAATGGCCATGTCTTAAGGATAAAATAAACTGTATATATGAGGGCCCCATCCTTCCTCTAAACTTAAGATGTCAATTATAAAATCTTTTATCAAGGTATCTAAGTTAGCTCAAAATCCTTTGCCTATACTATCAACACCAAAACCTCATATTAACATTGTAAAATTTTATTCTTAAAAAACTTTATAGAACACCCTTGCCACCCATTAAAACCACTCATACCACCAACATAAAAAAGGAAAGTACATAAGCAAGCACGACTCAAAATTCAATACCTTGAAAGATAAAAAACCACACCAAGATCTTTTACAAGGATGTTATGCCACCATCCTCAACCAACTTCTATAAACCTCCCTTATCACTTCACCTCCTATCAAACTAGTTAATCCCCATATCTAAATACCAATATGATATAGATGAAATAAAGTGTGTGCTTATCACATGATACCTGGACATGACACTAAAAGTTGCAATGCTCTCAAATTCATGATCCAACATATTTTAAATGAGGTTGATATTTTAATTGAACAACTTGATCCCTTCTTTGATCTAAACACTAAAACCATAACCATCCCTGAAATTGATATAGTAAATAACCTAAACCTTTTACAAGGAAAATCAAAATAAGTATCAAAAAATATGATTAATGATATCGAATCAATTCCTAATAAACCCTTGGGACCTTTGAATATGGATAACTTGAAAACTTCAATAAGTTCCCCAATATTTCAAATTGATATAATAAACATAACCACACGGTCTCAAACACAAGCCCCTAAAAACTAAATAAATCCATATCCCAACCATAGAACCTCTAGACCCTCTGTTGTAAAACCTAAAATCTCTATTTTAGGGAAAACATAAAAGAATAATTCCTTAGTACTTATACAGATATTAGTTTTGAAGCAACTCTACCAAACCCCAATCAACATGTCCCTACATAAACTCATTGATAATTACCCTCAACATCATCAAGTAATGATAGAATCACTACAAACCATATAAGTGCAACCTAACAAAGCCCAAACTATGATGGTATTCATTAGAGCTTTATAGATGGATAAATCTATTAGTTTTCATGATTATGAGATACTTCCATTACCATATAAAGACCAAGACCTACCCCTATTTGTCATCACATAAATTAATCAAACTCATATTAAAAGAGTTATGATTGACAATGGGGATAAAATTAACATTATCTCCTCATATACAATTTAAAAACTATAACTTTCAAAAAAAGTTGTGGCCCAATCTCCAATAGTATTATGAGATTTTAATGATATAGTGGCTCTTACTTTGGGAATCATTATCCTCCCCATTCAGGTAGTTTCTCATACCCTTCACATGTTATTTTATGTTAATTCCAATAAAATATCCTATTAATATGTCATTAGATCTATGATATGTGTTATGTTCCATCCAATTTTCAATGATACATCAAATATAAACATAAGGACCAAGTCCATATCATCCCCACTGATCCACATTCATTTAAAACCTATAATTTAACCTTTCAACATAATGAAATTTTAATCTCTCTAAAAAAATCAACCACATCACCATCATCTAATGAAACATCAGCTAGTTTAATGACCCCTTCATCATGAATCCCTAATAAGACCTCCTTAGACTCCATATCCCAACAACTCTTGAAGGATAATACTATTTATTAACACGTAACACCCTTCCTAATCCTCAAGAGTATTGGCACTGAGATAAACTTTATGACTATTATCCTAACCATTGGGATGCTATTCTTTTTGTCCCCATTTCCTATAGACTCATTTGGTATACAGAGGGATTGATCGATCATCCTCATATCCTAATATCCCATCTCATGCCAAATGTTTCTCCTCAAACTTCTCATTCCTTGATAAATCATGTTTTTCTCTAATGTAATTATAATGATTTACTTGGAAAGGATTTGGTATGGGACCTTATGATTAGGTGCCATATGATGTCACACTAGGATATTTTAAGAAACCCCATAAAAAACATGGTGATGGGTTTAACAAAAATCCTAAAGTCACCCTTGTATCCAATCTTAAAGATAATATCATAGTATCACCATCTAATGTTCTCCCTAAAACAAATGACATTGTTTCCATCCCCCTAAACTTTTTCTTAGTCAATACATTCAACCTAGGACCTCTTACCTATCGTATGAATGGATAAACGAAATCCATTACCCTTGCCTATCCTAATATGATAGAAGAAGATTATCCTACCATCCCCATTCTTCTATGTCCAGATGATAATTATATCTTAACTTACTTAAGTGCAAAAAACTCACACTTACACAATTATTTATAGGTTGAAATGTCTAGTCTATTGAACAAAGACACTATTAACATTAACACAGGGTCTCAGGGTGCCCTATATGTTGTTAAAGTTAGTAAATCTTTAGAGAATCAAAAGCATCAAGAATTCACCACCATATTAGTAGACCATAGAGAGGCTTTTAATTAGTCATATAGTGATATGTTAAGTATCGATCCTATTATCATCATTCATACTATTGTCACTATCCCTGAAGCTAAAACATTGAAGAAAAAACTATGGAAGATGCATCCTCATGTTACACTTTTAGTCAAAGAAGAACTATAATGCCTCTTATTCATTAATTTGATTTAGCTAATTGATTACCCTTAATGGGTGTCTAATATTTTTCCTGTCACAAAACCCATAAGGGGTCTCCATATTTATACCAATTTTCAAGACCTCAATCTCATTTGTCCTAAAGAGGAATTTCCTCTTCCTAACATTGATAAACTAGTAGACCTAACAAAAGGCCAAAATTTTTTGTCACTTATGGATGGATTTTATAGATATAATCAAATCCTTATCACCCCAAAAGACTAGCATAAGACTTCCTTTATTACCCCCTAAGGGAATTTTTGCTATAAGGTTATGCCTTTTAGCCTAAAGAACATGGGATACACCTATCAACAAGATATGAATTATATGTTTCATGGAATAATCCATAAAATTGTTAAAGATTATGTAGATGACCTTATCATCAAGTTAAAGCTCTGAAAAAACCTATCTCTATTCTTAAGGTAATCTTTTACTCCTAATCTAATTCTATGTTCACTTCAACTCCAAAAAGTGTGTTTTTGGAGTCTTGACAAATAAGCTCCTAGGTTTTATCATCTCCATTCATGGTATAAAATTTTATCCCACTGAGATTAGGGCTATCATAGATGCGCCACCCCAACTAATATTAATCAAATTCATAGCTTGCAAGGAAAATTATAGTCCATTAAATGTTTTATCTCCTAGCTATCCAATCGATGTCAACCATTCCATCACATTTTGAGGAAAGATGACTAGTTTATATAGGATTCTAATTGTTAAGAGGCCTTTTAATCTCTTAAGAACTATATCCTCTCCCCACTAGTTCTTATTCTTCCTAAGGAAGTGAGACCTTTCTTCCTATATATTCAGCCAGAGACCATGCTCTGAGGGTTATGCTTGCCCATCATGATGAACATCATAAAGAACATGTAGTGTATTACATAAGTTTTACTCTCATCAAATATGAGACACACTATACACATATAAAAAACTATGCCTAGATTTGGTTTTTGTGGCTTCTAAGCTTCACCACTATCTGCTTAATTGTTAATCATAGGATATAATGAGAGGGGGGGATGAATAAGTATATCATAAATATTATAAAATTTATCTTAATAAAATTACACTTAACCAAACATTCAAGATATGCAATAAAACTAAAATAATAAACACCACACAAGATAGAGAGACACACTAGATTTAACGTGGAAACCCAATGTGAGAAAAACCACAGAGAACAATCTCAAGTATATGAATGATCACCAACTCAAACTATAATATTCACAAGAACCAACTTGCAAGAGCACAAACCCCTTTGTTGAGCACCAACACAATAACAATTCATGAGAAATAACCCAATTGAACACCAACCCCTTTGATGAGTACCAACACAACAACAATTCATGAGAACCAACCCACAGGAGCATGAACCCCTTTGTTGAGCACCAACACAACAAAAATTCATGAACACCAACCCATAGGAGCACCAAACCCTTTGCTGAGCACCAACACAACAACAATTAGTGAGTACTAACCCACAGGAGCACCAACCCCTTTGCTGAGCACCAATACAACAACAATTCATGAGCATCAACCCACAAGAGCACTAACCCATTTTATGTATACCACATAACTATCTCTCAATGTTGCTATCTTAACAAATGATAGTTCATTACAATATCTCCTTCCTCTCTCACCTTTGCTCTTATCATCTAGATATAACAAATACAAATCATTCTCTTCTCTCTTTTGCTCTTCTAAGTTAGATATAATTAATACAAATCATACTCATTATCCACACACTAAAAATGGCTTCTCAAGCCTTTATTTATAGCTTTCCAAATGACCTTTGGCCTTCCCCCTTTGTGACCCTTCAATCCTTATGGAAAATTGTGCCAAACTTGCATGACCCTTCGTATCCTTGCATTTGAAAAGTCATATGGTGACCCTTCATAAGCAAAAATGTCCTTTCCTCTTTTGTCCTTATCTTGGTGACTTTTCATACTCATCAAAGTGTCCCTTCATGAGAAATTACACCCTTCCTCTTTTGTCTTCACTTGGTGACTCTTGGAATTCCCCAAGATGACTCTTCATGGGAAAATGGATCCCATTCTTCTTTTGTATGTACCCTATGACTCTTTGACTTCTCCATGGGCCCTTCTTTTGTCTTATATGCAACCAAAAATAAATTCATTAATATTAAATAATATTAACACACATTAGCCAAGATATAACTATTACAAACATAATTAAATGCAATGGGGCCTTCATCACCAATAATTCTAGACCTTTGACATCAATGACAATAGTTCCAATAATCTCCCCTTTTGTCATTGATGGCAACCTCAATCCTAAAATTACCACATCCTGAAACCTACACATACTATCATCTAAAAAACCTATAGTAACTCCTCCTTACTGTAGCAACCTGTACCTATTCCCTATACATATTTCTTTACATGTACTTGTACCTATACCTATACTTGGTATTCTCCCCTTTTGACATCAATGGCAAAGGGCCTACCTAGAGACAACACTTAGCTCCCCCTCAATTGATGTTGAACCTTAATGACAAGAAGCAACAAAAAATACTTCCAACTCCTATTGCAGATTTTTGAATGTGTCCTTTGATCGTGCCTTTGAGAAGATATCTAATAATACATATAAATCATTGCCTATCCTTTGAGCATCTGCAATAAACTCATTTGAATATTTTCTTCTAATCTCAAAACCTTTTGCATAAAATTTTAATGTGTATCCCTGATCACATATTTTACTTACACTCAATATATTATGCTCAAGACTTTTTACATACAAAACATTCTTAGTCTTGGTTCTACCATTATCCAAACTCAAAGTACCTTTTATGGCTATCCTGGCAGTGGTTTTATCTCTAAATTTCACTGTTCCACCATTGAGCTTCTTTAGAGTTATGAACTTAGTCTTGTCTCCTGTCATATGTCTCAAACACTTGCTATCAGTGAACCATGGCTGATCTTAATTTCTTGCATGCAAAGCTATTTGTATCGACATAGAATCTTTAGGTTGTTTCTTCTACCATGAACATGTCTGAACCTTCTTGATGAATGGAGCCTTGAAACTCTAATCCTTCTTGACTAAATCAAACATGCTTCTATAGTACTGAGATATGTGTCTGAAGTTGTTATATTTGTAAAATATTATGGCCTCTTCACCAGAGCTTGATAGAGTAAAGGAGTTGTAGCTTCTGCTTGACTCTGCATGACTTTCCCTCTCCTTATTTTTGAAACTGTTAGCTCTTTTCTGACATTATAATTTCTTATGACAATATCCATTACAATAAAAATAGTAACCATAAAAATAAGACCTGTCTATGTATGTCTGACCTGATTACCTTTTGTAGCTTTGTTCCCTCCAACTTTCTTTGTTTGAAATGTCCTCTTTATTTTTCACTTCTTCCCTTCTTATTTCCTCTTTTTTAAGAGCTTCGACATAGCTCTTTTTATTTTCAAATATGATACATGTCTTATCTGAATTTGCCTTTTGGCTTTCTAATATCTTATTTAGAATGTTAGTGCTATCCTCAAATTTTGAATCACTAACTACTTTAGCACTTACTGCTTTCTCAATATCTTCTTTTAAAGAGGTAATTTCATAGCATACCTTTTACATTCTTTTCTTAATTTTTGAAACTATGTTGTTAGATCTTTTTCATTCCATTTATCTTCTTCAATGTGTGCTATTAGATCATCAATTATTTCCTTTGACTCCTTTTCATTTTTTTGATCTGGTGCTTCAATCTTTGATTCTTCTTCTCAACATCTTCTAACTCTTCTAAGGCACAAACTAGTTCTCCTTCTAGATTAACTTTGGCTTCATCCTCTTCCTCTTCTTGATTATCTATACTTTTTATTATAGAGACATCTTCATGTATGGCCATGAATATAATATCTTCTTCTTCTGAATCACTGACTCCACTATCTTCAGCTGAGCTAGGATCTTTAGAATATAGGCTCTTCTTCTCAAATCCCTTCTTGAATTTACCCTTGAAATTCTTCTTGTATGTAGAATTTTCTTCATCATTATCATCATTACCCTTATTTGGGAATTTAGCTAAAAAATGTCCAATCTTTCCATAATTAAAACATTTAAAAGGTAATTTTCTTTGATATTTACCTATTCCCCTTTTTGGCTTGTGAAGGAAAAGATCTTCGTTATCATCTTCATCATCACTGGAACTATCACTTGATTATTGAATCATAGCTTTCTCTTTCTTTGATGTCTTGAAATTTGCTTCTCTTTGAGGGTTTATCTTGTTCAGTCCACATCTCATATGCCGTGAGTATACCATGAAGCTCATCCATCTTTAGGTTGGCTAAATTCTTCATCTCCTTGATTGCCGAAACCTTTGCATCATATCTCATTGGTAGAGATCTCAAAAACTTTTGTACCACCATTGACTCTTCCAAATTTTCTCCAAGATCATGAATATAATTCACTATTTGATTAACTCATAAAATATAACTTGCTATATCTTCTTCTTCTTCTTCCATCTTCAAACTTTCAAACTATCTTCTAAAATTTTGAAGCTTAGCTTGCTAAACCTTTCCATCACCTTTGTAAATATTCTCAAGTTTTACCCAAGTTTCATGAGCAGATTTACATTGCATAACTTTAACAAATTTAGATTCACATAAACCACATAAAATAGCATTTAAATCTTTATCATTACATTCACTTGCCTTTTTCTCTATTGGAGTAATTACGAGTTTATGTGGCTCTTCATATTCCTCCACCACTGCTTGCCATATGTCAAATCCAAGGGCCCTCAAATAAGTCTTCATTCTTATGCTCCAAAAATCATAATTCATCCCATCAAACAAAGGTGCCTTATTTATATAAAATTCTTCATGTGATCCAGTCATCATGCTTTCTCGATCTACCTTCAAGCTATAAATTTTTTTCAAAAGGAACCTGCTCTGATACCAATTATTAAGCATAAGATATACTAAGAGGGGGGTGAATTAGTATATCATAAATCTTATAAACTTTACCTTAATCAAATTCCACTTAACCAAACATTCAATATGTAAAATAAAACTAAAATAATAAACATTGCATAAGATAGAGAGAGACAACAGATTTAACATGGAAATCCAATGTGGGAAAAACCATGGAGACCAATCTCAAGTATATGAATTAGCACTAACTCAAACTACAATATTCACAAGCACCAACTTGCAAGAGAACCAACACCTTTGTTGATCACCCACATAGCAATAATTCATGAGCACTAACCCCTTTGCTGAGAACCAACACAACAACAATTCATGAGCACCAACCCACAAGATCACCAACCCCTTTGTTGAGCACCAAAACAACAATAATTTGTGAGTACCAACCCATAGGAGCACCAACCCATTTACTGAGCACCAACATAGAAAAAATTCATGATCATCAACCCACATGAGCACCAACCCCTTTGATGAGCACCAACACAAAAATAATTTATGAGCACCAACCCATTTTGTGTATACCACACAACTATATCTCAATGTTTCTATCTCAACAAATGATAGTTCATTACAATATCTCTTTCCTCTCTCACCTTTGCTCTTCTCAGCTAGATATAACAAATACAAATCATTCTCTTCTCTCTTTTTCTCTTCTAAGCTAGATATAAAAAATATAAATCATAATCACTCTACACACACTAAAAATGGCTTCTCAAGCCTTTATTTATAGCTTTCCAAATGACCTTTGGCTTTCCCCCTTTATGACCCTTAAATCCTCATGGAAAATCATGCCAAACTTGCATGACCCTTCGTATCCTTGCATTTGAAAAGTCATATGGTGACCCTTCATAAGCAAAAATGTCCTTTCCTCTTTTATCCTTATCTTGGTGACTTTTCGTATTCCTCAAAGTGTCCCTTCATGAGAGATTGTGCCCTTCCTCTTTTGTATTCACTTGGTGACTCTTGGAATTCCCCAAGATGACTCTTCATGGGAAAATATGTCCCATTCTTCTTGTCTTTACCCCATGACTCTTTGACTTCTCCATGGGCCCTTTTTTGTCTTATATGCAACCAAAAATATATTCATTAGTATTAAATAAATATTAACACACATTACCCAAGATATAACTATTACAAACATCATTAAATGTAATGGGGCCTTTATCACCAATAATGCTAGACCTTTGACATCAATGACAATATTTCCAACATTAATCATAAGACCTATGTAATTACAAACACTTATCCCATTAAATTTATGCATTGAAAGCCTTACCAAAATCAGAACATGTCCAGATGGCTCATTATTTTATCCAAATTTGATCTAGAGTTTTTCCATCAAATGTTAGTTAAAGGCTAAATCATTACTAATAAGTTATCTAAGACACCTCTTGTAGGTGGCCAACCCTCTAATTTTGAATTCCTTAATGAATCTATCACTTCCACATTGTAGGTGGATCCTAATTATCAAATGACTTTATTATTTTATGGATATCAATATGACTATGGACGGGGTGCATGAATGATTAAGTCACTTTATATCTATGAATATTCTCAATTGGTTGTCAATCAGATTAATAACATGTATCAGTATAATAATAACATCCTCTAGAAATACAAAATGTTATCTGATCAACTATTAGCTACCTTAGATTGTTATGTCATCCAAGCCACTCCCTGGTCAATTAGTAAGTTCACAGATACCATGGCCTCTCTAATTTCCTTTATCCCATCCTCCCCTCAAGAATCCAATTTTTTTTTGCTAATCCATAAAATCAACCATCCCTCTTATACTAGAACTGATTTAGCTTTTATCCATGATGTATAATAAAATCACTTGTATGTATGGTACACACAAACATTTGATTATTTATCTATGGGTATTATCCTTCCCAATCTATCTAAAAACATTAAATATGATTTTTAGCAGTGTACCACCCATTACATTATGCTAAGGGGTGTTCTATATAAGCAAAAATTTGATGGTCTACTTCTTTGATGTGTTCAAATTTTTGAGGCTACCCTTACAATTAAAGAAACACATGACGGGTTGGGTGGGGGAAACTTTAGCATTATAGCTATTTGAATGATTTTAACCCAAGAAATATCATTAATGACAAAGCATAAAAGTGAGAGAAAACTAATAATGCATAAAACTAAATTACCTCTCAAGAGTAAAACATATTGACAAGAGTTTTAAAGTGAGAAACTGAATGTATCAGAAAAAACTCACGTGATCTTATTATAAGGCTTGTAACAAATATCTCCATAAATACGATATTTGATCAAAAGTAAAAGAGAAGAATAGAGAGATATATGATTCTTACTGAATAAAAGAGGAGAAAAGAGATATTTTATAGAGTTAGAGGAGGAAAAAGGGATCCCCCTAAGTGTATGCCACTTGTGTCCTAGTACCTTACAATGATAAAGGAGGTGTGTGCCATGTGGGAAAAAGATTTACTAATGCAAGTAAATTATTAATCCTAAGGGAGAACAAAAAAGTGAGTGACACCTCATGAAATCTATATCTATATGAATTAATAATTCACATAAATATAAATTATTCACACATGAAAAAGAAACTTAAGATTAAATAAATTATCTTAAATAAAGTGTAATTCTAACATTCCCCCTTAAACTTTATTTAGGGGTTTACAAACAAATAAGAAGGGAGAAAATAACACTAAATCTCCCCCTTAATGAGAACTTACTTCAATACTAACTTGATAATAAAGAAAACAAACTTATCTTTACAAAGAGGCTTAGTGAAGATATCAACCATTTATTCTTTATTAGGACACAAAAAGAGAAAAAATGACTATCTTCAAGAATTTTGTGCTGGACTTGATGTTGAATCTCAATGTTCTTGGACCTTGCATGGAAAACTAGTTTTTCTACTAAGGTAATGGCACTTTGATTATCACTAAAAATTAGAGTAGCTGAATGTTATGGGTGGCCCAAATTTACAAGAATTCATCTAACCCAAATAGCTTCCTTTATATCATGATTACAAGCTTTATACTTAGATTCTATAGAAGATAGAGATATAGTTGTTTGATTTTTACTATTCCATGAAATAGTGCCAAAACCCAAAGAGAAGCAATAACCACTAGTATATCTATGATTATTAGGATCACCAACCCAATCAAAATCTAAATAACCTACCAAATAGTTTTTTTAATTCAAGGTATACTCTATGCCAAAAGTTAGAGTACCTTTAATATAATGAATAATTATTTTAGAAACTTTAAAATGGGTAGCTTGAAGTTTAAACATAAAGGAAGAAACCAAGCTAATAGAAAAGGAAATATCTGAATGAGTATGAGTAGGATAATTCAAACTACCAACTAATTATCTATAGAGAGTTGAATCAACATTATCTGTCTCCATGTCATTAATTAATTCAACACCAAGTTCATAAGGAGTAGCAACATGTTATAAATTTAACATATTAAATCTAGATAATAAATCATGTGCATATTTAGATTAAAAAATATAGATGCTAACCTTTTCTTTCCAAACTTGAATGCTTAAAAAGTAATATAAGAGACCCAAATCAGTCATTTCATAGGTATTCTTCAAAGCATTTTTAGTGTAAGAAACCATTAAACTATTACTACAAGTTATGATTAAGTCATCAATAGACAAAACAATGATAAATTGCCATCTAGATTATTTTTGACAAAATTATTAGGATAATTAGAAGTACGAGTAAAGCCTTGAGATATAAAGAATTGATAAATTTTAAAGTACCATTCCCTAGAAGATTATTTTAAACCATAAATAGCTTTATCTAACTTACATACAAGATGTTCATTGTATTAGTTAATAAAACCAGGAGGTTGAGACATGTAAATTTTTTCATGCAAGTCACCATTTAATAAATCACTCTTAACATCCATTTGATAAATAGGCCAATGTATGTGAGCAACTAAAGCTAAAAAAATTTTAATAGTAGACATATTAGCAACAAGAGTAAAAGTTTCATTATAGTCAATTCCTTCAATTTGAGAAAAACTTCAAGTAACTAATCTATCTTTATATTTTTCATTTTCATTGTTATAATTGAACTTAGTTTTAAAGAATCATTTACAACTTACCAAATGATGCCCTTTAGGTAGTGGAACTAAGTCCCAAGTGTTATTAGAAATCAAAGAGTTGTATTCATCATGCATAGATTTTTCCCAATGAGGGTGACCTTGATCTTGTTTTAGAGTTTTAAGATCATTATTATGCATAATTTTAGACATCAAAGCATAATTAAATTTTTTTACCTAGTTCTATGAGTATCATTAAGATCTACATGAATTTCAAAATCTTCTATAGTAGTCTTGGCTTACTTAGGCATCGATTTAGGTGGAGTAAGACTAGAAGAAGGAGAAAGAATCAGAGGAACAACATCATTATGCAACACATCACATGATCATCACTATATTCAAAGAAAAGAGAAATAGAAACTATATCAAGGGAATCAAAACTGGAAGCACAATTCAATACACCATTTTCATCAATATTAACACCCCTTTTAATCTTGATTTTGTTAGTTTGAGGATCATAAACACCATAAGATTTAGATTATTCATCATAACCAAAAAAAAAATATGTTTTAAAATCTAACTTATTATGCTTTTCAATTGAAATATGAACAATTGCATCACAATAAAAAACATGTGAATGTTTTAAATTAGGTTATCTACCACTATAAGATTCTTCAGGGGTAATATTTAAAACAACTTTAATGGGAGTCCTATTAATGAGATAAACAACACAATACATGGCTTCAGCCCAAAATTTATAATGCATATCTTTAAAATGCAACATACACCTAGCCATTTCAATAATAGTCTTATGTTTACATTCAACATAATTTTGCTTAGGTGTGTAGGAAATAATTTTTACATGATTGATTTCATGTTTCTTAGAATATGTAAGAAATTCATTGTTAACATATTTAATACCATTCATTGCATAATATGCATAAATAACAATGAGATCATTTTTCAACAAGGGTATGAAACTCAATAAAAGTGTCTAAAACTTGATCTTTAATTTTCAACAAATAAATCTAATCTCGCCTAGTGCAACCATCAACAAAATTTAGAGCATACTTCAAACCATTAATATAAGGAGTTTACATATAGCCTAAAATATAACTATGAACTAAATGAATATTTTAAATAACATGCCATGATTGATTTTTAAAAAAAATATTTTTTATGAATTTTACAAGCCATACAACTATTACAAGTAGGAGTAGTGGGAGAAATGTTAGGTAAACCTTGCACCATATTAGGTTTGTTCATAAGTACAATAATTTATTAATTTATATGACCTAATATTTCATGCCATAAGTTAACATCATTATAAATAAGCAAAGTATAAGAAGATGAGGGAGGAGAATCTAGTAAATTTGAATAAATTATCATTGTTTAGAAAAGTAGTAGCAATTACTTGAAAATCTTGCTTAGTAGATTTAACATAACAAGTATCATTAATAAATTATATCTTATAGTCTTATTTGCATAATTGAGGTATATAAAGTAAATTTAATTTCAAATCAAGAACAAACAAGACATCATGCACTTCACCATTAGGGATTTTAACATTTCCTATGGTTTCAACATTAAAATAAACCTGATTTGCAAGACTTAAATAAATTTTAAAAATATTAGGCTATAAAGAATTAAAAAATTGAGCATTAGATGTCATATGTTATGTAGCACTAGAATCAATAATCCATTCAACATGATAAGAACACAAAGCACAAGTAAAAACAGTTCTAGTATTATACTTTTATTTTGCTTGAGTCTTATTTTTACTAGTGCTAGCATTGTCTTTGACTTTAAGTTTTTCACTTTTACTATCACATTTATTTTTAAAGTAGTGATCTTCCTCATGACTATTTTTGTCACAATAATTACACTCTACCTTTTTCTTAGGTGTAGAGTTAGATTTTTAATCTTTTTTTTCATGTATTATTAGACTTAGCATGTTATTTATCATTCTTATGTTGGTGTTTAGAGACAAAAACATGTTCATTAGTCTTAATATTACCAAATTAAATTAATTTTTATTCTTCTTGATGTAAAAAAGTATAAAATAATTCAAATGTCAACATAAAAGATAAAGTAGGAAAAGCTAGTTGCAAATGAATATGAATAATAAACTATTGAAAAGGTCAAGGCAAATAATTTTTCATGAAAATATGAATCAAATTTAAATATAAAAGTTTAACACCTAAATCAACTAGTTGAGAATGCAAAGAATGAAATTTAATCAAGAATTTATCCATAGTTTTAAAATCATTGTACTATAAATCAAATAATTGATCCTAAATTTGAATTTTACAAGATTCATTCACAATGTCATAAATAGATTTAAGTTTAGATCAAGAAGTGGGAGAAAGAGAACAACCATCAATGTGGGAATATAATTCGAGGGTCATGGCCATACCAATCAATATTAAGACCTAATCATTTTTTGTTTGTCATTTCTCTTGAATTTTGGTGAAGGTAGTCTTTGTATCTGATTGAGGGTTTGTGTCATCTACTATGTGTACCAAATGTTTGAAATTAAAAACATATTACATATAAAATTTTAATAAATGGTAATTAGTAGACATGAGGTTAAATTTGGTCAATAATTAAGTAATTATGCCTCAAAAACTCACCCAATGAGTGAAAAGCAAATAGGAAAAAAAACACTTAAACAATAAAAGGTGTAAGAGGGCATGAAACCAAGCTAACAACTTTGACAAATTGTAAAAGAGAGAGAGATATAAATAAATATGAGCTGAAAAAAAGGATAGAGAATTGTAATAAACTTTCCAAGTTGATATGAAAGAGAAAATACCGACTAAAAAAGGTCTAAATGAGTTAAGTTTAAAGCCAATTAAATGACACCTTGAATATAATTTTAAAGATTCCTTAAAAAAACTCTTATTGCTTTTAAATAAAAAATGTTAAATGATTTAAAGAGATTATAGTTGTTTTAGTTTTTTAAATATAGATTAAAAACCAAATAAATTATCTATTAGTTTGTCATGCCAAGGTGAAATGTTAACAACTTTTATTGTGAAGTTTTTAAACTTTGAATAAGTGGAAATAGATTTAATGATAAAAGTGAGTAAAAGATATATAATTTGAGTGTAAACGAGTTAAAAGAAATCAAATGTCCCACTCATAAGCTGAAAAAGGTGCCACTTAGATGCCATGAAATAGAAAAGAAAGGCGTTAGAATAGAGGTTAAGCAAAACACAAGAAATGAAAATAAATAAAAATTACTTAAGATGTCTAATGCAGAGGAGGCATATGGCCAAAAGAATAAATAAGATGAGTTTAACTAAAACTAAAAAAGGACAACACCTCTATACAAAGAATGATGAAAAATAGTAAGGCACTTAGGTGGACTAAATAATAATTAAAAAAAGAATAGAAATAAAGCATTAAAAAAATGAAACACTTAGCAAGAATAAGGTGCAAAAAGGGTAACAACTAAAAAAAAAGGCAGAGCTACAACAAAAGTGATTTAGAAAAGGGGTGACAACACAAAGGTAAAAACTAAAAATAAATGCTAAGATAAGGAATTGAGATGCTAGGTAGGTCATCAAGTAGAGAAAATGTAATTAAAGGACTTAAGGTCAAAGAAAAGACTAGGAAGATAGGATGCCACAATAGAGAAAAGGTGTTTTAGGATAGAAAGAACCAAAGAAATTGACAAGGGTGAATTAAGACATAGAAAAACAAAAAACCAGACTTAAAATAAAGTTTAACCTGCAATTAATGAGCAAGTTACTGTAAAAGAAGACAAAAAAAGGAAGAGAAAAAACTTGTGTTTTGACTAGATCAGTTATGGGGTGACGCCCTAAGTTTTCTTTCTCTTTCTCTTTACAAAAAAAAAAGAATAGAGAAGATCTCTATTTATGGATTATAAGAAATAGAATCAAAATTTGTAAAAGGAGTGTGTTGTTTTTTTTTAAGGAAGAGACAAAGTAAAAAAAACCTTTTTAAACTATTTCTGCATAAAAAAAGAAAGATAGAGATTAACAAAGGAGCAATATATATATATATATATATATATATATATATATATATATATATATATATATATATATATATATATAAGGTATTTAATGCTCATTAAAAAAATTACTAAAAAATGATTTTTTTAAAGGAAAAAAAGTTTTTCTTTGTAAAAATAATGTGGCTACAAAAAACCTATAAGAAAGAGTTAGAAGCCACTAAAAAAACAAGGAGAAAAAGAAATGGATTAAAAAATATTAACAATGGTTAGATCCCTTGCAAATAATATCCAATAATTCTCCTTAAAAAAATATACACACTTTTCAAAAAAATGTCATTAAAATGATCATAACTCTAATACCATGAAGTATTTTAACCCAAAAAATATCATTAATGACAAAGCATGAAAGTGCGAGAAAAAAATAATGCACAAAACTAAGTTATCTCTCCAAAGCAAACCATATTGACAAGAGTTTTAAAGTGGGAAATCAAATGTATTGGAGAAAAACCCATGTGATCTTATTATAAGCCTTGCAATAAATATATCCATAAGTAAAAAATTTGATCAAAAACACAAAATAAGAATATAGATCTATATGATTTTTACTGAGGAAAAGAGGAGAGGAAGGGCTCTTTTATAGAGCTAGAGGAAGAAAATAGAAGTTACATAGTACTTCATTATGACCTTTCAAACCCCTAAGTGTGTGTCATGTTAGGGTGTGGAGCTAAAAGCTTTACTATATGCAAACATGGAGGAGGTTGCTGAGTGTCACAGTCACCGGCGTCGGTCAGGCCAATCGATGTTGGTCAGGGGTGAACAAGAATCTGCCGACATCTGCAGGAGTCAGTTTATGACGGTCACCTCTAGTCAGACAAGGACCGACGTCGGTCACCTGTGCGGTTCCAGAACTATTCGTTGCATGAACAGTTAGTTTGTTGAACCAATTGTTTGCATGTAAAGACTATTTTGAGTCTTGAGCTACGTGTCTAATTATTGTAAAGTTTAAGTTATTGTTTAGTATGGGATCTATTTATAGACCCATTGGCATGTATTGTAATAAGAGAAATAGAGGAAGGCAAGGTAGATCCTTCCAATTGTAAGATCATTTGAATTGCAGGTTGTTGCAAGTTCATGGTAGATCTACATGTGTAAGTAAGATCATTTGAATTGCAGGTTGTTGCAAGTTCATGGGAGATCTACTTGAAGTACTTTGAGTATTTGTGTACTGGCAGTGTTATTACTGACTGGTTAGAGGTGAACACCAACTCTATGTTTGAGTTGTGTGTTGGGACCATTTTTGGTAGGAGAGTGAACTCTTGATTGAGAATTACTGGGAGCCCTTGAGGTGTGGGAAGCCTCATAGAGGTGTGAGAAGAAGTGGCATCTTCTTTATTGTATTTTCTTTTTGGATTAGTATTAATACAAGATTGTGTATTGTCTCTCATATTTTGTGCTATTTGTGAATTCTAGTTACTTGTTCATTCTAGTATAATTCTATGTTTAGTTGCTTATACAAGGTAGTCATATGTACTCTTATTGAGGAGTAGGATCCTAACAAGTGGTATCAGAGCATATATGTTTTAAATTTCCTTACAATTGGTATTAGAGCTTTTGGTTGGGTTACTAACAGGTTGTATCAGATCTGGTTAGTGTTTGTTGATTACAGGTCACTCACAGGGGTTTCTATTTGAGTGGGAGTATAGCAATGGCAGAAAAAAGTAAGCTATGAATAGAGAAGTTTAATGGCAAGAACTATCAATTATGGAGGATGCAGATAGAAGATTATTTGTATCAGAAAGATTTGTACTTACCATTGGGTGGGGTTGCATGCAAGCCCACGGATATGAAGGATGAAGAATGGGAGGTTCTTGATCGGAAGGCTTTGGGATCTATAAGGTTGAGCCTTGCATCATCTATGATTTTCAACTTATCACAGGCTAAGACAACGATAGAGTTGATGGAATATTTGGCAAATTTATATGAAAAACCCTCAGCTTCAAATAAGGTATTTCTTATGAAGCAATTATTTAATTTGCAAATGTTGGAAGGTGGATCTGTACATAGTCATCTTAGTGATTTCCATGGTTTGGTAAACTAGTTAAATTTAGTCAATATTGTTTTTGATGATGAAATTAAGGCTCTCTTAATCTTATGCTCATTACCTGAAAGTTGAGAGAGTTTGGTAATGGCAATTAGTAATACAGCGTCTGCTTCAAAGATCTTAAAATTTGATGATGTTGTGAGTGTAATCTTGAATGAAGAAATTCACAGGAAAAGCACAGGTGAATCATCAGGGAATGCTTTGAGTGTTAAAAGCAGGGGAAGGTAAAGAGAGAAGATCGAGCATGGGAGATCAAGGTCAAAGACAGGTAGGAGATCCAAATCTAGGTATGGTAGAATAACCTACTGGAAATGTGGAAAGCAAGGGCATCTAAAGAAATATTGTTGGTTGGTTGAAGATCAACATGAAGGACATGAATAAGCAGATGTTGTAGTTATTATTGCACATGATGCTCTGGTATGTTCCTTGGATAAAGTAGAATCTTGGGTTTTAGATTTTGGTGCCTCTTTTCATGCATCCCCAAATAGGGAATTTTTTCATGAATATGTCCAGGGAGACTTTGGAGAAATTTATTTAGGGGATGGTAAGCCTTGTCAAATGGTTGGCAAAGGGAAAGTGAAGCTGAAATTGTAGATGGGCAACACATGGGTGTTGGAGGAAGTCATGCATGTCCCAGTCCTAAAGCAGAATTTGATTTTTATTGGAAAGTTGGGTGATGAGGGTTGCATAGTAACTCTTACAGCAGACTCTTGGAAAGTTTCCAAGGGTGCACTTGTTGTAGCAAGAGGTAAGAAAGTAGGTACACTTTATTTATCTACTTGTATTACTGATTCTCCTTTTGGTTTATCTACTTCAGCTGTAGATTCGAAGATGTGGCTTAATAGGCTTGGTCACATGAATATGAAGGGTATGCATGTTTTTGAGTCAAAGGGTATGCTTTTAGATTTGAAAAGCATGGATTGAGATTTTTGTAAACAAAGGAAGAAAGTGACATTTCTTGAGAAATCTGATGTTCGTGACAAGAATAAGAAAGTCTTGGTTTTTAAGGAGAAGATGAAGGATAGAGATCAGTGCAAGGAGCTAAAGAATTTTGAGTAGAGCAAGGTCGATTTGGATAGGGGTTTGATCCAAAAGGAGCTCATAGGTAAAAGTCATCACTCACAAGTAAAACACAGAGATTGATGTCAATTAGAAAACTGACGTCAGTGTCTAGATAGGGACTGATGTCAGCTATGTGTAGACTGGCATCAGTGACTCTGGACAAGTAAACACCAGCGTCAGTTAGGGAAGAACCGATGTCAGTGATGAGGTAGTCACATGGAACCAATGTCAGTAAGGTGCAAACTGAGATGTGACTAACATCGGTCACTGAGACAAATTTTGGGTGGACAACAAGCTGTCAAAGAGTCTCAAGCACCCATATGGAGGACTAAAAGGGTAAGTAAGCCTCAAATTCATCATTTCCCTTCTTTACACTACTTATTGCTCACTGATGGTCAAAAAATTAGGAAGTTATTAAAGAAGCAGAGCAGGTAGAATCCAAGAAACAGTGGGAGCTTGGCATGGATGAGGAATGTGATTCCTTGGAGAAGAACCAAGCAGGAGTTTTTTGGTGGAGTTGCCAGTTGGAAGAAAGCACTGAAAGATGAATGGATTTTCAAGATAAAGAAGAGCGGGAATGGACATGTGAGATAGAAGGCCAGGGTATATGGTCTTGAGTAAGTTGTAGGACAATGGAGGTTTAACCATTGTGTTTTATTTACCAAGTTGGATAATATTAGCTACATTATCCTGTTATTGTATGTTGTGCTTGTTGCAGGGTCACATATGCAGGGGGTTGCTGAACTAAAGGTAAAGTTAGTTCAGAGGTGTGTCATGAGGAATCTGGGAGCAATAAGATTCTTTGGCATGAGTGTGTGTTCTAGAGACATGGAAGGTCATAGGTTGATTTTGTCTCTGGATGATTGTGTGAAACTGGTTAGCATGCCGATGGTTGGACAGTTCTATGAACAGTGTCCTGATTCACATGATGAGGTTAAGTACATGTGTACTAAACCTGAGATTTCTCAAGTAGTAGGAGTTGTCAGCAAGTTTGGAGCCAATCCAAGAAAGAAGCATTGAAGGGCAGTTTAGTGGATTCTCAGATATCTGAGAGGGACCAGCAGTAGGTATACATGATATGCAGGGTCAAGCACTTCTCTACATGGGTTTGTAGAATCGGATGTGACAAGATGATTTGGATGATAGGTGGTGCACCATAGGATTTGTGGTGGTTGGTCTTCAAGAGTGATCTTGAAGAGGGATATAAAGCCAAGAAACAAACTAGATGATGTACAAGTACAGGTACAAGTGTAGCTGTTTATCTCCACGTGGGAGATTGTTAGGGTGTGGAGCTAAAAGCTTCACTATATGCAAACATGGAGGAGGTTTTTGAGTGTCATAATCACCAATGTCGATCAGGGGTGAACAAGAATCTATTGACATCGGTAGGAGTCAGCCAATGTCGGTCACCTCCAGTCAGACAGGGACCGACGTCGGTCACTTGTGCGGTTCTAAAACTGTTCGTTGCATGAATAATTAGTTTGTTAAACTAATTGTTTGCATGTAAAGACTATTTTGATTCTTGAGCTATGTGTTTAATTATTATAAAGTCTAAGTTATTGTTTAGTATGGGATCTATTTATAGACCCATTGGCATGTATTATAATAAGAGCAATAGAGGAAGGCAAGGTAGATCCTTCTAATTGTAAGATCATTTGAATTGCAAGTTGTTGCAAGTTCATGGTAGATCTACATGTGTAAGTAAGATAATTTGAATTGTAGGTTGTTGCAAGTTCATGGGAGATCTACTTGAAGTACTTTGAGTACTTGTGTACTGGCAGTGTTATTACTGATTGGTTGGAGGTGAACACCAACTCTGTGTTTGAGTTGTGTGTTGGGACCATTTTTGGTAGGAGAGTGAACTCTTGATTGAGAATTATTGGGAGCCCTTGAGGTGTGGGAAGCCTCACAGAGGTGTGAGAAGAAGTGGCATCTTCTTTATTGTATTTTTTTTCTGGATCAGTATTAATACAAGATTGTGTATTGTCTCTCATATTCTGTGCTATTTGTGAATTCTAGTTACTTGTTCATTCTGGTATAATTCCGTGTTTAGTTGCTTATACAAGGTAGTCATATGTAGTCTTATTGAGGAGTAGGATCCTAACAAGTGGTATCAAAGCATTTATGTTCTAGATTTCCTTACATGTCACTTGTGTCCTAGTCCCTTACAAAGAGAAGGGAGGTTTTTTTCATGTGGGGAAATAAGTTACTCATGCAAGTAACTCCTGAATCCCAAGGGAGAATAAAGAGGTGAGTGACACCTCATGGAATCCAAATTTATGTGAATTAATAATTCACATAAATATAAATTTCTCACATTAAAAAGAAAATTAGGATAAAATAAATTATCCTAAATAAAAGATTATTCTAATACTATTTCCAAGAAAATTCTTTGAATAGGTTATTATTAGCCTACTCTAAATTATGATTGTTGTGAATATGTCAAGAAATGCATGAAATGTCAACAACATTATAATATATCACACATACCTAATCATGCATTATAGGTAGCCAGGGACTTTTAGCCATTTTATTAGTGGGGGATAGATCTTATAAGATAAATTAATCCCAAATCTTTCCAATGACATAGTTTTATCATTACCACCACCGAAAACTTCACTATGTGGGTAGAGGTTATTCCCCTTATTTTGACCAAGGAAAACAAGATTGTTGATTATATTGATCATAATATTATATGTTGATTTGATTTCCCTCAGATGATAATTACATATAATGGAAAATATTTTAAAAATAATCAAGTCTAGAGACTCTGTGACTCTTTTGACATTAAGCTAAGATTTTTTTTGCCTTATTATCTGTAAGATAATGGACAAGTTGAAGCATCTAATAAAACGCTAATTAAAATTCTAACCAAAGTAGTTAATGAGACTAGAAATAACTAACATCTTCATATTACCTTTACCCATGGGCTTATCATATTGGTTTTAGAACCTTTATAGGGGATACCCCTTTCTCTTTGGTTTATGATATAGAATTTGTCCTCCCTCTAGAAATATAGATTCCTTCTCTATGAATTTATCTTAGAGACATTGTTAATGAAGAGAACTATCATCAAGAGTGATTAACACAACTTGAACTTCTAGACGAGTATCGATTTGTAGCCCTCGACTATCTCTATGTATATCAAGAAAGGATAAAATATGCATATTATCAACATATAAAAGAATAAGAATTTAATATTGGTGATCCTTAAATAAAATTAGAATGTAACAAATATGGAAAGAAGTAAGTGATAAAATTTTTCTCCAAATTGGCTTGGACCATGCATTATCACTCATAAATATAGATCTAGGGCATATCATTTGGCCTCTCTTGAAGGAAAACCAAAACCTAACCCTCTTAACACTTTGTATTTGTGTCCTTTATATTGTTAATAAAATTAAAACAATCTATATTCATCATAGGTTTTCCACCTTTGGTTTAAAAATAACCTAAAATCACACTTCCTATCACCTAAAAAATACCCAATAATAATAATAAAAGAATAATGTGGATATTTGGAAAAATGCCTATCCTTACCTTAAATATGAACACCCTAACTCTATTCATAGCATGTTCTAAATGGATAAGCTATGTTTGTAACAAGAAGGATCCCTAAATCATTATTTCCTAAAATCTCCCACCTGGAAAAGTGTATTTTAGGGATAGAAATATCATCTCATGTAAACAAGCTTAAATTCAGCCTTGTTTACCTTATTCCAAATCAATAATATGGCATAAACATATATCAAAATAAAATGACAAAATTATATATTGTTACCTTAAAGGACAACTATCCATAAAAAGGCATAAAAATCATAGACTGATCCCTTTAAGGATAGTTATGCAAGCATATATCCTAAAATATAGACCACTCCCTCAAGGGATGGATATTTAAAATAGAAAATACAATGGAAAACTTAACACATTGATCAATTTTATAAAAGAATGTCTCTCAAAGAAAATCCCCAAATGAAAAAAATATAAAGTATCCTTAGAGAGCTTCTCTCATTGATTAGATTTATCCAAAGTCGTATCTCCTTGCATTGATTAGTCTACATGGAAGGTTCTAAGGTTAAACTTATAGCTCTAAAACCATGAGATGAGACTTATATTCCTAAAGACATAAGCTTTAACTTACATCATGTGAAAATCAAAGAGGTTAGGAACTTAATTGACATAGGGTTGTTAAAGGTCATTATTAATAGTAAACAAAGGATGCACATGCGGTCTAAGTCAATAAGGAATCATGAAAACCTCCTTTATTCTTTTTTAGAATCATTAAAACTATAAATTTAACAAATTATCCATTGTTTAAATTTATTATCCACACATCTCATATAAGTAAAATCTTTAAAATCATTAATCACCATAACTCATCCCATAATAAACCCATAACAAAATAAAGAAAAAACTAAAGATCAACATTATATCATAATTAATCCATAACCATGGCAAAAATTTAGTACATCACATAATCTAAGTTCAATAAATAACATTAGATCAACATAATTTTAAAATACATAATACAATGCTAACTCATAATAAAAAATTAGGAATATATATATATATATATATATAATTCATAAATGTCTCAAAATATAAGATAAAAATAGTTCTTTGGTTAGTATAATGTACAAAGTATCACTAATTATTAATTTGGATTCTATCCCCACCTCCACCCCCATCTCCATCCCTACCACCTTTCCCCTATACCATGCTCCCCAATCTAGTTGCACCACCCTATGATTATCAAGATGATCTCAAATGTGTCAAAACATAGGTCACATATTGGGGTACCTATGGTATCCACTCTAGCATGATCTTCTCATAATATAAAATCTCTACAACTATGTCCTAGTACCTATCCATGCTTGCTATCCCTCCCTACCATGTGTTAGGTCCTGCTCCTCCTATGTTTGGATGCCTTACAATCACCATAACCCCTCCCCTCAATATATCCATCTTTACCTTGTAACTATCACAGTCTTGCACTACCTAATTATGACCCTCCTATAATATCTCTAACTAGACCTATAAATCATCATGACTCCCCTATACATCTATAAAGGTCTCATATAGTTTGGTCACCTGTCCCTATAACGTATCATGCTCTACCCTCCGTGAATCATTCTCTAAAATAATCTCTTTTATATTTGCCTCTATTGGTTCCTCCTCCCCAACCTCCTCTTTAACCTCCTCTATATCTACATTTATTACATCTTATCGAGGTTGTACTACTCTCTCTTGCCTCTTTCTTAGCTAATCCCCCCACCACAATGAATATGCCAAGGTGAATCCTACATCATCCACCTTTATGGTTGATGGCTCCTATTTTTGTCTTGCTTGTGGTTCAGTATAGTGGGCATTTGATAACCTAATCCCTATGTCATCCCTCCTATTCAACTATGGTGTATCAAGGATATCTTGTATCAAATTGAACTATATCCTCACCCTCTCAAATTAGAAATACTCTAGGTGTTCCACTCTTCTCCATCGTAACCACCTTTTCAGTTGTCTCCTAAATAGCTCTCCTTTCACCCTAGGCTATGATAGAAACCCTAGATACAACCTATAGACAACATATCCCTCTTGTATTCCCTCCAATACCCACTGATAATATGTTAGGTCATGTACAAATCCATTAGTGAAAGGTCTGATGAGGTTTTCCTTCCACTAAAGGAAGCCTTCACTAAATGCTATCTTATGCCACCGTGACCCTATAGTCCTAAGTGGGTGAACTACTCTAATGTTATCATAAGCCCAACATTATAGAACAAAGGTCACATCTAAACCAAACCTTGGTTATGTCCTCCATCCCTATATCTCTTTGTATACCTATGCAAGAAGATTAGGAACCTAAGAAAATACTGTGCAATGCTCCCACATATCCACTAAAACACCTATAAACTTTAAGGAAATCATCCTCCCCCTAAATCTAAAAATGTATAGCAGGAGATGACTAGAATAATCATAAATAGTCTCCCCTTTGTATCCTCCTCATACAAACCCTAAAAAATAAAACCCTTCATAGTTAATGTGATGTCTATTGCATCCTCTCCATATAATCATGATAATATCATTGCACATCCCCTATCATCCACTAGTATAATTATTTCACCTTGTAATAACAACCATATTATATAGTATATGTCCTTTACTATCATGATGATCTCTCCTATAGTATCCAAAAGGTCCATGTAGCCACATCCCACTACTCTACCAATGTTACCAAAAGCACCACATCTCTATGCACTCAATGACAATGGTGCAAAAATCTAAAACTAATAACCTCCAAATGTTCCCAATCATCATCAGCCATTTGATCACATAACCACTCCAAGGGTGGTAATACCCAATCCTACATCATAACTCAAGTCTATACCTGTAATCATAAGTCATCCTTAGTAATTTTATTTCCTATACTCCTAAGTTTTTTTAACCTTTTCTATCCTAGATTAAATCATCATTAATCCTTTAGGATCATTGTTAACTATGTGTTGATCAATGATTATTTACATGCAATTGACATTGATCTATAATGATCAACATCAATCCCTATGTGTAAATCCATAGTATGCAAGAAAATGTCAAAAATATAATAAATTCTAAACATTCCTAAAACATTCTAAAAAATATAAAAAAATCTAAACACTTATAAAGAATTCTAAAAAATCTTAAAAAATTCAAACAAATTTAAAACATTCAAAAAAATACAAAACTTAACAAAAATAAAAGCCTACCTCATCATAAGATCATCATCACCTCCTCTATCCACTTTTGCTAAACTCCATCATTCATACTTAGTCCAAATGTGTCAATGGGAGTCAAATTCTTCAGTGACCCCCTTTTAGTATCTCCAACTAGACTTGTAAAGCATCATGAATCCCCTATATCTCTATCGAGGTCTCATGCAGTGTGGTCACCTATCCCTGTAATGCATCATGCTTTGTAATAATTTCTTGTATATTTGGCTCCACTAGGTCTTCCTCCCTCACCTCCTCTATATCCTCATCTCCTACATCCTTTTGAGGTTATACTACTCTCTCTTTCCTTGCTTCCAGTTGATCCCCACACCAAAATGAATATGCCATGGTGCATCCTATATCATCCACCTTTGTGGTTGTTGGCTCCTATTTTGGTTTTACCTATGGTTCAATATAGTGGGCCTTTAATAGCCTAGTCTGTATGTCATCTATCTTATATAGTTATGGTGTATTTTATTACTATGTATCAACCTAAATTATATCCTCACCCTCTCAAATTATAAATACTCTAGGTTCTCCACTCTCCTCCCTCATAACTACCTATCTAGTTGTCTCTTAGATAGATTTCCTTTCACCCCAAGGTATGTTAGAAACCCTAGATACTCTAGATAACATCTCCCTCTTGTATTCCATCCAATACCCACTAATAATATGCTAGGTCACATACAAATCCATCAATGAAAGGTCTGAAAATGTCTTCCTTCCACTAAAGAAAGCCATCACTAAATTTTATCTAGTACCAATCTACCCACAGAGTACCAAGTGGGAAAATTAGTCTAATTTTCTTGTAATCCCAACATTATATAATAAAGTTCACATCTAACCTAAACCTTCACTATGTACTCCATCCCCATAATTCTTTATATACTTGTGCAGGAATAGTAGAACCCCAATCAAATACTATGTGATGCTCCCACATACCCATTACAACACTTGTCAAACTCTATAGAAATCAGCCTCCCCCTAAATCTAGCAATGCATAGCAGGAGATGACTAGCATCATCATCATCATCATAACTAGTCTTCCCTTTCTATCCTCCTCATATAACCCCTAGTAAATAAAACCCTTGATAGTGAATGTGATGTCTAGTGTATCCTCTCCATATACTCATGCCAATGTCATTGTATGTCCCCTCTCATCTATTGGTATAATTATTGCACCCTATAGTAGTATCCATAGTATATAGTATATGTCCTTTAATATCATGGTGTTTTCTCCCATGGGTATCTAGAATGTCCTTATAGCCACATCCAACTACTCTAACAATGCTACTAAAAGCCCCACATATCTATGTACCTGATAATAGTGGCATAAAGATCTAAAATCAATAGCCTCCATATGCTCCCAGTCATTGTCACCCATTTGACCATGTAACTACCCCAAGAGTGGTGATACCCAGTCTTACATCATAAGTCAAGTATGTGCTTGCAATCATAGGTCAGCCTTAGTACTTTTATTTCCTATACTCCTAAGTTATTTTAACCTTTTTTTTCCTAGCTTAAGTAATTATTGATCCATCAAGATAATTTTTGATTGTGTGTTGATGAATGGTGATTGACATGTGATTGAGATCGATCTATAATGATCAATGTTGATCCCTGAATGTAAATCTAAAAAAAATCTAAACATTTTTAAAACATTCTAAAAAAACTAAAAAAAATTAAACAAATCCAAAAAAAAAACTTAGTGAAAATCAAAGTTTACTTCATCATGAGGTCATCGTCACCTCCTATATCTACTTTTACTAGCCTCTATAATTTTTACTTCATCTAAACATGTAAATGGGCATAAAATTATTTAATGACCCCTGTAGTATCTCTAGCTAGACCTATAAAGCATCATGATTCCCCTATATCTCTATCAAGGTCTCTTACAATGTGGTCACTTATCCTTATAATACATCACGCTCTACCCTTAAAACATTATACTCTATAATAATTACTTGTATATTTTCCTCCATTAGCTCCTCCTTCCCAACCTCCTCCCTAACCTCATACATAGCCTCATCTCCTACATCCTTCTAAGGCCATACTACTCTCTTTCCTTTATCCCAACTAATCCCCCCACCATAATGCATATGCCAAGGTGCATCCTATATCATTCACCTCTATGTTTGTTGGCTCTTTCTTTAGTCTTGCCTATGGTTCAGTATAATGGGCCTTTAGTAGCTCAGTCTCTACGTCATCCATCCTATACAACTATGGTACATCTAGGATACCCTATATCAACTTGAACTATATCCTTACCCTTTCAAATTTGAAATACTCTCGGTATTCCACTTTCCTCCCCCATAACCACTTGTCTAGTTTTCTCATAGATATCTCTCCTTCCACCATAGGCTATGCTAAAAACCTTAGATATGACCTATAGATAATATCTCCCTCTTGTAGTCCCTCTAATAACTAATAATAATATGATAGGTCAAGTAAAAATCCATTAGTGAAAGGTCTAACAAGGTCTTCCTTCCATTGAAGGAAGCCCTTAGTGAATGCTATCTGGTGCCACCATGCCCACAAAGTCCCAAGTGGGTGAACTACTCTAATGTGATCATAAGCCCAACACTATACAAAAAATGTCACATCTAAAGCACACCTCCACTATGTCCTTCATCCCCATATCTCTTTGTATACTTATATAGGAAGAGTAGGAGCCCATACAAATCCTATGTGATGCTCCCATATACCCACTAAAACACTTATCAAACTCTAGGGAAATCAACCTCCCCCTGAATCTAACAATGCATAGCAGGAGATGACTAGCATCATCATCATCATCATCATCATCATCATCATCATCATCATCATCATCATAACTAGTCTCCACTTTGTATCCCCTCATATATCCCCTCAAAAATAAAACCTATGGTAGTACATGTGATGTCCAATGTATCCCCTATATATAATCATGCCAACATCGCTGCACACCCCCTTTCATCAATTGGTATAATTATTACACCCTATAATAGTAGCCACAATATATAATATATGTCCTCTACTATCATGGTGTTCTCTCTTATGGGTATCCAGTAGGTCCCTGTAGCCATATCCCACTATTATAACAATGTTACCAAAATCCCCACATCTCATTTAGTGATATTGGTGAAAACCTCTTAAACCAATAACCTCTATATGCTCCCAATCATTGTCACCCATCTGATCATGTAACCACTCCAAGAGTGGTGATACCTAGTCCTACATCCTAAGTCAAGTATGTACCTATAATCATAGGTCAGGGTTAGTAATTTTATTTCATATACTCCTAAGTTATTTTAACCTTTTCTATCCAAGCTTAAATCATCAACAATCCTTTAGGATCATTGTAAATTGTGTGTTGATCAATGATGATTGACATGTGATTGAACTTGATTGACATTGATCCCTACATGTAAATCTAAGAAAAAATCTAAACATTTATAAAACATTCTAAAAAAATTAAACAATTATAAAACATTCTAAAAATCTAAAAAAAATCAAATAAATTTAAAACATTTAAAAAATTCAAAAAAAATACAAAACTTTGCAAAAATCAAAGCCTACCTCATCATGAGATCATCATCACCTCCTTTGTTTACTTCCACTAGCCTCCATAATTCATACATAGTCCAAACATGTAAATTAGCATCAAATTCTTTAGTGACACCCTGTAGTATCTCCAACTAGACCTATAAAGTATCATGAATCCTCTATATATCTATCAAGGTCTCCTATAGTGTGTTCACCTATCCCTATAATGCATCATGCTCTACCCTCAGTGCATCATACTCTCTAATAATCACTTGTATATTTGCCTCCACTATCTACTCCTCCCCAAAATCCTCCCTAAACTCCTTCATATCCACATCTCCTACATCCTTTTGAGGCCTTAATAATCTCTCTTGCCTTGTTCTTAGCTGATCCCCCCACCATAATATATATGCCAAGGTTCATCCTACATCATCCACCTCTGTGGTTGTTGGATCTTGCTCTTGTCCTACCTATGGTTCAATATAGGGGGCCTTTGGTAGCCTAGTCTATATGTCATCTCTCTTATATAGTTATGGTACATTTGGGATACCCTGTATCAACCTAAATTGTATCCTCACACTCTCAAATTTTAAATACTCTAGGTACTCCACTCTTTTCCCCTACAACCACCTATCTAATTGTCTAATAGATAGCTCTCCTTCCACTTAAGGATATGTTGTAAACCCTAGATAAGGCCTCTAGATAACATATCCCTCTTGTAGTCCCTCCAATACCCACTAATAATATGTTAGGTCATGTACAAACCCATTAATGAAAGATTTGATAAGGTCCTAATTCCATCAAAGGAAGCCCTCACTAAATGTTATCTGGTACCACCATGCCCATAGAATCCCAAGTGGACAAACTAATCTAATGTTCTCATAAGCCTAACACTATAGAACAAAGGTCACATCTAACTTGAACCTCCATTATGTCCTCCATCCCCTAGATCTTTATATACCTTTGCAAGAAGAGTAGAATCTTAGGAAAATATTGCATGATGCTCCCACATATCCATAATAACACCTATCAAACTCTAGGGAAACTGGCCTCCCCCTAAATCTGATAATGCATAAGAAGAGATTACTAGCATCATCATCATCATCATCATCATAACTAGTTTACCCTTTATATCCTCCTTATACAACCCATAAAAAATAAAACCCTTGGTAATGAATGTGATGTCTAATGCATCTTCTCTATATAACCATGCCAATATCATTACACATCCCCTCTTATACATTGGTAAAATTATTGCACCCTATACTAGTTGCTACAATATAGAATATATGTCCTCTATTATCATGATGATTTATCGTATTGGTATCTATTAGCTCCCTTTAGCCACATCCCACTACTCTAACAATGATACCAAAAGCCCCACATCTTTATTCACTTAGTGATAGTGGCATAAACATATAAAACCAATAGCCTCTAGATGTTATTAGTCATCATCACCCATCTGGTCACGTAACCATTCCAAGAGTGGCAATACCTAGTCCTACATCATAAGTCAAATTTGTGCCTACAATCATGGGTCAACCTTAGTACTTTTATTTCCAATACTCCTAAGTTCTTTTAACCTTTTTTGTCTTAGCTTAAACTATCATCGATCCTTTAGGATCATTGTCAATTATGTGTTGATCAACGATGATTGACATCTACATCGATCCATAATTATTTATGTTGATCCCTACATGTAAATCCATACTATGAAAGCAATTCTCAAAGAATCTAAACATTTCTAAAACATCTCAAAAATCTAAACACCTATAAAACATTCTAAAAAATTCAAACAAATTACATTAAAAAATTAATTTAAAAAATATATATATATATATATATTAAACTTAGAAAAAATCAAAGCCTAATTCATCATGAGATCATCATCTCCTCCTCTATCTACTTATGCTAACCTCCATCATTCATACTTAATCTAAATGTGTAAATGGGCATACAATTCTTTAATGACCCCCGTATAGTATCTCTAGCTAGACCTGTAAAGCATCATGACTCACCTATATCTTTGTCAAGGTCTCTTATAGTGTGGTCAATTATCTTTGTAATGCATCATGTTCTTCCCTCAACACATCACACTATGTAATAATTACTTGTATATTTGAATTTATTGGCTCCTCCTTCTCAATCTCCTCCTTAAACTCGTCTATATCTTCATCTCCTACATCCTTTTGAGACCATACTACTCTCTCTTACCTTACTCTTAGCTGATCTCCCCACCACAATGAATATTCCAAGGTGCATCTTATATCATCCACCTCTTTGGTTTTTAGATCTTGATTTGGTCCTCCCTATGGTTTAGTATAGTGGGCCTCTAAAAACCTAGTCTCTGTGTCATCCCTCCTATACAACTATGGTACATTTGGGATACCCTATATAAACCTTAATTGTATCCTCACCCTCTCAAATTTTAAATACTCTAGGTGATCCAATCTCCTACCCCATAACCATGTATCCCTCCTATATAGTTCTCCTTCCACCCTAGGCTATGCTAAAAACCCCCTATATAGAATCTATATAACATCTCCCTCTTATCCCTCCAATACCCACTGATAATATGTTAGTCCATGTAAAAATCCATCAGTGAAATGTCTAACAAGGTCTTCTTTACACTGAAGTAAGCCCTCACTAAATGTTATCTAGTACCACCATGCCCATAGAGCCCCAAATGGTGAACTACTCTAATGTGCTTGTAAGCCCAACACTATAGAACAAAGGTCACGTCTAACCTGAACCTTCACTGTGTCTTCCATCATAGTAGATTTTTTTATGCCTATTAAGGGAGATTAAGAAACTAAGAAAATACTATATGATCCTCCCAGATATCCACTACAACACCAATCAAACTCTAGGGAAATCATCCTCCCCCTAAATCTGATAATGCATAGTAGGAGATTAATAGCATCATCATCATCATAACTAGTCTCCTCTTTGTATCTTCCTCATACAACCTCTCAAAAATAAAACCCATGATAGTGAATGTGATAGTGTATCCTCTTTATATAATCATGCCAACACCATTGTACATCCCCTCTCATCTACTAGTATAATTATTACACCTAATACTAGAAGCCATAGTATATAATATATGTCCTTTAATGTCATGGTGATCTCTCATATGGGTATCAAGAAAGTCCCTATAGTCCCTATATCCACATCCCACTGCTCTAGAAATGCTACCAAAATCCCCACATCTGTGTGCATCTGGTGATAGCTATACAAACCTCTAAACTAACAACCTCTAGATGCTCCTATTCATCATCTCCCATCTAATCATGTAATTTCTCTAAGAATATTGATACCTATTCTTCCATCATAATTTAATTTTGTGCCTGTAATCATATGTCAACCTTAGAACTTTTATTTCTTAGACTCCTAAGTTATTTTAACTTTTTTATCCTATCTTAAATCATCACTGATCCTTTAGGATCATTGTCAATTGTGTTTTGATCAATGATGATTAACATACAATTGACATTGATCTATAATGATCGATGTCAATCCTTGCATGCAAATCCATAGTATGTAAGCAAAACTAAAAAATCTAAAAAAAAATATAAACATTTCTAAAACATTTGAAAATAAATAAAAATTAAACACTTATAAAACATTATAAAAAATCTAATTTTTTTCAAACAAATTCAAAAAATTCAAAAAAATACAAAACTTAGCAAAAATCAAGGCCTACCTCATTGTGAGATCATCATTGCCTCCTTTATCTTCTTTTTCTAGCCTCCATCATTCATACTTAGTACAAACATTGAAATTGGCATCAAATTATTTTTCTCTCACTCACATGTTCTCGATCAAAAATGAAAACCTAACATGTTAGGCACACTATTTATAGCTCATGTTGATTGACATTTATTTTATTACAATCAGTGTTAATTTTGAGTGATCGACATGGATCCATCTGGATCGATGTCGATTGTCTCTTTTTGGCTCTTTCTTTTCACCTCTAGTCAATTTTTTGCATCCCTCCTATCTTGACCCAAGGCCATGTAAGTTATCTTTGTTACAACTATCCCCTTAATTGTTACCTAGGATTATCATTTAGTGGATATAGATCCCCTAATGGTCCTATAATTTTTGAGAGGCCTATAATCATTTAGGAGAGTATCCCTTGTAGAAATTGAGAATTTACCTCATATTGAGAATAATTGTCTCTAGGTAGCACACATGTACCAAGCACACTAGATGCTTTGGTCATCCCATCCTAGCCTTTATTCTCTTTCCATATATTGAGCCCACTTGTTCATAGTTATGGCAATCCATTACTTGTTTGCCTAGGGAATTTCTATTTGGATATGTAGTAGCTTTTTAGTGTAATATTATACTTCATTTCTATCCTTGTAGCTTTAATTCCCATATTTTTATCTACCTTATCCATTAACTCCTCATTTTTAAACCCATCATTGCCTCATCATCCTTCACCATATCCTAGTTCAATGGGGGATGCCTGCTCATATAAACCTAGGGCATTAGAACTCTCTTCATTTTTGTTTTGTGGCAAGTTATTATAAACCACTCAAAAAAAAAGGGGTAAATATAGGCACTAAGATTTTGCACAATAATATTTGTGCTAGTCTAGGTCTTAAATCCAGTTTCATATTCTAACCCTATTTCACCCCATGTAGTTAATTTTACCTAATTATTATTTTACCCTTACCCCACATAATTATTTTGGTTAATTACTATTTCACTAAAGTAAATTATTTTAACTAATCACCCAAAATTAAATTCATCTAAATCAACCTAAAAACATAAATAAAGTAAGCTATTTTACCCCTACTAACTCCCTCATTATTCCAAATTTGTTTAAAAACTTAAGTATTAGTTTAACCTCATGGGTGAAACCATTTAATAAGTTCTAATAAATTTAGGCTTGAATCATTACCAATCCTCGCAATTGACATCAATTCTATTAAATCGATGTTGATTTAACTATAGGTCCCCCTTGAGTAAAGGACCATAATTATGCACTCTTAATTCACACTATAATTATGAAGGATTTTCTCTGAAATGTCTTTTAGCCAATTTCTCATATGTTGGAAGCCATACTCTTACATCGACCCATCAACACTCATCTTAAGATCAAGAATCCTCTCACCAACTTTGTAATTTACTATAGATTGGAAGTGCTACAAAATTAAGTATGTTACTTGATTTATGCAATTATTTCTATCTTTCATTCTATTTTATAGTTTAGTTTATCTCCTTAATTAGTGTTAGACTATCTCAAGCCATCTTAAGCCATATTAAATACCATAAAACCCATCTTTAGGACCTTGTCCTTAGAAATTTATCTATACTATAAAAATCGATGTTGATTCCCCAAATCAACATTGATCCTACATATTGACATTGATGTATGTTAAAATCCTTTTATTTTTGCAATCTAAACTGGTTTTAGTTAGCACCCTGATTTAATCTTTATCAGTTGTCTCTTAAACCATTATTTTTTACTTGTATATGACTCTGCCCAAAGTTGTACATGATGTGATCACTATTTATGATTTTCCCATAGTCTGACATCCTTTCTTCTTTGAAAAAAGTGACATTTCATTTGAATTAGGCATTTGTATAATTGTATTTGCCCCCACCTTAGAGGCCATTGCTGATCAATTAGAAGTAATACAAGTAAAAGAAGACTTAGTTGAAGATTATTGGAATGCATGTTTTGTTAATCTCCATGAAATGGATGTAAACTAAGATAATTCATAGTAATTTAATATATGTATCATTACATGCTTCTTGTAATTTCAATTTTTATCTTTATATGCTCAAGTGTTTAGAAAGTGGGCTGACATCCTTATTAGGAACTATACCACTTCCTAGGACTGGTCTAGTACTAGGTAACCCATTCACATATCTTATTAATTAATATTTTTAAATTTTTATATTTATGCATGTAGTCCTTCAAAGATAAATTGAGCTCCCATATTTTTGGATAAAGGGTGCAAAATATTTCTAGTCACAGGTAATCCTAAGAACCTTGTATCTTACTTTATTTTTTATTAGTCTATTTTATATTAAAAAATGAAAAAATACTTTAAACAATAAGGAATACAATGCAAAGATAAAACACCATTAAAATCCTTTGATAAAAATATACCTATCTAATTTTATCTTGATTCCTTCACCTGCATGTATAATTATTAGTAAAAATAGTTTGAGCTATGTTCATCTATTGATGGCATACAAAGTAATGATAATGGATGAATCAAAACTATTGATAACATTAATAGATTCATAGAAGGAAGATATGGGGATTGGGATTGTACTAAAACAAATGAGATACCATGACCCAGACTCCTTAGATTTTATTTATGTGGTAGAAACCAACCTATTTTCAACAAATCAAGCCGCATGTGTACAACTAGAAGCATTAACAATCTAACATCATCTGTAAAGGTCTAATGGAGAGTGACCATTAAGATCCTTACTTTCAATAAAATAGATGAAGTAAATATGACTCTTATGAGTTGTTATAATGAAGGCATAATCCATTTATCTAAGGATGTGACTATATTCATCAATGAAATAACCATGGTGTAGGCAATGAAATTTTAACAAGGGGTAAATCCCTTACATGGTAAAAAATCAAGTTCCCCCCATTAAATTTGATAAAAGGAAGAAGTATTTTAGAGAATCCAAATGGATCCATATTGATTCGGTCAATGATGTCATCATGTGAGTGCTTTCTGAGTGCACCATCAAAATATTCTTGTAGACTAAAAAGAGTGTGAGGCAAGACAAAAAAGGGGTCATCGATATTGCATATCAAATGATCTAGTTACATGAAAATTTCAATTATATTAAGTTATTAGTGACTAAGATAAAAACCAACATTGAGAAGGTCATTGACATAACATCATAGACTTTAAAAGTTTATGGCATTGTTACTTTGTTTTACTCAATAGAAGTCTTTGATATCACCATCGCACCCGATGTTGATTTATGGCTTACAAACACATTTTACAACATTGCATGGACAGAGATAGGGTAATATTATAAGTAATTAGTTTATTTTAATGCATGGTGGGTGAAGATTTAAAGCCTCACCAATTCTCACCCTCGTGTGTTTATGAATGTCATGCAATACTTGGGCAGCATGCAATGGTGACAAAGCTACACAAAAGGATTCAAATTTGAATCCATGAAATTCTTAAGGTACCCATCACACCATTACCATTATTTATTTTCCATGCTAGATGTACATGTATAAGTTTTGTGACAAAAATATCTCATCACCACAACTGTACACTCCCTATGATTTATGCCTCTGGGTGCATAATAGCCTTTGCCACAACAACCAAATACAAAAACATAGTAAAAATACCAAGATATACAAGTGATGCATATGTATCCCCTTTGAAAACTGATACAAGAAAAAAAAATTCACTAATAGAGAGGATATTGCCACCTTTACCACTAAATAAAAACACTCACAACAATAACCCCTGGATCAACAATTGAAATGTACCAAATATGATTACCAAGTATGATTTCACATATCTTAGAGTCACTAAGGAAGAATTTTATAAGTCTGTGATGGAATAAAATGGCATATAACTCTATGAAGAGGAAGAAAAAATAATTTTCCTTTTACAAAGTAGTATGCACTTGCCAAATACGCAATAACATCCCAAAATAGTAGTGGTAGACATTCCCATACCTATTGAATAAATCATAGTTGATATTATCATAGAATAATAAATCGAATGAATAACAATAACTATATTTTAAAGAGGATCAAGAGTAGGATCTTCAATAGTGTATACAACCTAACAACAACCATGGTTAGATCAAGGTGCAAAATAATAAGAAAGTCCTTTATAGTTTATAATGCATAGGAAAAATATGCATACAATTCTAAGGACCTCTCTTACAATTTAATAATGCTTTGGATCCTTTATTTTACCAAAAATGATGGAAGATATTGAGTCTAAATAAGAAAAATAAAAATAACCTACTATGAAGACCCACCTAAATAAGTGATTGAAGAATATTTTGGTTCCACCTGCCTAATCTAAGGTTCTAGTTAGTAGATGTGAAGTGGTGATGTATTCTTCCTCCCCTCAACATTCACTAGTTTATTCATCCCTAAAAAGTCAAAAAGAAAATGGCTAAGGAACAAGTTGCTAAAGATGTTGCACAATAAAAAAAATCATTGACAAAGGTGCATATAGAGGTAGATACAAAGGAAAATTAGGAAAAAGGGATAAAAAATAAGGTTGAATTTGTATTTTATCATCATAAGGTCAAGAAACCAAATTAACTTATGAAGCCAATAAAAAATCTCAAACAACAAACTGATTCCTTATGCTCCATAACCATTCAACACATCACAAGGCTCATGATCAACACTAATAGGCACACAATAAGAGAAATTATAAGAAAAACATAAAATAATCATACAATGGTTATAGGACGTGTAATCTCCACCCCTATGGTGAATAACCTTCACACTCCTAGTCATATAAATATGACTCCATTTATCTCTAGCCATAATTGTTATGAATTCTCTTGATTTGACCATAATAATTCAGGATAAATCACTTGATGTGACCCATAAAACAATGGAAAATTAGATTAAGAGAGTGGTCTCATGTCAAGAATCCATATCAAAAGACACCAATATGGAGCAAGAAAACCTCCAGCTAAGGGAGGAAAATACAATTTTGCATGATGAACTGGCCAAGGCTAGAATTATCATAGATGACATCTATCCAAAGCTAGTGGTATAAGTTTTGGTATACCAAGTGATTTTTAAGGATATGAAACTTAATACTTTACTCACTCGATTCATGGAGGATTAAGTTACTACACAAAAAATTTAACAACCACAAGCACAAGGTCATCACCTAAAAGTTGAAACATAAGTTATTTTAAAGCTCCTTGAAGAAATGATCAGGTGTTGGATACTGCTATGCAACAAGCCACCCAAATTGATCATATTATCTTAGACTAGAAGCAATAGATATAGGATACACTGGGTGAGATGCAACCATATTTATCCAAGGAAGGCAAGGCCAAAGACATCATAGAAGATCATATGAACATGCTGGAGCACATGGACATTGTGATCAAGGAGTACTTTGACTCAAGAGATAATGTTATGAAAAATATGATTGCATCGTAGAACGAGATGTTTCTCAACATGTTTGTTAGATTACAGACCTAATACCATGTAAACATGTTGTAGGAAATGTCTAAAGACATTCACTAGAGGATCTCACAAAATAATTCTATCATTATGATCATAGAGGATGTAGACATCTAAACAATCATGTAGGGCTAAACCCTATTGTGCACACTGATAAACATGGTCTAAGACACTTTATTTGACTAGAAGCAACTTAAGAAAGATATTTCACATTCGGACAACTCAATTTTTTTGATCATCAATGAGACTTGGGTCATTATGTTAACCCAATTTGCATAAGAACTACAAAATAAGAAGGTGACTAAAACACCACAATAAAAAACTCTAGCACCTAAACTTAAATCCACATCAATTCAACCATGATCCCACCAGAACCGTTTCTAGTGGTAACAACAACCTGTGACTCAACCCTAGTAAAAAAATATTTCTTGTATCCTCATCTAGCTCCAATTATGCATTTCATGCCTCCTCCATCTCTCTAGGTACAATGCAACTCTTAATTTTGAAAATTTGAATAATGTAAGTAAATAATGCCATAATCATTAGGTATTAGGCCAAGATGGTTGAAAACATGTAAAGGGTAGCCTCCTAGTTATGTCAATCTATTACAAATCTATATGGGTGGTATATTGGTATGCTTCTTAGTTGAAAACCTAAAATTGTATCTAAGTAGTGTGCAAGATGTGAGAACCAATAAATGGCACCTTGAGAGATTACCATAATTAATGTTTTTAGACCAACCCCTAACAACAGGTAATTCCACCGGCTCCAGCACTATGCACACTTTTTGTGACTTTGTCTCGAGAGGATACAATTGTTTAAGTTTAATAAAGTATTGGTAGTAAACATAAGACTATAAAATTTTAGAGTTTAGATGAATTACAAGTGTGGGATGTATAAAATTTTGTATAATGTATATCATTTTGTATGTATTTTACCTATGTTTGTATACGAACAAAACTATGAAACATGAAAAGACTCCTTTGAAGATAGAAATGAAAGGTTAGAATGTGAAGTGGTAAATCATTTTAAATTATATAAATATGGATTTTTTGTAAAGGAAAAATGGTTTTTAATGATTTGAGATTAATATAGAGATCAACTCAAGATTCTTCAAATGTATTTTATACTTGTTCTATTCATAGTTGTATTTTATTATGTTCAACCCTGTTTAAACATGATGAATGTTTTGTATTTTTACATCTTTATTTTTATGGACAATAATTAAAGTTGAATAGAATGAATTATTTATATATGTTGTATAAATTCATCTAAGTTCTAAAATTGTATTATTATTCTCACAGTAAGAAACATTAACATGTTCTGATGGGTTTTAAAGGAAACTCTACTAACATTAAAAATCAAATGAATTCTAAAAACTTATTGCATTCGCCCATAAGCATTTAAACTTCACCAAATATACCCACCTTGGAGTAAAAATAGGGTGAAATGAAATAAATGCTAGTAGATGAAGTTTTCCTTCAAATAGGACACATTATTTAAAGCAAAAAGAAGAAGCAAAAAAATAAAAAGGATGCATTGGATAAGAGCAGTAGATAGTAGAGAGGACTAACCAACCATTGTTTTGGTAAAAGATCATGTGTTTTAGTAAAAACCACAACAAAGGATGTATTTATAAGGACTATAACACTTTCTCAAGGGAAAATATGCATTACTCATTGGGTATGAGATGCCTTTAGCTAGGAAAAGAGAAGAGGGGATGGTTTCCAAAGATAATAAGAGTATTTTTGTGAATAGGATTCCTTCTAGGAGATTAGACATACATATTACATGAGCACACATTGATTCTTTTCCATTTGGGGCTTGAAAATCCTTATATCCCTATTCAATATTGAGATACATTACTATGATACACATAAATAGTTGGGACATATTTCTTGCTTTCACTTCCTCCACATTTCAATGATATATCATCTAATTCACATTATGCCTTCACGCATTTTTTGAATTATTTGTATCCCTCCATTTCTTCTATTTTTGAAGCTTTGATACTTGGCATTACTTGATTATATTAATATATTAAAAAATATCAAATAATTCAAAAATAAAAAATACAAAAACATTAAAAATACCCAAAAAAATAAAAAATTAGACATTCAACATGACATGATTAATAGACTACAGTATTTGCATATATTATTTATCATATTTTTTTGTATATGGCATATTCTTTTCATGCACAATGCATTTCACAATATATGAGTGTGAATTAGGGCATATAGTTTACACATGGACATATATATGTTGGAATTTCCTCTAATCCATGGCCATGCTAATATTGGGGGAATCTTATTATAGGTTATACCTTTATATGACCTCTTTACCATGTTTAGTATCTATATTTCTTACACATGTCTTACTATTCACTCATTTCTTACACAATGCTACATGGATATGTTATTTTTATAAGATGTGACATTGATACATATGGATGGTGTAGAATAGCCTTTAATTTTTCTATATTTCATTGATGGTGTTTCTCTCTTACATGATAGGATAGCTTGTGCTTATCTATTTTGTGTGGCCCTTGGCCTTGTTTGATGTGACATATTATGTCCCTTTTTAATGACATCTTTGTCCCTTGCATGTGGTCCATGGCATTTCTTTTTTTATGTAACATATTTATATCCCTTGTTTCTAACATATTTATGTCCCTTGTGAGTGTACCTTTCCTTATTTTTTACAACATCATAATGTCCTTTTTATGTGGCCATTAGCCTTATATATGACACTGAATTTTGCACTTGTTGAGCTCGATAACATTGAGTGGTGCCATGATACATTTCATGCACCTTTATTGCATAGTGTTATATATTTTCATTGATAAGTACTACTATGTGCTTTGTTGACACATATATCTAGACACAAAACTTATATGTACTACATTACATATGTTACATACATGCTTATTGACATATACATCACTATGATGAAAGATTCTCCACATGTTCAGATGATTATAAATGATGTTATCTTTACACATGACATGATAAAATTAACTCTTCTTTTGAGATTAGTAACTTATAAGACACATCCCTCTTCTCAAATGGTGGGAATCACAATAGTATTTTCATAGAGACATAAGCCTCCATGAATAGAAAATTAGATCAAAATACAAATTTCAGAGATTCAAAATGATTCATATACTAGATGAGTTCAATCACAAGACAAATGTTTTCACATCATTACAATTTATGAGGCATATGACATACATATGCACTCATTTTATAAAAACTTAAACACATATTCATACACACATTGGTGTATATACATTTCCATATATACACATTTTACAAGAAAATGAATTACATGTTTACACATATACATACATTTGATAGGTTTTTAGATTAAACAATTATATGCATATCATTATATATCAACTCATATAGATTCATGGAGAATGATACTTTTTCATAAATGTATACATGATTTTAGATTCATGAGGCATGAGAATGTTTCATGGAGATGCACAATAATATAATTTACAAGTTGAATGACAAATGGTTTTCATTCCACTTCACATCTAATGATACTAAGGTCATGATGGGGCATGAATATTGTTCATTCTCTTTCAATCACATATTTATTATACATTGAGAGAAACTATATAATTACATCTAAAGTCATGATGGAAGCATGAAAACTATTCATTCTCTATATGTAACAAACTTGAGTGAAACTATACAATTAAATCTATATTTCATCTACAGTGGATGATTCATATTTTTTTTTAGTAATGTGCATTGAGATTTAATGACACTCAATGTCTATATAAATAATTAAAATGAACCCATCACATGGTTCCCCTTCCTTTTTTAAATATTTATTTGGGTTAGTATATTGTGTACATCTCCCTAGATTTATGAGGGTTGGGGCATGTTGTCTTCCCAAGCCAAGATCCTGCACATTTACATAATTTTTGGGCATAATTATACCAATTATCCATGTGATTTAATAAATAAGCACAAATTTATGCATGTTTCAACAAGAGGAGCTAACTCTAATTGCTTTAGTATAAATCAACTTTATCTAATACTTCAACAAGGAATCATCATCTCCAAAAAATTGCAATGGCAACATGGTTTTCACCAACCCACATGTTTACTCATCCCTTTCTCTTTAAATTTAAAATTTTTAAATTTAGGTTTCTTATGGAAACTGACTATTACATGTTTGTTACATGTTTTGCTATTGAGTGACTTGCACAATTAGAGCTTCTTACCAAAAACAAAGTTTTTTGTACACAGTTAGGTATATATTTTGATTTTACTCTAGTAATTTCATTACTATAGTAAAAGGGGACATTTTTACATAACAAAATATGGTATTAAGTACTCGACAATGAAAATATTTACATACATTTACCACCATAACTTGCATATTCAAATATGGTTGTAAACTACCATGATCTCACACCTACACGCTACCTTATGATCTTGATCCTTATATTTTGTTATACACATTTATATAAACCTCATTATTTATTTTAACCCTGATTACTATCTTACATATACATATCCAAATCATAACTTTAGTCCATTTATACATTGGTTGATAACTTAGATTAGATTAGTATTGCCAATTGATACTAACCTGAGCTAGATGGTATCGACCCTCTCTTAACAATGGATACTTTATAAAATCAAACCTTTCCTTAGGGTCAACACATCTACCTAATGTGTTGTGTGTGTGTGTGTGTGTGTGTGTGTGTGTGTGTGTGTGTGTGTGTCTATATATATATATATATCAAAGCCTTACTTGAAAATGGACTTGGCACTTATCTGGTTCACATATAATACACAATTGCATATTGAGAAAATATTCCCTATTATTACTAAATTATGAATCAATCACTAGGAGCAATCACAATCTAATTTTGAAGCATACCACATCAAAGTCAAAGAAAGAATTATCAAGTATTAACCCAAATCATTACTTACATACACATAGTGAAAGAGCACAATTACATAATCACACTAGGTGGGAGAACTATGTGTGGCTTGATTTCCTTCTCGAATCATCGAATACGTAGGCAATGGTCAATCATCAAACATGGGTGATTGGGTTTAACTTATCTCATTACACTTTCTTTAATTTTTTAGGTTTCTATTTATCACAAGCACATTGAGGTTTTCAAGGTGAAGGAGGTTGATTTCTAGAATTGTGTGCTTTATAAGGGTCTAAAATCACATATACAGGGATTTCAAATATAGACGAAGGTGAATTTATGTTAAATGACCCATATTTCATCACAATAATATACCAAACATCATAGGCTAGTATCGATAATTGATACTAACCCATATCTGATAGAACTGAGCCTATAAACAAAATCATATTTCTTAAACCAAATGATTCACATGGCTTCTTTAATTTATTTTCCACTTAAAAAATACAATCATATCTATAAATTTAGTCAAAAAATATTAGTAATTATCTTTTTTTGTAATAATTATATTTAGCATATGCCACTTGTCAAATCATTGTAATCATTTTTTAGTATTTTACATTCAGATATATGCTTGAATTCCAAATTTATCAATTTGGATTATTCTACTAGTTTCTATCCTATTAGGGTTTCTAAAACAAAATTAGGGTTAAATATATGGTGAACATGTACATTGATGAATCATGCCAAACCTAATAAAATTTAGGGTTTCATATTTTTACCTTAGGGTTTGAATTTAAATCTAATTCGTAAGTGTTTCCATCTTCATAGATGCAAATCTAGAGATTTATCCCCTTTGCCTTAAGGTTTCAAGCCTATTCACCTATTAGGGTTTACTCTATTGTGGTTATTCCTTGATTAGTTAATATTTAGATTAGAATGGATCTATTTTCAAGACTAATGTTTTTACTACTCACGTTGAGTGGATAAAAAACCTATTTTTATTCACCAAAATACTATATGGATTTTTCAAAACTTATAGTTTACTAGTTTTAGTAAATTTCATATATAAGGCAAATGGTGTAATTATTTTCAAATTAATTTTATGGGTTTATTTTATCTAATAGATTTTATAAAAACACCATATTTATTTAAAAAATTCTTTATGGATTTATTTAGGTGGTTGGTTATGTATTATATACAATGTATGGTGGTTATCATGGATATTCATAGTGTATACTTTTTGACATAAGCAATGATTTCTATAATTATATGTGGTTGGCTTGAAATATTAATATATTTCATAATCACATAATGAAATGGGTAACAATAATGTATAATTAAATTAAGGCTAAAATTAATGATGATCAATTCTTAAAACTCATTAACAATACTTCTATGAATGTAGAATCCCAAATACTTTCATATGTGGCTTCTTTGTCCTACCTAAAGGTTGTGATAGTTACCATATTTATATTATATAGGTATAATGTGTCACTATCCTAGGAGGAAGGGTGAACCATCCTATAGTATAAATTAGATGTCCTCATAATGGCCTTTCTCAACCCCATCCACTTTGTACACACCCTCTTGATGATCTTTATATGTATATTCAACTAGAATTTCCAACGGTTTATGCTTTTAAATCCCTTATAGATCATATGGTTTCCATGATAAATTTATAGAGGAATAACAAAAACAAAATGAATATTTATGTCTAAAATTTATATTTCTTGAAGGCAATATTACACATATGATAAATCCTAATCATGCAAATGTTGATCAAATATCTACATCTTTATTAAACTTGTGTGCACCTTAAAATACTTCATCTCAAGAATTGAAGCCAAAATACGATACATATACAATTAGTGATTTAAAATTTTTACACAAGACAAGTATAATATTTCAATGAAAATGCTTTGAAAAAATATTAAGCACATTACCTCCTATGCATCCTCTAAGGAAATCAAGATATTATTACCTATTGTAGAATGCATGGACATCATACAAAAAATTGTTTGGATTTTAAGATAAAAATAAAAATAATAATTTATAGTGGAATTCGTATTATTTTAAAATCATTACAATCAATTTCAATATTTTACATTCAAATGTATGCTTGAATGTTGTATTTATTAATTTGAATTACTCTACTAGTTTATATCCTATTAGGGTTTCTAAAACCAAATTCGGGTTAAAAAAACACTCTATAATCATCATATTAAATGATATCACATTTATTTTATTTTTAAAAAAAATATCATTCCTTCTATATGTTTCCACATTTAACTTATATTTCTATTAGTGCACTCATAATTACAATGTTAGAAAAAAATTGCCTTTCATTATGCTTTGATGACTGTGAAAACAATTTAATTGTATTATTCTTTGATGGTAGGATATGTACACCCCATATCACAATATAATTTTATTTTCATATGCACATCATGATCCTTAAAATTTACTTAACTTATAGCTCTAATTTTAGCACAAGCAAGGATAATGGTAGAAAAAGTTTCTAGTCTACCATTACACCTACCAATTAAATTTGCATAAAGTGTCCATGGCCTTTTCAACAAGCCCATTTTTTGCATACCATATATATATTATTTCCATTACACTTTGATGAGTGTTCATAATCTCTTTAAAATCTCCCATTTTGGCACACATTGAAATGGTGATAGGAAAGATACCTGCAACTATTTTATTGAGCCACAAAGACAATGGTTTTAGAGTTTTCAAAATTTATATTTTTGTACCAAAAGGTTGTTATAGGATATTTGTGTGGTCATTTTCAATAAATCTATGGAAGGATTTGAAATTTTAAAAAAATTGTGCTCATAATATTTCTCATGTATTTAAGGTACACTTGACAATTGTATTTGCATAACGTGTCCAAGGATTTTTCAACAAGCTCATTTTGTATTTACCCTATAATCATCATATTACATGAGACCAAAAATTTTAAAGAATTTTTTTAATAATTTCCTATGACTTTTGTGTGTTTCCAAATTTACCACACATGTCTATCAGTGAACTCATGATTACATCAAACAAAGATTCATTTTTCATTATGTTTTACAACTAAGACATCTAACAATTATTATTATTACTCTTTAATGAAACTCCATACCATGTTTTTTTTCTTATATTTTTACATCACATTAAATCCTTTTGAATTATTGGTATTCTAAACATGTATTTTCTTCCATTATTTTCAATATTATGGTCACAAGTAGTGAGATTTTGTGATGCCACCTGATGGGATGCATGATTGCACTTAGAACTTTGGCAGGTCACTTAAGCAGTAGGCATTTAGATTGTGTTACAAATTATGATGGGTGGTTTGGGAACTTCCCTTTACCTCTTTCCTAATTCTATGTCAAGACTAAAAATGTATATATATATATGATAAAGTAGTTACTTAAATAAATGGGCCTGGACTATACTACTTGTTGATGGGTACTAAAGGATAAGAGGAATTATAATTATTTATTATGAAAAATAGGATGAAGAACATTCATTTAAAATATATTATATCCTAATTTGATTTATGATAACACAAATACATCACACTTCTTTCGTAAATTTGGTCTCAAAATATACCAAGCATGGCTAATAAATGATAATTGAAAGTGAATAGTTGTGATATATTTTAGTTTTTAATGCTATAAAATGCGCATTCATAAAATTTAAAATTGAACGACCTTGTTATAATGTGTCTCTCACTTCATTATGTGTTTGATAAGACCAAGTATCTATTTAACCCAATGGATGTTCATTCCCTGTTTCAAAGCTCCCATTTTGGCACAAACAAGGATAAGGTTGGAAACCATTTTTTTGTTTAGTTGCATATGTCCCTTTTTTATGATTCCAACTCCACTACCTTTGTGAGAACCCTTCCATCCTATATTAAAATGGTAACTTTGGAACCAAGTATGAAATCCATCAAACAATAAATAAAAGCAAATATTTTTAAAATGTTGTATGATATGCACAAAATGGGTTTGTTGAATAATCCATGAATACATTTAAAAAAATGTATTGGTTTATAAAAACATTTACCAAATTCATAAATACAAAATTATAGGGGTATTTATTTAATGAATACCATTCACATCTATCTTCCCTCATAATATTCTATATCTTATATAATAAGAGCTACATTTGATTCCCTACCTATAGACTAATAAATTTGATGGAATTATCCCCCACATGTTGGGTTGATGTAATATTTTTTGGTCACACATATATCATATATCCTCTTAACATCTTACTTTTTATGTGATCTCATTGTTAGGTCAACATACCCCCATTCCTAAAAAATTGGGACCTTTGTTTTAAATTTTGCAAATTTGTGATATGGATTGAAAATTCCACTTAATTAAATTGTCATCAACATGTCTGCACATAATATTTATTTTAAGATAATTAACACCATTATTGGATTGGCATATTCACATATGTTTCCTATTTTATCTTTTCTAATATTGCTAACATTGGATATCTATGTTCTAGGTTGCAGGTTTAATGGAGTTCATTTGGAATAAGCAATATCTGGGTTTTATGATTTAATGTCAATTGGTATTTTAATAGCCTTTTCTATGTTGAAAACAAGTTGAATTCATGTTTAATAATCTTCAAACCCTCATTCTAATTTCACTAGCTCAAAGTCCTTTTGAATCAAATTCAAATTTACACAGGAACAATTAATCATGTTATAGACTAAGTTTAATTTTTATCCTAAGGCTTAGTCATGTTTTTTATCATGATCAAACCTTAGTCTAAAAATTCATACTTGATACTTTATATCCCCTCTGTTCCTTTTATCTCCACATGATCTAAGTACAGGGTCCATTTTGTTATGTCCTAGACTTAGCCTAAATCCTTATCCTAAAGTTTCAATTGTAGTTATTAATATAATAAAAACCTTCAGCTAAAAAATTTATGCCAAGTCTTTTTATTATTCACATGGTCCCTTTTATTATGTCCAAATATTATGCCTAAGAATTTATCCTAAGGTTCTAATTTATTTTTATTAATATGAATAAAACCTTAGTCTTAAGACTTTAACCTAAGTTATTTATGTTTCCATGGGAAATAGAATATTACCATCCATATTTTAACATTTAAATAGATTTTTATTGATTTAACATGTAACTATAATGTGATTAACCCCCATTAAACTCTTCATAACACCTCCAAGAACATATTCAGGGCCTCACATACCTCACTGAGTTGACTATGTAAAAAAATATAATAAATCATTGTTTGGACTACCAAGGATTTGATGAACCACTAAGGATTGAGGAGCAAGATCACCTGACTTAATATTTTTATTGATCACAAGATCAACGATCTATGCTTGCTCAGGAAAAGAAGATCTAATAGTGTGTATAAATTCAAAAATTCAAGCATATTAATCAATGATGCATGTTCACCTGGTCAAATTTAATCTAACGGTGTGTGATCAAAGTTGAAAAGTCAAGTCGTAGGCCCCAAGTTAAAAATTGAGCATGTCCCTAAAGATCAATGGTATGCATCTAAGTGTACACATTTTGATTGATGGAAATAGATCCCAATGATAAGTGATAAGGTGATAGGTTTCATGATTTTGCTGAAGTAAAATTGAGTAGCCAATAGTATTCAATCCCCCAAATTGAGATCTGATGGAGTGTGTTGATCAGGGCAAAGAAGATCTAATGGTATGAGATGAAGGTTGAAAATTAAAAAAGCCTTGTGAATGAATGCAAATATGGTTAGTTGAACAACTACAAGACAAATATTAAAGCTCAAGATTTTTCTTAAGATTAATGTTATGTATCCAAGCATACACATTCTGATCAATGATCCATGGAGTAAAGGACAAAAACTAGGGATCAAGATCAATGGAGTATCTTCATTTGGGAAAATATAATTTGATGATGAGAGATGAAGGTGGAATTTTCAATGAATCCAAAACAAACATGGAAGTGATAAGTTTCATGACCAAAATAAATGTAACTAAGTAACCAACGGTGTTCGATCCTTTGAATTAAGATCAATGGTTCATGTTGTTATGTGCAAAGATAATCAGACAGTGCAAAACAAAGGTAGGATTTTCAAAGGGTAATAGTCACTTTTTAAATATTAATGAGTGTTTTTCCATGAAGATACCATTGAGATGCCACATAAGTAAGACATGACAAAGTTGAATATTTTATGGACCTAAAAAAGCAAAGGTATAAATATAGGATTGAAATAAAGTCTAAGGCATGAATCTCACCATATGAACTAATTTTTTGCCATTAAAACACTGAGAAGACCTTCAAAAAATCCATATAAACTATGAGAAACCTAATTCAACCTTATTCTCATTGTAATCAAATCAAGGAAATTTGAATCATAGTTTGTGCAAGAATAATTCAATCCAGAGTCAAAGTGCAGTCTACTAGTGAGCAATTTGATTAATTCATAGCTATGGTATCTTAGAAGGGAATTTTTAGGGAGGATTTGGAACTCTATTTGACTTTAGATTGAAAATGGAGGATTTTAAAGGACACATAGTTTGATGTCACCACTCAAAACATTAGAGATAAAAATTGTTCTAAGATATTTTGGACCATCAAGGAGTAACCAACCATTATAAGGGAGGGAGAGAAGAACATGTCTAAAAAAGAAGATACTATGACATATTTTCCATCCAGATGATATGAATACACTATGTGGTAATAAAACATAAGATGATTAATTATATTGACATTCTTGTTCCTATTTTTAAGGATGGTAAAATTGATAAGAGCATGATTATGCATGAACATAGTTTTAGGAAAATTGATTACATTTCTCCCTAGCCTTTGAGAATTATTACAGATTACTTAAGCCCCAATTAAACCTAACCAAAATCAATAATTAGGCCAAGGATAATGTTTTGAAGAACATCCTTTCCCTATGGTTGTATTCTAGGAATCAAGTGTTTTTATACTTCAATAATAACATCCCCATTAGCCAAGTCAGACCTGGAAGTCAGACCTAGGATTAGGATGATCATGACAATGATGAACAAGTTGTGTGAGAATCTAACCACCACATATGTAGATAAAATTTGGGTTCCCTTAATCTATTTCATGGTTGAGAAATATTCACCCCTCCTTTAGGTGAGGTGATCAACACCCTTTTTAAGTAGATAATTTTATAAAATCAAGAAGAGGACTAGGACTTAATTTTACATGATGTCATACTTTTTGGATGACCTGATGACTATAACAAAGATTCCAAACCTTAGGGAATGGTCACTTGATGGGACACAAATAGTTTCTAAATACTATTCAAAGTTACACATTTTTAAATATAGGGATCACATTAAATTCATATGTGATTGTGTTTACCCAATCCTTATTAAGGCCATCACAAGGATGATAATGATGAGGGTCAACCCTTTAATAAATAATAATATTAAAGCCATGGGGGACATATGGATATATCAAAATTACACCATTATCAGGGTTGAAGGGACACAATGCACCCCTCTCAGGCTACTCATCTATATATCAATCAAACTAGTAGACAAGGAGGTAGCTTACCAAATATGAAATGGTATATATGGTTTACGCAAAATCAAAAGGGACTACTCCACATCCTCCCCATAACCATTGGTAGGACAGTTTTTGCACAATGGGACAATATTGAGGCTAATTCTAAACACAGGGCCTCTTTTAATTTACAAATAGATTAGCTAAGGTAGTGGGAAAATTTAAGGAAAATCTAAAGGAATAAATGTGCCTTATGATCACTAGCCTAATCCTTTTGACCCCATGTACACAAACTCATCTTCATTCTCTAATGTCACTAGAGATTGAAGAAACATAACATCAATCTAGAAATTAGGATGTTTAGGGAGTAAAAGGGAGGAGATGATAGATGGTAGTTAGGGCCAAGATAATATGATTTGTTGAGTGGTGCACCTTATAGACCTCTACTAGGCCAATCATAATCAAACATGTAGATTGAACAAAGGCTATAGGAAAGGAGGTCTGATGGAATAAAATCATCTTCAAACCAAGTAGAAGAGCAAGGATCACTAGTTGAGAAAACTCAAATGGTAGCATTAGACCCTAGGGAAATAATTGAAGATGCTTTGAAAATGTTATCTAGTGCCTATTAGTCTGATGAGAAGGAGGCACAGATAGAGGAAACAAAAAAAAGAAAATGGGAGGGAAATATTGGACTTGGTTTCTATAGATACCTTAAAATAAAATCTAGACTAGCTATGGTTCCAATAAAAACCAAGAAGCCTAAGTTGACTTTCATTCATCCTTTGAGTGAAGTCAATATTTTTAGTGAAGAGAACCTGATTAATGTTCCAATCATTCTATAATGGTTTATCTATGGAAAATTGCAAAAATATCCACTATGTAACATCCTTGGGCAATGATATAGGCAATCAACATCCCTACTCATGAGGAACTTAAGCTATGGATAGTTTCCTTGTAAAAGGAAGAGGAGAAAAGGATGACTACTCTAGGAGCTTCAAGTGGAGCATAGATGGAGACCCTAGCTCTAAAGGTGACAAAATATTCAATTGGTGTTAAGTTTGACCCAATAACTACTAGTTTATAAAGGGTAATAGAGAAGAATGCCATGGTTAGTGAAGAGGAGTTCACTTTCCAAAAAGTAGAACCTTTTGTTGGTCTAACTCTAGTGGCAAGGAAAAAGCTAGGTGAAAATCCTTATTTTGAGGAGGATGTTCTTGAGTTAGCCCAAACATAGGTAGTATAATTGCAATCTACCCTCAAAGGCATAAAAAACAAAAGAATAATTTGGAAGGGAAATCTATCTTGTCAATTCTAGAGGATAGGTTCAAATAATTTGAGGACACAATGAATGATTTGTTTAATTCCTTAAAATCAGTCAAGGCTAGGAAAGAAATAATGAATAAGCAAAGTACCATGGCTACAAGCTAAGATAGCTAATGGAATGCTTCATTTTATCAAGTGAAATTTTTGATAAAATCCTTAACCAAGAATCAAATCCTTGAGTTTAGAATAGTTAGCCTAACACACCTAAAGATGTCTATGACTATATTTATAGATAAGATTAAGGCCCTAAACAACTAGTCTAAACAAATGGAAGACATATCTAAGGACTTCAAATACCATAAGATAATATGTTTCACATATTGGACAACCTAATCAAAGATCTTACCACCCTTAATCCACTGGGCCTTATCATTGATGAGGATTTCAAGCACAAAACTACTCAATTCATGTAGGAGGTGAGGAATCAAGGACAAAGGAAAACTAGAGCTGATAACAAGAAGATAATGGGCTTGTATTTATCATCTAAGGAAAATAGAAGAGATGTCAGGAGCATCAAACAAGCATTATAAAGAGCTGAGAAGGATCTTAGGGGCCTAGAGGAACAGGAAAGGGAGATTTTTATGAGACCTATTATTGACCTCAAGCTTATTGGTGAGCAACATTATAGGATGAAGATCTTGTAAGAGAAGTAAAAGACTAAAATAGAAGGGTCTCAAAGTCAAGCCAATTGAATTGGAATATTCCATCATGTATAAACATTGTATAATTTTTTGAAATAGAATATTCTTTTGTAAAGTCATGTGTAATATGTAAAGCACATTGCCTATAAGTCAGTCTATTAAAAGATGTCTTTTGTTCTATAATGTTATAAGAAGGATAGTTGTCATATATTCATGTACAATTGTAACATCATGACTAACCGGTGTACCTCCTTTGCATTCTATAATATGAGCAAAGAGTTCTATAAATTTTGTCTACATTTTCTTGTGTGAATTTCTATTATGACTTCTCTCTCATTTATTTGGTCTAAAGTTTAGATTTTAATTGTTCTTATTAATTATGTATGTGTATCTTTACATGTAGAGCTACTAATTTGCGTTGATGCTAGATTAATTAAAAGTTCTTAGGTTCATTTCATTTTATTTACTTTTCTTGCATATGTGTTAAAGTTGTTTGCTTGTAGGGGTAAATATTTATTATGAATCTAATTATTATTTGAATTATTTCATACTATCCTTATATGTTTTCCTACTATGTGATAGGATTTGAGCTTATGCTACTTCATGTCATATATTGGTTAAATGCATGTTCAGATGAAATTTGAACTTTGTTATAATGTTTGAATTCAAGATTGGCAATATCTCTTCTCTACCGCACCCTTCCTTTTTCTTATTTTTTAACCAATCCACTCTAATTTAAATTTACATTGTTAATACTCATCTCAGATTAGATTTTAGACTTAAGTTTAATCACAATTCAGTACTACTAGTCCAGATTACTTCATTCTTTGAAAAGATAACTATAGGCCATTGTGGCTTCCAACCACCAACTAATATAAATTTGTGAAATCGTTCATTTACTTTACCTCTATTACACCAAAGATATAATAACTATCACAATATGTAACTCATTCATTAAACTCCTAAAATTTAAAAATGAGAAGTGTTCTTTAAACACTGTGAACCACCTATGATATAGTTTCATGCATTAACACTTACTAGGAGGGATTGATATATTTTTAGTATGAATCAATGTAAATATTCATAAGTTTTCATTTTTTATGATAGATGTGATTATGAAACCTTGTGTGAATAGACGTGGAACCTTGAAATAATATATTCCTCATGTACATATTTATCATGTCTTGTTTCTATAAAACAAATTCAAAATCATATGATTTATATTGTATTCTCTCTAGAGGTGAAGTTAGCTCCTTGGGAGTTGAATATGGCTCACCCCAATATTTAATTGAAAAAATGAAAATTACCTCATGTGGATAATCATATTTAAGTGAATTATATATTTTACTAATGTATACCTTGCCATCATATTCCCATTTGTTTCATAACATCACCGCATTTTGTATTTTTGTCTACATGTCTATAGTTTCAAATTCTTCTCTTAAAATTAATTATCCTACCTATATATCAACATATTCCAATGGAAAATGGGTTTCATTCCCTCATAATTTGAAAGACTAAGTGATATAAAACTATATCTCAATGTGGGATTCTCAATGGCTTCCAACGTTAATATAGGAATCATGTTCAATGTGCTACATAAGTCAAATATTGCATCATGTATTTTGTCCCATCATCTTACCACTAAAATTCAAATTTTGGTTTTGGAAAATTTTGTCACTTACAGAGGATCATAGCATAATATTTTTTATTCCATCCCCCTTTCAATACATATTTATCATGATGAATTTTATAATTTACAATCTTATTTTATGTAATTATTACACCAAGTTTATTTGGGTCATAATTTTTGTAATCCAATATTGTTATGATGTTTTATGTCCTTGAAAAACCTATTTTATACATTTATTGCTATTTTTTTTATACATGTTAGCATTTTTTAAAACAAAAATTGCATCATGTTGTCATACGTTGTGAGCAAGCTTAGCTTGTACATTTTTTTTCAGCTAAATGCAAGTAATCATTTCATAAAAATAATTTTTTTGAGCACTTTTTTCACTACTTATTACATCCCCCTTCTATTACATATTTATTATATTACTGACTTTTCCATTTACAAGCTTATTTTATGAACTTATTGTCATCAATTTTATGTGGTCCATTATGTTTGTAAACAACCAATTTTTCCCATCAATAGAATAACTAATTCCAATATTAACATGAGTAGAAACAAAACCCAAAGAGTCCACATTCTCTTTAAGACCATTATAAGCACCCACAACATAAATTAAAAATTCAAACTCATTGAAATAACATAACATGTAAGAACATACCTTAACTATGTGATGTTATTTTATGTTTTATATTTGTTATATGTTATAGTTACAAGTCTTCAAATAATATATGCAGGGTAATGTTGATTAGATAAATACCAAATTTTTATTTTTTATTACATTTTGTAGTGGAAAGTGCCCACAAGTAGTAGTTGTTGGATATCTTGAGGAAGCTCTAAAATTTATAATCAAAATGTCATTTTAGTTTGTGCAACCCTATTTTAGTTGGGAGAATACATCAGGTATGTCAATTTTTTCATAGAATGTATGTATGAGATTTCAGGATCATTAAATCTGATGATTTTAAGATATGCAATACATGGCAATTAAAAAAATGATCTCAAACCCTTTAAAAAGCAATCAATGGGTTATTTGTGGAGATGGAGTGCAAAAAGTTCCTCCCCCTTATCTATTGAGAAATTCCCCATATAGATATAGGGGACCTCTCTATATATAGGTGCCCTTGAGACCATCCCCAAAAGTATAGCCTTATATATCTATTTGGGTTGTGTTAATATTTTATGTAGCTTTTATTTATTTCTTCATTTTATAGAATCACCCAATGGATAGTGGCATAAGATTGTTACATTGAAGAAATCACCGTGGGATGAGTGATTTTCCTTTACATTTAAGAGGGGTATCCCATCATATGATGGGTTTATGTTTAGGTTTTTGAGTATTTCAAATCTAAAATTAAAAAAAAAAAATGGAGGAATTGGAGAAAGTTGGAAATGGGAGAATGGGAGGAAACAAAAGGGAGAGCGAGAAACTACAATAAATTAAACACATAAGACTTCCTAGATAACCCAAATTTAAATTAAATGGGTTGGAAACTCTTATATAGAATGTGAATGGAAATATAGAGAAAAGGATGTAACAATATAAAATATAATTTTTTGAGAGAACAAAGTCCCCTCTCAAATTTGTATACATGTATTTGGTACAAAGACAATTCATCCAGGTTTGTTATACAAAGTTTTTGAAGTCCATATTTTAACATGCAAGAAAGAAAATATAGATTTTTGATGGTTTTTATATATACAAACAACATTGCATGATTCCATAGAAAAATAATGTAAAAACCCACCAGGAATAGATTGATATCACATCATTACTTGTATTACATTAACAAACTATGGAAAATAACCAGTTGTAAACAGAGTTGTAGTAAGGGCTCTCTTAGGGCTGAGAGAAATAATGAGCCTTGCCTAATGAAAATTATGCCTTTTATATAAATTTTTTAGCTATAATTAGTTGAGAAACTACCTTTGACCTAACCCAATCTATGAACAAACTTGCCTTTACTTGAGTTTTCCTGCTTTTATTATTATTGCATTTAAGAACTCTTTTAAAAAGAATTTACATAGTAGAAATATTAAATTTATTTTTGTGACCTTTACATGGCCATATGACTTTTGTATGTGGATAATAATAATTAATTAAATATTAAATAATTTAATACACTTTAAAAAGTCATTTATTGATTGACTTAGGCCTACCACATGACTAACCCATCTAATATACTTCATTTGTTCACTTTATGGGGTTTTACATATAGGGACATTTTACAAGTGATAAATATATAAAGTGACATTAGTTAAAAAAAGTAATTAATTTGGAAAAATTTAATATGATTTAATACTAATCAGTCATTTAACATTCAATTTGAATCAATAAAATTTACTCCTTTGACTTATTTAAGATGCCAAAGTGCCCTTATAATTAACATTGCATCCTAAGGGACTTATGAGAACAATGAACTTGGTATGAATTGCCTAACATTGACTTTATTTTTTTATTTTCACCTTTTGACTTTAGATCAAACTCATGAACATTATACCTTGAATGCTTGAGTTTAACATTAATTCCATTTTGATGTTGAGTCAAACTGATGCCAAACCCCATCTTGATGTTCAAAACCACCTTGACATTAAATCAAACAAGAGCCAAATCAAACAAGCAATGATTCAAAAAAGTGCCAAATACAACTAACACTAAATTCCTGATGTTGATGTTAATTTTCATGTTTTCACATTCACAAGAATTTATATTTGATATCACTAATGAATGATTTTATGATTATTTTTGTAATCCTACTTTCTCCTTATCATGATCTTGAATTACAATCAATTAATTCTAAGAAAATTAATATAATTTAATATCATAAAATTTCTTAAATTTGGTTATAGCCCATCAATGTTAATTCTTGAATTTTATATATGTATAATTTCCCTTTGTGTATTTTCTTTGGAATACCACCTTGAATAGGTTTGTCAAGATTTGTCCATTGGGAGATAAAATCAACATCCTCATCTTTCAATTTTTCAATTTTTTGATTTTTTTATGTCCTTGATTTACCTCCAATCACTTCTTAGAAGCCTAATTTAGGATATTATCCCAAAGTTTTAAAACAAGGGATAGCAGTGGATTTGATTAATGGACTAAATTTTATTATGGAATACAAGATAACTCTAGACTATATGGTGACCAATGCCTTCTCCACCATGTGGATCCTTATAGATAATATGTATCACACTCTTACATGTCCTGATCTAAAAAATTGGTAGCCAATTTTCCTCTTCCAGGCACATAGGAAATGAAGATGTGTTGTTGGACCAGATCATTTTCTTTGAGAATTATGTGTGCCTTCCTATTCACTTGTTTTATTTAGAAAATGTGAAAAATTATTTTCTTGTCAATTTTGACCTTCAAGGGGTAAACACTACTTACTACATATTGTCTCTTTAAAAGGGCTTTCCCATGCCTCAAATAAAAGCTAAAATGAACTCCAAACATGAAAAATGTGGTCAAAACAATGTACATCACCTTGCAACTCTTGCATATAAAATTTGATTGATTTTCTATTCAAAAATAATATTTTAATAACACGTGTCTCATAATTCAAGTTATAATTTATAGATAGGGTTAAGAGGTGTTTTCTATTAGTGTAGGTTTTTATTTTTCCCTATTTATTAATTAGGGAATATTATATATTTGTGCATACATGGAGTTTTCCTACATTCGTGGGATAGGCTAGCTTATGTGGAGATTGTGTGTCATATTTGTGTCATAAGGTGTCATAAAAATGTCATAAGATGCTCCTATTTCGGGTATGGGAGTCACTTCTCTATTCTTGGCACCTTGTCACCACCTTTTTTGGAGGAGTCTATTCTTGGGGTGCTTTGACCACCTTTTATGGAGGAGTCTATTCTTGGGGTGTTTTGACCACCATTTGTGGAGGAGTTACTTACTAGCTCTCCTATATGTATTCTTCATTTTGGCCATTTCATGTTAATAATCAGATTTTGATTTTCTCCATTTTGTCTTGTGCAATTTATCTTCTTATTTTCAAATTGTTTTAGCATCTTGTGGTGTGCACTTGTTCATCTTGTGTGATCACGTCTCCATTGCACTCGCGTTATCCGGATTCTGGCAACAACTCCAATATGGTATCAAAGCTTTCTCGGTAATCTTGTGTGTGACTATGCTTTTAGCTTATTTTGGAATCAAGAGGAGCGGAGTTCATTTTTTTTATTTTTTAGATTTGATCCAAAAAAAAAAACTTTCAAAATCTTTTCTGGTTAGTTTTCTTGGAGATCCTTGCATTTGGGTGTCTTTGTTGGTTCAACAGTTAGCTTGGGTGCCATTGTTGAGCACTCAGCACAGAGGGAGGAGCAACACTCATTTGGTTCAGCCATACCTTCTGGTCAGCAGTCAACTTTGCACACCAAGCAGCAGCAAGGTGCCTTCAGCAGGTCGTACGGCGTCCTTTTTTAGACTAGTTTTCTGTCTGCAAGTTCACCAACTTCTGCAATGCCTCCTTCAAGTGTCCACGCCAACTTTCAGCAGCTGCATCCTTCCAGCTAGGCGCCTAAGGCAGTACGGCAGGTCTGCTGTCTTTTTTTTTTTTTTTGCAAAAAAAAATCAGATTTGCACCCTCCTTGTTTGGACGCCACATATTTTTGCTTGCTATTTGGTCTAGCTTTTGCGCCTTTTTTTTGAGCTCCAGTTCTACCACACATCAGGCCATATGGATTCTACAGGTCTGCATTTAAATTTGTGTCTTTTATGAGTCAAAAATTTGGACTGTGCATTTTTGGACGCCCCTGCCTTACTTGGCATCCTATTTGGCATCCTTTAGACACGTGGCATCTATCCAAACTCTCTTTGATTTAATTTTTAGTGTAAAATTGACTTGATAAAACAAAAATCAGTCAATTTGACTGAATATTAAGGATTTTAGACAGTTTTGTAATTTGGGGTTTTTCAATTAAAACTTGTATCTTCACCTGTCGAAGACGAAGGGTGAGGCCCGGGTTGGTAGGAGGCCAATTTCCCCTCACAAAAACTTCATTTGGATTCCTCATTCCGTGACGAATCTAACGAATGGTTGGAAGGCCAATTTATCTCTCCATAACAGGCATTTTTTAATGTTTTAGTGCTTTTTTTTGTAAAAACACTAGTTTACAGAAAAATTGTAACTTTAATATCTTGCAAATGGTAGCTCGGTTTTGGGTGCCATTTTTTTGAAAAAGTACTTGTAATTTAATTTTCCATAGTGTAGACTTGTTATTTGTCAAAAATGCACTAGTTTATAAAGTGCCAAAATTTTGGGTCTCCCGAGACACATTTTCGGTTGAGTCCGACGTCCTGTTTGCTTAAGTCTTGCACTGATTGCTCTAAGACACATTTTCAATTGAGTCTGACGTCTTTTGAGTGTGCACGTGTATATTTGGGGGGAGATCAACATTTTGGGGGGGTGTGATTGCTTTTCACAACTTGCTTTCATTCTCCTTTCTTCATAAATTCACAACTTGCAATCAACTCAACTTCACCTAAATTCAGCTAAAAATGGATTCTTTTCAACTTAAACCCCTAACACCCTTCAACTATCATGAATGGAAAGTCAAAATGTCAATCATTCTTAGAAGCAAAGGGTTGTATAGGATCACCATGTGTATAGAAGTAGAACCCAAAACAGATGCTGAAAAGGTTAATTGGTACAATCGTAGTGATGAAGCCTTTGGGTTACTGAGTTTGTCCGTTCCTCCAGAACTTATATTCCACTTAGAATCCTCCCAAACTCCTAATGACATATGGGACACCTTAGAAAATTTATTTGGGAAGCTTGATGAGATGAGAGGTCATGAGCTCGAAAACGAACTCATAAGTCTAAGTCCTAGTGACTTTGACACCCTACAGGACTCCTTCACTAAGTTTAAGGCCCTTAAATTGAAATTGAAAGAATGTGGAATAGAGAAGAAAGATGATCAACTCATACTTTCTATTCTCACAAATTTAGGTCCAAGTTATTCAGTCTTTGTCTCTACTTTCCATGTCACTAAAAGTGCCCTTGGCACTGCATGGAAAATGCCTTCTTTGGATTCATTCATTGCCGACTTGACTAGGGAGCAAGATAAGCTAATTCAGATGGGCACAATGAAGTCTACTCAACCCCAAGCTTTAATAGCTGGAAATGGTAAAGATAAGACTTCAACAAAGGAGAAGAAGAAAAAGAATAAAGACCAAGAGAAGAAGAAAGAAAACAATAATCCTGCCAAAAACAACACTGAGTCTTCATCCTCCAATGCTAAACCTAAGAAGGAGAAGGTTAAGTGTGCCTATTTTAAAAAGATAGGGCATGATGAACACAAGTGCATGGAGAAACAAATAGACCACCTAACTCATCTTCTAGAGAAGAATAACATAGGTGTTCCTGAGTCCATCAAGCATAATTCATCAACCCAAGATTCTACTAAGGCAAAAGGCAAGGGTAAGGAGAAAGAAAAGGGCAAGGCCCTTGTAGCAACTGCAACTTCTACATCATCATGGGTCATTGATTCAAGTGCTTCTCACCATATGGGCTTTTCACTAGTTGAGTTTTCATCTTTAGAGCCTTGTAGCATGACTTCAATTAGTTTGGGTGATGACACATCAGTTTCTATTTCAGGGAGAGGGTCAGTTGAAATGGAAGGAAGAACATTCAATAATTTTCTAAGTGTTCCTTCTCTTTCAACCAATTTCCTATCAGTGTACCAAATCACTCACATTGGTCGGGACATGAGAGTTGACTTTTCATCAGATTTAGTGTCTATCAGGGAGTTGCATAGTGATACTACAGTGGCAGTGGATAGGGCAAATCACCAAGCTAGGTTATACACCTTCTCACATTTTGCATTAGATTCTTCTCCGACAACATTGCTGACTCATTCAGATGAAGTTAGCAAATTGTGACATGAGCAGTTTGGCCACCTTAACTACTACTATCTTGAGCAACTTTGAAAAAATGACATGGTCATTGGTTTGCCTCGAGTCCAATTCTCAAAAGGACTTTGTGAGGGGTGCTCCCTTGGGAAGCATCTCAAAGCAAAATTTGACAAAGGCCAAGCTTGGAGGGCTTCACAACCTTTGGAGTTAGTCCACAGTGATGTATTGGGACCCTTTCCCAAACCATCTTTCATAAGGGCCAAGTACATCCTCACTTTCATTTATGATTTCTCTAGGTACACTTGGATATATTTTCTCAAACAAAAGTCTGAAGTGTTTGAAAAATTTCTAGACTTCAAGGCTCTTGTTGAGAAATAGAGTGAAAAATCCATCAAGGTTCTTCGAACTGATAATGGAGGGGAGTATGTTAGCATCAAGTTTGAATAGTTTTGCACCACAGAGGGGATTGATTTGCAATGCACAGTCACTTACAATCCTTCACAAAATGGGGTTGCAGAACACAAGAATAGGTTCTTGAAAGAGATGGGTAGCTATATGATTCACTCCAAATCCCTAGCACCACAGTACTGGGCCAAAGCCATCAATTGTGCTTGCTACATTCAAAACAGGGTTCCTCACAAAGCTTTGAAAGGGATAACACCCTTTAAAGCTTAGCATAAAGGAAACCTGATGTTGAGCACCTTAGAGTTTTTGGATCCCCAACCATGGCCCGCATTCTGAAGAAGAAATGCAAAGCTATGGAACATCAGTCCAAGCCTTGCATCTTTGTAGGATATTCAGACGGTATTAAGGGATATCGCCTTCTAGATCCAGTCACACATGAGTTGTTCGTCGAGAGAAGTGTCCAATTTTAGGAGAGTCCTAGAGACTCAACACTTGACACTTCTTCTCCCTCATCGGATCTACTTCTTCATGATGATTCCTCGTCATATTCAGATCAGCCACAGCAGGTTCTTGAGCCAGAGACATCTTCTTCTTCTTCGAGTTCAGACAGTGAGGACAATGATGTAGTGTCATCCACCTCTAGTAACTCAAAGATTGAGGAGTTAGCACCCGACTCACCCACTTCTGGGCCACTTTGGGCCAGACAGACACTTGAGAGTGCTCGCACTTGGATAGGAGATCCCACAGATGACAAACCTATTAGGGGGAATTTTCAGAGAGATCCACATGCCTTCTTTGCTATAGTTTTGGATCCACAGACTTTTCGAGAGGCATCGGGGGTACCTGAGTGGGATAGTGCTATGGAGGAAGAATATTCTTCCTTAATCAAAAATCACACTTGGGGTTTGACTTCGCTTCCTAAGGGAAGAAAGATGGTTCAATGTAGGTGGATATATCAGACCAAGTTTGCAGCAGATGGGTCAGTTGATAAGTATAAGGCACGATTGGTCACCAAAGGTTTTTCACAGGTGGCAAGCATTGACTACTCAGAGACCTTTGCACCCATTGCAAAGATGACTTCTATCCGACTCACCTTGGCTATTGCTGCAACACATGGTTAGAATGTGCATCAGATGGATGTGAAGAGTGCCTTTCTTCACAGAGACCTAGAGGAGGAGATCTATATGGAGCAACTGCCAGGATTTGTTTAGGATTCTTCCTTAGTATGCAGACTTAGGAAATCTATCTATGGCCTCAAATAGGCCCCTCGGGCTTGGTATGCCAAGATGGATTCCTTCCTTCTCATAGCAGGTTTCACTAGGTGCCATTTTGATCCCAATGTCTACTTCTTGCGACAGGATGATTCGCTCTTGATTTTGGTTCTATATGTTGATGACCTTTTGATCACCGAGAGTTCTTCATCAGCTATTGCAGTGGTGAAGGCAACTCTCCAAGATAGATTTGACATGAAATACTTGGGTTTATTGCATTACTTCCTTGGCATCGAGATCTCACAATCAGATTCAGGAATTTCTCTTGCACAGCCTAAGTATGCTCTCGACTTATTGGCTCAATTTCACATGACTGATTGTAAGCCATCTCCGACTCCCTTTCTATCAGGAGTCAAGCTTGAGGCTAATTGTTCTTCACCATTGGTTGATGCCACTCAGTATCGATAACTTGTTGGCAGTCTCATCTACTTGACTCACACCAGGCCTAACATATCATATGCAGTGGGACTTATCTCCAGATTCATGCAGGAACCCTATGAGCTGCATTGGAAAGTAGCTAAGAGGATTTTGCATTACATGCAGGGTTCACATAGATATGAGATTCATTACAGATTTGGCACAGAGGTTGACTTAGTTGGATATACAGATTCAGACTGGGCTGGCGATTCACAGACTCGCAAGTCCACTTCTGGTTACAATTTCTCTCTAGGTTCTGGTCCTATCAATTGGTCTAGCAAGAAGCAGAATGCTATTGGTATATCATTCACAAAGGCAGAGTACAGGGGAGCTGTTAAAGCAACTACTAAGGCTATTTGGCTTTAGGGGATTCTTTTTGAGTTTGGCATTCCCATCAGGTAGCCCACCATCATTTATTGTGATAACTAGAGTACCATTCAGATTTGCAGGAATCCAGTTCAGTACCAGCGGACCAAGCACATAGAGATTCACATGCATTTCATTCAAGAGCTTATTCATAGTCAGGTCATTGACTTGATATTTTTCTAGTCTTCAGAGTAGGTTATAGATATCTTCACCAAACCTTTCACCGAGAGAAAGTTCATTCACCTACGAGCTCTTCTTGGGGTACGGTCTACATCTGCAGCAGCATCATCTTCAGGGGGGCCTTCTAGCCTCTTCTTTTCTTTTATGTCTCTCTTTTGGGGGGGAGTTTTTTCCTACGGGTTTTCTCCTTTTCTCTATCTTATGGGAGATTGCATTTGTACATGGGTACCTCATCAGGCCTAGTTGCTGGGACCCATTTTATATTTCCACACTTCCCACCTAAGCTGCACTTATGGGGGGGTATTAGTGTAGGTTTTTATTTTTCCCTATTTATTAATTAGGGAATATTATATATTTGTGCATACATGGAGTTTTCCTATATTCTTGGGATAGGCTAGCTTATGTGGAGATTATGTGTCATATTTGTGTCATAAGGTGTCATAAGAATGTCATAAGATACTCCTATTTCGGGTATGGGAGTTACTTCTCTATTCTTGGCACCTTGTCACCACCTTTTTTGGAGGAGTCTATTCTTGGGGTGCTTTGACCACCTTTTGTGGAGGAGTGTATTCTTGGGGTGTTTTGACCACCATTTGTGGAGGAGTTACTTACTAGCTCTCCTATATGTATTCTTTATTTTGGCCATTTCATGTTAATAATCAGATTTTGGTTTTCTCTATTTTGTCTTGTGCAATTTATCTTCTTATTTTCAAATTGCTTTAGCATCTTGTGGTGTGAACTTGTTCATCTTGTGTGATCATGTCTCCATTACACTCGCGTTATCCTGATTCTGGCAACAACTTCGATATTTTCAAGATCTTGAATGGTATGCCATAACTTTTTAACTTATCGAGACTTTTAAACTTGTTATTCTTTTAGATCATCGTAGGTTTGGAAATAGGAGTGGTAGAAGATCAACTCTTGAATTATTATTATTTTTTTAAAGTACTTTGGAAGTTGAAAAAATTTGAGAAAGACTTTGGAGAGATGGACACGTTATCAACAATTAGGTAATTTATTGTCAGTGAGGGGAGTCTAGACATCAAGGTACTTAACAAACTTCTTTTTACATTTATAAACACATTGCAAGGATGATCTCTTAAATATTTCTTATAGTCAGAGCACTTTATTGTTTGATATGAATGTTTATGTAAACTATTTGATAATGAACCAAAATAGGTGAACATTTTACATTTAGGTGTTAGGATAAATTCAACCCAAATTTATCCCCAAATTGCGTAAAAGAGAAACTATGAAATGAATTAATTAAATATTTTGAAAATAAACATAAACATGCACATAAAAAGAGACACTAGATTTAGCATGGTTACCCAAGATGGGCTACATCCACCAAGCTTATCTAGTATATGATTTTTAGTAATACAAGGGATAAACAAAATCCTGTAACAATAACAAACCCTGTTACACCTCTCTACCTTTTTCACCTCCTTTTTGTGTACAATGTTTCCTTATTTTTCACACTCATAAATCTTAGCCATATATCAGTATATTTTAGGGTAAAAAATGCCTAAACATAACCTATACCATCAGATCTAGAAACCTTGAATTAATGACCCAGATTGACCACAAAATTACAATTTTACAAGGTAATTTTAACTAAAAAATTATCCAAGGTGCGCAATCCCTTACAACCCCTTGTGCCATTAGGGATTCAAATAATGGGATCCAAACCTGACTAAAATAACATCAAAATTTTAACCTCTAACCCTGGAAGACAATTAGGTTCCACACCTAACATTAGGTGTCCAATATATTATGAGCTTTGTGGAAGATTTCATTGTCTCTTTAAAGGAAAATAAAGATCTCTATGAGATCTTATTCATTATGAAGATCAAATATGTGTATCTCTATCATCATAAATATTAACCAATTAATATTCCTTCAATCTCAATTTATGAGATGCCAACGAACCCACTATTTTATTCATCAATTATAAGTTTTTAAGAGATAGATCTATTTAACTTAGTTCTTTTATTTTATGTTTTATCTCCTTTCTCACATGCACATTCTTATCTAAAATGTACTTTCCTTAGTGTCTTGTTGACCATTCTTAGTGAGAATAAGAGAATCAGATCATGAATCAAGGGTTTCCACTCTTGTGACATTCTCAACCTCATCCACTAGTTATTGTACAAATTCTACCTCTCTCTGCATCTCCATGACGCTCTAGTTTTTTACCCATACAACTCAAATATTGACAATAAAATCCACTAACTATGAGATCAACATTATTGTTGATGTCTCTTTTTCTTTTCTCCCAAGCAATTCACATTTGGGTAATGTTATTTGACAACTTGTATTTCATAGGGACTAATTTATGAGCTAGAAATTTATTGACATTGTCACCATTTTGTTTCTTGTGTAGGACCTCTGATAAATACTTACTTCTTTTGGATTTAATTTTCTGCAAAGGAAGTTGTAGATATTTGAAATTTTGTAAAAATTGTCCACACCCTGTAATATGGTATCCATTATTATTTTGAGATACCCATGTAATAATATCAGGTGGTATTAAAGTTGATACCAATCCCACTTGATCTTTTTCCTCTCTTCCATATCCCATCACATTTTATAGATGCAAAAAGTAGGGGTTATGGTTGGATATATTACTTGGAATCTCCTTAATTATCCTCCTTTGTTCTTTTTTAGGTGATTTGATAAAAATAATGTATCCGAGACCACATGTACATAGAACTCTAGATAAGCATAGAAAAATAACAACATAGATTCATGACTTTGATAACTACACCAACTATTTAAAATGGGTTTTATTAGAGGGGAGCTCTCCTAACACTACATTTATTAGAAATAAACACAAAATAAAATAGGAAAACAACAAGAAAGAGAACAAGCCAAGCTAAAATTAGAGAACAAAAAAATATTTACAAAGATCCAAGAAGAAAAATAGAACCATGCAAACCTATTAATGGGTTCAAAGAAGTATGATATTCAATGAGATAACTTCATATAAATAGAGAAGATGAGGATTTTGACATAGTTCAAGGTGAGAAACAATGTTTACCTCATTTTGACTTTTGGATTGTGATGATATGGAAATTTTCTCTCCAAGAGAAGGAGAATGGTTTTCATGACACAAAAGTGAATATGAAAAAAATCATTAGACTATTTCTTATTTGGAATGGAAAATGTGATTGAAGTTGAGTGTTTTAATGAAGCTATAGGGATTGACACAATGAGGTATTCCAGAAAAAATTAAAAATAATGTCATCTCCATATTTTTCCCATATAGCTTCTTCATATTTACGTTCTTTTAGAAACTTGAACATCATGTATTTAGGTTACATATGTTAGGGGAGTAATTTCTTTAGGTTCATCTCTATACTCCTTAGCTAGCTAAGGATAAATTCAAAGAGTTTGACAATCAACTTTAAATTAATCATATAATTTTCTTTCCACCATGTTATTTAATGATTATTTTTCATGCACATGGTATTCACCTTTGCCATTATTGATTCCTCTATTTTAGTGTGTTCTTTGTCAAGTTTAAAAGTGAAAATTTCTATTTCTATGAGTGACCATAGGTAATAGAAGTCAAATCTTTAAATATCATCTTCAAACCCTTATATAAAGTGCTACATTTCCTAGAATAAAAAGACATTGGCAAAGAACCAAGTTTGTTTTAGTTCTCATAGGATATGTTTTCAGAAGATTATTTAAATGTTTCAAGTGAATAAGTGAGGAATATCAATGGATTTTCTAATTCAATAAAACAAGGAAAATTATTTTACAGGATTGATAGAGTGTTATTCTCTTCTTCAAAGAAAAATATTTCCAATTCCTCATTGTCTTCTTCAAAATTCAAGTGATACACTTCAACAACTTCTCCACCTTTCAATTCAATCAATGGTTCCTAATAAAAATCATGTTTAGTTGATACTATAAATTTAAAATGATTGAGAAAATTTGGTAGTGTTTTTATTTCTTCCCTTTTATAATTTTTTTTTTCATGATTAGGAATTTTATTTTAAATTTTATTTTGTAGAGGATGTCAAGTCTTTCATAATAAATTTTATTTCTTCATTGAAATCCCTATGAGATATTCATCATTCAAAGTTTTTAAAAGAGATTTCACAACATGTATCTTTAATTTTTTAGACATGATTGAATCATGCTCAATATCAACCACTTTATGTTGTGCATTTTACAAGTCACATGCTTTGATTATGCTCAATATTAAACAAATTTATGGATTAATTAAAATATTAACAAGCCAAAGTTGATTATTGAGTCTTGGTTAATCAACATGAGGAATTAGCCTTAGAATTTTTTTGAAGCATGCCAAAAATTCTCTCATGTTCTCTTTTTCTTTTTTTAAACTTGGAAAATATCAGACAACATCTCACATACATATACATCTGATTTGAGTCTATATAGGAACCATTTTTTCATCATGTTCTAATCCATGACACATAAATATTTTAGGTCTTGTAACCACTCAACAACATTTTGATGATGGTTTTAAAAAAGGTCTCATAAAGACATCTTCAACAATTCTCAAGATGCCACACACCTTAATGGAAACACATATATATTATCATCCAGATTTTAGAAGTTTCTCCAAAAAACTTCAAGAATTTATTTTTTTGAACTTGAAGGTAAAGTAATGTATTTATCCAAATTCAAAGGCCAAAGTAGTTTCCCCATGAGATAGGGAGAATAATGGGGTTTGTCAAAACCAAAGTCATTTATCGAATCAAAAAGATGAAGGAACCAATTACTTCACTTTAGTAGAGTCATAAAACTTCATTCTAAGGGAGGCTCCTTGAAATTTTTAGAAAATGAATGCAAAAAATAGTTCAATCCTAGTAGAGTCACCATAAAATATTAATAATATTTTATGTCAATTTATTTTCTTTCTTTCTTTCATAGACTCACCCAACGAGTAGTGGTATAAGCTTATAACATTGAAAAAATCATCTTTGGATAGGTGATTTTACTCTATGTTTGAGAAGGGCATCTCCCTTATATGATGGGGTTTTTTGGAGGTTTTCAAGTAATTTTAACTCAAAATTCCAAATCATGAAAATGGATAAATCTATAAATGAATAAGAATGGGAGGAGACAGAAGGGAGAATGAAACCCACAAAAAAATAAATACATAAGACCACTTAGATAACATGGATTTAAATTAAATGGAATCAAATATCTTCTCCAACATTTGAATGTAAATATAGATCAGGGGATGAAATGAGAGAAAAATAGTTTCTTTAGATCTCAAGGTTCCATCTCAAATATGAATGCATGTATATGGTACAAATCTCATTCACCTTAGTTCGTAATACAAAGTTTGAGAAGTTTGGATTTTAACATTCAATAAAAAATTTAAAAATTATAATGGTTTCTATATCTATGAACATAAGTGCATGATTCCATTAAAAAAAAATAATAATCACACACCATTACTTTTATTACATTAGCAAATTCTAATAAATAACGAGTTATACACAAAGTTGGAGTAAGTGCTCTCTTAAGGCTGAAAAAAATAAGAAGCCTTGCTAAATGAAAATTATGCCTTTTATATAAAGTTTTACCCTCTAAGTAGTTTATAAACCATCTTTGACCTAAGCCACCTTAAGACAAAACTTATTCTTTCATTCAAATACTCTTATAAATACTTTATATAACATAATATTATAAAAAAAATGACCCTTTACATGGCCATATGACTTTGCACATAGATAATAATAATTAATTCAAGATGAACTAATTGAATGCACTTTATGTTAGGAAATTATATACTTAGTAGCAACAAATAATCACTCAACATAATATAAATTTTCAAGAACAAATATAATTCAACTAAACATGCATGAGACAAAACACCAGAATTATGTGGTAAAACCTTATCAAATCCTAAAGAAACATCCACGATGCAAGATATCAGGATTTATTAACTCAAGCCTAATTTATTACATGTGAATTTATTATAGATTACATGAAAACTTCACAAAAATAAATACACCTAATTGGAAAAGTACAATTTGGATTCCTCCTCCTAAAATAGAGTGGAAAATACCACTAGGACTTTCCTTCTTAAAAATAGAATTCAATGGAATTTGTCTTCCTAGAAATAAGGGTTTAACTCCTTGATTATTTGCTTTAGGGGTGCTTCCCCTAAATCTCCATTGGAGGGATCCATAAAATTTCATCTCCCCCTAGACCTCATGTGATAATAGTAATCATGTTTCAAAAGGATCAAACATTTAACTTTATTGTCACATAACTAACACTTTATAAAGTCACTTAGTACTATTTTACAAGTGAGAAATTTATAAAGTGACCTTAATACAAAAATAAATTAATCCAAAAAGAATTACTATGATTTGATACTAAGAAGCCATATAATGTTTAATTCTAAATAAGAATCATTTCCCTTATGACTTATTTAAGACCCCAACTTACCATTTTAATGAACATTACATTTTGAGGTACTTGTGAGAATAATGAACTACTTTGTGAAAATTAACATTTTTGAGACAACTAGTACATCGAATGGGACCCACTCAACCTGGTCCATTACGTGATGAAGTTAATATCACTTAATAATCTCAAAATATTATAACTCAATTTTGACGTTAAATCAACTAGATTTTTTTTTTTTACCTTTTAACTCTAACTCAAACTCATGAAAATTATCTCTTGAATGCCTTACTTTGAATTTAATTTCATATTGATGTCAAATCAAACTGATTCTAAATCTCATATTGACACTTAAAACCACCTTAACATTAAATCATTTTTAGTGCCAAATCAAACAAGAGCTAAATAAAAAACCACTAAATCAAACAAGATCATATCAAATAAGTGTCAAATGCAACTAACATAAAATGTAATTGAAACCAAATTCATGATGCTGACATTGATTTTCTTATTGTCACATTCATAAGCATTTGTACCTAATAACATTAATGAATGTTTTTATGATTATTTTTACAAACATGGTCTTTTCTTTATCATGACTTAAAAAAAAATTAATTCCAAGATAATTAATATGATTTAATATCATGAAATATATAAAATTTGGCTCTAGCCAATTAATTCTAGTTCTTGAATTTTATTTAGCATGCTTTCCCTTTGTGGATTTACTTGGGAACAAAACCCTAAATAGGCTTGTCTAGCCTTGTCCATTGGGCTATAAATTTAACGTCCTCATCTTGCATTTTCAATATTTTTCATGTCTATGATTTACCTCAAATAACCTATTAGTAACATAATTATGGGTGTTATCCCAAAGTTTTAAAATAGGGTATAACAAGGTGTAGGTCAATGGGGAGGAGGTTTGTGTGTTGACATGACTATCTATAGTTAGGCTGAGAGAGTTCCTTCCCCAATGCCACCACTTGGTCGATTTCAAGGTGTATTTATTATTTAGAAAATTTGTGGTTGACAAAATGTATATCAATTAGATGTCAATGTCATTGAATGTGATAATTTCAAGATATATGATATATGACTATGACAAAGATGTACTCAAACCCTTCTAAAAAATAAATCAATAGGAGATTTTTTGAAAATGTGATGTATTAATTAATGTGGACATTCGACCATTCAAAATAATAAATCAATAAGAATTTTTTGGAAAATGTGATGCATTAATGAATATGGAAAATTTGTGATCATCTCAATATTATCTCAAGATTGATATTGTATGCATCATACTTTGATCACCTTCTCCAACTTTCTAATCATGTCACTATTTCCATATAATTTTGTCTAATAATCTATTAATTAACTCCTCTTATCATTATTATACCTAACATATCCCATTTAACCAACTCTTAGCCAATTATCTAAATCATTTCTCCATATTTCATATCCCACATATATCCCACCTATTATTAATCCTCTCATTTCTCCTTTTATTAACATCCCATTTACTTAATAAATCTTCCCATGTCCACTTGTGAATTTTAAATTCACAAAATCACACCCATCCCATAGGCTCTCCTATATGCATATTACCTTAGTCTCTACCTAACTCTCCTACATACCTAATTAATTCACCAAAGTCCTCATTATCTATTAACTAATCCCACTTGTCTAAAATTTGGGAATTTAAAATTCCCATAAACCAACTACCTACCTAATCCTAATCTTTCCTACAAGATTACCCCCTGGTAATCATCTAATACTTATTCTAAATCTTCCCCTAATCATCATTAGATTACCTAATGGAGTCTATACCTCTCCACCATTTTTCTTCTTCTCTAGAGAGTTATCTCTCTATTTAATTATAAGGAAATTTAAATTCCTTAAAATTCCCTCCTTTGTCTCTAGAATCTTCTTCTCTAGAGGCTTCTAATGAATTTTTAATTCATTGTAATATATCCCTCCCTTACCTATTTAATCCATGACTCCCTCCATTCCAAACAATGAGAAAATCAATCATAAAATCTCATGAATATCCATAGTCTAATAAGTCCACTAAATCCATGCTATCAAAGTCTTTTGATCAAGCTAACATGCTGAAATTTTTAGTCTATTTGTAAGCATTCAATTATCCATATCACTTAGTCTTTTTCTTATTTTGATCTTGATTTAGAGAACTTAGATTTTAGAATGTAATGTTGGTATGAATATTTCATTTTTATTTGCATTTTTATCCTAATTGGCTCTAGATTTTACTTGTAGATTGGTATTTTGAGAAGTTTTGGTTAAATACATACTAAAATTCAATTGCTCAAAATTAAATAAGTTACTAAATTTATTTTCTTGCTTGACTGTCACTTGAGGGATATAATAGTGTATGCTCTCCTCCCTACATACTAGTGGCAAATCTTGAAGGATCAAAAACCACTAACAAACCCTCCCATTTTTATATCTTAGGGGAAACATGACATGGAATTGATTCCCACACACTTGCCATAGTCTTAGGGGTTGGCGACATGGATTTCATCACCACACATTCAACCACACTCTACATTCTGATGGAGTATAAAAATTATGGAGAGATATCATTAGGCCAAGTGGGATACCCCATACAAGTATTCCTTGAAGGGAAAGAGTTTACTCTCTAACCCAAGTATTAGACAATACCCTATACGGAGATGGGCCCCACATACCCAGTGTCTATTAGGGACATCCTTAGAGACCATGTATAACATAAAATAGGATTTTTAAGACACAATAGTTGACTTGATACCAAAGTCATTATCAACTCCCAAGTGATTGTTATGTGAAAATAGGGTTGAGAATGTTTAGGAGATTTCATAATGGGTCACAAACCTACCCTCACCCATGAAGTTGTTAGATGGTGTAGTCATCAAGTTATAATCCTAAATTAATTTACTAGTGATAGGTTTGTGGTTTGCTTGATTTGGTGTGTGTTGTGTTAGACCTATGTTTTTTGTGAGCTGATTCAATTTTTACCCATGCCTATACACACCTATCTAGGACTACTTCATATATCACCATCTTGTATATCCTTATCTCATCATCATATCATCATGTACATCCTCTTATGTATATTTGATTTGTACATTTATATACATCATTTTAAGCCTATCTCATCTTGAATTTTTTCCTATCTCTCCTCACCCCTCTCATCTTAGTCACATCATAAGTCTAGTATCATAAATTTATCACTAAGCATACCCCTATCACTTTCATACCTTAATCGAATCTTGGCATTCCTCCATCATATCTTATCATAGTTTAACTTCACACTCTTCACTTAGCCTTATCACTAATCATCCTTAGTGTCATATTTAATACTAAATCCACCTTATCTACAACCAATCTTGGTCACATCTTTGTCTTTTTTATCACCATATCTTCACATCACCTTGTCTTATCTTACTTATCCTTAGATTAATAGTCCAAATCATATTACCCATCATAAAACCCACCTCATCTTAGTCAACACCTTGTCACTTGTCTTAACCTTATCTAGCCTAATTACCTTTTCCAACACTTTATCCCTTTAAACCTAGCCTAATAATAGTTTAATTTATCCTTAACGTGTCATCCCCTTGACTATATTAGTCATCCCATCAAGTTTGTAGTCATATGATCCACATTGGAAAATAAATATCTATAAATTATAGTCCTTACTATCATCCTCTTATCCTAATCTAATCACGTCATTGTCTAATTCTCCTTGAGTTAATTACCTTAGTCTTGATATAGTCTTAATCCAATCAATCCCTAGTCAAAATCAGTCTGTTGGGCTAGTCTATCCCTTCATCAAATCCTAAAGCTTATCATATCTTACTCATTTATATATATTCTAAATCATTGAAAGTCTAGCTCATAGCCTAATCTGGTCTACTTTATCTTGTCTTATCCCATCGAACATCATGACACATAAAAATATCTAATCAAACTTAAGATCAGACTAAAGCAAGCCTTTGTCCAAATTTATTACAAAAATCCTATCTTCATCCCTTAATATTTCCATTCAATCCCCTACACTTGTCAATTGGGGTTTAAAAACCATGTCATCCATACTTTCTCCCATCTTCATCCCTCACTCCTTTCTTGCCTCCTTGAGATATACACTCCACATTCTATAGACTTTGACTTTGTCTACCTAACATTACCTCCAATCTTCACCCATTCCCATCAATCAACTTATAGTCTCCATACTACCCATACCCATTTAAATCCTCCATTCATAATTCATAGCCAATTGTCTACCCCTTCCTCTATTAACAAAGGGAATCTAATCTTGGCCACTTCATCTACTATTAGTCTAACCACCTAGTCATGTCAACAACCATCTGATCTAAAGTCCAATTCTTCCACATCCAAGTCAAAAAATTAAGATAGGCCCTATACTCATCTTTCTATATCCCTAAAATCCCTCTCCTAATAACTTGTTTCCACTGACATGATGGCATATCCACCGATATGATGTCTTAATCCTACCAAGCCTAAGCCCTTTTGGTATAAAGCTAACCAATACTATGTATAACATCAAATCTCTCCTTCCTCTCTAGAATATTCTTCTCTAGAGGCTTCCAATGAATTTTTAATTCATTATAAAATCTCCCTCCCTTGCCTATTTAATTCATGACTCTCTCCATTCCGAACAATGAGAAAGCTCAAGGAGAAAATCAATCACAAATACTCATGAATATCCATAGTCAAATAAGTCCACTAAATCTATGAATACATGCTATCAAAGTCTTTTGATCAAGCTAATATCATGTTGAAATTCTGAGTCTATTTGTAAGAAATACATTATCCATATCACTTAGTCTTTTTCTTGTTTTGATAATGATTTAGAGCATTTAGCTTTTAGGACTTAATGTCAGTATAAATATTTCATTTGTCTTTGCATTGTCATTGTAATTGGATCTAGATTTTACTTGTAGATTGGTATTTTGAGTAGTTTTGGTTAAATTGCATATCAAATTCAATTGATCAAAATTATCATCTCATAAATATATCTTATACATTTAATATTTATCTACAAGTCACCCTTTCCAATATCATACATTTATTTGAGAAAATAAGTTGTATTTTAAATTAAGTAATTTACACATGCAAGAATTATATTTTTCTATATGGAAACCTAATAAAATTAGAGGCCAAGATTTGGCCTCCCTAAGGTCAAGATTTTGCTTGAGCTTGGGGTGGCCAAATTGGTCATGCCTTTTTCAAAGTTAGGACTTGACCATAAGGAGGATAATATATGGCATTGCCAAGCTCAATTAGGCACTTGACCTTGGGGAAGCCAAAATTAGGCACACCTTTTTCAAATGTAGGAGAAAACATAATAAGGTCATGCCATTTCTAACATTTCCAACTATAACATCTCAAAAATATTCTGTTTCAATTATTATACATTAGCCATTCTAAATTTGATATCACAAAGCAAATATATCCTTCCATGGTCAAGTGGAGGATTGAATATGGGAAATTAAAAAATCATGCCCTTTTCATTTTTATGATTAAAAAAATGAAGTCATGGTCTTTTCTAACATTGGCAACTACAATATATCACAACTATTTGATTTGAATTATTATACATTAGACATTCTAATTTTGATCACTAATGGGAGACTAAAATTAATCACAACATTTCCAAGTTTAGGACCAAGCATATTAAGGTTGAGATGGTCTTTTATTATATTAAAAACTATAGCATTTCACAACTATTTTATTTTAATTAATATATGCATTAATTATCCTAATTTTGATATCACTATGTAAAATTAACCTTAAATAAAATATATTATAATTGATATTATCTTGATTTCAATTATTGTAGAGAATGGACTTAAAACAATAAAAGCCAAAAAAAGTTCCCATAAATAAAATAGACAAAAGTGGGGATGATATTATCCTAGAATTTAAGTTACTACCACTACTTCCATACAATGAAATTTAAAAAAATAGAATGGATTCAAGATAGAGCATATCATTGGGAAATCATGGTTTATAGAAGTTTTCTAACAATAAAATATTCACCATGATACATATTTTAATGTATGTACACATTAAAAATAATAAAATACCATTGAAATTCTTGCATTATGTATAAAAAGGTAATTTTAAGATGAAATGGTTTTGCAAACAAAGATCCATACTAATCAATAACAAGTTGATTCAATAAAAAAGATTACATTGTCCTATATTGGCCTCACACCTAATAGGTCAAATCTATCAATAAAAATGTCAAATCATCATGTTCCACTTACAATTTCAAGATAAATAATTTGAAAAATATTGATAATAGTGTACTCACACTAGGGATAATATAATCATCCTAATTCAAAGAACTCTCATATTAAGACATAAGTCTAGTGATAAAACATCATTAGTGATTTTGTTAATGAATATGTTCTATAGGTTATCTTTTGTTGTAAATAAAGAACACTTACAAAATTTGTGGGTAGTTCAAATGAGATATATTTTTAAAAATATGTCTTTGGTCAAGATATGATTAACTACCTCAAAAATATTAAAAAAATATGAAGAGGAGAGAAATTTGGAATAATTTTAAAAAGTGACATTACAATATAAACTTACAAGAATTTGTTCATAGGAGGGAACAAATATATCATTAAGGTGGATGTTGATATTTGTGACAACATCTCCTACAATAAACATTTTCCTTCTGAAACTTACTACATTTCAAAATTTGATGGATTCCTTCATTCACTCAATAGAAGTTCCTATTAGGGATGCCTCATTAATCCCATATGTATATAAAATAGACAAAGATGGGGAAATGGTGGTAGATGTGAATGGAAGATTAGTGTGGGATTATAATAATTAGATTGAAATTATAGACCAACTAAATATTGTAACCAATATGATGTTATAAATTAAATATGGTTAATAACATTATATCAAAGCTACCCAAAATATTATTCATGAAAGTGTGTATGATAATTGCATAGAGGTTAGGAAAAAGTTGAAAACAAAAAAGGCTAAGTTTCTTAGAAGCAACACACCTTAAAAATATATTTTTTATATTATTGAGAAATATAATGATGTAAATAAAAAAGCATTGTGTCAACTTTTATTGATATAATATGCTTAACAAGAGAATATATAGCTTCGATGAACATTCCCAATGTTGAGACCAATGCATAGGGGATATTATAGAAAAACTAAATATTTATTTAATCAAATCTTGAAATATAAAATATAATTTATGTTAATCCCAAGCTTATATGAGCTTTTATGGGAGTTATAGGGGGAGTTGCATGGGACCTATTGGTCCAATGGGTTCAACCACCCAACCATCCATTTAACATATTAACATTAACATAACTTATTAACACATTTATTATTTAGTAACACTAACATTCATTAAAAACTAATGCTTATTTAATAATAAGGTATACATCCCTTTTATAAACAATATACTTAAAAACTAATCACTTGGATCAAAAGATGTAACAAACCTATTTTAATCTAAATGGGTATAGAAGATGATCTAGAGCATTTAACTGTGAATTTATAAATAGTCTCTACCACACCCTACAAAATGGCATATTTTACATTGTGGTATTCATCAATTGATGCCACTTCACACAAAATATTTCTACCTCTTGAGTTTTGGTATGAATAATGAACATCTTGATGGGCATGCTCATCCCCTTTGCCATTTTTCACCATACTATAGTATAAGCATGATCAATACCTGATCAACTATATTGATCCACATAAGGTCTCCCACAAAAACTCATTGAGTAACTATCTTGTACTATGTAAGTCACATCTCCATGATGCCCAATAATGTTGACAAAAATTTTCTCAACACTATCAGAGTTATTAACTCACCTTCAAATCGTACGATCACTAGAAATTGATCGAAGGTCATGCAATCTCTTCCTGAATCAAGCAAGAGGTGAGAAGTTCTAGCAAATAAAAAACAAATCACATAACTCTATCTACTCTTCATTAAGGATATCAAAGAACTAAAAACAAAATCTAAAGTACAAAATCTAAGACAAAATTTATACTATAGCATTATTTGATCCTGGACCTAGTAGCTCACATAAGATGGGTGTGTTGTTAGCTCTATCAAACTATCAAATCTTTAGGGACTTATAAACCCTAAAATGTGACATAGTTATTTCAGACAAAATAAATGATGGAAAATAGTGTTACATCTATTGTTGTGAAGCACATGTTCAATCTTGAATAAAAATTAGGGCATCAAAATCTACTAAAAATGTACCCACTATACATTACATTACTTTATGTCTTCATTTTTAATACATTTTTATCATATAACTCAAATTGAGGGATGTCAAATTAGAAAAATAATCAATATATTGTATTTAGAATGTTATAAAACCTAGGGAAAACAATAGATTAGGAAGAAAAAAAAATTGTATAACATAAGCCAAATGCACAATGATGAGATGTTTAAAGTTATAAATTAAACTTGTGGGTTTTAAACTCTTGACTTCTTAATGCACAAATTCTTCCAAAATACCATTTACCAACTCCTAGATAGGATAATGCATGTATTGCATAGCTTATTCAATGAACCTACTACACTCAGTCCAACTAGTTTAATTATATACGATGAGATCAAATGAAATAGCTTCCCAATTTATGAAAGGGGTAAGGAACCAAACAATAGAGACCAACCAAAAGAATCTTTAGGAAGTATGAAGAGGGAAATAGAAGAATTTACCAGTCTTATGCAATACCAAAATTTACAAAGGCAAAAAATGAAGATAATATATTACAAGAGGAAAAAAAGAGCCCTTGGGAACCCTCTTCCATCTACAAAGTATCCTACATGTCCAAATGTGGAGGTGACATCAAATGAGATTTAGGATGAGGATGAAGAATTTTAAAAAGATAAAATATTTAGTCTTTAGGGGATCAAAAATGACCCATCAAATAAGGTCTCCATTGTTTGATTGCATGAAAAATGGCCATCATTTCCTTTTCATAGATGGGCTTGTGCATATTTTTACTCTTGAGTTGATGACTTTCAAATGCCAATGGTCTACCTTCTTGCATGAGTACAATACCCATACCATACGAGATGCATCACATTCAACCACAGAAGTCTTAAAAAAATTAGGAGTGGCCAATACTGGAGTAGTTCACATAGCCAATTTCAATTGTTCAAATGCTTAGGTATCTGCATCAGTCTACTAAAAGGAGTTTTCATTTAACAAAGAGGTAAGTGGGGCTGAAATACTACCATAATTTTTGACAAATCTACGGTATTAACTAGTAAGTCCCAAAAATCCCTGAAGTTGCTTGAGTGTCTTAAGAATTGGCTAGTCCACCATTGCTTAGATATTTTTAGGATCCACTTTCACTCCTTCATAAGACACCAAATGACCTAAATATTCAAATTCACCAGACCCAAAAGTACATCTGAAAGGTTTGGCATACAATTGATTTTTCTCCAAAATGGAGAATATTTTTGTTTTATTTTTAGCTAATTTCATACTTGTAAAGGATACCAGATGATCCATGTCTCCTTGTGGTTGTGCTAATACCACATGTATCACTACCCCTAAAACATCAACATGTACATGAAAAGAATATGAGTTAATTAATAAGGAATTTCTAATTAAATAATACTTTCCTGAGTTTACAAAATAAAAATTGTGTGTGTGCGCGTGTGTGCGTGCGTGTGTGTGTGTGCACATAAAAATGCATTCACCTAGAAAATTTCAAAATGAAAATTAAAATTGCATCTTTCACTCTTTGTGGGGCCCATTTAAACACTTAAACACAAAAAAATGAAAATAAAATAAAAGTTTGAAATAAAAAACACCACTATGCCATGCCTTCACCATCAAACCTCTATGCTTGTATTAGCCCATACCAAGGTCGTACCATTGCACTAAAAATGATTGTTACTAATCAAAATTTGTACACAAGTCATACAGATTCATTAGAGTTGATTTGTTTTGTTCATAAATTCATACAAGGGTCATACAAGTCTAATTTTAAATAATTTTGAAGGGAAAAATGTTTTACAACAACAAATAAATGCTTTAAATATCATACAATCTAGTCACATTAGCATACAAAGAGAAAAAACTCATATTACTTTGATTTTTAGGCCATACAATCCATATTTTGTGGCTTGTGGAGCCATATAAGCTAATTTTGTGTCGTACAAAATTACTTTGGATTTTTTATTTCCTTTAAAATCTTATATAAATGAAATCTGGATAACCAAAACAACATATAATGCTCTAAAATATGTATAAATGGCTATACAACTACTTCTTTGGTTTTAAAAAGATTGTACTACATGAGATTTAAGGTTGTAAAATTCAAACTTTTTCAAAAAATAACTTTTTTAGGCATCCACCAAGAAAAAAATAAATTGAAAATTTACCAATAATTTTCAAACAAATATTTCATGTTAAATACTCATGGCTCCTCAATTTTTTTATTTCTTAGTCCATTAACTAGGCTCTAATACCAATGTTGGGACAAACACACAAGAGATAATATGGAAGAACTACATATTTATTTCATCAAAGTTTACAATGTAAAATATAATCTCCATTAATATATTTTACATGCTCCCAAGCTTATATAAGTTTTTATAAGAGTTACATGGGACCCAACGGTCCAACGAGTTCAACCATTCAACTACCCATTTAACATACTAACATTAACATGAGTTATTATCATATTTATTAGTTACTAACACTAAAATTTAATAAAAATTAACACCTATTTACCAAAGGAGTGTACATCCCCCATATAAATATTATAATATAAAACCAACCACTTGGATCAAATGACCCAACATCCAAACCTACCATTGGAGCACACTCACTAGATGTACATTCACCTTTGAATACATTGGTGAAAAAGATGAATTAAAAAATATATACCAAAAATAAAACTACTTTTATGGTTGCTTAAACATATTTGTAAATTTTTTGAGAATTCTTTAACAAATTTTGAGCTTGGAGCATTTATTGGATTTAGATTCACCACTGAAATCAATGAAAAGTAAAAATCAACAATGAACTTATTTATATCTTTATAATGTCTTAATGATAAATATAATTATAAGTTTGTTATTAAGTTGGATCAAAAATAAGTTTCTTTTGTAAGGGTACAAGGAAAGGTAAACATGGAGGATTTTTTTAATGACTTAGAGTTTAAAAAATAATTAAATAGAGAAATGCTCACATATTTCAATAAAAAAGAGAAATCATTTTTAGGAACCATGGTTTCTAAAAAAAAATGAAACAATAAAATATAACTAATAAAATTGCCCAAAATTTTTGTGCTGAAAATAGAAAAAAAATTATGCATGTGTAAAAAAAGAGTTCCTTTCTGATGAGTCTGAATGTATCTTTAAAATTTATCATGAAGCTAGTAGAATTATAATAAAAGATTAAAAAAAAATTAGTTTCCACCATGGAGAAGATCCTCTTATGTTGAGTGTGATAGAAAATAAATTTGTAGTATTTTAATTCAAAATAAGTGTAACTTTGATTATCATCAATCTTGATAATTTATATATTAAATTCAAAAATGACCACTTGACAAGCATTGCTCAACTTTTAAATGATAGCCTCGGGACAAATAAGTTTATCATTATTATAATTCACAAGGCTAAATATTATACAATTATTGATACAACATTCATAAGGGTAAAATTTATCAAAAGGGAAAAAATCTAGTATAATATTTTTTCATCCATTCCCAATGATGATTGTTATTCATTATTGTTTAAGGAAGAAATTATAGAGGAAGAAAAAATTACAAGTTAAATACTTAGCTCAAATAAGAACATATGGCAAATAATATAATAAGAATATCTAGAAAGACATACCTAAAAATGACTTAATCTAAATTAAAATAGTTAGGCATCTTTTTAAATATGAATTGAGTGATAGTTTTTAACAAAGATTTATACACAAAGTGGGATCATCCCCCAATAGGGTGGCTTAAACTTAACTTCAAAGGAGCTTCAAAAGGAAACCCATGAAGGGAGGGGAGGGGGAGGTGTCATCGGGGATGATTATGGAAAGGCAATTGTTACCTATGTTAGACCCATGGGCACCCAAACCAACCATGTCATAGAAGCCCTAGGGGATCTTAAGGGTATACATCTTGTAGCATAATTAAACATCTTGAAGCTGGCTATTAAAGGTGACTCACTCAACATCATTAACACCCTCACCAATAAATTCCAACACTTTCACACCATCTATCATATTATTTTTGATGCCAAATGCCTCCTTTTCCCTTGAGCCTTTACCATCTCTCACATTTTTCATGAAGTGCACAAGGTGGATGACACCTTCACAAACTTAGGGTTTTAAAACATGGACTTGACCATATGAACTGGACACCATAACTTACCACCTTGTATTTAACCCCTACTTGTTGATGATGCAAATCTTCTAAATCTATAGGATATCAATGGAGAGACACATGGGAACTTCAATCATGAAGTGCAAAGGTCCTAAATACAATCGGTGTTATAAAAATGACATGAAGTTTGAACATGAGGACTATGAACATCATTTCAAAAAAGCACACCCAAACAATAGGGGAGTAAAACAAAAAAGTGGAATTGTGCCTAGATACTCTGACAATGACCTAAAACATAGTTGAAAAAGCAAGAAAAATGTCATGGGGGGAGAGAGGGACTAGTGTGAGCCTATTTATTTCATAGAAGTATAGACTAACCATAAAGTATGGAGGAAACTTAGGAGGGGTGTCCTTATAAAATTCATGTTTAGGATTAAGGGTCATAATGAGATCCTCACCATAAAATTTGTGGCCAGATGGAAGTAGAGGCATGTAACCTTAAAGGGGGGTATAGTGGCCATGTATGAGGAACTTATAGGAGAAGTGTCTGGTATGACTTGTGAAGGAACAAAGGTATTTAAGGATAAATGACATAAGCAATAAATGATGCGAGCCTTTTTCTAATATGACATAATCTATCACATAGGAAAGAAGGGATTTCCTTATGCTGACCTCCCATAAAAATGGCCTAAAATATGCCTAAAGGTAATGCAATATATCACTCTTGAGGGGAAATTACACACATTTTCTTTCACCACTTTTGATTATTAAATAATTTCAAAGGAAATAGGATAAGCCTTCCCTATTATTTACTTATATCCCTTAAGGCAAAAACCATATGATTTTAATAAAGACCTTCTATGGACATTATCCATCAAGTGTTCATCATGTTTCTCACAAAATGGGAAACCCTTGTGAGAAGCAAGGAGATTCACTTGCTAGAAATTAGTAAAGAGAAAACCCCTAAAAAAGGCCTCTCTATGGTGGGTAGAACAAATGACACCTCCCCTTCCACCCACACGAGAGGGAGGGAAGAAGGAAAAGAGAAAGGATCATGACCCTTATCCCCCTCAAAAAAATCCTGACAAAAAGGATAATAGGAGCTTATAATTCCAATAAGATATTTAGAACCCCAATTTTGAGCTTCATGAACTTAGGGTAGCTAAAGTTTGGAGAAGGCACAATGACACTGTGAAACTTCTGAAGGGAATCGGATAGAGGTTATCAAGGATCTAATAAAACTTGAAGAGATTGGGTAGATAGATGGTTACCTATGTGTATAAATGGAACAAGTTGAAGTAATAAATTGATGACTTAAGGGAGGGGACTAGGGATAAGTAGATGATAGGTGGGGGAAAGATTGTGGGTATCCCCAAAGGCAAAGAGGCTAGCACTAACACCCTAGGGGATTTTAACTCACTAAGAGTGATGAAATTAGAGGTATGATGGGACAAAAAAAGAACTTAGTGGGATGTCAGAGGCTTAAAATGAGAGGATTGAGCAACAACATGAAAAACTTGGTGGGTGGTAGTAGAGAGAAAAATCAATTGGAGGAAATTTAGTTGATGTTTATGTCTATTTTGTTAGTTCTATTTTTAGTTGGTTAAAATTTTGTTGAAGGACTATGTATTTTAGGCCATGTGGGTCTTGTTCCTTTTTTGTTTGTCTATTATATTGTACTGAACTATGGTTTTCAGGTCCTTGTAAAACCTAAGTTTAACTTATCAAATAAAACATAAAGATTTATACATAAATAAATTTCATCTCATCTAATAATATGTCAAAACAATTGTTAATATGCTCATTTGTAATGTTGACAATGGTGTGTTTTGCACATATTATAATTTGGTATGCATTATTGAAATGAAGGATCAATAATTTCACATGATTAATTTATAGAAAAAATTGAATCGCTACAAAAAATAAACTAGAGAAAATAGTTTAAAATGGTTAAATAATTCGTACGTGTACATTTATTATTATTCTATATTAAATTAAATTAAATTTATTTAGATTGGCATTATACTTATTAGTATATTTGTTTGTGAAATATTATCCATAACTATTTTAACTTGGCCTTAGGATTGAACATTTTTATTTGAATCAAGGTATAACATAAAATTAAGTAATACATATTCATAATGAAATGATAAATCAAAAATGTTTTTCTTTGCATTTTTAAAACTAACTTTATAAACATTATATTTCATTACACAAGATTATAATTTCATTAGGGGAAATACAGACAGTGAACCATAGTGGGGAGTATAATCTAGAGTATGGAAATGAAGATGGAGATAAAAGATAAGAATAGTGAGGATTCACAATGTGAATATTCGATTATTGAGAGAAAATTTAATGTCACATACAAAATATTTCAAATAATATTAAGTTTGAATTATATATATATATATATATATATATATATATATATATAATTTGTATTTATTTTGGTATCCAAATGGACTAATTCTCCTTGAATACAAAATCAAATATTAACAAATGAATATATTTTTATTATACACAAGAAAATATGTCATTCTTTAAAAATAAATAAATTATGTTAATTGATTATTTTCTTAAGTCCTTGACATATAAGCATATATCCAATGTGAATTTATACTAACATGGTTAAATGAGTTCTTGAACATGAATATATAAATACAATTTTAATTTCTACTTGAAAAGATAAATGTAATGTCATATGCATACACAGGATGTATCTAGAAGTGTATATGAATAGCAAAGCACACAAATAACACAAAACAAAAATTTAAGGTGGGAAAACCTCAAAGAGGTGAAAAACCAACAAGACAATAATTATCCAAATATGATAAACTCTACACCTGATACATTAACTTCTCCTTATCATTTATTCACACAATGTTTCACAAAACTCATAAACTGAATATGATCAAATAATTTCATATTCATGATGTGATTTCACATAGGGTAAAAACCCTATTTATAGTGAAACATCATGGAAGGTGACTGTTGTGAAAATAACAGGGCCATCCATCCTGATAGAAACCAATTAATGAATGTTTGTTAAATATTAAACAGCTATAATATGATTATTTATTTTTTCGATGCTTATACCTCAAGTTAATAAATAATATATTATTTAATAATTATCAAGGCTAAGGGACATATAGGCCCACTTAAGATTAATTATTATAACACTTACCATTAGTGTTAAGTGGGGATTAATGTCATAGTCACCTTAAGAACAATAATTATACTATGTACACAATTGAAGGATTTAAGAACCTTTATCATCCCAAACATCACCTTTTGAAATAAAAGGAATTATAATTCATAAATTATTCAAAAGCAAGTTTAGGCTAGCATGATCATGAAACTACATCTCATATTTTCTCTTAAATAATCATCTAAACATATTTGGAGCATTTTATAACATAAGGACCTCCATTACAAATTATGCTTTTTAGTGTAATGGAGTACAAAAGTAAAACTTCCACATGAATTTTAACCAAATCATATAACTCCCACATGAAGTTTAAAATGTTTCAAAATGATAATAAGTATAGAGAAAGAGAAAAAATACATGGCCATTAGGAAGTGGTATTGTCATGCACATACATGGCCATTAGGAAGTGGTATTGTCATGCACACTCCCCCTCAGTGGTAACTCTGAGAGGCCTAACATTATACAAAATTGATAAAACTTGGTAACACCAAGTGGTTTTGTGAATATATCTACCACTTATTCATTCATAGGATAGGATGCAGATTAATATAACCATTGAGGACTTTCTCTCAAAGTAAATTATCATGAACTTCAATGTGTTTAGTTCTTTGGTGCTGCAATATATTTTTTACCAGAGCTATACAACTTTAGTTATCATAATGAAAGATGGTACTAAAAAAACATCCAAATGAAGTTATCTCAATAGCCTTTACAACCACATGGCTTCTTTAGCATCTTCCATAACACTTATGTACTCAACTTCTATAGAATAGAGAGAGAGAGTAGGTTACTTCTTACTACTCAAAGTGATATCTCCTGCACGAAACTTAAACACATATCTAGAAGTAGATTTATGATCTAAAGTATCACCAACATGTTCAACATCATAATAAACATATAAATTAATATTATCAATGGATGAATAAAATAAACCATAGTTTATAGTTCTTTTGATATAATGAAGAATATATTTAGCTAATTTCTAATGATCCAAACAAGAATCCTACATAAATCTAAAAGTAAGACTAACAACATATGAAAATCTAGCTTAATAATAGTTAGATAAATTAAACTTCTAATAATCTAATTATATAAAGTAGGGTTATATTCTTCACATGTAAATTTAGGATCAATTTTAACACCAACTTCAACAGGAGTAGTGGTAGATTTACAATCAAGCATGTTAAAGTTAACAAGAAGATGATGTGGATATTGAGATTATGATACAATAATTGAATTTTTAACCTGAAATACAACCATTCTTAAAAAATGATATGAAATGCCTAAATCAATCATTTAAAATATTAGACTTAATTTATCCTTATATTTATGAATTAAACTAGATATATTTCTATTGATCAACAAATCATAAACATATAATAAAATTAGAATCAAATGACCATTTTTTACTTTAACAAAGAGATAATTATCTAAATAGTAGTTATAAAACCCTAATTATTTAAAAAATAAGTAATTTTAAAATACTAAGATTGAGGAGCTTGTTTTAAACCATACAAATATTTTTTTAACTTGCATACATAATTTTCTATATTAGGAACAATGAAATGTTTAGACGAAGTCATATAGATTTCTCTTTCTAAATCACCATTTAAAAATGCATTCTTGACATTCATTTGGTAGATAACCTAACCATTTTTGTCTAAAAGATCAATAAGAAGTCTAACATTACTCATTTTTGATACATGATCAAAGGTTTCAATAGAGTCAATCTCAGTTTTTTGAGTAAACATATGACCAACTAATCTAGAAACTTGTTAATTTTACTAATTGAATTATATTTGATCTTATGAAGCTATCTATAATTGAAAATATAATTTTTAGGCAGAGGATGGACAAGATCCCAAGTATAATTTTTAATTAAAGAATTATATTCAACTTGCATAGCAACATTCCATCTATTATCTTAAGTGGCTTTATCAAATGCTTGAGGTTCACATTCAAACATAGTCATTGATGCATAATAATAATGTTGACTTCTAGCTAATTTATTAAGATTATTAACATTAGATATTGAATTGGGGATTATGCCCATATAGGTATTTTATATTAAATATAAAACTCAAGGGATTACTTAGAATCTAAGTTATCCATAACTAGATCAACTTCCTTAAGGGCATTTGTTTCATCACAAGGAGAAACATGAGATTCAGGTTCATCAACAGAGGAACACTAAGGAAGGTCCATAAAGGGCTCAAAAAAAAATTAATAAAAATAATATTCATATTCTCAATAATCTAAAATTTATAAGGATCATACACTCTCAAAACTTTTATCTTACCTCTATATCCTACAAAAATGAAAAAAATAGGAAGTGGGGTTGAGCTTCTTCCTCTTAATTTCAGGGACAAAGATAGAAGTAGGACTACCAAAAATATTAAAATGAGCCACACTAGGTTTATTTTTAGTCCACATTTATAAAGGGGTAGAAATATTCCATGCTTTGGTAGGGACTCTATTTAGAATATGAACAACAATATTCATGGCTTTGGCCTATAATAACCTAAGAACATTTACAGATTACAACATTATTCTATTTATTTCTACGATGATGAGGCTTTTCCTTTTAGCAATACCATTTTGCTAAGGTGAATATGTATTTTTTAATTCCCTTTGAATATCACAACTAATACAAAAATAATCATACTATTTACTAACATATTCACTACCATTATTAGTTCTTAATCTCTTAATAAAAAAATCAGATGCATTTTCAACATAAGTTTTAAATTCTTTAAACTTAGAAAAAACATCAATTTTTTTTAATAAAATAAGATTAAATAATTTTATTATAATCATCAATAAAGGTAATAGTATAAAAAGAACCATTAAAAGATAAAACTTCAAGAATTCCTCCAACATCACTAGGAACTAATTTTAAAGGATATGAGGAATTCACATCATGATTTTTGTGAAAGGGATTAGTATGTTGCTTACCACATAAGTAACCTTCACAAGTTTCATTATGAGAGGTGATATAAATAAGTCCAAAAACAATATTATTTATAATCATATCATGTAAAATTCTAAAATTAACATGTCCTAACATTTCATAACATAATTGAGATTCATTCTTATTATGTGATAAAATTAAACACGCAGAAGCAAAAAACATATATAAACCATTCTTTTGAACACATTCAACAATCAAGGAACCAAATTGATTTCTAATGGACCAACTATCTTTAATAAAAGTTAAAATAAAATTATCATTTGTAAGTTGAGAATAAGATAGCAAACTATTTTTAAGCTTAGGTACATAGAAAACATCATTTATAATAACATTTGAAAACATTGTTTTTTCCTATTTAGTTGCTTCTAAAAAATAATTATCTCCTAAGTAAATTATTTTAAAGATATCTCCATAATCACATAAATTATCATATAGTCATGTCATATGGTGCAATTCACTGCTATCTAAAATCCATTCATTTTTATTTGAAGCATATAAAGCAACATATAAAGTAATAACATTTGAATCATGATTGTTATTCTGATTAGGGTTTTAGTTCTTTTGCTTGTTTTTATTAGATTTCTTCCCTTTGTTATTTTTAAAAGTTTAATTTTTATTTCTATCCTTATTTTTATAATACTTTTACCTTCTATGACCAAATTTACTACATAGATTGCAATTTCCTTTAAACTTAGGTGTATGATTATTATTACCATATTTCTTATTCTTATATTTGTCTTTAGTAGAATTAGAGTTAGATTTCTGATTTTTAGTGTTATCAAAAATATTATTAAGAGTTAGAAGTGCCTAAGTGGCATTATTCTTAGAATTAAAATTGTTCATCACTTATTCTTCTTGAATTAGGAGAGCAGATAAAGTGATAAGTTCAAGGATATCTCACTCAATTTGATACTTAAAATTCAAAACTGAAATAAATTTTTTAAACTTTTCATGAATATTTAACTAAATGATAAAATAAAACAATTGATCTTGAATCAAATTACAATTACATCCACCTAAATGAGCTTTAATATTTTTAATTCTAGTAAGAAAATTAATATATTTTTCATCACCTTTCATAGATGTAGTTAGCAAGTCAAGTATTAATTTAATAATCTTTGAAAGGTGAGTGCCTTTATACATGGACTAAAGAAGTTTCCAAGAATTTCTAAGAGACCCTTGATTACCAATGTGAATAAGTAATTCATCCTTAACACTCTACAAGATAATGTACATAGCTTCTTACAATTTTTGTTGAAATGCATTGGTAAGCTCAAGGATTACGTTTCATTCATAAGGGGATTTTTTAGTCCCAACAACAATATTCCATAATTTTTAGGTCATAAATTCAATTTTAACACAATTTTTTTATATATTATAGTTATTTCCATTAATTATTTGATATTTGTCTAAGAAAAAATGAGGTGAAGCCATAACTTTCCTTAAATAGGATAGTAAACAAATGCTTAAAAAAACATATTTTAAATGAATTTTTTGAACTATTTTTAAAATAAAGTGAATTACACATGAAACTATACTTAATTACATAATTTAGATGCTGAACAATGCAAAAAATTAAATTAAAGTTGCATAATTCTAATTGTTGAAAGAGTCACACTTAGAAAATCAATTAGACACTGTTATTAAAAAACTTGTAAAAATAATAATAAAAAGTTTCTAAACACAAAATAAACCATGTAAATGCATCTGAAAGATGTCAAAATCTAAGAATCGAGTCGTTACATGATTATGCTCATCAAAACATTTACTAGGTCAAAAGTTGAAACAAGTTTGACAAATCAACTAGGGTTTTGAACGCATGAAACTTGGTACGCAAATCAAAAGAGATACACTAATTACTATTTTAACAAAAAAAAATTGACTAAAAAAGAAAAGAGTTTGAGTGATTTGAACTCTTAACCTATTCTTTACAAGTTTTTACCCAAAAGAGCTAACCAACTTATCTAGTAAACTTATTCAAACATTTATATGCACAAGCTTATATTTATTTATTTTGAAGGCTAATTTCTAAAATAAAGAATATATATAAATGTATATATCTATGCACATGTAATTTTGAAATGGTTAAAAAAAATTGGCTTTTTATCTTTTTGGTAAAAACGTTAAACAAAGAGTGGGCCCTTTTAGAATTTTGTGAATTAAAAAATAATTATTTTTTAAATATTTTAAACTTTATTACTTGTTTATGCAATTCTTCTAGGTACATATGGCACTCCTACAATAGAGGTAGAGCTAGAGCATGCCACAGGCCACTAGAATTCCTAAAAATTGGAGGATCTTCATGATTTTGTCTCCCAAAAACAAAGATGTCTTCAAAAAATGATTTTGATCAAGTTTTGATTTTTAATTTCAATGTAATACAAGTGTGTTGGAGTTGCCCAAGAAAAACTCTAGGGGTGAACAAAAGATTTTTAGGCCTTGAAAACAATATAAGATTACGTGAATATAATTATCATTACCTTTTATCAATAATCGGGTCCAAAAAACACTGAGTATAATTGTTTTTTTGAATTTGCTCAAGGTAACCACTTGTACAAGTGAATAAAAATGGCATCCCAAGTAGGAATTTTAATTGTTGGTTTTGAATGTTATGACCTTGGATGCTTTAATAGTGTTTATATGAAGATTCAAGCTTCAAATTATTGATCCAGGCCTCCCAAGTGATCAAAAATAATTTTCTTCTCCCTCCTTGTCTTACACATGCTTGAATAAAGATTGAAAATAATTAAATTTATTTGAAGGAATGTAATTAGATATTACTTGCCAATCAAATCCATCCACCAGGATCTGATACCATGATAAAATTTATGTAATGTACTATGATGTTGTGTTATATGTGTGCTTTGTTACTCATAAAAACTTAAATATATGTTTGATTTTTTATTTTTAAAATTTATATTATTTTATTTGTATATAATGAAACTAGACTAATTCTCAAATGTCTGATTGATTATATTTTTCAAAAACTTAGATAATCAAAATAAACAAGTTATTATATAAATCTAGGAATACTAATTATTAATTATATACAAATTATTATTTTTAATTATATTAAATAAGTATAATATTTATTAAATTTATTAATCAATAAGAAATTTAATTTCAAATCAAGTTATTGTCTTAACATTTTATTATCAAGCTAATACAATATTTATGTATAAATTTAAAAATATTTAAATTTAGTCTACTCAGTTGAAGACAATATTGTAAATATGTAGCCTTCAAATCTTAAAATTTAAGAGGGGATTGACATATATGGAAATATACAACGTTCAAATACATATATTGTGGGTGTGGAGATAAATGATGATACAAATAAAACTCATACTGAATTAATCAAATAGGATAATGACATTTATAAAAATATACAACATTCAAAGACACATATTGTGGATATGAATATCAATGATGATATGAATAAACTCATCCAAAATTAATCAAAGAGAAGAGTGACATTTATGTAAATATACAACATTCAAAGACATATATTGTGGATTTCGAGATCAATGATGATACATAGAAAAATCATCCGGATTTATTGCATTCATCACTAAAGAAAAATATAAGAGGTATAATATATTCTCATTTATAATATTTAAATGAGTTAGACAAATTGGTAAATATATTATCAAAATTGATTATATATTAATACATATTTGTTATGTGGAATCAATGGGAAGTTCAATAAAGAAAGTTTTAACCTTATTTATGAATAAAATTCTTGGTATTCATTAGTTTATATAAATTATTTATTCTTCAAGAGCCCTGAGTTAGCAAAATTTATTCAAAAATATATTTATATGTTTCATTTCGCCATATGATCCATAATGCAAAAACAAAACCTGAAGAGAATAATTACCGAGTAGAATAAAGGCTTGGATAAACAACTAATATTTTTTCCAAATGGTCTTAAGATGATTGTGATTATATTCACAAAAAAATATCCAAAGAACCCTCTAAATAAATTATACTTTAAATCTCTTTAAAGGGTTTATGAAAAATATATAGTATTTGAGACGATGCATATATCATAATTATTGATGACTCTATCCAAAAATTTAAGGATATAAATGGAAATAATTGGATAGTTTAAAGTGAGTTTAGAAAGTCTAAAGATAGTGTATGGTTTACCAAGTATTTATTACCACATTTATAAAAAATACAGACAATCCCTAATGTAAAAATATATATAGAATAGATTCCTTATTTTTTTAATTAAAACTCTACTTTTACACGGATTAGGTGTACAAAATGCTTCTTTGGCTTAGTGTCAAGGACTAAGGAGTATTAAAAACTTCCTAAAATTTTATTATAAATTATAATATCTAAATGTTATTAACTTTTATATATATTTAAAATTTAGAAAATTCACAAGTGTTTCATATAAATCACAATACTTAAATATTTTTTACAATAGATAATGAGATTTTATAAAACATTGAAACAATCAAAGTTTTATATTTTATATTATTTTTTGTTTTCTTTTATTATGTGATATAAAATATTCATCACTATAATATTTTTACAAGATCTATTAAACCAAAATGTGACATGTTGCGAAAATCATTAGAAATGATTTATCTTAAGACATAAAATGAATAATGAGAACAACTTCATTTAAGCTATTTCAAATGAGTCAAAAGTAAATAACAAAACCAATTATTCAAAAACAAATTGTGTAAATAAATGACAAAAATAAACACTTTATAAAAAATGTAACTTAAGTGACTATTATTTCTCATTGGATTACCCAAAAGTTTCATCACATTATTCAATATTTGTGATCTATTCTAATAATATTTGGAATAGTTAAAATATTATTATGTTTATAAAATTATTAAAAAATTAACCATTAAAAATAAATTTTATGGAAAAATGTATATTATAATTAACATTTTATAATAAACATGATTTTTAACTCATTTGATTTAAATATAGAACAAATACTTGGCATTTACAGATATGAAGAAGTAAGCTAGTACAATATAGAAATTATTCATTAGTTATCTCAATGAGATGTTATTGGTTTTGTATGAAAGATATAAATGTTTTCACTTATATTTTCACCCTTTGAGGAAATGTCTTAGCTCTCCTCATCCAAATGGTACAATTAAAACACCTCTAGGCTTGTGGGTAGCCTAAGGATGAGGTGAATCTCTAGATAGGGATAGCTCCCTTGATGTACCACTTTGGATCACTAATAAACCTAAAATTTGTGATGGAAAAGTGAGAGAGATAAATTAAATCAAACTATCTTAATGGAGGTGATACACATGAAACCAAGAGACTAACTAAACATACACTTCTCCAACCTGCATCTTCTCACATCAATATTACATTATAAGGTTATGGATGAATGTTTAGGATAGGAGTACTAGACAATAGGCCTTGAATGGAAATAGTGAATATAATAACTTGCTCAAACTTGACATTTTATATAACACTTCACATGCCCTAAAAGAAGAAGCTTTCCAACTATAAATAGGTGAGAGAATGAAACAACATGCTAAGTAAACAAGAGTTATCACTAAGCAAAATCAATCATCTAAGTAAACACACTATGAATAGTTATGGAAGAGTTAAAAATCAAAATTATTATTGATCAAATGGTATGCAAATGAGTAGGGATTTTCCATACTTAGGTGGAGCATAAATTACAAAGGCCAAAATGGCTAGTTCTTATAGAACTTGAGAGAGACAGAGGAGAAGAGAGAAGTATAAAGGTCATAAGTACACTTATCAGGATGATAAAATGAGTTAAATATGCATGAAAATAATATGTGAAATGAAATATGTAAGGTCAAGAATCACAAGTGTCACCCCAAGTCATGAAACTCATGAAAAGTGGCGTAGGAGTTGTCATTTTGAATTAAAAAATTGCCTTCATGATTTAGCCCTATTTTAACATCCAAAAAATAATTATGGATAGGTATAATTATTGGAATGAGATGAAAGGATTTCATACATTCATTTTCATGCATTTTTTGTAGTCTTGGTCATCTTGAATCTTTCTAAAATGAGCTATCACCATCTGCAGTCAAAATAGCCCTTCTTTCATGCACCCTTCACACTTGGCTTCCAAAAAGGCATAAATTTTACATAAAAATTAATAAAATGGATTTTATGACACTTTTTAAGACCCTACATGGACTTAGAGGCATCAAAAACACCTTAAAATTATCTCACTTAAAGTTTTCCACACTTTTCACTAGCTTGGTCACTATGCTAGTTTTGACTAGCTGAGATGAAGCAGCTAGTTGAGACACTTATAAGTTGTTTCAAATAATTAAATTGAAATATGGAGTTATATTAAGTCTTAATCTTCCCTTCCATGTGATTTTTACCTCTTGAAACCTTTTAGAATCTAAAAAACACATTAAAAGGTCAAAACCCCCTATTTTGTACCTCATTCATACATTCCAAAATCATGGGGAGGAGATTGAGAGAGTATTATTAAATTTAAAATTACTTTCATGGGAGAGTTATTCCATTAGAGTAGTTATACAACTTTATTTCCTTCATCAGGTCTTAACTAAGGGTTTGCAAGGATTTTAGCCTGTTTTAACCTCTTAATATTTGTTCATAAAGATGGGACATGGAATTTAAAAAAAAATATACAATATCAATGTATAGGACCCTTGTAATATTATAAAATATCCTAATTTCCCCATGCAAATCACCAAAAGAGATATGGGCATTCAAACCTGCACTATCTAGCTCTTTCCTCCATTTCCTATAGGTTTGAGTTGTCTTAAAGCCTAAACGTGGCCTTCTAATGGTTTAATTTTTATTTAAATATATTTAACATGTATAAAATGATCCCAAAATCATTCCAAAATGGATTATAATGCATATTCAAGGCTTAAAATGCCAGTGACTTCCCATTTGGCCTTAGGCTTAAACCCTACCTAATAGGTTTTACTCTAACCCCTGTGCTCTACGCCATCCAATTGGGATTATTTGCATTCCAAAAAATTTAAAACCTATTTAGTGACCCCATAAAAATTCTTAAATATTTTATAATTATCATCTCAAGGTGGAAGTGAAAATGACTCTTCATTTGTCTTTAGGCTTAAACTATGCTTAACAAGAATGCTTGCAAACCTTGCCACCTAGACCATCCTATTGGGTTCCATTCTTTCTTGATTGGTTTTACATGCTATCCTAGGTTTAATTAAACTTATTTAAATCTTCACACAACTCTTGGTCCATCATTTCATCCCTTCTTTCCAAACTTGCCAGTTTGTACCTAAGGGGAAGTACCTCCTATCTGTGAAAAAATAGAGGGTACTTACCCTATTTTATCAAATAAAATGAAAGTTTTATAGGATTATATATGTTTTTAGTACCCCCTCTAAAAATTTTTAGTCCTTTTTCAAACCATTTTACCTTCCAAAATCTTTGAAAACCAAGACAGACTATGCAAAAGGTGGATTGTGTGTAGGTCTTTCCCAAGTGGATTGTATATTACAATATCAGAGCCTTATTCCTACTCTATTTCCATTATGAGAGTTCCATGAGATTATTTTACTCATGATTAATTTTTTTATCTTTAAAATCACTTCAACATCCTTCAAAATTTACTCACACTTGAACAGTCAAAATTGTGTGTAATCTTCCTGATTGTATTTCTTGTTTTGGAGGACACATGTATGTAGTCTTGCATGTTTTAAATTTAGGAAAGGTATGAAACATCCCTAAAGTATTTTAGGGTCATTTTTAAATGTTTGGACCCATTTTTTCAACTTTTTTATGCATTATCATCATTAAAATTACTACTTCTTGCTCTTTGTCTATAACAATCAACAGTGGTTGACCTCCTGAGGTAAAGGGACCTATAGGTAACCATCACCTTTGAAAAATGTATCAAGTATATTTTGGAAACATTATAAAGTATTTATCATTCACCTTCCATAAACCAACATTGGTATCTTTATTTTCAAACCCTTACTATGGACTGTGTGCTCCTACAGTTGATTGTATATGGGCAATTTTAGAAATAGGCACACCTATAGATGCTAATGGGAGACAAAATATAGTATAACATCCTCTTTAGGTTACCCTTATAATGATTTTAAAAAAATCAATAAATAATTTCATCTATACATGAAAATATTCCTTAGACTGCTAACATGGAAAACAAAGTTGTTAAAGGACTCCAATTCCTCTAGATGTTACTACCTGGGTTTAGTGCATAAAATCACAACTTTGGGCCTCCAAAAAACTAGATTCCATTGATCATATGCCCTTTAAACTTTGTAAGGTATTTTCCTATATGAAGGATTTAAAATATAGTCATCAAGATATATAAAATGAAGAGGTAATCTTGTTGTATGATTCCACCAAAATAACCCTAGACCTTTCTTCTGTACTTTTAGGAATTTGATCCCTAAACCTACAATCATTACCTTATAGCATGATTTTCCACTTATATTGGAAAAATTATCCATAAAACATGAATTTAATAGTCAAAACCACATATTTTTACTTCCAACAAGGTTTTCAACACTTGACATGGCTCTTTAGCTCTCAATTAGGTTGTTTATAGGTGGTCATGCAAATGTGCAGGCTGATAGTATAACTATCCTACAAATAATACATCATGTATGGACCTTTGATAACTCATAGTACATTTAAATCTCCTATAATTCATGTTTTCAACCTTGAAAAAATATAAACCACTTAATTATGTCCTTTCCCATGATGTCATCATCATGTAGGGCACCTATAAGAGTGTTTTGAGCTATATGTAGGCAGACAGTGAGCAAGATTGATGTAATGGGCATATAATTTGGTATTAAATGTGTTATAAAATAATATCCATACCTATAAATATATTATTCACATTATAAATCACCTAAAATAGTTTCAAACCCTTCTCTTCAATGTGAACTCTTCCTTTATGGCACATGTAGGTGCATGTTCATGGTGACTGTGTGAGAATGTTACATATCACTATAATAGTTCTCTTCTTACACTCTTTAGAGGATATAACCTACCTTTTATTTCTAAGGTGATTTATTCAACCTCTCAAGGCTATAAATATACCTCCATGGACATGTCTTAGAGCCCTACATATTCCATCCAACTAATTGTATATGGTAGTCATATAACAAACTTATTGTATGTTAGCTATGACTACACCTCCATAGAGAACTACTTGGATAATGAAATTTAAATGTAAATGAAATACATATAACATTTAAAACATTATAAATGTCCTATCACAAACCTCTAAATCCAATATCAATCATGAAGATCCTAAAAATGGTGAAAAATTGCATGTAACATAGCATAGTGCATTCACCTACAACCTAAGATACTTTACCCACCAAAACACATTGAAATTTTAAAAAAATAATATGGATAATTATATAATTAATCCAACATCATGTGAAATCAACCTCATTAATTGAGTTGTACGGACTTGTCCGAAATGGATCAAAACATATAGGGTGTATAGATTGGCAAGTAAAAAAACATAGTTAGCTTGTAAAGGATAGGTCATAAAGCATGGTTGACCAATATTCATAATTATTTATATGTAAATTTATCTATCTAAGTTTAATTTCACCTCCCAAATTCATTTTACCCGAAACCTCTTCCACTGACCATACCAAGCATGTACTTGTTGATCACTTCTAAACGTCTAGAAGGGCAAAAAAGGAATAGAATGGTTTTAGGATTTTTTATCACTTAAAAATCATGTAAATAATTTATATGAGTTATAATAATATTAAGATACATTCCATGACATTTTCTCATGTTTCACCTCCCATGGGCCGTACAAGTACCAAATTCTCCTTTTTCAGTTGATTGCTTGATCTTTAGTTAGATAACCTACAAGATTATAATTAAATTGACATTACTAATAGGGAATGTGTCCTATTATATGTTTAAAATTAAAATATGACACTTGGACACCTTGGAAACCATGCCAATTGCATTTTTGACCCCTAAAAACCCACTAAATGACTCAAAATGACAAATTGACTAATATGAATAAGACCAAGGCTAAGGTGACATTAAATGACATATAATAACATATAATACACTCCATAAAAAAGAATTAAACCCCCTTATAAACCTATCAATACCAAGTTTTTACCTATAGGGTTCCAAATTTGACTTGTAGGGTCAAATTTGGTCAATAAATTGGTGACTCATAGGGGTAATATGCCTGCTATACTAACTAGACTAGTAGCCTTATCAATATATTAGGCTTAGGGAATCACATGAAGTTTGAGACATAACAAGAGGAATTTTACAATAATATTTGACCAAGACAAGACCAATGTCTACCTCAACGACACAAAACAAAAGACACACATAAATCAAAAACAAACACACATGTGCTTCATGAGCACTTTTGGAACACACACACCAAACTAAATCAAACATTAACTTAAGATGAAAAATCCCTCTTGGATCAGAGGGTAAGTTTTAAACCCCTTCTTTCTTCATGACATGAAGGAATGAATGAGACATATAGTCTTTTGATCTTTGACATTGATGCCTTCAACTTTTTCATGATGTTTAATTAGAATCAAGTAGTTCTAAATAGGTTCACTATGTAAATTAAATATTCTTACATCCAAATAGCCTCAACCTTCTCATATGGATCCTCAATTACAACCTATAATGGTGATTCAACAAGGCGTACCTTCTTGATTTTCATAGTGCTCTCAATAAGATTGGGTTTCTTCTCAACTGCAAGTTCTTCTAAATCATTAAGGAGCTTTACATATTCTACCCAATCTTGGTCATTGTCCTCTATTGAAGACTCTTTCTTCACATTTTTATGTACTTGACCCTCAACTTAGAAAAGCTCTTCAATCTCTTGAAATAACTTCATTTTCAGTTGCCAATCATCTTTGTCCTCCTTATCATCTAGAACCACTACCTCTCTAATTTTCTCTTTTTGATGTATGAGGTCATCAAGATAGTTTTCTATAGGATCCAATTCATCTGATGTGTTTCAAAATTAGGCTGAGGTATTGGGTCATCTTCAATAACAACATCTTCCACCTTGGTATCAAAAGAGTTTTCTAGGACTACGACCACTTTGGGGATGACTTGAAATTGTTCTCCATCCTTAATAACACATTCATCTTCATGTTTGATATGATTATCCACAAATTTTTGATCATATATAGATTCTTATTCAATTTCTTCCGTCTTTATTATAACCTAAATTTAATTCTCAAGGGCTACAAGATCTTCCATCTCCTTCTCTTTCTTGGTGATGCCAAGACTAGGCATATTAAAATAATGTGACTTATCCCAATGAGGCTGCTAAGGAGGTATGTTTTCTTCAAGCAAGAGTTCTAAACTCTTATCAAACAATTGATCCTATTTAGGTTCCCATACCATAGGTCCATCAAGGAAAAAGGGTGATGGGGTGAGGACAAGATGAGCTAATTGGTGGAGGTGGAACATATAGCTTAAAATCAAATTGAGAATGAATTGTAGGGGATTCTTTTGGGAGCTCTTGAGGAAGGAGAGGCAAACCTTGGGCTAAAATAGTTTGTTTTTCTTCCTTCCATTTGACAATCACTCCATTTAAATCTAATTGGGCTTGAGAATTCTCTTGAGGAAGGTTATATGGGTGTGTTTAGTCATAATATCTTCTTTTGGATCTAAACCTTCCATCACACCTTGACTTAGCAATTTCATCATTGACTCTAACTCTTTAATTTGCTTGTATAGGTTATCTTGGAAAATTACCTCTTTAATTTCATAGGAATAATCATGAGGATAAGTATTAAAATAGGGTTGACATGGAATACAAGAGGTCTCTTGAGGAAGGGTGGGAGGGGCTTGCATAGGATCAAGCTCTTTCTCAACTTCACATTCTTTATCAAGGCTTTTCTCCTCTTTATTTCCCCATTATTCCACTACATTATTCTAGCTTAGGATTTTGGGATTAATATTCTCTTTTTGAGGTAGTGATAAAACTTTATGAGTGGATGAAGTGTTCAAGAAACTTAGAATCTCCTTAGGCTTGGGCTCTCCACCTTGTCTCTAACTTGGAATCTCATATCTAGAGATCACTTTTTGAGGTGGGGATGTAATTAGAGAGGGAAATGAGGTCTTAAATTCTACTTATTTTTCTAATGATATGGACTATTTTATCTTCCTATTGGCCAACTCAGTCTACGTATCAAGATTTACTTCAAAAATAAGGTTTGTCTTCCCAACTCTCTCTTTTAGATGATTGGAAAAAAATGGCTTTAACAAGCTTGATTGGGCTCATAAATAGGGGTAAAATAGGACTAATATAAATCTTTGGGAAGTGGATATAAAGTTGATATAATTGGTGAGGCTAATCCTCATAAACCCTTAGTTTATCTTCCAAGGATGCAATCAAGCCACTCACATCTAGCATCTCACTTGTGAGCCTATGCCAATTAGCTCTCTCAATAGGAGACCACTCTATTTTAATAATATATAATACATATCTCACCTTATTAACAAGATTATTAGGAACATCTTGACCATGTCCACTTAATGTGTCAAGATCTAACATATGCTTCTCATAGCCGAAAAGAGTTTGCTTTAAAGTGAGAATGGATTGACTTGAGAAGTGACTAGGTTGACTAGGAGGAGAAAGATATTGAAGAGGCTGGTTATAGGACTGATAAACTTCATGATAAGGTTGATAATGGTCATATTTGAGTTGACAATAATCATATTGGGGTTGATAATAATCATATTAGGGTTGACAATAATCATATTAGGGGTGACAAGGATCATGACAAGGCTAATAAGGAGTGCCATGAGCTTGGTAAACCTCACCAAATTGTGTAAAACAATACTAAACACAAAATTTATCCATGTAACTCCATTAAGAAGCAATAACAGAAGGAATGATTATCTACAATCTTCAAAAGGAATACTTGGGTTGCTTGACTAGTTGATGTAATCTCAAATTTGCCATTGATGTTTACATAGATGCCACATGTCATCAGTTGATTGGATCATGAACTATCTATTTAATTTGATTCAAGTGATGTACTCACAATCATCAAAGTTTATCTCATATTATATTGAATAATCTTAGGTGCTACCTAAAAATATGAATAACATTTGTTGATCCTTAAATGCCAAATAACAAATCTTGATGCACAAGTGGGACATTTTGATGCATAAAACCCAAAGACATTTTTGCATACATGAGAATATCAATTATATTTATAAAAACACAAAAGCCATAGTGTACTAAATTATTAGATGTGAAAATTACAAAGACCTTTTACTGAAGACCATTTTTGAAGGTTGAAAAAATGTGAAGTGGACATTCCAACATTCAAATGCTATTAAATGTTAAATTATATTTCCTAAGACTTAAATGTTAAATTATATTTCATAGTAAAAAATATAAAACTTAAACGTTAAATTATATTTCCTAAGACCCAAAATTTGAAGTGCCACTAGAAATAAATGTAAATAAATAAAATAATAAAACATTATACATTCTCAAAAAATGGATTAAAATTTGAAAAAACACATTCATATTTCTCATTCCAAAACTAAGGAAAAACCATTTCAAATTTCCCAATCCTTTTATCATTATTTTTGTTAGTGCCTAGTGTGATGATGCATTCAAATAGTCTGTTACAATGGCTTTCAAAAAAATCAGTGAGAAAAAGTGTATGACCTATCCAATTTTTATTTAGTTTCCAAGTGTAGATGATACTATGTATGATGGTAAAGATGTGTCAGTTGGGTTTGGCTTCCATTTATTTTCCAAGGATCCTGAATAAAAATTTTCTTCTTCTACATCTTTTTTCCCTACATGAATTGGTATGAACCAAGATATATTGACCCTTCGTTATATATCCCCATTTTTTTGTAGTATCTCAAAATTGTTTTTAGCTCTAGCAACCCATACTATGTAGTTCACTCATGTAGAATCATCAAGTCTAAAAAATAACATATCTTTGATTTGCACATATTGAGTTGGATCAAAATTAATTCTTGTTCTTTTACTACTTAGACCAACATATGTATCTATAGATGCCACTCCAAAATCAAGAGTGATATCATCAACCATTTTGTGTAGATCTCTATGCAGGGGTATGTCATGACAAGTTCTAGGCCAAAACTCTCTTGTGCACTAAACTTCAGAAGGGAACATGTCTTATTTCATTATGTCATGGATGTTTTGGAAGTAATATGATAGATCCTTCCTCTTACTATTTTTGGTAAAGCCAAATTCATTAAATTGTTATACATACCTATTCAAGTTATATTTAATTTATTTTTCAATCTTTTTTCTACTTATATCTGAGTCTTTAACAACAATGGAATCTTGAGACATTTATCTATTTTTAAAGTATTTAAAATATATTTTTATCGCATTACCTTCTAGAACATTTGGCCCACCATTTTATTTTGTTCCTGATAATGTAATCAGGGGGGACCAATTTCTATCTCTTATAGAGTTCTTTCAATGCATAATGGTTGACCTTACTCCATGTGTATAAGAAAGTGTTGACCATTTATCAAGCCTACTGTTTCATTTATTCCCTTTAGCTAGTAATTATTAACATACTCTTTAAAATCCACTACCTCTTCAACCAAATATGGCATGAAGTTTCTTGTATTCTCACACATCCTATAAGTGTCCATCATCTCTGCCACACTCCATACATCTTTCATCTTTATACATTTATACAAGTTTCTAAATGTTCCATTGATGTCCTCATGGGTATGTCCTACAAGCATAAATCTAACCTTGACATTGAGGCAAACACCTTTATAGACAAGGAGAGATAAATATTACAACACATACCTGTACAAAAAGACATGATTTTGTGAATTTGTAAATGTGTCATTACTTCCATATAAGGTTTAAATTTTTTTAAATATAACTATGGATGGAAGTAACTATTCTTATTATCCCCATAAAAATTGTCTAGTTAAAGGTATAGCCTGGAAGGAAGTTTCTTGAAGGCACCAATTGATTGTAATTCTTCTCTATATTTCTTGCATTCAGGGTAGTAGTTGTTAGATAAAAGTACATCATACAATGGATATTTTAAAGATCTAGGTTTATATAGTAAATATCCATAAGTATCTAGCATTGTTGTTTCCATATTCCTGAATCCCTTATTTAATGATGTGATAGTAAAGTTAGACCCTCCAAGAATGTACAATTAAAAAAGCCCATATCTACCTACACCATGACCATGTTTTTTCATCCCTACCATTGACAACTCTAATATTCTATTAGTAACTACTTTGCTTTTTGTCATTATCCTTGACACAAATGTTTTTTGACATTCCACCTCATCATGAATGATATTGATGCATTCTTCAAGGTATTGATGTAACATTCATTTATGTGTGTAATACATTTGTCTTGCAGAAAGTATTTGATTTGAGTGCATCATGAATTCTTGATTGATACACTCTTCCTAATCTCTAGAGAGGGACCCAAAGAATTTATATTGAGTCAACAACATGCATGTTTTATACCTAGTGAAGTCATTAGACATGGCAATGGTCACATCATGAAAATTAGTTCTTCACATGCTATTAAATTTTGGATGGGATATTGGCTCATATTCCATATCTGATATTTGTACATTGATGTGGCACCTCATAAATTATTGAGTGAAATATGTTGGAAGATGTCAAACATTTTATCATTAGCCATCTATATCTACCTAGCATGTTAGTCATGGAGAAACATCTACAAAATCATCCACCAATTGGTCCAACAAATCTTTAGCTGCCATTGTCCTCTTTTGTGGCTTTTGTCAAAATCTCCCTACATGGAATGCATTTCATTCCCCTTTTTTGTGATAATTTTGAATGTGAAAAAAGTTACTTCTCTTTAATCCATATATTATAAGCCAATATTCCAAATAGATCTCTGTACCTTGAAAATCAATGCTAATTTTATTTTTATTTTTCATAAACAAATCGGTAGTAAGAGCATCCAAGACATGTTGCCTCCTATCTATTGTGGTGGAATAAATAAATTTTATCTTTATATATTTTATAATATCAAATGACAATCCTAACTAAAAACATTTTTTAGTGCAACATTTATCTGCATACATTATTGTAATCTCACTATCTATGCTTTCAGCAAACTCCACTTGGCTGATTGAATTATTTGGTTGAATTCTTTTTCATCCTAAGTATTTTTAAGAATGAGCTAATTTTTTTGGATGCCTTTTCACTAGGAATGTTAGGAAAGGAGTCACTTAATTATCCACTACATCCGAAACATTTCCAATTTATTTATCCTTTGGTGTCATAAATGGTAAATTGATTGCTCTACAAGTCTTAGTGTCCACTATTTTGTTATAAGGCCATATAATGATAGATGTTTCAATTGCCTATGTAATTAAAGTCTAAAAATGTTGTATAACATTCCTTATGTAAATTCCTAATTCATTTTCTAACATTGGGATAGGAATGCAACCAAAAATCTCCCCTAGTTGTGCAAATTCAACATAACCAAAAGCAATTTTTTCATCATTTGCAAGAGCTATACATTTGTGCAATAAATGTACCCTTTTCCCAACAAATTTTTTTCTTAGGCTTTGAAATGTGGTAGGATCATCGATATATCACAAAAATGATTCTAAGCAAGGGTTTTCTTATTACAATGGTTGTATATGCAAAACTGAATGCAAATTATTTTGACTTTATTTTATGTCATTATCTATAAAAAACTTGTGTGTGGCATGTTGCATCATTCTTGTGCTCCATATAGTAAAACTATCAACTACATCCCCAAATTATCCACAAAATCTATAGGAAATGGAAGCAATAGATTCAGATCAAAATCTTTAGTCACATTAACACTTACACATCCAATAGGTATTTCCTCATTGTGGCATGTGGAAGTGAGATTTATGGGTTCCAGAGATTTAGCATCTGGACCTGCCACTTTGTGTATTCTTCCTTCACCAATTACCTTACCATTATTTATGAGAGAAACATAGTCTCCACATTGGAAAGCCATTGACATATGATTTTTTAGTTGGACATTTGCAAAAGACATGAGAAGAGTTGTTAATCAGGTCATTTATAAAATCAATCCAATTTATACCTGTATGTAGAAGATAAATCTATATTTATACTAGAACATAAGCATGGAGATATCTTAAAACCTAAAAACGTGTAAAAGGTAATGTATAACATTTTTTTTAATGACACAGTTTATGTCAATCCAAAAAAATAATAGCTTTTAATATCATATACTACATACTTCAATTCTTACTTCATCTTACTTTGAAGATATCTCCTATGAGACACATTTCAAACATGCATTAGACTGGAATATCTGCATAGATAAAAATAGATAATTAAGTCAATATTCAACCATGTATTTTATTACAATACAAAATGATAATAAGCAATGGAGGTTTTGAGTGAAATTATGGAAAACAATTAGCTTCTTATATTTTAGGATCCTGTATTTGATTTTAACCTCTGTTATGGACCCCAAAAGTTTTAAGGTACCTCTTACGAAATACCATTCAAACTTGTGTATGATAACCCTTCAAGGTTTGAAGGTAGTACTAGGTGATACCTTGAAGGGCCTTGTAATACCTTCAAGGTTACCCACAACATTAAGCTTAATACTTCATTTTTTAATAGTCAAGGATATGTGGTATGTAACCATGAACCCATGACATTTCAACACTCAAAAAATATTTCAAGTTAATCGAGTGAATGACTCTCCATGATTATGGAAAATGTCTCCATCTTGTTTACCCAGAGACTGATAGATGGAAATTCATGTACAGAATCTTAGGGATATGTAAGAAGCACTAAGGTGATGTGTGTCTCCCTCTGAACTACCTCTAAATTTTTTGTTAAAAATGGGGCCAATTTTCGTGGTCCAATGGCATGATTTTTATTTAAATGATAACTCCCTTCTTTCTTGAGGAGCATCATGATGACACATGTCATCAACAAAAGGGCCTGAGACTTCAAGTTTGTGGCCATGCTCACATGTGTGCTCAGTCACTGTGAATATATGATGAACCCAAGCAATGGCTTCAAGTTTACAATTGCATTCTTTATTCTCTCCTAATAAGATACCTATAGTTTGGGAGTGGGAGGCAAGGTCATTCTTCAACTACTAGATTTCTTGGTCCTTAGCTGAGGACTCTTGTTCCATCTACAGTTGTATCTATTGTTGTGCACTTGTAGAGTCCAAGAGGATCTTATGGGTATGCATATTAGAAATTATTAAATGCATTTAATAATTTAGTTCAAAATGTAAAATATCATTGTTTTGCTTTACTGAAGAAAGGAGATTAAGGAGCAATCTGATAAAAAGTACATCGATCTTGAATTAATTCTAAGAAAGTGGTGGTGACAAGATAGGTATGGCAGAAGGACTACTAACAGTCTTGAAAAACCATTAATGACATGGAGTTTGGAAATATTTCATCTTGTTCAAGGTAGATCAAGTTGGGATGTGATAGGTTATGGGGTAATTTCAAGATTTATGAGACAAAAAAGCTCACCATCAAAGCCAAAATATTAAAGATGAGGAAGAGCACTCGTGTACAGGTAGTCATTGTATTTAAAGATGTTGACAAGAGAAAATTAGATGATAAAAGATATAAAATGAATTTAAGGAAAAATGTAAAAACATTATATACTTTGGTGAAGAAGAATATTCTACTATCTACTCTTGATATACTCCCATCCAGAAAAACCAATACCTAGATTTCAGTAGAATAAATCAATCAAATTATGTAGATTATAGGTTTAGTCATGGATAAGAGCAAGTTGTTGATGCCACTCATAAATGTAAAGAAGGAGTAAATGGGGATTGGGATAGGTCTTCAAAAAACCAAATTCAATGACATGTATCCCTTAAACTTTGTGAAAATGATCGAATTTACTCTTTTTGCCCTATCAACACAACCAAGTGCACAAGCAGGAGCTCTTACACTTCAACATCCACTTTGGGGTTTCAATGCAGAGAGACTAATAAAGTTACCTACATTTGGGTAACTAGATGAGGCCATGCATACCTTGTTAATCAAATACAACAAGGGGTTATTCATTTGTCTAGATATATCACCATTTGGATCAATACATAAACCATGGAAAGTGCCATAGGCCTCCTGAATCATGGAAATTTTTTATTGTGATACAAGTCCACCATACCGCTAATTCATCCATATGTTTGGGATACATTTCCCACTAGGGTAGGTAGAAGAACCCCAATTTAATCCATTAAGGACATTGTAATGCACATTCTAGTAGAGTGTATTATAAAGAGGTTTTAGTAGACAATAAAGTAGGCCAATAAGGAAACAAAAGGAGTAATTGACATTGTGTATCACATGATATAATAGACTGAGAACTTCAATTGGCTCAATTTTCTCACATCCAAGCTTACCACTAATATTGAGAAGGTACTTTTAGGTAGCTCATAAAATTTCCAATATCATTATATGGTTTTATTCTTATACTTCACCCAATAGAAGTCCTTGCTAAGTGAAGTTAATGTTATTACAAACTTTTGGCTTGCTATCTCCCTCATAGGCATCACTTGGACTATGACAAGGCAACATTATGAGAAACTAGGGTGGTTTAACATATGCTAGATTGAGACTCTAGTTTTGATCAAGTTGTACCCATGAATTCCATAGAATGTCATACAATATTTATGGTAGCTTAAATCGATAACCAAGTTGTACAATGGTATTCAAATCAAGGTGCATGAGTTGGCCATGCCAACTATGACTCGAATGTCCTTTTTCATCATAATGGTTAAAGCACAAGCTAAATTATGGAGTTAGAGAGCCCTAGCCACACAATAAGGCTGATAAGAGAAAGAACAATTGCAACTATCTATACAACCACAGGCCTCAACCCAATAATCCACAACTCTTCCACAGTAAGAAAAATACAAATAGAAGGTACTTATGCAAAGAGCCTCACCATCACTAGCTAGAAAGAGATCAAGGAAAATCATGTCTTAATTTGATAACCCACATGTGCCAAGGATATCTTGGGAGTATGATCTCACAATATTGTGGGTTGATGCATAGGAAGTTCTTCAATGCATGATCTAAAACATTAGTCAAAAGGTCTACGAAAAGGAGGAGAAGGATTTTTTTTAGAAAGTAGTGTCACTTGCCAAGTGTAAAATAAGGAAAATAGTGACCATTTGGTCAACATTATGCAACCCCATCCCAATATTATTTTTGTTTTGTAGGTCAAGAATAAGTTCAGTACAAACTTATGGCAAAATTTTTCAAAAAAGATCCAAAATCTATTTCATTATATGCATAGTTTGTAGATCTCCCAAAGGAAGGGAGCTTGATACAGCCATTGATGCATCAAAAACATAGTCTTCATTGGGTGAGTCCTTCAACCACCATTGATGCCACCCTAAGAACACCTAAAGACCACTCTTACCATCACTAGATTCACTTAGATACTTTACAATGTCCCACTAAGGTGTTTTATACATTTGGATATGGGTTCAACACATGAAACTATGAAGAAAGAGTTACATACTCTAACACAAACCTAGAGACCTTTTACTCCACCTATCTATACTATTTATACCTATACAGGCCCCTTTGGTTGATCAAAAGAAGTACAATAGGTCATAAGACCTTCCTTATCTTTCACCTAGACTTAAGGGCATGTAGCCCTGTCTACCCTATTTTTGTGACATAAATTTCCTTAAACCAATCATGACATCTAAATTAATGGTGATTTGGATACCCACTATGGACTTATAAAACATATTTAAATATCTCCCTAAGTTCCTTTGTATGGAATAGGTGCTTTGAGCTTTGTGTCAGGCCTAACTAGGCCTCCAATAGTCTTGTTTGAGTGTTGGTATGGAGAATTAGGTGGATCTAAGAGTTAATATAGATATGGGGTGTCTAAAAAAACATATTAAGACCATTCATCACAATAATTTGATCAGTCATTACCTTAAACCATATACAAATACCACTATTTCAGTCTTGACATGCCTATAAGGTTAAATCAAGGTCAAGGTTTAGAAAGTGATCTTAACCAATGAACTAGGATCTAAACTTTGAGATAGAGAAAGCATGTGTGGAGAACTCATATATTTCAAATAATCAAAAAATTTCACCGTATAGATTCTTTGTAATAATAAGCCCTAGTTTGGGCCAGTTTGCAAACAATTTACTCTACAGACAAACCATGGACTTTCAATACTTCAAAAAAAATGCATTTACCTTATTTTACTCTGCTATAGAGTCCTGAGTACTCATAGTAGGTGAAATAATCATTGAAATTTGACTTTCATAATAGAGCTTGCTGCCCTGTCAGAGTAACATGCACAATCTACAGTAAAGTCATCATAAAACACACTAAAAGGCTATATTTGTATTCCCCACTTCTTTCTAACATCCAAATACATTATAATATCCTACTTGGATCAAAGGAATCACTCTACAAATAATTGATCCATACTTAACCAACAAACCTCCTATTCTAGCCTCATGCAAACAAACTCCAAGTTTGGAGTTAACAACTTTTTCTAACTAAAAGAGATTCTTCGACCCTATATCACGTTCAACCAACTTAGGATGACATATTATATGGATTATAAAACAAATTTTGATACCAAACCATACAAACTTGGCATTTATACAAGACTTAAGCCTTATTACAAACCAAAAGAGCATATTTACAAATTTAAACATGAGGGAAATTTAACTAGACATGTCTAAACAAACTAAACCTCACTAAAGACAATGAAAACATTCATATGCCATGAATATACTCCCGCATCATTCTTCCAAGGAGAAAAAATAAGTAATCTTCACTTGGTGTTGTTCTTCATCAACTCTTCCATGCTTGTGCCTAACTTGTGGATGTCATTTTTAGATAACCATGTTACATTTTTAGCTGGCAAGTTTTTCTACTTGATCAGGTATTGGAAATACTCTTTGTCTCTTGTATTCTTAACCACTTTCTTGTCCAAAATGCTCTCAACCTACTTTGGCAATTCCTTTGGTAGCTATTGTTCCCATTGGAAAGCTTCATCAACCTCTATTTTAGACCCTTTAGCTGGTTTTTCTTCACATTTATAGGGATATAGGTCTAGAACATTGAAGATTGGAGAGATTCCAATCCGCTTTGGTAGTTTAATCTCATAGGCATTATTTGAGAACTTTCTTACTACCTTGCATGGACCAATTTTGTTCACTTTTAGCTTGTTGTACTCTCTCTTAGGGAATCTTTCCTTTCTTATGTGGGCAAGAACCAGGTATCCCACACTAAATCTAACCTCTCTCCTCTTTTGATCAACCCTTAGCTTGTATTTGATGGTCTTTTCTTCATGTTTCTTTTTCACTTATTCATGCAAGTTTTGCATTGCATTGGCAAACTCTTCTACATCAACACTTCTTGCTTCCATCTTGCTTATATCTCTTAGCTCATATAAACCTCTAGGATGTATTCCATACAAAATTTAGAATGGAGTCATTCCTATAATTCTATTAGGAGAATCATTATATGAAAATTTAGCTTGTGCAAGAACAAGTTCCCACTGTTTTGGTTACATACTTACCAAACTACTCAAGATGTTGCCAAGGATCCTATTGACAACTTTAGTCTAACCATTAGTTTATGGATGGTAGGATAAGCTAAAGCTCAAATGTGTGCCCAAATTCTTCCACAAGGTCCTCCAAAAGTGCCCAACAAACTTAGTGCCACTGTCAGAAACAATGCTCCTAAGGAACCCATGCCATCTCACAATTTATTGAAAGAATAGATTGGCTATGTTAGTAGCATCACTTATTTTTTAACATGGAATTAAGTGATCTGTATTTGAGAACCTATCAACCACTACAAATATATAATCAGACCTTTTTGAGTTCTTGGCAAACTAATTACAAAGTCCATAGTTACTGAATCCCAAGGCCTATTGGGAATGGGTAGTGGCTAGTATAGACTTACATTTTGGCTACTCCCCTTGGCATGTTGGCATATCTTACACATCTCAACAAATTTATTGACATCAGCATTCATCCTTGGCCAATAGTAATGAGCACTCAATTGTGCTAGTGTCTTATTTTGCCCAAAATGTCCTGCTAACCTGCCATTATGTTTCTCCTTCAACAAATTCTCCCTCATGGAACTCTTGGGTATGCAAATCTGGCTGCCCTTGAATAGTAATCCTTATTATATCATCAAGTCTATCCAAAGACTTCTATTAACCCCTACTAGATTCATGCAAGCTTCATATGGTGCCTTGAACTTTGGATCTTTCTTATACATCTCCTTCAACTCTTCAAATCCCAAGATGCCTACTTGAGACTCCTATATGATTAGATTCCTTATACTTAAGGCATTTACAACCCTTTTAGATTATCCTTTCTTATTCTTAATAGTGAAGGCAAAACTTTTCAATAATTCAATCCAGTTAACATGCTTTTGACTCAACTTATTTTACTTTAGAGGCAAAAGATAGTGCCTCCATTTATTCAAGGCTTGTACAAGAGCATAGGAACTCCTGATCATAGGTTAAATATATCTTCTTAGCATCACTTAGTTTCTCACTAAAGTATGCTATGGGTTTCCCATATTGACTTAAAATAACACCTATGACGGTTCTACTAGCATCACATTCCACTCAAAATAGTTTATTAAAATTTGGTAAGGTTAAGATTGGTTCTTCAGTTACCTTCTTTTTTAACAATCTAAAACTATGATTAGTAGCTTCATTCCAACAAAAACTCCTCTTATCACCGTTGATTGTATCTATCATTGAAGCAACAATCCCACTGAAATTCCTTATGAATTTCCTATAGAAGCTAGCCAAACCATGAAATCTTCTTACCTAAAATGTGTTCCTGGGTGTAGGTCACTCAAGTATAGATTTGATATTATTCTTATCCATCTTCAAACCTTCCTTGAAATCACAAATCCTAAGCAGATCAATTATGCCTTCATGAAACTATACTTTTTCACATTGATTAGCAATTTATCTTCATTTAGTTTACTAAATACCATCCTCAAATGTTTAAAATTATCTTCCCCAATTTGAATAAACACCAATATATCATCTAAATATACTATCACAAACTTACCAATTAATTCCTTGAGCACTTCATCCATCAACCTCATGAAGGTGCTTGGTACATTGGTTAGCCTAAATGGCATGACTAACCACTTATAAAGTCCATCATTGGTATTGATGGCTATTTTCCATTCATCCCCTTCTCTTAACCTAATCTGATGGTATCCACTTTTCAATTCTATCTTGGAAAAATATGCAGCTCCACTTAAACAATCAAGTAAATCATCAATTCTAGGTAATGGGAATCTATACCTGATAGTTATCTTGTTAATTTCTCTGGAGTTTATACACATTCTCCAACTCCCATACTTCTTATGACTAAACACAATGGGAATAACATGACTTAAACTCTCTCTTACCAATCCTTTGTTCAACAATTCTTGGACTTGGTGCTTGATCTCTTTATTCTCCTTTGGTGTTAACATGTATGTAGATTTGTTTAGAAGATTTGCTCCTAGAATCAAGTCTATGTGATGGCTGATGATTCTTAATGGTGGTAACTCATTAGTAAAATCATCTAATACAATATAAATTTACTCATTTAATATTTCTTATATCTCTAGAGGCAAATCAATCAACTTAGTACTAGTGACTACACTTCTTGGCTTACCAATCACAACAAAGTTTACCTCTTCCTTCTTCATTTGTTGTAGAAACTCTTTAGCATTCATGATCATCGCTTTATAATTATATCCCATAGTAGAAATATCCTCTTATTTCAATGGTGTGAGTGTGTGTTTGATCCCATCCTTCTCAAATGTGTATGTATTTTGCCTTCCATCGTGCATGGCCTTCTTGTCAAATTGCCAAGGCCTTCTAAGAAATATATGGCATACATCCATGGGCATAACATCACATAAAATATGATCTTTATAAGTTCCTATGTAAAAATGCACTTTACATTGTTCACTTACCAAGAGTTTGTGTCCTTTTGTAGCCAAGAGACTTGATAAGACGTAGGATGCACCTCCTTCTTCAAGCCTAATTTCTCCACCATCTAAGTTGATACAAGATTTTTTGTACTTCCACTATATATGATGACATTGAATTACTTTCCCTTGACCTTACATGTATTCCCAAACAAAGTTTTCCATTTTGGTGGTTCCACAATTTCATTATTAGGCTTTAACAAGATTCTTTTCATTAAAAGAGACTCACCTTCTTTTGGTACATCTTCATCAATTAATGTTGGTCCTTCATCTTCTTCTTTACCTTAAACTACATGTACTCCTCTCTCATGGCTGTTATAAGTGTTATCTAGACACTCATATGCTCTATGGCCTGCATACTTGTTGCACTTGAAGCATTTTTCTATGAATCTTCCTCTTTGGTAGCCTTGATATGGCCTCCTTCCTCTTGGTGTATAGCTACCTATTAAACTTTGTGAGCTGATAGACTCCTCTTATGATGTTTGTATCTACCTTCTACCTCCTTTTGATCCTCTTCTTGCAATGGATCTACCTCTTGCCCTTGCAAAGGAAGTTTGCTTCCTTGCAATCTTCTCCTCAGCTTGCAAAGCAAACTGGTATGCTCCTTCAATTGTCTTGGGTATGAGTAGGCTAATCTCATCTTGGTTGAAAAACTTCAAACCATTAGTGTATCTTGTTATATTTTCCAAATCATCCTCAATGTGTCTTGATCTTATAGTTAGCCTATAGAACTCTTCAGTGTATTCTTTTATAGTCATGTACTTTTGTTTCAAATTTGTTAATTTCTTGAAAAGATTTGCTTAGTAATCTAAGGGCATGAATTTACCTTTCATTATGCTAACATTATGTCCTATCTTTTGATATTTGGCTTGCCTTTTCTCCTCCTTTCTTATTGTACTCCATTCCACCATAGGGATGCATGGTTCTTCAATCTTGTCATGACATACTTGACTTTCTTGTCATCTTCATCTATTCCTTCACATTCAAAGTACTTGTCTAATGCACCAATCTAGTCAATCAAGTCTTCTACATTAATATTTCCTTCCTATATTATAACCTCTATTTTTGGATTTGCATTCACCTTCATAATGGCTCTAATTATCCTCTCTTCAACTATCTCATCTTCTACCACCAACTCCTCCTTTGGTGGATCTTCTTCTCCTTCACTAACTTTTCCCATACTAGCACCTTTCTTTTGAGCCATCTCTAGGTCTTACAACCTAGCTTTTAGATTCATAATATCTTTTGTTGTTATCATCTTCCCTACTAGTCTCCTTCCACCAGCTCTGCCTCTATTCCTCACTCTCATGGCCATCTTGATTCTTTCTCACAAATCACTTCCTTTCTCTTACTTGGATATTGGATTGTTCACAATCCCCTATGATATGATACCAAATTGATGTCACCCTAAGAACACTTAAAGACTATTCTTACCATCACTAGATTCGCTTAGATACTTTACAATGTTCCACTAAGGTGTTCTATACACAAGGTATGGACATTTGGATATGGGTTCAAAACATAAAACTATGAATAAAGAATTAAATATGCTAACACAAACCTAAAAACCTTTTAATGCACCTATATATACTAGTTACACCTATACATGCCCCTTTGGTTGATCAAAAGAAGTACAATATGTCATAAGACCTTCCTTGTATTTGACCTAGGCTTAAGGGCTTATAGCCCTATCTTCCCTATTTTTATGACATAAATTTCCTTAGACATTCATGACATACAACTTAATGGCGATTTGGATACCCACTATGGACATGCAAAACATATTTAAAGATATTCCTAAGTTCCTTTGTATAGAATAGGTGCTCTAAGCTCTATGTCAAGCCTAACTAGGCCTCTAAAAGCCCTGTTTGAATGTTGGTATGGATAATTAGGTGGATATAAGAGTTAATATTAATATAGGGTGTCTAAAATAACATATTAAGACCATTCATCATAATACTTTGATCATTCATTACCTTAAACCATATACAAATACCATTGTTTTAGTCTTGACATGCCTATAAGTTAAATCAAGGTCAAGGTTTAGAAAGTGATCTTAACAAATGAACTAGGATCTGAAATTTGAGATAGAGAAAGCAAGTGTGGAGGAATCACAGATTTCAAAGAATAAAAAAATTTCACCATACAAATTCCCTATACCAAGAAGCCCTAGTTTGGGCCAGTTTACAAACAATTTACTCTAGAAGACAAACCATGGAATTTCAAGACTTAAAAAAAATTGCATTTACCTTGTTTTACTCTACTATAGAGTCTTAAGTACTCAAAGTAGTTCAAATAATCCTTTAAAGTTGACTATCATAATAGAGCTTGTTGTCTTGTCAGAATAACTTGCACAATCTACAATAAAGTCATCATAAAACACACTAAAAGGTTACATTTTTATTCCCCACTTATTTTTCACATCTAAATACATTATAATATCCTTCTTGGGTTGAAGGAATCACTCTACAAATGACTAATCCATACTTATCCAACAAACCTCATATTCTAGTCTCATGCAAACAAACTCCAATTTTGGAGTTAACAACTTTTTCTAACTAAAAGAGATTCTCCTAGCCTATATCACGTTCAACCAGCTTATGATGACATATTATATGGCTTTTAAAACAAATTTTGATACCAAACCATACAAACTTGGACTTTATATGAGACTTAGGCCTTATTACAAACTAAAAGAGCATATTTTCAAATTTGAACATTAGAGAAATTTAATTGGACATGTCTAAATAACCTAAACCTCAATAAAGGCAATGAAAACATTATTATTCCATGAATATTCTCCTGCATCAACCATACTCAAATGTTAGGTATGTTCTGGAGAGCTATCCATAACAAGTAGTGCCCATCACGTGAAGTTTAGGGGCATGATGTGACACAAGGATACACTTGTCCCTCTAGCTAAGTTGAGAAAGTTTTTCATGCAGAGAGGTGTCACAGTTATCAAATATAAATATTCAAAGCACTCACAATCTGATATGGAAACATATGATGTATATGTAATGGAGGGATTCATAGATACCACTATCTAAATGAGATCCACTGCACTTACTTCCACTTCCATGGATATATCTTTAGATGTTTTTCAGCTTCTATTGTCCAAGTAAATTGAAGGAGCAGATGCATTCTAAAAATCCATTATATGAAAGGCTTTGAACTTGGAACATATGGTTTTTTGGCTGAATGAGGAGAAATAAAAAGCACAAAATAAAATTGCTAAGGCTAGGTATCTCATCAATGCATCTTATCCTAATCTAGTTGTGCAAGTCCTCAGTGATCAAGTAATGTCTGAGGACAAATAACTCACTACATTACTAAATTAGCTAACAAAGGATTAGGTGAGTGCACATAAATTATGCATCTAAAGATAGGATATCTGCACTGAGATGGAAGGCATTTACAAACTTTTAGAGGAATATGTATAGGTCTTGTATACAACCATACATCAAGCTAGGTAGATTACACAAAAAATGCTTGATTGGAGGTAGCATCTTGACAAATCTATGGATTTTTCTAAACTAAAGTTCACAATAGTAGATAAAGCTAAATTTATAGTGAATGATTGAATGGCTACTAGGGAAACATTGAATAATTCATTTCAACAATTTTTATAAGCTAGGGATTCCATGATGAATAAGTTTTAAGTGTGGCAAAATGAGACAATAGGCAACACATTTGTGAAAATTCAAGCCCAAAGGATTTTAGATAGGTTGGATGATATTGTGTCAGATATCCAGCTTAAGCTATCAAATTCTAGAGCATTCCTTATCATCTTAGATGAAGTAGATGTGCATAATTTTATGGTCATTTAGATTCCACTATGCATTTTACTTACCATAGTGTGTGAAGTACTTGATAATTGGAAAATTCTCAAGCATGAACTATCACAAGTTAAACTAGTTATTGTGCATATCATAGATGAACCTAAGTTCATTCTATTGTAGGATTTCTAAGCAATTTTGCAGAAGAGAAAGCTAGATGTAAAGGCATAGTCTAGGTAGCCACAACCTACATATTAGCTAAATGTGTAGTTCAAGTTTTGTAGTTTAAGAACTGCAAAGGGCATTATGCAAGTATGGAGAACTAAAAATCCTGGAGTGATTAATGCCACTTTTATGAAAGGCTAATCTTCTCTAGCTTTAGCTGAGATCAGAGTTTAGATTTTATCTCGAGACAAAATAATATTTTAAGTCCATGAAAGTGTTGGACATGGAATAGGAACATGTGCATAGGGTATCATTTTATTATCTATATGATCTTTTGGATGTCTCTTTTTTTTAGTATACCCAAAAGCTTTAATGTGAAGAGATAGAGCCATGTAAAAAGCTATATATAGTGTTATGATGCAATGTAATATTATTTTGATGTTATTTTCTTCCTAAGATTCTTTTACCTATGTATGGTGTGTAGTGTTTACTTTGTTTTATTTTAACTTATTCTATCTTGTATTATGTTGTTTATGATCTAGAATTCTTAATGCCATGTTAGTTTATCTTTATAATTTTTGTGGTGTATAAAATTGAAGATTGTGTAAATTCACTCATGCTATTATGATTATTTTTCACTTCCTTTTATGAAAGCTATACCTATAATTTCCATGTTATGCAGAATTTCCACAAAAATCTACTAACATTCATTCAACATGAACACAAATGGAATTTTCTTTCAAGGTATCTCTAAGGAGATACCTTGAATGGCTTTATAGTACCTTCAAGTGTACCATAATGCATGTTTGTAAGGTATTAAGTATCTCAAAAGAGAGACTTTCAAACATGCATTTGTAGTAATTTAAATGGATATCCTAGTAGATACCTTGAAAATACACATGATTAGAATTCTTTTAGGATAATAGGGCCTTGTAATACCTTTATTGGTTCCTCTATGCATAAAGGTATCTCTTAGGAGATACCTTCAAGGTAGTCATGAAGTTATTACAATGTCCTTCAATGTATATTATTATTTTTATTTGATTGGTTAAAATTTAGGTTAAAGGGGCACATTCCCTTTATAGAAGAAACCTAGAATATAGACATGACAAAGCCAAAAGATAAAAAAGGAGCAATAGATGAACCTAGTAGCTAAATCCCCATACCACCAAACTTACGCAAAGTATCAACTAAAAAGACCTAAGACCAAACAAAAAGAGACAAAGCAAGCCCAACTATTCCAAATCAAAATAAAAGGCCAAATTCTTGGTCACAGTGCTATCACCTTTTTATTCCTTCCTTTGGTATGACTTCCCATAAATTGATCCTCATCTTCTTCGTATCTTTTTCATTTGAGGCTAGTAGACTAGATCTCCACTTTTTCCTCCTCAAGAGCCCTATTGACATCCTCCTTTCTACCATTCTAAGCTGATTTATTGCCCTAAGGATTATGTTCCAAACTATCCTTGCCTAATTTAAAGGCTTCTGACACATGACCTAGGAGCCCTTGTAACTTTTCAAACTCATCTATAATTTCATTTCGCAAAAAAAATTGGATGGAAATATTTGTGTGCAACTTTTGAATAAAATTCATGATATCTACCTTATAATTAGAATCAAGAACCCCTCTACCTTTGATAGATAACATAGAGACATAGATAAGACTCCCCATGTCTAGTATGGGTTCTTCCTACATTAGTTTGGTAGAATCCCTAGCATTTTATTCCTCTAGTTTTTTATCAAAAGTTGACTCTATGGAAAATTCCTCCCCACTTCAGTTTCTTCCTTCTCACTGGGGATATCAATCACCTCAGTGATGATTTTAGAACACTACAGTTCCCCTCTTAAATGGAAGCAAAATTAGACCTTGATGAATTAAGTCCATTAAAGGGTTCTTCTTGAAGTTTAGTATCAAAGCTTCTAAGGATTGCAGAAGAAAAAATGGAATGATAATGGTGTGGCCTTTGAAATTATTGAGTAATAAGAAGTGATGGGAAAAAATCACAGTATGTTTTCCTTTTAAGGTAATATACCTCATTATCTAGAGGTAGACTTCAAGCCATTTCCTCAGTATTTCTAACCTCATAAAACCTTTTCTAGGATGAAATCTTGGGTTTCTTCTTTTCCTTCATGAAGAAAATGTTGACAAGATCTTCCTTTCTCTTCTTATCCTTGAATGCTTTGATGCTAGAACAATTCATCCTAGTAGTCTCTTCTATGATCTCCTCAATGATCAAGATTCTTAAGCCATGCATATGGACTTTAGAATCTTTCCAGTTGTGAGCAAAGTCCCTATAAATCCCTCTGTCATGCCCAATGAGTTGTTCCATGAAGGAATCCAATCTGACTTTAACCATTTTATTCTAAACGTATTAGTTTTCTTTGATATCAGAGCATGAAATTAGTTTGAATTAATCCCAATTCCCACCCATATTGTGAATTTGTAGACTTCTTCTACAGGCTTTATTTTTCAAGTTTGTAGAAATGGAAATGGACAAGTTATGGGACTAAGATCCAAATAAAATAATGTGATGTGAACTTGAAGAGCCCTAAATGTGTAAGGCCTTAGGAATAATTACCTTTCACATGTTAATAAATAAGACATTGATCTAAATTTGTTTCAACATTATAAAACCATCATGACAATGTAGGGTGTGTCCTTTTTTTGATTAAATAATCAAGATGATGTCATCAAAAAAATCCCTCTCATGCTAATTAATAAAATCACTTATTTAGACCCCAAGATTGGCACATACAAGGATTCAACATTAGTTAACATGTTGATTAAGATATCTAAGTTCAATATTGGTGAATGTGTTGATTAAGACAGTTAAGTTTAAGTTGATTCATATTTTTAGATGTGTACTAATGCTTTTATTGGTATAGTTTTTTGTGTGTGCAATAGCCACCTTAGATAATTCACAAGATTGAGCTAGGTTTTTAGAATTATTATTTGGGACTTTGGGTCTTCAAACTTTTTTATTCAAATTTTTCACATTAGACATTTTTTGTGAACAAATGTTCTAAATGACTTGTGTGAACAATAATGGATTTTCCCTTCAAGGTATCTCCTAGGATATACATTTAATATTTGAGAACTAAATCTCCAGGTTTAAATATTGGATCCGATGAATTCCTATCACACTATCACTTATCCACTTATGAGCTTCTCATTTCTTGCCTATTCACTCACCTCCAAGAGTTTGAGTAATTTTAAAACAAGGTTAAGAGTGGATTTCTCCAAGTACAATTTTCCTTTATATGGAAAATGCACTATTGGGTTATATTTTGAAGCCCCTTGTAATACCTTCAAGGTGTCTCCTAGGAGATACCTCTTAAACATGCATAAGAGTGGATTTCCCCTTTCAAAGTATCTCCTATGAATTACCTTTCAAATAGGTACAAGAGTGGATTTCTCCTTTAAGGAACAAGTGGAATTTTCCTTTACATGAAAGGACTACTTGGTGATATTTTGAATGCCTTTATAATACCTTCAAGGTATCTCTTATGAGATACCTTTCAAACATGTACAAGAGTGGATCTCCCCTTCAAGGTATGTATCTCCTAGGAGATACATTTCAAATGGGGATAAGAGTGAATTCCTCCTTCACAAAAGGAGTACAATTTTACTTTACACAGAAAGCACTACTAGATGCCTTGGATGAAGTAGTCTAGGATATGAATATTCACTATGAGAAGATAGAAATATATCCAAGTCTCCTTGCATATATTAATTTATTACCTTATGCTCAAACATGAAAAGTTCTAGGGCCCCAGGTGAAATTTCCATGTTGTACCTTCAAAGTGTTTTGATAGCTAAGGTTAGGAATTGCTTGATGAGCTAAATAAAAGACACATGGTTATCTCAGGGGACTCTTAAGGCTATTTTTGGGGATCAAAATAATATTTCACCCTTTCTCATATCGAGAAGGATGGTGTAAAAGTGAAAAGTTGGTCAAGAGTCTAAGCTAGCATCTAAGTTGGACACGTGGTGGGTCCTCAGGATTTTATTAGTTTTGGGCCCTTTTTGGAGAACTTATCTTTTGGTAGGAAAGGTAAAAATAGTAATCGATGGCCTGAAAACACAAATTTGAAAAGAGAAGTGATGACACATGGCAGATCCTCAGGGATTTTCAAGCTCTAAGCCCTTTTTGAAAATAACCTCACTTATCTTTAGGTGGGCAATGTGCAAAAGGTCCCCAAAAGCCCAAAAAGTACTAGAATTAAAAGGTTTGATTATATGAATCCACATGTTACAAGGAGGATTTCTTAGCATAAAATAAACATTTTCGCCTTCACTCTACTTTATCAAAAACAATTTCAAATGACTTAAAGAGGGTAGTTGGTAATTAGCCATTAAGCTTCAAAGCATTAATGGTAACCCTAATTTCAAAATACAAAGGATTATAACTAAGGTAATTACATTCATTCACATTTACCTTTTGCATTTAGAGCTTATAATTACATCTTTGAGCCATTTTTGTGCCCTAGATATGTACAGCATGAAAGAGTGATTACAATGAATTCTTTAAAGGTCTTTAGTTTATATTATGCACAACCTTATAAATGATTAGTAAGTCCTTTTATAACTACTTGTATTGTGTTCTTTAAGGAGGTTTGAAGGTGTTTTGAGGGTGATAATTTTGAGGAATTTGTTCAATTTCAAGGTATTGCACCAAAAGAGCTAGGGAACAATGGTAGCTACTTCAGCAACTATTAAGAGTAATATTATTTCTATTTTGGATGAAATCAAAGATATAAATGTTTAGGGGTTAGAATTTGCATTCCACTTAAATGTATTGTAGTAGCTAAACCTTATCCCAGTAGTCTCTAACCTTGAAATGAGCTATATCACCCCTATGGTAGCATTCCCCTTACCTACCTCATACCTAGAGTTAGTGATTGCATGTACCGAAGTATACCAAACATCAGACACTAGGACTATCATCGATGGAATCCAATTAGTTGTTTACTCTTTCATTACTATAGCCCTCAACACTATGCTTGGGATTCTTTCCAATCCTAAAAGTATCACAAACTTTTAGAATAATGACAAGAGTATGCAGACAAGAATGATAAGACAATATAGGACATTATCAACTCCTTTTATCTAGTCAAGAAAAGGCAAAAGGTCTTGAGAATGTGTAAGAGTCTAAAATTGGTATAATTTATTGAATTTCCCCAGTATGTGATTTCCATGATGCTAAGAGTTTTTGGGATGCCAACTATAGAGAAATTTTAACCTTGGATGTCCATAATCTTAATCTTTGTGTTAAAACAATGGAAGAAGTTAGACTAGGCTACCATTCTAAGTGATAATATACACAGGTAGATGATGCAACTCTAGGTTACAATCCACTCAAATGAGGAATTCATAGGTATGTTTTATATTTCCTCCTACATGATCTATAGCTTGGTGCATAATAGGACATTCTAGGGGATCACAAGGAATCCTAGTGGGATGAGAATATATGAGGTTTATCCTGAAATAACTATCGATGACTTCAAGAAGAATTTTTGTAGAGTTTACAATCTAAGAGTTTTTGGGATGCCAACTATAGAGAAATTTTAACCTTGGATGTCCATAATCTTAATCTTTGTGTTAAAACAATGGAAGAAGTTAGACTAGGCTACCATTCTAAGTGATAATATACACAGGTAGATGATGCAACTCTAGGTTACAATCCACTCAAATGAGGAATTCATAGGTATGTTTTATATTTCCTCCTACATGATCTATAGCTTGGTTCATAATAGGACATTCTAGGGGATCACAAGGAATCCTAGTGGGATGAGAATATATGAGGTTTATCCTGAAATAACTATCGATGACTTCAAGAAGAATTTTTGTAGAGTTTACAATTGTTTATTTAACAGTATGATGAGTGTCATATATCCTCTAATAAGCCTAAATAGGATGCCCAAGTGGTATATAGATATAATTGATCAATGTGATGCTTTGTATATTCAATTTAGATCATTTACTTATATCAAGGTAAGTGGTTACTTGGGGTCTCCATACAAATTGTCAAGATACCTAGATGATAGACTTGTAGTGATGGAGTTAAGTAGGAAGATGGTACCCTTGTATGAGATGATAGAGGAAAAAAATTTAAATAACCCTTTCAAGTTTCCAATTGAAGTTGGACATTATTCATGTCCTTTTATTACCAAAGCTAACAGACTGGAGCAAGATATGGGCCAGTATGTGATTGACAAGATGCCACCCAAGTTGAACTATGATATCAAATGGTGGGTGAACATAGTGACCAATATAATTATGCATCAATCACATTTTGAAGACATCTGGTCTATTTTCACTGCTGATAAATATGTCATAAATTTAGATTATATGAGACTAATAGTGTAAGAATTTTTCACTTACAATATCTCTCTCATCCCTAAGGACATGGAGGATGATAAGAGGACACTATCTAGAGTATATAATTAGTCTAATATTTAAGCCTAGGCCATGTCATAGGTGGAGTTCACTATTGAGTAAAATGATTCCATTCCATGGAGGGATACAATAATCATGAGAAGAACCTTCAAGTGGTTGAAGGAACATGGGGTTGATCTCAGTACTTATAACACCCCTACCCTTTGAGAACTCAGACAAGTTTAAGATTTAAAGGGTTTCCACCCATAATACAATGGTTCTCCCTTGTCTCGACCACCAACAGTGAAGGGAAAAGTGAAGAGAAAGGTTGGTGATGTTGACTTCACCAAGCCAATTGATGTGGAATCCATAACCACATCATAGTCTAAGTCAGGATTGTCCTTCTTAAAGTTAACAAATTTAGCTAAAAATTGGGACAAAATTTCTACTATAAAGGTTATATTAGCTAGTGCCACCCTAATATACATCACATTAGAAGGAGCCTAAACTATACTAGTAATCCCAACAACCATCCCAATAGTTAATCCAACTGTTATCCCAGCTACTCCACTATAACAATAGCTAGGTATTATCCCTCCCCATGAGATTTATTTAAGTAAAAGAGGAGGTGAGGAAGAGGCAAAGTAACCCAAGCAAAAAAGAGTCAAAAGGGCTTGACAACCTCCAGTTGGGATTTCTAAGAAGAGGAAGGAGGTTGTATTCAAAGCCCTATCTTCTAAGGAACTCCCCATGAAGATGAAAGAGGATTAATCCTCATATTCTTAGAGATTGAGAGATAAGAGTGATGAAGAAGACTCAGATAAAGATAGGTCCATTGCAGAGGTCATGAATAGGTAGTGAGCATTCACTCCTCCATAGGTAATAACTAGGAAAATAACTTTGAGGGAAAGAGCCAAGACCCCAATGAAGGTCCCAATGGTTGGTTTATTTGTAGAATATGTTCCTTCAAGAGTAGAAAGTAAGGGTGATAAGGAGGAATTTATGGCCTCAATTGATATCCTCTCTTTTAAAAATGTTGTAAAGGTTGTAGTTGAGTCAACCACTCAAGTTCAAGCCCTTCAAGAAAAGGAAATGATCTCATTGAATACATAGACATTTATTAAGATTGTCATCACCCATCCACCAGGCCAAGATAATTAGGGTGAAGTTGAGGAAATGAATAAATCCAATGAGAAGGATAAGGTGGAGCCAGAGTAGGATACTCAAGTTATCATTGATCTTGAAGGGGTGGTTACAAAATAAGGACTAAAAAAAGCTCTAAAGGCATCACAATTTATCCCTTCCACTCCAAAGGTATCAAGTTCAACACTAGAGGAGAAGGCAAGTACAAAGGAAGGTGGAGGAATAAACTTACAAATGGTTACCCCCACCCATGTAGAAATAAATAAAGAATAAAGGTGCTAAGGAGAGTGATTCAAGTAATGTTACTTCAATTTAATTACCTTGAGGTCTCCTTCCTTACATCAAGGTCCATGATCCAACCCACAATAACGGTCCAGAGACCATGATTGGTGAATATTTTCTTGAGGGAAACAAGGAGGTCACCATAGCCTCATCTATATTTGAGGCTCAGATAAATAAAGAAGTTGAAGTGGCTGCAAAACCTTCCAATTAGTCAGTAAGATGAGGAAGCTCCATTTAAATTTTTTTCAAGGAGTCTCACAAACTCATTCCATATTTTAAAGTTTTAGAGTAGATAGAGCCAAACTTGGAAGGGGAACCTAGAGTAAACAAGGGTGGTGAGGAGTTGGAAAGTGCTAAAGAAATCAAATGGTTCATGTTAAGTCCACCACCCATCCCTGTGGCACTTCTCACATTAAGCACTCTGATGACACCACCCTTTACTATCTTGAGGCTTGCATCTATGTCTAGTACATCAATGGGATTTCAAACCAGACCCATTCTTTGGGTTGAGGAATAGGTCAAGTAGGAGAAGGACATTATGATCAAAATTAGGGAGATCGATGTAGTGAATATCACTTAGGCATATAAGTCCAACCCCCCCAAGAAGTCCAAAACACATTCTAGGACTACATTCACTACCAAAAAAGAAAGGAATGTGGAGGTAGCCATTCCCCCACTAGATACTTTGAAGAAAGATGCTCTCCTTGAGAGTTACACTATTTATAGCTATAGTCTAGGGGAGCCATCAAGGAATGAGCTGAAGCAATGCTCATAGGTTTTGGCAAACATAGTGTCTCATAAGATGGATAAAGACAAATCCACCATGCAAGAGTTGAAAGCATAGAATCAAGATATGATCTAGTACTTACAAAAGATACTAAGTGAGCCTAAGGTAGTAACTCTAACTACTAGTATTTCTCTTAAGCATATTCTCTTCTCAATAGAGTCATTTGATTTTAGTTGAATTGATGATTTGAAGCCTAGAAGAAGAGCAACAAAAAAATGGAAAGAAGATGTATGCACCAGGGAAGAAGAAATAATCCACTCAGCATTGAAATGCTTGAATAATATAGTGGAAACTAAGAGGGAGTGTAATGTTTAAATGCTTTTCTATGAGATGGATGTCAAGACATGGGAGGAGGTATAGCATAAAATGGATGAGGTCTACAATATGTGCATAGATACTTTGATTGCATAAATGATCATTGCTCTCAATGATCACAAGAAGCCCAAGAAGTGTCAACTGGTAATCAAGCATCATTTGATGATGCTCAAATATGGCATCGATTTAAAAGGAGAAGAGCAGTGCCTTAAGACTAAAAAAAATAAAGATGTTATATTAAGTAATATGGTAAGGTTTGATGGTGTAAGTGACTTGGAGGAAGAGAGGATATGCATCACTCTAAAAACCCTCATAGATTTACCACAAGATTCTTTTTATGTTGATAAAATAAAATAGTTGGTGTCCCTTAAGAAGTCTTGTGACCATCTTAAAGAACTCATTAGATGAAATCAGGCCATGCTTCAAAAGTTTTTCATCTGGCTTGAAGGGTATGGAGTAAAATTCAAATACCAAGTGGGCCCAAACCAAGGGAATCTTGCCCCTATGCTGGAAGGATATACTAGGTATAAAAACAAGTTGGAAAAAGATTCCATCATCCAGATTAACTCTAGAACATAATCAGATATTTTAGTTTTTTTGAGTTGGTACCACTTCTTTCTTCCCTTCCCTCCCTTCTTATTTATTCTCATTTCCCAGTGGGAAATTATTATACTTGGCCCATTAGTGGCACATCCATTTCAATTAGTTTTTGTGTAATCATGAGGATAGGAAAGGGATGTTTTTATTTGTTGTGCAATAGGATAAAGGTTTTGTTTTGTCCCTTGTGATATTTTCCTCCATGTAGATAACTATAAAATATCATGCCATGCTGGAGGATCAATTTTTCCATCATCACATGGTCATGAGCATATCAACACATGTTTTGTTTGTAGATTATTTCAAACTCTTATTTGGATTAATGGACATGTTTTCAGATGATCATGGTTTACCTCTTCTAATGTTGCTATGAATTTTTTATTTTGTTTCTATAATAGGTTCAATGGACATGCTTAGGTTCTTTCAAAGGTATCTCCTAAGAGATACATCAAAGGGCATTAAAATACCTAGGCCCTTGCAAGGTATTTGATATAACCATGACACCTTTTTATTTGTCAAGGACCCTGATGCACATGATTGTAATTTTATTTTGAGGTATCTCCTGAGAGATACCTTGAACATGCACACTATTGAATTTTATTTCAAGGTATCTCTCCTAGGAGATACCTTGAAGGGCCTTGGAATACCTTTCATGTTTCTTAAAATTGTCCTTGCAAAGTATTTGATATAACCATGTCAATTTTTTATTTTGAAATAACCCTAATGCACATTATTAGAATTTTATTTTGACATATCGCTTAGGAGATACCTTGAACATGCCCATGATTTGGAATTTTATTTCAAGGTATCTCCTAAGAGATACCTTGAAGGGAATCAGAATACCTTCTATGTTGATTTCAAAGGTCCTTTCAAAGTATTTGATATAACCATGGCACCTTTTTATTTGTAAAGAACCCTGATGCACATGAGGTATCTCCTAGGAGATACCTTGAACATGCACATGATTGGAATTTTTTAGGAGATACCTCAAAGGGAAAGAACCTTGCAAAGGATTTGATATAACCATTAAAACTTTTTATTTAGCAAGAACCTTGATGCACACTATTGGAATTTTCTTTCTAAATATCTCTTAGGAAATACCTTAAACATACACATGATTATAATTTGATATAACCATTACATCTTTTTATTTAGAAAGAACCTTGATGCACACTATTCGAATTTTATTTCTAAATATCTCTTAGGAAATACCTTGAATATGCACATGATTGGAATTTTATTTCAAGGTATCTCCTTGGAGATACCTCAAAGGGCCTTGGAATACCTTCCATGTTGATTGCAAGGGTCCTTGCAAGGGATTTGATATAACCATGACACCTTTTCATTTGACAAGAACCATGATGCAAAATATTAGAATTTTCTTTGAAGTTATCTCCTAGGAGATACCTTGAACATACACATGATTAGAATTTTATTTCAAGGTATCTCTCCTAGGATACACCTCTAAGGGCCTTGGAATACCTTCCATGTTGATTGAAAAGGTCCTTGCAAAATATTTGATATAACCATGACAAATTTTTATTTGGAAAGAACCCTAATGCACATTTGGAATTTTCTTTTGAGATGTCTCCTAAGAGATACCTTAAACATGCACATGTTTGGAATTTTATTTCTAGGAATTCCTTTGAGGGAATTGTTTTGAAAAAAATGTCTGTAACAATGTCCCTGATAGAATAAGTCCAAATAAATTAGGTCCACCATAACTCCCTAAAATAATTAAGGTCAATTAACACATGAAATTTAAAATATTTATAGTTCACCCACTCCTTCAATTGAGAGGAGTGGACTGGTCTAAAAAAATATGACCTTCCCTACATGATGTTTTTGTCTAAGAAGTAGAAGGGAGTCCAAGAAGAAGCTAAAAAAGAGGTTTTTGTCACAAATTCCAATGCATCCCAACTAGATATCCCTCCCTAGGTAATGGATTTGAGGAGTAAGCATTCTCAAATGCTTACTTTCAAAATCATAGAGTTCCCCTCAATTTCCACTTTATTTGATCCTCTAACTGGCACTATCCAAAGGGTGAGGAAAAGGAAACTATAAGATGACCAAGGTGTTGGAATCATCCCTAAGGAAGAACAACCAATGTTCTCCCTCACTAAGAGGCAGAATAGACAACCAAGATAGTTTTTATATGAGGAAAATCTCTCAGACCTGGCTCAAATACACAAGGATGTTGTGGTGCCCATCCATCAAGGCACTGAGTTAACTTGTCAAGAGCTAAATGAGGAGGTGAAGGAATTAACTAAAAAAATTGAGAAACTAAATTTCATGCAGTGATATAGACAACTCAACATTTATAGGTTAAAATCTTTTTCATGTACAATTTTTGTAGCAACCTGTACACATAGATTTTCCTTGTAATTGGATAAAATCATTGTAAACTTAACTTTATATTTTTTTTACAAGCACACATTACATAATTTTTAAAAAGTCAATTAATCTATTTATAACCAAATTATACCCTTGAGATGCCTTTTTATTTCGAATACAAACATGTCTTGGCATCTTCTAGCTGAACCCTTAGATCATTGATAACTTTCTCATCTTTTTTGGCATCTTTATTCAAATACATATCTACTCTTCAAGTGCCTTGATTTTAGCCTTCCACTTTTGATTCTCTTTCTTCAATTGTTTAACCATCTTTTTACCTATTCAAAATCTATTTCAAGCTATTAAGCTTCCTCCAAATGACCTACTCTGATACCAATTGTTAAAGGTATAATCATTGAGGGGGGTGAATAAGTGAGCCCAGATAATCCAACATCAATTTCTAAACCCTTTCAAACTCTTAATCAATTACCACAATCATTCATGAATCATACACATCATTCATAGAAATTAACAAGAGAGGCAATGCAAGATCAAGCACATAAAGTTAGTTATATATGGGAAACCCTCTTGGGGAATAAAACCCACTAGAACCTATAATTGGACTACTATCATATAATAACAAAAACCAATCTAGACCAACTGTAACTAATCAAGGAACTACCATGCCTTATTTAGTGAGACTAAAATTCCATAAGATGCTACTATACTTGTCTAGCTAAGTAACCACAACAACTAGACTTTAAGTAAGTTTCACCTTGAAAGGAGGCAATAACCACCTCAGATGTTGAGAAACCACAACAACACCTATGAAAAATTCCCCTTTGAATTGATGTATTCAACACTAGATGAAATTATTGTTGACCAATTTTCGGTCCTATAGGCCAAAATTGGGCACCCCCTCCTTTTTTGTTGCAAGAGTCATTCAATCCATATTCTGGCTAGTTCATCCCTTAGCTTCCTTGTGCAAAATTTTCTCTATCAAACCATTTCCCATGAAAAAACCAAGTGTTTTCCTCTTTTGCTTGCCAAGTGCATTTCGGGTTTAATGGGTGACTTTACTTATAAAAAATTCATAAGTAAAGCCACTTGAAAACCTTGATTTGGTATTGGATGCTTTGAAAGGCAAGTGAATTACTTTATAGGGATTTTCATCAGCAAAATGGACCAAGTGGAAAATCTGAAGGGTCATTTCAAGGATTATTGAAGGGTATGTACCCTTAATAAAGGGCACTTAGGCAGTAAACAAGACCTTTACAATTATTTTGAAAGGCAACTTTTGAGGCCAAGGAGCCCTTGTAGGGGGCAAGTGATGAACAAAGTGGATTTTTTCAAAAGTCTAATGGGTAAATTTGGGCTCAAAATGCCCTTGTGGAGGGGAGATGGTTGGAATAAAGGGGAAAGATACGAAGCTCGAAAGGAACTTGCCCTTCGAAAAAAGTGACAAGCCAAAAAGATAATTATTTAGGACTTTTTTCCCAAATGAAAACCAAAGAATAAAAATCAAAGGAGAATTCCTTCAGATAAAATATCTGAAGGAATTCCTTCAGACATTTTATTTGAAGAAATTCGACAGTCACAAAAATTTTGAAAAAAATTGAAAGACAAGAAGTTTGAAGGGTAGGTGTCTTTGTGAGGGGCACTTGATTATGAAAGAGGACCATTTCAATCTTTCTGAAGAGTCACTTTCCCTTCAAAAAAGTTCATTTGCAAAAATGTTGAAGGAATTATCCTAGTGGCTGACAGGGTTGTGAACATCAATTTTAGGGCAATAAGCTAGCTATTTGGATTAAAATGTCTGATGATGGGCCAATGAACGTCAATTTTAGGAAAGTAAACTAGCCATTGGGAAGTAATTAAAGGAGAATTCCTTTAGGCATTTTGTCTGAAAGAGTTCAAAAAAGGAAGCCCGAAGGCCTGCCAAAGGAAAGTCAAAGAATATAAGCCCAAAGGAGAATTACTTCAAATATTTTGTCTGAAGGAATTCAAAGCCCAAGAGCCTAAAGAATGAATGAGTGAACAAGCAAAGAAAGGAGCCTAAGAGATAATAATAAGTGTTGAGGTCCTGAATTGCTAGGATAAGAGGGAAATAGCAAAGTAAGGGAAAACAAAGTGGGTAACCTAGAATGCAGCCATGTGCACAATAAAACAAAAGCTCATCATGATCCAAGTGGCATAAAAAGTCAAAGCACAGACCCAAGGATGAACCAGACCAAGGCAGGTGGCATAGGTGTCATCAGTAGGAAGAGTAAATACACTTAGATGAAATAGTCTCTACCAAAAACTAATAAAAGAATTGGTTTTTCAACTATAGAAGGGAACAACCCATGTTTTCACACTTCACCATTAATGCCCAACATTGAAGAGATCATGGTCCAATCAACATAGCTTGGGGATGGCCTTGTCATTTGTTAGAAGGAATATACCATGCTCTTGTAGGCCCAGGATAGCAAGGGTAGTGACTTGGACACATATAACATGGCTCTCCCATATGCAATTGGAAGGATATAGTAGCAGAATGGGTTTGTGGTCATTGTAGAGGTGTTTAATACAGCATGGGTTCCCATCCCTTGACTAGTCAATTGTCTATTTCTAAGCTTTCTATATATATATATATATATATATATATATATATATATATATATATATATATTTGTAACTTCTCATTTGAGAAGAATCTCTTAGCTTTTATATGGTGAAGCCCTAAATAAATTTACCTTGAATCAAAAGAAGCATTTTTACCTCCATTTGAGCTTGCACTTTTGCATATGTCTATGGTTTTCTCTTATTTTAAGCCATTTCCTTTTCATGCTTTCATAATTTTATGCCAACATATCTAGTGTATTGCCAATTCTTCTCTTGCAGGTCAACAAAAAGTGTCCATCTCAAAGTATAGGCACATGTGAATATGTTATCCATAGTGTGTCTTAGAACACCTCTTGTAGTCCTTCCTCCATGTATCTCCATAGGATCCCCTATTGAAACACTAATGCTAGAAAGGTTCTCATTCGAATGAAGTGTATGTTTGCTTCTCTCCTGTGTAAAGTGTAGCTCAAATCTGAGTAGACCAACTAGTTTGGTGCATCACCACATTAGTTAGCTTCTATTTTTAGTATTTCTCTCTCTTTCCCCCTCATTGTTAGTAGTAATAAATCTAGGGCCTCAAAGTGCATCAAAGGGAGCGAGCCCCTATTCTAGAAATTCATCCCTCAAGTTTGTAACCCACAATAAGAGGAATGTCTCCATTACGCCACATAGAGGAAGGGAGCTGAGTCTCCTTTCAAAGGGTGAAATATAAAGCATCAATAGTTCTTAGCAAGCCTATCAAGACAAGTTTATGTGTCCTACAAGTTTTAGGATTGGTGCTGGTCTTGATATTGTTAAAAAACCAAAAGAAGGAGCTATAATTTAGCACCTGGTAACTCCATTCAGGAACTCAATCTCTGGTTAATGATCAGCCTGGCATCCCATACCAAAGGTCACTACAAGATCTTCTTCTAGGGGTGTCCCTTTTGAATTTATTGAGTTACTTTTAAACTCAACAAAATGGCTAAGGTTTGAAAATACTCACCCTTACGTAGCAAGCCACTTTCCCAAACTAGCCATAAAGTACACCTACTCAAGGAAACCCTGATTAAATCCTTTCATAGCCATGGATTTCACTTTTACGGCCTTCAATGGTTAAAGTCCCTTAAACCTTCAGTAGTATGACCTAATTCTAAGGACAACTCTCAAAAGTGTTCCTCCCTTTAGTGGAGAGGGCCCAATCACTATTGTCGAGCATATCAAAAATAGAGCCAACCTCTGCAACATCCATAATATCACTGAGGAAAATGTAGCCATCATATTTCTAGCCTTGTCCTTCAAAGGGAAAGTTTTGG